>CM067059.1:13771599-14389099 GCA_033980235.1 Diadema setosum | reverse complement strand
GCTGCCGTACAAAGCAAAATTACAGGTGATGAGGTGATATATATAATATTCCAGTTCAAAAATAATCCTGAAATAAATTAATGACCAGTGAAAAGCCCACTGGATACGTGATCGAAACCCGGGATCGAAAATATGTGACTGCGGATGTTCCACATGCAGGCGGAGCAGGCTAAAATAATGACTATTTTTGTGAATAAAAACGTTAAGAGTATTCTAGTATCAGTCTAGCATCATCTAAGATATTCTAAATCATTATCATTGTGGCATCACCGTTTTAATTCAATGGCGTAAAATCAAAGTTTTGTTACATACTTCTAGACAAAGCCTTTGACAAAGAATTTAAATGACATCTCTCTACGTAATACAATAATAGTATTGTATTGTATTGTATTGTACTGTATTGTATTGTATTGTATTGTATTGTATTGTATTGTATTGTATTGTATTGTATTGTATTGTATTTATTTTCCGTCATAAAAAGATATACAAGCAAAGATATATTGCACAAAAATAGACATTCATGACCCTACTAAGCGCTGCTATCGTAACAGCGCTGTTTTACAGAGAGGTCCCTTACATGAGAAATATAAACAAACAATATATACAGTTACATATTAAGAAGAAAATACAAACATTCAGAGAAATATTTCAGATGAGAATTATGTATAATTATAAGCTTCGGTGATAATAAAAAAAATACATACTGGTATTTATGTATATTCAACAGAGAAAGAAAATGAATGACAAATACACATGTATATGTTGCATAAACAATAATCACATAAAATTAAGAATACAATTTGCTAATCCCTTTAAAAAGATGTCTGGACTTGAGGTCAATTTCAAGGCATAAGGCTGTGTTGTGAAAAAAAAAGGAGGGCGGATTAGAAAGATATCAGACCAAATCGAATAATAATGATAATGATACCACACACAGACAAAGAGAAAATGAAATATACGTATTCAGTTCATAATATACCAAAGTGAACCACAACTGCGACCTACTTTAAAGAACCTTAGTTGTCATAACTCTACCAGCATACCGAAACATTCATCGTAAAGTCTGACGTCATGACTCTCATGGTTGCTGAAGGGGATGTTTTGACAAAAACAACCGCTATAAAATAGGGTTATCTTCTTTTCTTTTCGCCGGTTGTGAAATTCGATCATTTCCCTTTGTGATTCTCTTTAAATTCATTATGAGGGTCTTTTTTTTTTTAAACTGATCTGCAACTTTGTGCCATTGTTTAAACATACCGCAGCGAATGTATGTTTTTATATCCTTTACATACCCATAAATCACTTCCCATAAAATTTGATTTTCTGTTTTGGAACTGTTTCGATCCCCTCTCTGTTATCCATCTATCACGTGTGATACATGCGGACCTTTTAGAAAACAAAGTCAAACCGAAAAAAAAATGGTGTAGTTTATGCCTTACGTGTCCAACGTTTGTGCTAGATAATACTACATAGAAAAGTTCATACCCTCGTGCATTGCCATGTGTGATCTTTGACTAAATAGCCTGCAGTGTATAGTTTAGGTAATCTGTGTCGGTTTGTCTCGCGTAGTTCTTGGATACACTATAGTCACTGGGTGCACGAGTTAACTTTAGACAACGATTTAAACCAACGATCGAGGCGCAGCCGATAAGATTACATCGTTAATGAGTGCATTATAAACAGCGATTTTTGAGCACTCATTTCTTTGTGTTAATCATTGTTTTCATAAAAAAAAGGCGCATGAAAATAATCAGATGGGGATATTCAACATAATTATTTTTTAATCATTCGTCCTGTAACATGTAGTCGTGCAAATATCAAAAAGCATACTTATATATATATATATATATATATATATATATATATATATATATATAATGTATATATATATATACATATATATATATATATATATATATATATATATATATATATATATATATATATATATATATATTATATATATATACATATGTGTGTGTGTGTGTGTGTATGTGTGTGTGTGTATGCGTATATACTGGAAGAAATCTACGGACATATACCATGAAAAATATATGTATGTATATCGGAATAATATAATTTTACGGACTCATTCTTGGTTCATTTTTCCTGCACACAATCTATGTCATAGTGGGACAAGCAATAAAATAGATGAATGTTTATAGGCCCTACTTAGCTTGTCGGTTGACCTAGTTTTGATATTATGTATGTCTTATTAAGTGTCATGTGCAGCTCGTGAATCGGCGGGAGTTCGTTGGTCTCGTGTTTTGTTTTTGTTTTGTTTTGTTTGTTTTGTTTTGTTTTTGTTTTGTTTTTGTTTTTGTTTTTTTTTTTTGTTTTTTTTTTTTACGTACAGGCTTTATTACCATACCTGCATGTAGTCCGTAGTCTATATACGTAGATCCAATTTACTTTCATTCTTCCACATAATTAGCTTAAAGTGCTTAGAGTGTATTATCATTACCCAAAACATCGCCAGGTACCCATTCTTACAGCTGGGTCGAGAGGGACATCGCGGGCAAAAAAATAAAAAAAATAAAAATAAAAAATATTGTCCAAGTCAGAACTCGAATTCGGGACTTCCGTTTGAAAGTCCCGAGTTTTTATCCACTGCACCATAGTGACCCCATACACACGATTGAAAAAAAAAAACCCCAACAAAAACATGGAATTCTTCCCAACTTTTCTATTAGTTTATAAACAAAAGTGCCATTAAGATTATGTTCTTGGTCGATGAACTCGAACTCGGGACGTCCGTTTGAAAGTCCCGAGTCTTTATCCACTGCACCATAGTGACCCCATACACACGATTGAAAAAAACAAACAAACAAACAAACAAAACATGGAATTCTTCCCAACTTTTCTATTAGTTTATAAACAACAGTGCCATTAAGATTATGTTCTTGGTCGATGAACTCGAACTCGGGACTTCCGTTTGAAAGTCCCGGGTCTTTATCCACTGCACCATAGTGACCCCATACACACGATTGAAAAAAACAAACAAACAAACAAACAAAACATGGAATTCTTCCCAACTTTTCTATTAGTTTATAAACAACAGTGCCATTAAGATTATGTTCTTGGTCGATGAACTCGAACTCGGGACTTCCGTTTGAAAGTCCCGGGTCTTTATCCACTGTACCATAGTGACCCCATACACACGATTGAAAAAAACAACAACAACAAAAACATGGAATTCTTCCCAACTTTTCTATTAGTTTATAAACAACAGTGCCATTAAGATTATGTTCTTGGTCGATGAATTAAGCAACTTGTACCTCTTTATCCAGTGGATGTCACCATTGCTAGATTGTTACAAGACTCCAAAATTTGATGGGAAGGGCACATCTTATCCCTATTGGTTTAATGTCACAAAGAGTAAATTTTGTGAGGATTGGTGTACATTTCAGTCGCAGGGGCGGATCGATTTTTTTTTTTTTCATTTCACAGTCTTTGCTGCCACTTCAATGGTAAAAAGCGAAAAAAACAAACAAACAAACAAAGACTCCATTCATTAACACCATTGCACCTTGGAAACCTAGCGGTGCTATATATTGTTGTTATTGTTTAGTTATTGCAACTGATCAACAAATTATCCTCCATTGACGTAAGCAAATACTGATTATTCAGTGTTTTGGTAGTAGCCATGATTTAAAAAAATAACGGATATTCATGCTCGGGTTGGACTTGAAACAAGAGTCTCCTAATTACTCGATAGGCATCTTAAAGATTATCCACTGCACCATTAAGTGACTAGACTACCTAGCTTCCGCCCGACAGTCCGTACTGGTTCTTATCCCTTGTAGCGAGTAGACCTATACTGCGTATTTATTCAAATTAGTGAATTCTCGAGTAAAATTGGGTGATTTTTTTTTCTATTTAGAACTCTGACAGGGATTCACAACTTTGAATTAGTATATATAGGTGTTTTTTCTGGGAACATAATCTCACGTGCGAAGCTTTTGGTTTTCATGTTCGATCGCTTTGTCAGCTTCCCTACCTACTGGTTTTATTTCTCACTACCCATTGGCAAAGTACGAGTAGTTTGAAAGCGGAATATTTTCAAATGACAACATAACTACCTGAAGCTTGTTTGGTGTTCGTGTTATGTCAATATACACACGATGATATGAGGAAACTTTACGCAAGCAGTAATTATTCATCTGTCACCACACATGTCTGTTTCGCATTTCGTGGAAAAGTAGCGGAAGTTAATATCTGTATTTGCACTATCATGCAGCATCGCATATATTGGTTTGTTGCGAGATATTTATCAAGCAAAGTGCAGGAGAAACATGAAGAGAGGGAGAGATGGAGAGAGGGGGAGCGAGCAGAGAGACCCAATCAAGGGCAAAGTTATTTTGTGGCGTGATTTTGATACCTAATATCGAAAGCTCGCTTGCGACACCCACTGACTGGGAAATCCCAAATCAAGTCAGCATAGATTAAAGGTCGTTTCTTCTCATAAAAAGTGAGGGGGGAAACGAGTGAGATAACGGAGAAGAAGACAGTGAAACAAAGGAAGGGAGGAAGGAATAAGAAGAGGACGATGATGATAAAGAAGAGGAGGAAGAGGAGGAATATGAAGAGGAGGATGAGGGGAAGAATAGAGGGGGTAGGAGGAGCAGAAGAGAGAGAATAAGAAGAGGAAGGAGATGGAGAAGATGAAGGAAAAGCAAAAAAAAAAAGAGGAAGGCTGAGTAGGAAGAGGAGGAGGAGGAGGAGGAGGAGGAAAGAAGAAGAAGAAGGAGAAAATCAGTTAATCCGAGGAAAAGGAGTCTGAGGAGCACAAAACAAGAGAGGGGAGATAAAGAAAGAGGATATGTAAAATTGAAAAGGGTACAGGACGGATTGGTATAGGATTATGAATAAAGACAATGATTGTGAGGAGATTGAGCAAGAAGAGAAAGGGATGGGGGAATGATCGAAGAATGAAAATTGAAAGAAAATGATTCTAGGATCATGACTGTTTTCGAAAATTGTAAAGCCGCTTAAAGGCACGCTTTCTTCCCCCATGTCACTACATTTTAGGCGTACTCAATAATAATATGGGCACGAGAAACCAATTGTCAGTTTGTCTGCAACGTAACTTCTCTACCAAAATGATGAGAGAGTCGAGAAAGGAGACTGTAATTGAGGGGGAAAGAGGGGAAAGAGATGAATTACGAAAATGGGATATGATAGCAAAATTAAGCTTCACGGGTGTTGGTTCCTATGACGAAAACTTAGAACAACAACAACAACAACAACAACAACAAAATTTGAGCAATTCAAATGTTGCCCACAGAAGACTACATGACTTTGCCTCTCACTCAATCACTGTGTATAGCTGTTGTCAATGAATAACCTTTCTTTGCATGATGACGAAGAATATTGACCTTCAACCCTCTCTGCAGAAAGGAAATATTTTCTAATTCATTCTTATCCGTTACGCCTAATCACATAGTTATCAGAATAATGGATGGTCACAAAATGACGTTCAAGCTAATTTTGGTAACCTTTGACTGTTCATCCCTGTCATTTCAGGCAAGGCATTGTTTGTTCACCATCCTTCTTAACATGTGGTGTTACCACAGAACATGTCTAGCTGATGACGGTCATTTCTTGCTGAAGAAATGACTAGATAGCAATAATGATTGAAAGTAAAGTGAACACTGACGTTGACCTTTGACCTTTAACTTCTCTCATTGATGGAAATAATTGTCAATCTATGTGAACCCTTCCTAGCAAATAACATTTCCACTGAGCATTCCGAGATGACGTCATAGCTGAAAATGCAATTCAATCAAAGTTCAGTGACCTATGACCTTTGACCTCGATGAGCTTTTTACAAAATTTGGGCCTGGTACAATGTAATTAAGAAATTATATCGATCGGTTTTTCTTAAACATTGATAACGAGATTTGAGTGGAACGGATGGACAACCCGAAAACATGACGCCTGCCATCACCACCCATCGGCGTGGAGTCATAAGGAGAACACATCGTTGACATATATTACTGATAGATGAAAATCGGCTGAACGGATAACCCGCGAAAGGTTGCAACCTTTAAAGAGGACACATGTCGGAGATTATCAGGATGAACGTCGTATGCAAAATGTCACTCGAGTTCACGTGAGCGACTTTATATGGCGAATCCATCGTTGCGATAGCATCCTCAATCTCGATTCTCTCCAGAGCAGATGAGAGGGGGTTTGGAGCACGACTGTGATGGTACTGCTGGGACTCCGGAAACTAGGGCATGTTTCATAAAGAGTTACAATTGATCTCACGCTCGATTTATTGAGAGTAAGATCAATCCTGATTGTCAAACTGTTTCGTTAAGATGCTCACAATGGATTTAAATCACATTATATCAACAGAACGATGACTTTTTTGAATCACGTCAGTCGTAAGACCAATCTTACGAGCAGTCTTTATGAAACATGCCCTAGTATATTATTAATAGGTTTAAGAATTTATATAATACTTTTTTTTTTCAAAGGCAGCTTGAAATGGACGTTACACTATATGAAGAAAAAGGCGCTAAATCCATTGAAAATGATGGATTTAGCGCCTTGTGGGAGCAAGCTCTTCATATGATTTTGTATTTATCTAAAAGAAAAAAGAAAAAAGTGATATGTGGGAGAAGATCCTAAACTTCTGTTATAAGTGTACTCATTAATCAATCCATGATTACACAGACTGAGGCAGAACGTTTCAAGCATTGAAGTGAAAGGGTTAAGATTTTGAATTATTAAATATGAAAGTACGCCACAGGAAACCAGTCGAGTTGTTGCAATATTTGAAGCATGGGCAAACATAATCGAGAATATGTAACAAAATGGGCAGCAGAATTTTGGATTTGTTGTACACGAGTACGCTGGTTATCTTTACCAATCATACAGTTATCAAAATGACACATTTCATTTCATTTCATTTCATTTATTAATAATGTCCACACAAATTGTACAGTGTTGTATTTGCAACATACACTCACGACAATGAAAAGTAACACATAGCATTTGTAAAATCAGCATATAACAACTGTGATGATATATACATGACACAAAATGAATTGAAATCAATCTAAAGTACGTTGCATTCATAATGGATGATTAAGATTATGTGCGGTGGGAATCTATACATCACAATACATTATACGAACAAGTTTTGCAGGCGTCCTCCTGCCCGAATGTTATCTAATTTGGCTGATCTCATAGCGATCGAGAATAATACTCACCACTGTGGCACCATTGAAGTGTCCCCATTATTTGGTGTGTCTGGGGATAAGCGAAAAGAAACGATGTAACAGGAAATGGAAGCTCTCGTGTTTTAGTTATCGACACAGAGTGCGTCTCAGCGTCATTTTTTTTTTAAGTCAGATTTACTGGAATAATAGGATCATATACTCCCAGTGTAAGTTGGGAAATATGCCTTTCATAATGACCGAATATGATAAATCCAATGAGATTGGATAAATCACAGCTAGACACGCCGATGCAACGTTACATACCCCTCTCTCTCGTTGGCGTGCTTGCAGGTGTTTTTTTTTTTTTTAAATCATCGATTGTAAACGTATCAGGGTGAAGATCTGCGTAGGTTCTTGCCTTGAAAAGATGAGGGAATATACGCCGATATAGATCATCATTGAGCGTTCAGTAACAAAGCCTTTTCCGCCTCTACAGCTATCATTAATCATTTCTACTGAGAAGACGATGTCCCTGCAGAAGGTCGTTACTATTGTATATGGTACACTTTCCATCTATGACGCAGAACTTTTGAAATAATTATGTAGCTACATCGGAAAGAGGATTCAGAGCTCGATGAACTATAAGATGAGCGATGCACACAAATTAGCATTATTGGTGAGACATCAAACGTCGTTAATTATGCATGGGGTGTGGCCGACATCAGTATCTAGCACTGTCATTATCGATTGCGCCACAGTGCACGCAAGCGGTAATGCTGAGATTTTAGTGTGGCCTAGATACTAGATTACTGTCCACTTTGAATGCCTACATCAAAAATACTTTACCTTGTTCGCTTGTTGCTGTTTTGTTCTGTGCTTTTTATCTATCTATCTATCTATTAATCTTTCAGATACTCACTTATTTCTGCATGTACTTACAGTATTATGTGCGGCATGCATATCTACCTGTTATTCGTTTATTCCTGCATTAACATTTCTTTCTTTATTTCGATTTCTGTGGCAACTATATTACTATGCTGTGCTATGCCCTTGCATATTCAATGACTCCCGCTATACCACACAGTGGAAAATCTTTGAAGCATATAGCCCAGAGAAGTAGGTTTTTGTTTGCTTGGTTTGTTTTGTTTTGTTTTGTTTTTGCAGCCTCTTTTATCGTTTTCAATGAGCAATCAATCAAACAATTGTAAGACATAATAAATTGTTCGTTGTTGTATTTGTAATGCTTCCAGTGCTCAATAACATCCAAAAACTCAGTTTTATCCTCCGCGCGATGGTGCATTCTGTTTCAATGTGACAACAAAGATAACCACCATCTTCTGGTGGTTACATTGAATATTGCTGTAGGGTGTAGTTTGGGGAAGGGCAGGGGGGCAAAGTTGCACCTCTTGGCAGCACCCGTCCCACTTTAACCCCCTTGCATGTGCGCACACAGGGCGGCGAATCCGATATCCGTCGTCGAAGAATCGGAAGTGGAGCCGCACTCCGCTCACTCTGCTCAACACAATTTGGCAGAAATCCGAGCGGCTATCATCCGGACTGATCGCCGATGCCAGCCGCCGTCGCCATGACGTCGTAAGTGGGTCAAGCGAGTGAAACTCGACGAGGAACTTCCTCCAGCCTCTTGTTTGGATACGGCGGGAGGGATGAGGGGGGGCCCGCTGATAATATACAAGGACCAACCTCCATCATCATTAGCGCTCCTCAAATCCTGCGCGTCGCATCTCCTGTCACTCCTCCGTTAGTTGATCTTCTTTCTCTTTTTTTTTCTTCTCTCTTTCTTCTTGTTTTTAGAGAAGGTTTCCCCCCCCCCTTTTTTTTTGTTCCAAATCTAAGCTATGTTCTCTGTCCGCTTTGTGACAGTCGTTGCTCTCTGCCTCAATGTCTTTACCTTTCTCTCTTCATTCTAGGTTAGAGTTTGATAAATTTGGTTATCTTTCCGCCTGTCTTACGTCATTATGCCCTCCCTCTCCCCTTCTCCATCTCTCTCGTTCTTCGTTCTCTTTCTGGTGTTGAGTTCCTATAATCTAGTTATTGTCTTTGCATCTCTCACAGCAATCTTTGTTTTCCCCCGCTCTCCCTCTCTTTCCGTTTCTCTCTTATTGTGTTTTGTCTTTGAAATCTAGTTATTGCTCTTCTGCCTTTCTCACTACATTCCTAATCTCTCTCTCTCCCTCTCTCTCTCTCTCTCCTATTCTACAGAGTAGCATATAGATCGAGATATCTTCTCTCCCAGTATCATTATATCCTTAGTCCGCTCTCTCTCCCTCACCCTTTATGTTTAGGGTTTATCAAATCTTCTCTGCCTGTCTCACGCCATTCTATCATCTTCTCTTTCCCTCCCTTTCTTCTTCTCCTGTATTCGATGCATTCATCTCGAGATGCTAAGAGGACATTCTTGCCCCTCGCCACGCTTTGATTCTTTAACAATCCGTGATATATCCCCACTCCACACGCGGTGTGAGAAACCAGGTCGACCGTGCTAAACACACACACACACACACACGCACACACACACACACACACACGCACACACACACACACACACACGCACACACACACATACACACACACACACACACACACACACACACACACACACACACACACACACACACTTTTCCTGCCTTCTTCCTCTCTCCAAACCTTTTTGCCGACGGGAGGAGATAATTATGAAGATTCCTTTCCCTCCTCCCTATATACACCACAGTGGCCTCTTCCTCCTCCCCAGCCAGCCCGGATACCCGTGGCCTGGTTTCTGACAGCTAATCGGCCCTCTTCTCATAGTCGTGAGCGAGTTTTAGGATGAGGGATGCCCGCCCGCCTGCCCAGCTTCGAGGTATTACTTATCGGGAAGGCAAAAATAATAATAATAGTGGGGAGGGCACGTGATTATGCTGGTTCGACTGTCCCATGTCAGCATCAGGGTCCAGTCCGCGAAACATCCTTCCCCCCCCCCCATACACGCACACACACACACACACACACACACACACACACACAAGCACAAACATGACCTAGATACCTCTACCAACACCACCTAGTTTTTCTAGATAACATTATGACTACCCCTCTTAAAAGCATTTCTTTATAGTATGACGTTGAAATGTCATGCAAAATCATTACCACACAGTACTGTAAACTGACTGAATTATCAGGTTTTACAGAGGAGGAATGTTTTTTCAAACGAGTTCTAATGAGCGTTATCCCATTTTAGCATTCAAGCATCCCATTTGCATTCATACAATAGATACAATGGATGTCGTGCTGTTTACATATTGAGATTAAACCTGTGAAAAACAACTAAAATAACATTAATATTATGGGACATGTTTAGTCATAACTTTAAGAATATTCCTTGTTATGTAACAGGTGAGGTTTCATTGGAAATTATTTAGTTTGCTCTACTGTATCTGGTGGTGGACTTACTTCGATGAAAAAATGGCGATATATATATATATATATATATATATATATATATATATGTATATATATGATATATATATTTATATATATATATAAGTGTGTGTGTGTGTGTGCTATATACATCGCTACCAATGGTATGATTTAATGACACTATGTATACATAACACACACACACACACACACACACACACACACACACACACACACACATATATATATATATATATATATATATATATATATATATATATATATATATATACGTGGCTTTCATCAACATAATATTGGCTTTCTGCTGCTTCATCTACAGGGGAAATGATTAATGTCCATCACACGTATGACCACATTGTTTAACCCTGCTATATACAAAGTTGATATCAGAATCAATCTCAAAGCCCTCACTTGGAGCTCTTTTTGTATGCATTTATGAAATCCACATTAAAAAAAAAAAGAAACATGCTTCAACTTTCTCACAAAGAATTATAATCTAAATAGTGCGATGTAAGAGTAGTTTTGGTATTGGGTTAAGGAAAAGAATAGAGGAATCAAAGTTTAAATCTCTTTTTTTTTTTAATACAACATATTCCTTCGTGAAAATGAGGACGATATTTTTACTTATCTTAATTGGCAATATGTTGCATCCCCACAACTCAATCTGTGAAGAGTAGCAATGTTAGGACGTGGTGTCTAAAGTCAATACCTTGGATGCAAACCAGTCTTTATTTAATGAAAACCATCATGCAATTTAGTCCTGTACCCTTATAATGTGAAATGCTTTCAAAATAATGCTAGTTAAAAAGCTCATATGCTTAATTACGCATTGGTGGTTATAATGTCACGTTCGCGTAAGCGAACGCTTGCTCTACTAACATGAAATTTAATCTGCGGGTAGGGGGTTCTGTACTGCATCAGCAATCAGACAGATTATTCTGCTTTAACCCCTTTCTGTGAGGGCAAGATTATTAGTTTGCAGGCCCAGATTACCAAACTGCTTAAAATGTATGAAATATTTTCCCCCTAGGAGCTCAAAAGGAGCTGTATTATGCTACTTACATGTAACTGTTACTTGTACATGACATCCTATTTACGTGTACTGGTTGTTTTTATGTCGAAAAGGTCTCGAGCAACTTAGCATTTGATAGGAATAACTTTCTTCTTTGTGTGTATGCCTGTGAAAGTTGATTGTATGAGCAAATCCGGTTATTCATTCGTAGACTTTTGTAAAACTTTTATTACGTCTGTGTGATCTTTATCTACAAGACTGATTGACAATGTTTTCCTTCAAAGTCAAATCGTCTTAAATTTCACCGATCGTAAATGAAATGCAGGAAACACAATAGCACAGCCATATACATAAATATATACACACATACACACATACTAAATATACATACATACACACACACTTACACACCCACGCACACTACACATACACACATATATTTACAGACACACACACATAGACCTACATACATTTTGGATTCAGGTAGCTGTCTTGTACTCACAAATATAGGACCTACAACCATGATCCTGCTGTTGAAACAAAAACACAACATGCATATTTTGAAGCCATTCGTAGTCAGCTCCACGCGGTGTTTGGGGAACTCCGCGAGTGCGTTACCCAAATCCCCCGTTGACAGACTACTTCCCCCTACCGTACATGGTGCGACGTGCGAAACATGCGTCGAGAGCCGGAGCACATGAGGTGTGCATCTCGCCTTGAGTGACGGTTTGCTTTTAGAGAAAACAGGAGGGGAGTCTCACAAAATGATAGCAGGTGTGTACCTGATGAATATAATGAACACGACAAGGCGCCGAGTGGTCAATTACTGTCCATTTGCTTACCATTTTCCCGTCCTCCACCCGCCACGACATGTGGGGCTACGTGACGAACTCGGTTGGGCCAGAACCCAATCGTTCGTAATCTAATCATGACCCCAAACATCAAGATGCATTTGTCATTTCTCCGCCGAAAATTCTACTTTATTTCTTCCTCCTTCCTTGAAATTCAGGGAAAGAACGACGAACACGTCCATGAAGACTGTTGTTCCTAATAGCTTTCATAAAAATTTATCAACATTGGCAACAGGTATACGAAAAATATGCCTTTTCAGGAATTCATTCGTATGACCATACCAGACTAACAGAGCATTCAGATTGATAAACAAGTCTATTGCCTTTTCGTCTACACATCTGCCATGAAACATTACTTTACTTCGAAGACGTTAACATAAAATAATCCATTTTTAGGTTTTCTCTCTTCATGGATCCTCTTCCTAATGACACTTCTTAGTTTTGTTTTTCCTATGTGATATCAGCATTTTCAATTCATTGCTGTGCGTCCGGAAACCCCTCACTGAAAACTGTAAGATCTTCAATGTGACACCAAAGGCAGAAAATTGCTCTTCAAAACGAAGAACACATTCCATGTCTTTGTTACATCAGCCCTGTATAATATGATTGAAGTCCAATACATTGTATCAAATCTTAACACGCCACTTAAAGCTCAATGGATGAGCAGCGGAAGTGACATCGTCATTACATGATTGTATAGGCTTCATCTATCTGTGACATTAAAGCATAGAATGGTATATATATATATATATATCTATATAAGTAAAAGGCGAAGTTGTTGTTGTTGTCGGGGCCTTATGTATTTCCTGTTTTATTCCGGCGTTGCTGGTTTGTCTATCTCCTCCCGAGCCGTCGGCTCCGGGCCCCCGAGACCGGTGCCGTCGGCAGCGGGAGGGTCTCCTACGTGCCTTGGACCGGGTTTCGTCCGCGCTCCGCCTCCGTGTCGACGTCGAGGACGACAAAGAGAAATTAATTAGATAGATGCATAATGCATTTTTGTGCGTGACGTCAGAGCCGAGCGTTTTAATATTCACCGATCCTGCGCTGGACTCCTGCCTTTCTCGATCGTCCATCTTTTAGCTTGCAGAGACAGTGGGGATACTGAAGTCAAAAAGATGATGGCGTGCAGCGAAATCTCTGTCATATTCCGGCGGACACGCACGCACGCACACAATGTACTCTCGGGTAGGTATGCCAGTGTGTGGCCTGCGCCTGTGTATGTATTGACGATGGTTACACCATGGAGCTACCATTGGTAGCTCCATGGTTACACGAAACACTATTTGCGTGCGCGTGATATGAACACTCATTATGGTATAATACACGGCGCGGTCATTGTTAGTACAAGGGCATTTACGTACAGCGACGTTCGCGCGACGTTCGCCATTGGCGTGCCCAAATGAAAACGACGAATGCTGTTATTTTATTGTATTTTGCACAACTGCAGGATACTATGCAGCTCAGGTACGTCATTTAGTTTACTCTCCAGTCGGGTATCATTGTACTCAGACTGTTCAGGACGGCTAAAATATCCACTTAAATTTTGTCCTCGCCGATCGTACCCTTCCATATCAGAGTACACGCGCCGCTGTTCATTCGTTTACTGCATGGCTGCTGTAAACATGAATATTCATAAGACGAGCGGACGCGGGGGAAACCCTCGCTTTGCTGACCGCCAATTTTTGAAGTTACAAGTGGACATCAAATGTGTGGTTCTATGGTGCATCAAACCAAGTTTTGGTGATAAAAATAAAAAAAGAGGGAGCAAATGACGACAAAAATATTCTTCTTTCTCCCATAACGTGGGAAAAAAAATACAGAAAAAATACGAGGCCTTGAGACCCATGGATACCCACGGATGCCTACTTATTAAACCTATAACGACTCTCCCCTTTCCAAAATAATATTTATTAAATGATGATACAATAATAGTATTCATATAATAATGATGGTAATGATAATGTACAGTCTGAAGCAGATAAACGGGCGAGGATATGTAAACATATTGTCGTTGTGTGGGTTTTTTTTTTCTTTTAAATGACGTGGTAAATTGAATATTATTCATGACATACGCCACTTTTCAGCTTTTTCATGAAGAGAAAAAAAAAGACAAAGACAGAGAAAGAGGACAGAAAATATTCTCTGGAAATTTGTCGAGCTTTCTCTTCCTCTCCCTCTCTCAGTGAGTCAGATCAGATTGTCAGGTCATTTTCTGAAAGGCCTTATTTCGTTGATGCAGACACATGTTCTCGAAAGGGGGAGAAAAAAACAATGCTATCAATTAAAAAAAAGACAAAGAGAAAGAGGACAGAAAATATTCTCTGGAAATTTATCGTGTTCTCTCTTCCTCTCCCTCTCTCACCCTCTCTCACACTCTTATTTATATCCTGTACAACTGAGCAGTGGAATTCTTAGCGTACTTCCAGTGACAATTTATTCTATAAACACAAAACACCACAATTTTTTTAATGAAAACAAACAAATATGAAATAGATAAAACATGAAGTAAGAAAATACCACAAAAGTCCGAGTCACATGACGGGGTGGTTTAATGAAAAGTCTGACTTTGTCTATATATAGACACATGATTGTTCTCGAGAGGAAATTTAAGAACATCAGAATGAGAGAGAGAGAGAGAGAGAGAGAGAAGGGGGAATCAATGAATGATCCATCAAGTGCATTTCAGGAACAAGTCATAATCCTCAGATGAGATTGTCATCGGGTGGAAGGAGCACAGACGGGTTTTTCAAATAAAAACGTCGGAAAAGAGATATAAATGATGATATAACCCATTTGCATCTTTTTATTGAACCGAAAAGGTGTGTGTGTGTGTGTGTGTGTTATTATGTGTGTGTAATGATCGATCAAACAGGTGTATCAACATTAGGAACGGACGACAACTTATTAGATGGGATTTCGTTGGGAGGGAAA
Organism: Diadema setosum; assembly: GCA_033980235.1. Taxonomy (NCBI): domain Eukaryota; kingdom Metazoa; phylum Echinodermata; class Echinoidea; order Diadematoida; family Diadematidae; genus Diadema; species Diadema setosum. The sequence continues at coordinate 14,373,698 of CM067059.1, read as the reverse complement.
ATAATTTTTTTTTTTTAATGAAAATGTGGTAAAAGAAGTATGAATCATGACATACAATGTAAGCTTCTTTCAAGCTTACGAATGAAGAGAAAAGATGTGTGTCTGTGGGGGCCAGAGAGGACTCATGTAAAAAAAAAAAAACAAACAAACAAAAAACAAAAAAAACAAAAAACCATAAACAAACAGGAAGTTCTTTCGCTTCAACTAATAAAATGGGGCGAAAGAAATATATATAAATCTAAAAATATGGGGCCCGCAGCACCCGTGGATTTCCACGGGTGCTGCTAGTCTATATAAGTAAAAGGCGAAGTTGTTGTTGTTGTCGGGGCCTTATGTATTTCCTGTTTTATTCCGGCGTTGCTGGTTTGTCTATCTCCTCCCGAGCCGTCGGCTCCGGGCCCCCGAGACCGGTGCCGTCGGCAGCGGGAGGGTCTCCTACGTGCCTTGGACCGGGTTTCGTCCGCGCTCCGCCTCCGTGTCGACGTCGAGGACGACAAAGAGAAATTAATTAGATAGATGCATAATGCATTTTTGTGCGTGACGTCAGAGCTGAGCGTTTTAATATTCACCGATCCTGCGCTGGACTCCTGCCTTTCTCGATCGTCCATCTTTTAGCTTGCAGAGACAGTGGGGATACTGAAGTCAAAAAGATGATGGCGTGCAGCGAAATCTCTGTCATATTCCGCCGGACACGCACGCACGCACACAATGTACTCTCGGGTACGGTACGGTATGCCAGTGTGTGGACGGCCTGCGCCTGTGTATGTATTGACGATGGTTACACGAAACACTAACTGCGTGCGCGTGATATGGACACTCATTATGTCATTGTTATAGTTATACAAGGGCATTTACGTACAGCGACGTTCGCCATTGGCGTGCCCAAATGAAAACAACGAATGCTGTTATTTTATTCTATTTTGCACAACTGCAGGATACTATGCAGCTCAGGTACGTCATTTAGTTACTCTCAAGTCGGGTATCATTGCACTCAGACTGTTCAGGACGGCGATATCCACTTAAATTTTGTCCTTGCCGATCGTACCCTTCCATATCAGAGTACACGCACCGCTGTTCATTCGTTTACTGCATGGCTGCTGTAAACATGAATATTCATGAGACGAGCGGACGCGGGGGAAACCCTCGCTTTGCTGACCGCCAATTTTTGAAGTTACAAGTGGACATCAAATGTGCGGTTCTACGGTGCATGAAACCAAGTTTTGGTGACAAAAATAAAAAAGAGGGAGCAAATGACGATAAAAATATTCTTCTTTCTCCCATAACGTGGGGAAAGAAATATTAAAGAAAAAATACGAGGCCCTGAGACCAATGGATTCGCACGGGTGTCTAATGACTATGATCTCCCCTCGAGATCCCCCAATAATGAAGATGCTTATAATGACAATATAGTAATAGTAATAATATTAATAATGATAATAATAATAATAATAATAATAATAACAGTAATAATAATAATAATAATAATAATAACAGTAATAACAATAATAATAATAACAGTAATAATAATAATAATAATAATAACAATAATGTACAGTCTGAAGCAGATAAACGGGTGGTTTTGTGGTCTATCAAACCAAGGTTTGGTGATAAAAACAAAAAGAAGAGAGCGAATGAAGACAAAATATTTTATTTCTCTCAGCACAATGGCAACAAAAAGACCAGGGGTCTAATTATAAAGTAGTCCTGCTCAGCACAAGACTACGTATGTCAGTGCAGTGAAGTAGTTTTGCTGTGGACAGTTTGCGCAGGACTGTCTTCAGAAAAGGTTTTTATCAAGAGTAGAAAAATGGGGAAACAGATTTTTACAATTCTTAACAAATTAACATTTCCGCCTCCCTTGGTTGATCATCCCTATATTATGACTCTACTCTCTCCTCTCCCCTAAATAATAGCAATAATGTTAGTAATAATAATAATGATAATAACAATAACAATAATACACTGAAATAATGATAATAATACAATAGGCCAAGTAAATGAATGGGGAGGGGGTGCTATGATCCAAAACTTAAGAGTGGGCGGAAGAGACACAAACGGGTACTGGATTGTTTTGATGTTTAAAATGAAATAGCAATGATAATGAAGCTATTAGAAGCGTCTATCAGTCGTAGAGAAACCTTGACATGACAGAAAAATAGATATTCACTATCCTTGACCGATAAACTTTTTCCTTAATTCCCTTGATTCATCCCCATGTCAATGAATGATATAAAATAATAATAAAACCGAATGACTATGATTTCCCCTCCCACAAAATAACAATAACAATAATAATAATAATAATAATAATGCTATTTATTATGATAATGAAAACAATGAACAGTATCAATGAGATAAACGGGCAGAGCTACCAAGTCTCACGCATTCTGCGTGAGACTCAAGCATTTAGGGGCCATCTCACGATCTCACGCATGGCACCCATTTTTCTCACGCATCGGGCGAAGTCTGCAACTTGGGCCTATAAAAATATAGCTCAAAAGATTAAAGTGATAGTTGCAAATGAAGGTATATTTCCCTTTTGTCTTTCAAATAAGTAAAAAATAGTCACTTAAGTATGCACCTGATCGCAAAATTGAAAAAGCTCCCTACCGTGGGAGGCCACAGGGGGGAAAACCCCCTCCCGCACCCTCGCTCGCGCGCACATTCGCATGCCGAGATGCCGAGTCATGAAAATCTCACTCATAAATTTTTTTTTAACTTGGCATCAGTGAACGGGTGGTTCTAGATCCATCAAACCAAGTTTTGATTATGAAAACAGAAATGAGGGAGCAAATGAAGACGAAAATATTCTTTGTGTATTTCTTCTCTCATAACGTGGTTGAAGAAATATTAAAGGAAAAATACGAAGCACTGAGACCCGTGGATTCCCACGGGTGCCTAATACTTATAAAACCTAATGACTATGATCCCCCTCCCCAAATAACAATAATAATTATAATAGCAATATAACAATATGGGCCTAATGAGAATAAAAATATGATAATAATAATGATGATGTATAGTCTGAAGCAGATAAACGGATGGTTCTATGATCTATCAAACCAAGTTTTGGTGATTAAAAACAAAAAGGAGGGAGCAATTGAAGACGATCAAAAATATTATATTTTTCTCTCATATCGTGGGAAAAGAAATAGGAATGAAAAAAAAAATGCTAGGCCTTGAGACCAGCCGTTGATTCCCTCGGGTGCCTGCATGGATGCAAGAGCAGGGGGTATAATTAATATCAAAGTCATAGTGTCAATATTATCTCCCCATTCCGACGGGAAGAATCTGTGGGCAGAACTTTCGGAGAATCTCATAAGCGTTTTTGGTAATTTTTCCCTGAATGTTTGTTTTGGGGTTTTGTTTGTTTTTTTTTTTTGTTTATTCGGTTTTTTTTTTTTTTTTTTTTTTTGTTCTGCGGGGGTGGAAATGCGGGTGTGTGTGGTGGGGGTGGTGGTCATGGGTAGCTGAGATCGAGCACAAGTATATCGAAAGAATGAGAAAAAATTTCTTTTTATTTCATCAATAAAAATGTGCAAAATCGTATCTATGAGAAAAAAAAAAAGTAAAACCCCTCAGACCCGTGGATTTCCACGGGTGCTGCTAGTCTATATATATAATAGGCGAAGTTGTTGTTGTTGTCGCGGCCTTATGTAATTCCTGTTTTATTCCGGCGTTGCTGGATTGTCTATCTCCTCCCGAGCCGTCGCCTCCGGGCAGCTGCGACCGGTGCCGTCGGCCGCGGGAGAGTATCCTGCATCGAATGGCGCGGGTTTCGTCCCCGCTCCGCCTCCGTGTCGACGTCGAGGACGAGAAAGAAAAATTAATTAGATAGATGCATAATGCATTTTTGTGCGTGACGTCAGAGCCGAGCGTTTATATATTCACCGATCCTGCGCTGGACTCCTGCTTTCTCGATCGTCCATCTTTTAGCTTGCAGAGACAATGGGGATACTAAAGTCAAAAAGATGATGGCGTGCAGCGAAATCTCTGTCATATTCCGGCGAACACGCACGCACGCACACAATGTACTCACGGGTACGGTATGCCAGTGTGTGGCCTGCGCCTGTGTATGTATTGACGATGGTTACACGAAACACTATCTGCGTGCGCGTGATATGGACACTCATTATGGTATATCAAGGAGGTATACCTCCTTGGGTATATCAATACACGGCGCGGTCATTGTTAGTACAAGTGCATTTACGTATACAGCGACGTTCGCCATTGGCGTGCCCAAATGAAAACAACGAATGCTGTTATTTTATTGTATTTTGCACAACTGCAGGATACTGCAGCTCAGGTATGTCATTTAATTTACTCTCAAGTCGGGTATCATTGTACTCAGACTGTTCAGGACGGCTAAATATCCACTTAAATTTTGTCCTTGCCGATCGTACCCTTCCATATCAGAGTACACGCGCCGCTGTTCATTCGTTTACTATGGCTGCTGTAATAAACATGAATATTCATAAGACGAGCGGACGCGGGGGAAACCCTCGCTTTGCTGACCGCCAATTTTTGAAGTTACAAGTGGACATCAAAATTGTGTGGTTCTATGGTGCATCAAACCAAGTTTTGGTGATAAAAATAAAAAAGAGGGAGCAAATGACGACAAAAATATTCTTTCTCCCATTACGTGGGAAAAGAAATATTAAAGAAAAAAATACGAGGCCCTGAGACCCATGGATTCCCACGGGTGCCTACTTATTAAAGCTATGACTATCATCTCCCCTCCCAAAATAATTTTATTAAATGAAATTAAATGTAATAATAGTATTCATAATAATAACAATAATGATAATGTACAGTCTGAAGCAGATAAACGGGTGAGGATTATGTAAACATATTGTCGTTGTGTGGGATTTCTTTTTTTAAATGATGTGTTAAAAAATAAATATTATTCATGACATACGCCATTTTTTAGCTTTTTCATGAAGAGAAAAGATGTGTACGTGCGTTGGGGCCAGAAAGGGCTCATGTTTTTTTTTTGTTTTTGTTTTTGTTTTTCCAACGGGCGTCGAGACTGAGGGTAAATGGCATGGGGGAGGGGAGATATGCAGGGCAAAATGTCAATGGCACCCCCTTCCCCCGTGCTTCGACGGGAAGAGTTTTTGGGCAAAGAAGACAACCCTCGAATTTCCACGGGTGCTGCTAAGTTGATCTGTGATAACAGCAAGCGGGGTTATTTTAAAGTCCCATTCCATGGACCGGCTCCTCAGCTCATGTGTTAGGAGGGGATGGCCATGGGTAGAAGAGGGTGCAAAAAAAGGAAGGAGAAAATAATAAAGTCCTTTCTTTCTAACTACTAAAAACGCGGCGAAAAATAATATGAATAAATACCCACGGATGCCTACTTATTAAACCTATAATGACTATATCATCTCCCCTCCCAAAATAATGTTTATTAAATGATGATACAATAATAGTATTCATAAAATAATGATAATAATGATAATGTACAGTCTGAAGCAGATAAACGGGCGAGGATATGTAAACATATTATCGTTGTGTGGGTTGCATTTTTTTTTTAATGACGTACGTGGTAAAATGAATATTATTCATGACATACGCCACTTTTCAGCTTTTTCATGAAGAGAAAAGATGTGTGTGCGTTGGGGACAGATAGGGCTCATGTATTTTTTTTTTCAACGGGCGTCGAGACTGAGGGCGAATGGCATGGGGAAGGGGGAGATATGCAGGGCAAAATGTCAATGGCACCCCCCCCCCCCCCCCGGTGCTTCGACGGGAAGAATCTTTGGGCAAAGATGACAATCCTCGAATTTCCACGGGTGCTGCTAAGTTGATCTGTGATAACAGCAAGCGGGGTTATTTTAAAGTCCCATTCCATGGACCGGCTCCTCAGCTCAGGTGTTAGGAGGGGATGGCCATGGGTATATACAAGAGGGTGCAAAAGAAGAAAGGAGAAAATAGTAAAGTTCTTTCTTTTTGACTACTAAAAAACGCGGCGAATAATATGAATAAATTCAAAAAAAAAATATGAGGCCCTCAGACCCGTGGATTTCCACGGGTGCTGCTAGTCTTATACAGTAAAAGGCGAAGTTGTTGTTGTTGTCGGGGCCTTATGTATTTTCTGTTTTATTCCGGCGTTGCTGGTTTGTCTATCTCCTCCCGAGCCGTCGGCTCTGGGTCCCCGAGACCGGTGCCGTCGGCAGCGGGAGGGTCTCCTACGTGCCTTGGACCGGGTTTCGTCCCCGCTCCGCCTCCGTGTCGACGTCGAGGACGACAAAGAGAAATTAATTAGATAGATGCATAATGCATTTTTGTGCGTGACGTCAGAGCTGAGCGTTTTAATATTCACCGATCCTGCGCTGGACTCCTGCCTTTCTCGATCGTCCATCTTTTAGCTTGCAGAGACAGTGGGGATACTGAAGTCAAAAAGATGATGGCGTGCAGCGAAATCTCTGTCATATTCCGGCGGACACGCACGCACGCACACAATGTACTCTCGGGTACGGTATGCCAGTGTGTGGCCTGCGCCTGTGTATGTATTGACGATGGTTACACGAAACACTATCTGCGTGCGCGTGATATGGACACTCATTATGGTACAATACACGGCGCGGTCATTGTTAGTACATGTACAAGGCAAAGAGGTATAATCTCTTTGGTACAAGGGCATTTACCTACAGCGACGTTCGCCATTGGCGTGCCCAAATGTAAACAAGAATGTTGTTATTTTATTGTATTTTACACAACTGCAGGATACTATGCAGCTCAGGTACGTCATTTAGTTTACTCTCAAGTCGGGTATCATTGTACTCAGACTGTTCAGGACGGATAAATATCCACTTAAATTTTGTCCTCGCCGATCGTACCCTTCCATATCAGAGTACACGCGCCGCTACTGTTCATTCGTTTACTGCATGGCTGCTGTAAACATGAATATTCATAAGACGAGCGGACGCGGGGGAAACCCTCGCTTTGCTGACCGCCAATTTTTGAAGTTACAAGTGGACATCAAATGTGTGGTTCTATGGTGCATCAAACCAAGTTTTGGTGATAAAAATAAAAAAGAGGGAGCAAATGACGACGAAAATATTCTTCTTTCTCCCATAACGTGGGAAAAGAAATACAGAAAAAATACGAGGCCCTGAGACCCATGGATAACCACGGATGCCTACTTATTAAACCTATAACGACTATCCCCCTTCCCAAAATAATATGTATTAAATGATGATACAATAATAGTATTCATATAATAATGATGGTAATGATAATGTGCAGTCTGAAGCAGATAAACGGACGAGGATATGTAAACATATTGTCGTTGTGTGGGTTTTTTTTTTTTCTTTTAAATGACGTGGTAAATTGAATATTATTCATGACATACGCCACTTTTCAGCTTTTTCATGAAGAGACAAAAAAAGACAAAGACAGAGAAAGAGGACAGAAAATATTCTCTGGAAATTTGTCGAGCTCTCTCTTCCTCTCCCTCTCTCACCCTCTCTCACACTCTTATTTATATCCTGTACAACTAAGCAGTGGACTTCTTAGCATACTTCCAGTGACAATTTATTCTATACACACAAAACACCATTTTTTTTTAATGAAAACAAACAAATATGAAATATGTAAAACATGAAGTAAGAAAATACCACAAAAGTCCGAGTCACATGAAGGGGTGGTTTAATGAAAAGTCTGATTTTGTCTATTATAGACACATGTTCTCGAGAGGAAATTAAAGAACATCAGAATGAGAGAGAGAGAGAGAGAGAGAGAGAAGAGGGGGAATCAATGAATGATCCATCAAGTGCATTTCAGGAACAAGTCATAACCCTCAGATGAGATTGTCATCGGGTGGAAGGAGCACAGACGGGTTTTTCAAATAAAAGCGTCGGAAAAGAGATATAAATGATGATTTAACCCATTTGCATCTTTTTATTGAACCGAAAAGGTGTGTGTGTGTGTGTTATTATGTGTGTGTAATGATAGATCAAACAGGTGTATCAACATTAGGAACGGACGACAACTTATTAGATGGGATTTCATTGGGAGGGAAAATAATTTTTTTAATGAAAATGTGGTAAAAGAAGTATGAATCATGACATACAATGTAAGCTTCTTTCAAGCTTACGAATGAAGAGAAAAGATGTGTGTCTGTGGGGGCCAGAGAGGACTCATGTACAAAAAAAAAAACAAAAAAAAATAAACAAACAGGAAGTTCTTTCGCTTCAACTAATAAAATGGGGCGAAAGAAATATATATAAATCTAAAAATATGGGGCCCGCAGACCCGTGGATTTCCACGGGTGCTGCTAGTATATATATATATATATAACACCCACATGCACATGCACACACACGCGTCTGGAGTTAGCCAGTGGTCGAGTATTAAATCAATGATACTGATGACGTGTAAGGTCCAGCGTACTTTCTCACAATGAAAAAATAAAACCAAGAAAATAATTTGATATTCTTTTTTATCTCATCCTTTAAAGGAGAGATGTAGAATACATTACTGACCCCAAACCTAGAATTCTTCTCCATTGTCTTTTTAAGTCGACAAAATAGTCCCTGTTTCGTCCCATAGCCTTGTTTGTTTCTTATTCGTTCACTTCTATTGATTCTTTATTGCTGTATAGACGTGCCCTGAGTCAAGCTATTGTTGTTATAGACCAGAAATGTACTTTTCCCGCTCCGTTAACTGCAATACGTAATGTCCTGACGTCAGCCATTACGATAGAGTACGCAGATAAAGCATGTATTGTGACAATTATTTTCGCTCTACTTAACTCTCCCTAGTCTTACCTCTTCCCTCACAGATACAAGAAAATAATAGTGAAGTACTTTCCACACTGTTTTGCCTAGATTGCTATCTTCCCAGTGATATAGTTTTTTTCCAATCATATTGATAATATTGCAAGCTGAAATCCTTGTGTGAAATTTGTTGTCTAAATTACTCTGAATTAACAATGCACACACAACACACTATAGTAAACATTAATTGTGAGGTTCACAGTGACTCTGTTGTCACGTGAAGACAATGTTGTCACGTGAAGACAATACATTCCGTATATTTGACCTTTGATATTTGTTGTTTGTTTGTTTTTCTTACATGACTCCAGTAATGATTTATCTGTAAACAGTCAAGTAGGAAGCGAAAATACACTCGGAAATGACATGACGAAAAAAGAAAAAAAAAATAATTCCCTGACTCCCCCCCCCCCCCCCAACAAACAAACAAACAAAAAACAACTATGTTTGTCGGAAGGGGTAGATAAAAAGGGGGCACCTTCTACCCACTGTTCTTATTTGACAATAACTTTACCATCTTCATGTTGATACTAAGAAGTTATTATTACTATTGGACACCTGCTGTTCTGCAAGCTTTAGCTTTTCGTATATTTATATAGGTTGCATTACCACCATTACCATTATAAGGACCATTAACGTGCAACGTTTACCGCATATTTTTTTCTGAGATTAAAAAAAAAGTCCCTTATTCATGATATGTATTTTGTGTTACTATTGTTTATTTTTTAGAAATATCAAAAGAATAACTGAAATTGCAACTGAAATTACAACTAGTGTCTTCAATAGAACCTATATAATATACAATAATTATAATAAATGCATCATGCAGTCACAACAGATTCGTGCTCTTAACAAAATGCACGGCGACAGTTCATATTAGGAACGGAGGGTGGTTATTGTACCTATCTTTAATCAAAATTGGAAACAAAAACTGTTTCGTGAGGTATACCACTCATAGCTATCAGGTTCTTAGCAATCCAATTTTATCAGTGGTTGCATGCCTCGTGATAGTAAAGGGTCTATAAAGAGAATACGTTACCTCGCCAAAGCAGCAATGATAATTACGAATACAGTCATCATTTATTAATTGTTTATTCCACTGTACGATTGGCAACAGCATGTGGCTATAGCGTTTAGTCCACCGATGCCTATATTCCACACACTGCTCACATTGTCAGTGCCACGTGTGAATTCATCAGCAAATTCCCTCAACCCCAACTCCACCCCACCTCCCCCTTCCCATCCCCAAGCACAAATCGGTCATCATCCTGCCTAAACTATATAGTCAGGGCATCGGTGTCCTGGCAGCTAAGGGTCATTCTACTTTCGTTCAATTCGGACATTTTTTTTTTCGTTTTTTTTTTATGCCTTTTGTGATCGAGCGCTATTATTACCGCTATTCCATCAGGCGGCTTTGGTCTCCGCTCTCTTGCCGCCCTTTCCAGCCCGACCGACCGATATGATGATCAATGACAGGCAGGCATGCATACCACGCAGGTAAAGGGGATCTACACAAACAAATCCGGTCAATTTATTTTATGACAACGAACTTCATATGTGTGTGTGTGTGTGTGTATGTGTATGTGTGTGTGTGCGTATATATATATATATATATATATATATGTGTTGATAAGGTAGTCCACGTGTTGGCAAGATAAAAAGATAAGTAACAAAGCTGCAACAAAGTTCATGCTGTATTCACCAACGGTTTATTTCTTCACACAAATTTTCGGGCGTCTCGCCGCCCTTTCTTTCTTTTTTTTTTTTTTTACCATGTTGTAATAGTGGACCGGATTCAATGATGAACAGAGGACATAGTTGTTTAACGATAAAATGAACAACTTTAATCCACTATCACAAACTAGCGTCATGTAATGACTGCTGCTCTGACCGTATCACTCAAATATAGAATACATGGAATATGCGTACACTTGTGATAAATGTAGTGCGCTCACATAACACAACATCCCCCTCCTTCTGAAAAGATACAATGACGAATATTTTTTTAAATGTTAATCACATTTATGCATTGAAACTATGATGTAGTTTCAATGACAGTATCAACACTTGAGAAAGGGCGGCGAGACGCCCGAAAATTTGTGTGAAGAAATAAACCGTTGGTGAATACAGCATGAACTTTGTTGCAGCTTTGTTACTTATATATATATATATATATATGTATATATATATATGTGTGTGTGTATATATGTATATATATATATATATATATATATATATATATATACTTTGTACTATGTTTCGATTTTCGTTGATTGGAAATAAACTATGATTGAATTGAATTGAATTGAATTGAATTGATATATAATATATATATATGTATATTTATCATATACAAAGGTGTATTTGAGTATGCGTGAGTTTTGGGTTTGTTTTTTTTGCACATGCATAAAGGCCTACATACATATACATATAGATACTTACATTTGCTCTTAAGTAGGTTTCATTGTATTTCTCTAGCATTTTTACTTAGATGCGAATTATCATAGATTGACGCCATGTTCTCTGTGTTTGTAAAATTTTATCGTGCTTCCAAGCTAGATATCATGCATCATTCTGTTTTGTTATATCTGGTGTATTTTGTCATAGAGAAATATGAGAATAAAATGAAACGAAGTGATATGTAAAAATGAAATGATAACAGTAATAAAGGACAATCATATTGAGCAGCTTCTAATAATGACATACTCTACTGCACATTGCAAGATAGCAGTCATGACATACATAAATATATAGTTCAAACTATAAAGGTATATCATTTTTAAGAAGATTATTCTTAACTTTGTTTTAACCCGATTCTTTTGTGTCCAAGGAGTCTGATGAGCTGCTTGATGGGGCGTACCCAGATACACTTGAAATGTAAATGTACACCGAAATAATGATAAGTGTATATGTTTATATACAATGTTTACATATCTCTTCATGAGTTTTATGCACGTGATACATATCATATTAGAATATATGTATCACATACATACAATTATGGAGAGATATGTATATATCATAATAATATTCTGAAGACATGTACACACCTATCATCCATCTCTCACCTCCCTCTTCCTCCATCTATTTCTCCGTTCCCCACCCTTTCTCTCTTTCTCCATCACTTCACGCGCATTAAACTCTCGCCTCGCGTTTATTCACGTTTGAATGACTCAATTAGATAAAGTGGCAGATATTCACCAACTCTGCAACCCACTGTGTGATTTGCGCAGTGCCCGCAATACGGGTCACCAAAGGCGGCAGTGGACGGGGAACTCTATACCATCGTCCATCTTATGAGTGCGAATTATATTATGCAGGGCGTAGACGTGGTGTGACGTAGCCATAAGAGCTCAACTGTACGTGGTTTCCTTTGATTTTTTGTGTGTCTTTTTTATCATAATTATATATCATATATCATATACATCAAAGCAGTCAATATATTTGATTTAGAACTATAACAAAATAAATGAAATCACAGTTACTATGGTATTGTCCAGGAGGCAACGAATAGGTTGTATTCAAGTTGTTGCCGTAGTAGCTGTTATCATCGTTAGGCCTACTTACAGTATTTGAAAAAAAAAGAATGAAAAAAATACAATTTAGGAGCGATATTACCGGAGAGGGAGATAGACAAAGCAAATTGTGAAAGAGTAAAACAGAAGCAACATGTTATTGCAAGTGTTAGTGAAATTGCACTAGCACTGAGAGAGATATGATTGTTGATTTCGAATATCAGTAGAACTACTATAGCCTGATGATATCCCCTGCATGCGCCTAAAAATGGTTCTGCAGGTCACGTTACAGTTTTACGCCACTCATGCACAGAGTGACCCTCACTATTGTGTTTTCTACACGTTCTCCCATGCATATATTTCCCGAGGGAAACGACTCGCGTCCTTCGTCACCTCACTCAAGATACACCAAGGACACGTGATTTGCCAAATGAGATAATTTGCCTTAAATGAGGTAGAAATGTCATGGTCACACGACCAGGAAAGCTGTCCACCTTGGCTTCTACTTTTTTGTTGTTGGAGACCCATAGTTAAAGGAAATGATTTTTTTAATGTTAATTTTTGACCGACATCGCGGCCCACCTATATAGAGCTTCGTGGTCCACCGGTCGAGAAGCATGGCTGTTAGTCACTATGATAGCCCGTCACCTAAGATTTAGGTTTATACAGCCAAGGTAATAGCTGCCGATGCACGCAGGATTACATTTAAAAAATACTTTCATGAAAGCAATTAAGTAATCACCTGGAATGGAATTCAATAAGTACTGCTTTGAAATGCAGCACAACTCTTTCTAGATTTAAGTTCTTACTGAAGCGTTTATTTTTTTGAACAGTTAACCATGAATAAGTAGACAATGTTCTTCCTCTATCGTTGTCTTCTATCCTTATGTATACTGCACGTGTGTGTGTGTTGTGAGAGAGTGTATGTAATTATGTATTAATGTGATGTTGTCGTGTTAATCTACTTGACTTCACACAGAATTATTTGTAATATTATGTTGCCATTGTAAAGTATATAGTATTTCCATGTGTAAGCAACCTAATACAAGCACAAGATGTTTCAAGGCTGCCTGGCTCTCATTGTAAACGCAACTGTTATATGTTCCTTGTGTTTTATTTTACCGAATAAATGGCCTAAGTTGGCCCTAATCAATCAATCAATTAAAAACTCTTTAGAGAGATATCACCCACTGCTACAGTACCAATCAAGAAAACTGCAGCATGCACTTGAATTGAACTAATCATGGATGGAAAAAACACCCCAACAATTCTTTATGATGACCCTCCTCCTCCCCCCCCCCCCCATATCAGTAAGCACGATATAATGTGACGAATGGATGTTGACATGAATATCGTACAGACTAACGGTTTCGATTATACAGAAGCGCATTGATGACTTTGTATTCTACTTCCGAACAGCTGTACAAAAAGAGAAAATTAGAAGAACACAACACGAGACCGCAGGGGATCATCTTTTTTCTTGTTTCTTCTTCTTCTTCTTTTTCTTGCCAGTAGTACTCCGTACAGCTTGAATTAGGATGGTCATACATCTCCCTGTCTCTTTCCCATGGTTTTCCCCCTGACTCAAATTCAATAATCGCCCCAGGTCTGGGCATAAATCGGCTTTCTTTACGCGCAATAAGCGTACAGCAGTGCTTTCATATCTTCAGAAGACATCGTTCGATTTCGCTCCTTAACGCGGTTAGAGAGAGAGAGCGTATACGAGAAAAAGGGGTAAAGAATGATAAGAGTAGAGAAAGACGGAGATTTGAACTAGTTCACGCGGCAAAAATCCTCTCGCACACGATCACAGCTCTCCAGGCAAAGCCTGATCGAAGGCCTTCTCCTTTATCGACAGATGAAAATGCTATTAGGTCACAAATAATAGATTGGAGAAGATTAGGGAAAAAATGGAGTAATGCGATCGAAAACGCGCGGCACTAGTGAGGGGCCGTGATCGGTGCTTCGCGCGCTAAGGACACGAGTGGATAAACACACAGTACTGTAAATACCACACACACACACGTGTGCCGAACTGGCGCCACTCAGGGTAGCGGTTAGCCGAACTGCGACTACCCTGGTAAGGTACAACAGACAACCTTGGTGGAGCAGCCGATAATGGGTACGGTCGTGCTATCCACACAACTCAGCTCATCATCATGTGCTCCTGCTGCTAGCCAAGCCGACCCGCTGCCGAAGTTGTTACAAAATATTCTGAGCTTTTTTCCCCTGCAAATCACCTCGTTGCGGCGTCATTCGAGTTCGGGAAGTACGTGACATGGGGAAGTCACGTGATATTTTGCTCCCCCCCCCCCCCATACCATATTACTACTTCTCCTTCGAAGAATAATTACTGTATCTACGTTAATTTGATGTTCAAAATCCACAATGACAATACTAGACTTCTTTCTTCGTATTGATACACATTTTAAACAATGGGGCCAAACTGGGGGAATGATCATGCGTAAAGTGTATCATGCAGGATTTGAGTGTGTGTGTGTGTGTGTGTGTCTGTTGTATGAGTGCATGTATGCGTGCGTTTGTGAATAAACAAATTAGTATCATATAAAGTAAATTTATATATTTACTAATATAATTATTGTTATGCAAATGTTTCTTGTACGTTATGCTTAAGGATGATGACTAAATTACACCTTCATGCTCTCAAAAGGTAAACGTACTTAACTGTATAGTTATAATCTTTTAAGTCTTTTCGCTCTGATTCCCGACAGATTATAAACTGACCCCTCTGTTACATCACCATGCTTTAGAACACACGTCCCATTTTGTTAATGCGTCAACAAACATTAAACATTAGTCCCATTTTGTTACGTCAACATTCTTTAGAACATTAGTCCCATTATGTTATGTCAACATTCTTTAGAACATTAGTCCCATTGTGTTAATACCTCAACATTCATTAGAACGTTAGTCCCATTTTGTTATATCAACATTCATTAGAACATTCATAGTCCCATATTTTTGTTACGTCAACATTCTTTAGAACATTAGTCCCATTTTTTTCAAGTTTTCGAAATGTAATTTTATATACACACAGCAACGAAGAAATTCCCCCTTAATCAAAGTGGCGTAACTTTTGAACGAAGCAATTAAGGCAAACATGATTTGGAATATATATATATATATATAATATATATATATATGTGTGTGTGTCTGTGTGTGTGTCTGTGTGTGTGTCTGTGTGTCTGTGTGTGCCTCTGTATATGTATATATGTGTGTGTCTGTATATATATATATATATATATATATATATATATATATATATATAATGTATATTGTATTTACATTTTCAAGTAATAAGCGACTCCCCTAGAAGCCATGAAAACTACACAAACAAGCACAACAAGAATCAGACGAGCAAAACATTCTTCTTTGCACCACTCATCAATAGGGCAGATATTCCCATGCTTAGCATCCCCATTGCACTAGGCTTCACATACGAAGTCAAGTATATATAGTTGCACTTTGGGGCTCGGGTCACTCTACTACCTCTCTATCCATCTAACTATGTATTCATCTCTCTTTGTGTTTTTCTGTCTGTCTGTTTTTTCTCTCTCTCTCTCTCTCTCTCTCTCTCGCTTATGTATGTATGATAAATCGTTTCCTTGCTATCACATTCTCTTACAAGTTGAAGGCCGCGTATTGTTGTTGTCGTTGGTTACTTTTTGGTTAAGGCGCGAGAAAGTTGTGCAGGCAACGCGGCTGCAATCACTTTGTATATCTTTTTTTTTAATGTGGAATGCTGACTACATTTTATCGGCACTTTTGAGACGTTCCGTAGAACCCTGCGGGCAGGTGTTGCCTTTAAATGCAATGCGCCTTATGATCTTTTAAGATCTCAATTAAAGTACCCCCTTTTCTCCCCCTACGGATATTGCAAAACCTGTACACTCCATCATCCCTAATATTGTTGACGGACCCATGTGGGTCCACCTATCACCCGACATACTTTTCTGCGCACACAGAGAGTGATTGGTTGGTCTTCAGACGTCATAAACAAGCACTCATGCGGAAGCATGACCAGACCACGATCGCCACGTATGAGGGGGTCAATGACACAGGCTATGTACAAACAAAATAACGCCTAACAAGAGAAGAGAACAAGCCAACCAGAGAACCATGTTGACGGAGAGAGTTAGTTAGAGAGAGGGAGCGATGAAGAGCAAAAGAGAGGGAGGACAGGGAGCGGGGTTCTCGCCCGCCGGCTTCACCGAGCAGGCAGGCACATTGCGGAAACACCACCTGCCGCGTACCACATACCAGCCCGTGTTGGGCACATCAGAGAGAGCAGTGAACCCCAGCCATCGGGATGAACGAACTCTAACAAGACGCCCAATTATCCTCGGACAAAAATATGCCCAGCGCCCCGTTTTGGCCTCTCCTAATACTAGAATTTCTTCGAGCAGAGTGTCAATGAAGGCTGAACGTTAGAGTTGACGTGCTCTGACATTAGTGAACAGTTGCCCTTTTTTCAGTGTGAAATACCTCCATTTCCGTAGCTCACGTTCACGTTTCCATTTAATGGAAACGAAAGCCGAAATGTCGATGTTGACTGAATGAAAGCAGCAATATTAGGAGAGCACATCAGTGAAAACTTGAGAAAAATTGGACAATCGATTCAAAAGTTATGATTTTTTTTTTTTAAAGTTTTGGTGCAGCCTTCTCTGGATAAAAAAAAAAATCTACTACAATTCATGACGTCATTTTGGACGCCTGTATAAAAGAAAATATAGGGAGAATTCCAAAACATTCATTTTTTTATGAAAAGTACACATTCCATCGACCTGCTACTGACATTGTTCATGGAAATGTTACTGCCCTGCTTTCTGAAAGACTGAAGTCTAGCGCTCTTTCATTATGCTAGCAAAGTGTCAGTATGTTTAATTTTCTTTGTATTTTCTATATTTTGCTGTCCATAACGACGTCATGAAGTGTAGTAGTTTTCTTGTAAACTGAGCACAGTCATGTAGGTTAAGAAAATGACAGTGTCACTTCTATATATATTTCATTTCATCTCATTTATTCATTTTCCTTCTCCACAAAGAATATGGACGTACAAGATATACATACCATGGTATATAAAGCAATATACATGGTATATAAAGCAATATACATATTCGGAATATATCAAAATAATATAGGCCTAATTATGTATAATCACACAATATGTTGTAATGCCAAGGTGCATGATATTTGCTAAATATAGTGATTATTGCATGTAAGTAGATTTCAAACCAAAATGAAAGACGTTTTGGAAGTTAGGGGCATCATGTACGATATAAACGTGTGTTTCATAACGTAGTGGATACGTTTTAGTATAGGAAAGTTTGGTAGTCTTGTTTCATCCCTATAATGTGCAGTGATGATGTATTATCAATATCGAGGACGATAAACTGTGTATGAAACAAAATTATGACAACTATACATTATTTTCCAGAGCAAAGAGGCTCTATGTTACCAGTGAATATTCGAGTGGTTTTCAAACTTTTGCCATTGAACAACTATAGATTGATTGAACTGGGTACACTGTTTCAGAATTTATGGTGTTTGGGATGAGGAATAAGAAGGTTTTCAAAGTTTATAACGAATCACCACGAACAAAGATGATGCCTGTAGCAGCTTTACATAACGGCATGATTGGGTGCTCAAGGAAGCAGAACAAAAGAAGAAAGCATACATGCATAGATATTACACGTAGGTGAACTTGTTGAGCAAGTGGTACTGTATTGGATTTACATTACTACATGACTGGAATATGTGATCCTCCTATGTCATCACCCTTGTTCAGTACAATGTTTTGAGTTTTTAGAGTATTGGCTTATCCGCTCAAGGACAACAAAAAATTCCACAAGACTGTATACATTGCACCACTTTGTACTACATGTTGTCAAATTATATAAATCGTCTGAAATGTCCCTTTAATGTGTAATGAGTTTGTTTGGCTCATTTCTCAACGAGATTTTGATCTGCTCATTATTTCGGTTGGCGATATACACATCAAAAATTCATATTTTTTTTTCATTTTGACACAGGGACGAGTCATGCGTTCGTAAAGCAGAATGAGCTGAGTGGATGGTAATCGTTTGATGATTTATGCTATACCAGTTACCTGCAAGTCGTTGATGTCAGTCATCCTATATAGATAGATAGGTAGATAGATAGATAGATAGATAGATAGATAGATAGATAGATAGATAGATAGATAGATAAATAAATAAATAAATAAATAAATAAATACATACATAGATAGAAGGATCGATAGATATACAGAGATATACAGATATGTAGATAGATAGATTGAGATAGATAGATAGATAGATAGATAGATAGATAGATAGATAGATAGATAGATAGATGGATAAATAGATTATATTACACAGATAGATAGATGGATAGATATATAAAGAGATAGATAGATGATACACACATAGGCAGATAGATAGATATATAGATAGATAAATAGATAGATAAATAGATAGATAGATAAATCAAACAAATAAATAAAAAGAACACTGTACGTGGCGTCTTTTCGTGGAAAAGTTGTGTGAGATCTTGGAGGGTTTATTGTGAATCCTTCAGACTTGGGACCTCTCCATGCTTCAGTCATATCCAGAAATCATGAACTTTCTTGCCAGACAAGGAGACATGATAAAATACTACATTGGCATTGACAACAATGGCACATTGGCCTCACTGGGGGCCTCGAACCCATGACCTATTGATTTTAAAACATGCAACAGCACCACTGACTGAGTCATATCGGTTACGAGGACTGATGGATAAAAGAGCATGTCGCTCGCAGCTCTTCTTTCATTAAACTGCATGCTAATGGCGTCGGTTTCTCCTTGAAACACATTCATTTCTGCCCACGTAATGGACATAATTACGCTCCAAGTCGCGCTTGTTGTTGCTGTTTTCCTTCGCAAGGTCATTTTGCACGACAGCAATATGATTTGTGCATGATTGTACTTGTAACGACCTTTATCTTCCACGACAAAACTTTTGGCTCTAGGGAATCGACCTTTTCTCAAACACCCACCGTCTTCTTGCCTTTTGAAATTACTGTATTCTGATAAATTTTCATTAATGTCATTCATGTATCTCACAATTATCATCTCCTCTTGCTTAAAAAAAAAACACCTCATGATGATGATGATGATTATATTGGTAGTAAAGATAATTTGCGAGTTATCATTTACTGTGATGACGATGGTGATTATGATAATAATCGTGGTGATATGAATGAAATAATAAGAATATTAATATCAGTTATAGACCTTTAACAAAATGATTCTCAGAAGTTATCAATGAATATGAGCGTCATATTCTTCTTATTTTTGAAAAGGAAAAAAAAAGATATTGCACCTGTTGCCATATAACAGTGATTTTGAGGCTTTTATTCGTATGTCGTCCCGATCACTAACACAGCATATCACCATGGGATTGTATCTATTATTAGAATGGTTAATTTGATGAAAACTTGCAAAATCGTAGCCCGAATGCTGAAATACATTGCAATGACATATAAATACCTCCAAATTAAATAGAACACGTTGAGCTGTCATACAAAACATCCACATATTGAAGTCACAGGTGAATATGAATACATTGCAGAAAAGAATATTACCACTGTAACATATCTTAACAAAAATGCAGAAGTAAAAATACATGAATATTGGAACGAGCTGTAGGTTTGAGTAAATTTTAGTCTAGACTGGAAAAATAGTCTCATACATAAATCTTTTGGTTTGATCTACAGTAGACCTGAAACTAATCGTAGGAAAAAATTATAAATTCATTGGGGACATGATGACCTTCTAATGGCAGAAGTAGTTGCATTGGAAAATGAAACGTCTTCACGTAAAGGCGCCTCATGGACTATTTTGGTATACTGTATCAATATAAGAGGTTGAAGGAAAAATGAATTACGTTATCACTTCTCATCATCAAACCACTGATGCAGCCTGTTTTAGAGAGAGGACAGAGCTGTGGAATTCATGGACTTTTGAGAATGCATATACTCAAGAGAGATACGACCTTTGACGTCCTTTCGAAATCAAGAAAAACAATATCAATGTATAAGGCAAGTTTATACTCGTGTGCTCAAATTCTCCTCACCTGTGCATAATTACGAGTCAATGCATTTCAATATTTAGAACAAGCATTGCATGCATTAGTTGTTGCTACGTATGGCAAGGCTCTGGCAAGCTATATGGTTGCGTGGAAAATTCTTCCGTTGTCAAGATATTTTATGTTTGATATCCGAATTTCTATTTTCTTAAAAGAAACTTGTCTATGGCTTATCTCATCCCGATGGTCATTTGAAATCAAATGAATTTGTTTCTTCTGGCACAATGATTTCTAATTATAACATGAGGTAATAAAAGCCCCATATATTATGAATATCTTTCCTTAATCAGACATAACGTATGTCGATATATTGACACAAAATAGGTTATTGGCTCCATACTTACTGCTGTTCGCAACAAAATGTAATTTGGAATGCACAATTGGACTTCAGTTGGTCAATGAATTGAAAGACAAAATTACTTTCCCTTGTGTGTATTTCATTTCCTTTGATTTACGGAGGATAGTGTCACAGGAGAATATTGCTACAAATTACCCTTCCTCCCACCCCCCTTTCTCTACTTTCTCTCCTACACACACTCTCTCTCTCTCTTTTCAGCCATTATTGTTGTGCCAATGTCCATCGTCGCAAAATTAGTCTTATCTAAAGGGTATAGATCAGTACAAGGATGAATGAAGAGAGAATAAAAATATCATCATGCCATGAATAACCATTTTTATGCGTGACCCCAATCAGGTAAGGAAAAAAAAAAGAAGCCTACTCCCTTTGAATTATGCAGTCTCCCATTAGCGAGGTTGGATATGACGCGAGAAGGGGATAACAACATTGTGAGGTGCAGAGAGAATACAGGAAATACAACATCAGACGTGTGAAGATAAAACGATTCATGATTATAATGTATTATGACACAGATATTCGACAAATGTTTATGATATCATATTCTTAGACTACTGGCTACCTGTAGGAAGAAAAATAGTATTATCTTTAAGATTCTTCTCTTTATTCACCGTACACATCGCTCACATTTACCCCTGTCTATCCACAAAATACTCTTTATCTTCACCAACCATCACGAAATATCCGCTCATCTAATTCACATTTTTTTTTACAGACACCTCGGATCAAACACAAGGAGGGGAGGGGGGTGCTTTTTCATGCATGGGCCCAAAACTTTGGAACAATCTTCCAATATCTCTTCGACAACCATCCTTTTTATTGATGCTTTCAAATTGAACCTTAGAACTTACCTTTTTGATTTACATCGGCAACTGTGTGTTCATAATATTACGTAGGCATATATATATAACTATCTGTTTGTGAGTCCGTTTGCTTGCTCGTAATACGTTCCATGTTCCATGATAATCATTATGTCGTAACATCTTATTCATTTCTGCTTCCATAGCACCATGAGTCTTCTTAGAAAGAATTAACACTTTATAAGAGTCCACTATTATTATTGTTATTATCATTATTTTGAAATGAAATGAAATGAAATTTATTCAACATTATTATATACAGAATACAATATAAACAAAATGTCATGGCATTCTCTTTTTTATAATAATCACAAATGTGGAGGGGACTACTGAGAAGCAGTGCTTGTAAAATGTAGACCCCCCTACACAATACAGACAAAAACAATATCAAAGCAAAGTGTTATAACGAAAACACATACATACCCATTATGACCAAGGGCTCAATTATGAATCCTGGTATGGATATACATGTAATGCTACATATAGTACAGGTTTATGTACAAAATGTTTACCGAGTGCATTTATATGCCACGAGAATAAGAATGAAACAGAAATAACCATCCGAGTATACGAAATGAAAATACTCATAATAGTACTGTATCATTATCATGATTATTCTGTTGTTTCATGATGGCCGCTATTTCCTAAAGGTCGAACACACACACACACACACGCACACGCATATACATATATATATATATATATATATATATATATATATATATATATATGTGTGTGTGTGTGTGTGTGTGTGTATATATATATATATATATATATATATATATATATATATATATATTTATATATATATACATAAAATGACGAGTGAAAACAATCAATGCTTTACTTCTTAGAACGCTTAGTACACATAATTTTCCATATAATGAGTACTCTCTTAAATTGTATCCAGTGTTATATAGACACATATACATATATATGTATGTATATATATATATATATATATATATATATACACATACACACACCTATATATATATATATATATATATATATATACACATACACACACCTATATATATATATATATATTATGACTAGGCGGGAACAAGAGAGAGATTTATGTCTATGATAACTGATAACTGCTGACATTCACAGGACCTATACATTTCTTTTAAGTTATTCCTTTTCCTGAACCCCTAACGAAGCAACATGTTGGGAAAAAAAAGGTATACGTAATTGATATGTCGTCATGTGACAGCATTTCATAATCATAAAAACCATACGTTCATTGATTTCAGTTCTCAATTTAACAAAATAACGATATGAACCGTAGTAATTATTCAACTTAACAACATCAACATCAACAAATCATCTATTCTTTGGAGACAATTATGTCATCCACTGTGCCTCAGTAACAGCTGCATATGAACTTTAGGCAAAGTCGTTCTAGTTTATGATCACATCCATTACCAATAAGGAAAAAACAAAACAAAACAAAACACGCTGTTCCTATTTCTTTCTGATTGCACCAAGGGCTATCAAAACGCATGTATATTCTTCACTTCATGAAAAAGTTTCTGTTGAAAATTGATTGCTTTAGGTAGATCCGTGCAGTTGATAGCCTGTTACTATCTAATACAAATACCGATTTAGCTTATTATAAAACTGAAAATGAGAATGCTGACATTTTCGTTATTCGAAAATGCAGAGGTCGTGGGAACACCACCCAGGCATTCGGTTTCGGAGCGATTCACGCCCGTCCCGCCGGAATTGCAAATCACACGTGCGTACATGCGTGTACTCTCTTTCATAAGCCGCCCCAAACCGAAAACTCAGCAATCCCCATGTACTACCGTCTGCAAGCTGTTCGGTTTTCGTGCGTACACTGTGTGCACTCGTGGCGTGGTGCCAAGACAAAGCGCCGTCGTCACGCAAACCTAACCGTTCCTACACATTACTACTGCTTCTTCCCGGCGGTTTGAGCACGCGAGGGATAGGGGAGCGCTCGATAATATATATTTCCATTGAATAGCAAATTTGATTTCGTGCTGCTTTTGTGTTGCTTCTCTTGTCTATGACAATGATATCAATGTACATGTATAACAAGAAAGCTTAATTGTATCACGTTTAATATCTATGGTTGTCGGTGCTGCTCCTTGATCTAATTCTCACAAAAGAC
Organism: Diadema setosum; assembly: GCA_033980235.1. Taxonomy (NCBI): domain Eukaryota; kingdom Metazoa; phylum Echinodermata; class Echinoidea; order Diadematoida; family Diadematidae; genus Diadema; species Diadema setosum. The sequence goes on along the minus strand of CM067059.1, from coordinate 14,349,897 downwards.
TTTAATATCAAGTGGATCTAACGCAGAAAACCTGCATCACAACTGGCATTACTAGGCGTTTATGCTAAATAAGGACAAGCCTCACAGAGAGCTATATTGTCCTGCAATTGAGGTTGATGATAATTGAATCGCACACTGGCACAAAGTGGAGGACAGTCCATAAAACACGGAAGAACAAGGCTACGATTATGACATTTGTCAAATTTACCTGTCCATTAGCTTTGTTCTTGCTAGGAATTTAATTTCGATAAGAGGGGAGAAAAACTGGGAGGTCGGACATTGCATCTCATCAGCCAGACACGTTTGCCTGTGTTGGCTCTTCACCCCCGAAGGGCGGCGGATGATGGTCTGTGTGCTACGGTCTTAAACACTCCGCGATCGCAGCTGCCAGGTCTCAAATACACTTCCACCCACCTCACGCCGCACCACACTGTGCGTGCGTGCGTGCGTGCGTGGTGTGATCGACAGTGCTAACTTGTGTCATTAAGTCAAGCACTTGCATCTGTGATAGTGCGAGATTGATCGGGTAAACTTCACCTCCGTCGTTAGGATGAGGGGAGAAAAAATAAAGGACATGAAGCAAATTTGAATAAAGTCACGTTTCTGCCCTCCACTATCGGATAGAGTAATGTGGAAGTTGAAAAACCGATATTTCATATCTTCTTCTTTTATTTTGTTGTCTTTACTTTTTTATGAGCGACGTAGAGAAGATGATCGGTGATCGAAGGTGTCATTAATTATTCGACTTCAAATTAGAAGACAGTACTTAGTCTTTGTCACCATGAGAAAGACAGAGCGCACTCATATACAAGAAAAAGGAGCCGGGATTATTAATATAATTATGTTCAATGCACATAATAATAATAATATATATATATATATATATATATATATATATATATATATATATATATATATATGTGTGTGTGTATGTGTGTGTGCGTGTGCGTGTGTGTGCGTATGCGTATGTGTGTGTGACAATGAAGACATCAGATGTCGCACGATGCTAGCTGGGTAGTAAGAGCTTTCGACCTAATAGGTCTTCCTCAGCTTTATTGTTTGTTTATACCAACATGGATGGTAAAGATGTTTTGAGCATAACAAACAATATGGAATAATGAACATAATGAAATTGAATGTGATTACAACAAAGAACTAACGACTTCAAGACATAATTATTTGGCACATACAACTATACACGCGTACACATACACACACACACACACACACACGCATAATATTATAATGTTATGATATAATGTATGCGTAATATAATAACAAAATAATACAATGATATAATACATCATTATAATATATTATTATATGTTTTGGGATATATGTATATTCATAACAAAGCACACAGTATATACATATACCCCAAAACACATACAATATACTAATATCACATTATACGTGTGTATGTGTGTGTGTGTGTGTGTGTGTGTGTTTGTAAGTGTGTTTCAACCTGTGTAATAGATAAGATAATGGAGATTATTAGTCCAATGAGCTACTAAAATTAATGAGAAGTAAGTAGGACTATACGGTGTATAGGAGACCCTATAATTCAGGTTCTTGTGACGGTAGAGGCGTATCATAATGGGCAAAACTGATATGTATTAATACACTGAGATTCCGGAAGCGAGTTTATGTGAACAACCATTAACTTAGGATAAATAACTTTACGGAAACATCATACCAGTATATATACAAAATGTCATGTAGTATCAACTTTGTATGGATAACTGTGTCATAGTGTCAGTCAGCATTGTACATCGACAGCCTCTGACGCACGAGAGTTGGGGGTGTCTCAATGCTATTCTTTAACATCTACACAAGATAGCCCTGGATGTATAATGATAATACGGGGTCGTTCTGTATATACGCCAGGTGGAATTTACTTTCTGCGTCCATTGTTTGTGAACAATCTCTTGGCATTTCTTATTCTCGCTTGCTTGGCCTCGAATCTTGTTTCCATCACTGCTCGAGCGAGAGTGACGCACACGAGATGTGATGAATTGCATCGTGATGAATTCACTCTGTATATAGTGCGAACTGTGTGAAATGTGTATATTTTTGGTGCTTTTTTCCTGCCCAACAAAATGTCGTGTTTCTGCTGCACTGAACTCGGTCTGACCTATACCGTCCACAATAATCATGCGGACAGTTAATATAATTCATCATCAACTGGAATACGCAGTCAAACGTGAAGAAAAATATTCTTTCATGGGCAGCTATCAGGAGCAAAATATCATATTATTCTGCTCCATTTGTTTCCTAACGTAAATCGTATCAATGTTGTTATTTTTTCCCCATTTTAAGACTGAGTGTACTGTACCTTTGGTGTCACATGGATTCAGGTCTAACTTCCAATGCCGTCGAATACGTGACGAAAGGAAATGTGCAGTGAAGCCTGAACCGAGAATCCAATTACTTATCCAAACTCGCCGGTGCTATTTTTTTTTTTTTTTTTTGTTCGCCGCTACGCGTTCCATGGAGCCAGCAGAGCAACATTACTCGTTGAATAATTACGTCGTAATATGCCACTATATCATTAACAGAAACCCATTGCAACGGGCCATCAACGTACGAATCGGGTCAAGTTTAATTACCAGGTCAGCGTAGAGTCGCATCCAGGGTAGCGCTAAGAGTCCTAGGTCAGTGATTAACGCATGCACCAAGGGCCCGCAATTCTCCTCCTCTTCTCCTTCTCTCACCCTCTCCCTCTCTCTTTCTCTTTCGCTCCCTTTTTCGATCTTCTTATCTCTCATTATTCCACTCTTGCGGTCTCTTATTAAGGCCGCTGGGCCGAGCCCACCCGTACGTGACTAATGATCCGATAGCAGCACGAAACCCTTTGCCCGCTCTCTCCGGTTTGGGTTTCGATTAAAACTTGATCGGTTGACACAATCGCCGATCGAGCAAAACACACTCTATCTACCGGTTCTCCGGACATCACGCTCCGCGCGTATTTACCATTTCAACACACAAAGCTAGCCCTGAGTATCGCTCTTGATTACACCAGCTGCCTGATTTCTATTCATGTCCCATGCGTTTGTTGTGAATTATTCGCAATAACGTCAAAATTACAACTAATCTAATCATCCCTAGTATAATCAGGTTAAAGTTAAATGAGAACACGCTAAACAACGAGGCTCTTTATCATAAACCTCGATTGCAAAAATATGATAATCACAGAATCAAATTGAGTTTCTAGTAACACTGTAAACAGACTCAATATTCTATAATATAATCAGTGTTTTTACCATTCATGTGTGAATGTCTATCCACAAGTAAATAAAGATAATGTAGCCACATTTTCAAGGTTCGGTCCATGGTTTGAGAAGCCATTTAACCTCTGTGGTATAACATTAAGGTATACACAAGCTGTCCAGCTCTATTTGAATCGACCCCCTCCCTTCTCCATGTTTGTAATAATACTATGAATATCAATCGTAGTATTCTACTACCTACATTCAACTCTTTATTTTTTCAACAAAATTCATAACACTGGCCGACAATTCTCGGCTGTTCTTGTGTACATTTTCCCCCATACAATTCGTCTAAAATGTCTAAGACGATATCTCAGTCTGCCCCACCCTCCCCCTGATTCTCTATTACTCTCTCCTATATACAAATATGATTTAATTCTATCTGCTTTGTCTGTTCTGCACAAAGTTTGCCATCAGGCCTCAATACACGGTGTCCTCGGCGTTTTTTTTGAAAGGAGCTATATAGTTTGCAGTTAGCGGCTCTCCGCTTAAAACTACGTTGCCCGGACACGTGATTCGCGAGCGTGTCTTTCCCAGCATGCCACGACAAAGGAAGAATGACCTGCATGCCGTATATATCTAATACACGTGAATATATTGCCATAATACTTTCGCGGCCGTGGCTGTTTTGACACCGTATCAAACGTTATTTGTGTTAGCCGCAATCAAAATGATAACGCGGAATGTCCAGGGGATATCTCAATCATTCTGATGCTGCATGCGCTAGAACAAAAACCTCATAGGTTTTCTTTTTTTTTTCTTGTTCTTCTTGAGTGGTATTTTGCAGCGAGACGATGTTACCATGGAAACAATTATGTCATGCTTTTTGACGATCAACTCTTGTTGCGAGAAGCTATATAAAGCGATGAGGCATGGGCTGCATGCGATAGCCAGCCCCGAATTAACTCCCCATGGTTTCACAGCGAGTTGCCGTCGACTTAACTTAGGGTCGTGGCTGTCTCTGGTACTGTTCAAGATTAAAAAGGTGAAAATAACCAAAGGTTAAATTTAGACGGACTATAGGGCAATATGACTAGAATTGGGCCAGACGCCAGTATAATATTTTTCTTTTAACGTATACCAGCCTACTTGCTAATAACGGCATTTTTTCATTGCAAAAGCGTTTGAAGGTAAAATGGCGCTTGGATGTCGAGGGACGTCCTTTATAATGGGACGTGTGTGCGCAAATGTGTGTATGCCCCGGATGTATGTGTTCGTGATTTGTGTTGTGTGTATTCGCTATAGTGTGTTTGACAGAGCGAATAAGGCAAAAAAAAAAATGCATGAAAAGGTGATAAAACAGTAAGACGAAGGATTACGGCAATTATAGAAGCACAGATCAAGTAAAACAAACAATAGAACAAGAAACATAAAACGCTATGATATAGAAGCTAAGTTTGTTGACCCAAATCAATCATTCGAGATTAAGTACTTAATTTTATTCCAACTAGCTAAGCAGGTCCTTGTGTATGTAATACCGAAATGTATTTGATCCAGGAGCATAGCAATGCTGAAGTGTAAGTTTGTGTATGAGCTAGGGGGAAGATATCATCGCTACTATTATCATTGCGTATTATTGTCATTGTGCATAATTATGATCAGTGCATGTTAAATAGTTCTCGCATCATAATCGTTAAAAAAAAGAACAGACATGCACTTTGTCTTAAGATGCAGCGAGTAGAGACTATTGAAGTGAAAAATAAGAAGAAAAAAGTCAAGTTGTCATTTACACAATGATGTCTTGTCTTATTAAATTGTAATATTTTATTATTCGAGCGATTTCCGTTATGTGAATTGAGTGTAGAATGGACATTGTCTCAACAGTATAAAGAAACATGACAACGCTCAACGCTCTCTAAAATTTTCACAATCACCCTCCGGATTTACTACATATTTTCACGGTCGTGGAATCGCCGATCGAGATGCCATGTTCCAATCAGCATGAGCGAACCACGCCTTTAAGGTCACTGTGTCCGGGCAAAGTGTTGGCGGGTCTCGACGTCACTCCTTCATCCCCATGACTGTGGGAGGGGGATGCTCTAATTGACTCGGGGCCGGCTGAAATTACCCGCTCTACCAATAAGCCGCCGAAGGGAATTATCATCCAACCGGGCTGGGTTAATGGACGCGCATTGTGCGTCATTGATGCGAATAACATCCCGAAATGATACTTAGAAGAAGAAAGAAAAAAGAGAAAGAAAACAACATCATTATTATCATCAAAGGAAACAGGCGATTCGCGTACAGACGAGAATAGAGTGTTCATTACACCCATCTGTTGTAGGGGCTAACATTACGTCAAAATTGCACCCTTTGAAGACCAGAACAATTCAACTTCATCAAAACCTAATTTTCAGATTTTTATCATGCCACTCATACAATATCACGTGATTTTACGACCTCGTAAATATTTTCTTATATGTATATAGTTTCTTTGTTTTCTGACCTGTCGAGTAACATTATGAGATGTTTTTCTCGTATAACTACCTTGATTTCACCGATACATCTATACCAGCATATGAAATCATTGCTGTCGGGGTTTTTTTTCCACCTCAAGGAATGACTTAAGAAGACGCCAACCTAAATGAGAACAAAATGGTATATGTATATTCGATAACTCATAAACTCAGCCTGTGCTGCTAATGTTCTGCATATTATTTGACATATTTGTTGTCTATACATTTCCCCCGGATACTGTGTTCCTTTTGTGTAATAAAATGTGCGTTTCATTACCTATAGAACTAAAGCAGCATACTTCCCAAAATTTGCCCTTATTTCCTTCCTGCGTCACTGCATTTTGGAAAGCAGTTTGCAGCTTATATTTGCAGGCCTTTTAACAGTGATTGAGTGAAACAGACAAACTTAAACCCATGTATAGCTAAGACCAATAGGGTCAATTTCTGCGGTCTCTCTGTATGTTTCAAGAGCTGCAGAAAACTTGGCACACAAATCGAAGGTCAGCATTGCCCATTTTGTGGTTCTGAGTCCTACTACTGCGAAGTTTATGTGATGAGTGCATGACAACATGAAGGTGTCGTGTGCATGTGTGTGTGTGTGTGTGTGTGCGTGTGTGTGTGTGCGTGTGTTTGTGGGTGTGTTTGAGAGAGTAAAAGAGAGAAGAATGTGTGCAAGAGGGAGAAGGATGTATTTATAGTAGATAGAGAGATTATAGGGAGCGAAAATAAAAAAAAGTAAGGAAAGAGTGAACGTCCAGGCACAAATTTGCCACTACATAAGTCCTCTGACTTGATGTGTAAAATCAAGGGGCATCTGGGTAAAACTGCATCAAATTGTGTTACATTGACCTGCTATTCACATTACCTAAATTTGACCACCAGGTGTTAGGTTTGATGTTGAGGTTATAACTTCAGAGCTTTTTGGTTTTTGACACAGGATTGTTGTACAGCACAGAGCACCTGTGCGATGACATCATGCGTGAGAACGAAAAGTTCAGACTGACATTATGTTTAGCGAGTCCCCACTTCTTCTGGCCCTCGCTCTGAATACTTCTGAGTGCAAAATGACATGCTTTGAGCTGTACCGGCGAGTGTAAACGACTTGTGTATCAATATACGTGTGTTTATGTGTGTTATGTGTACACTATTTTGTGTGTCTGTGTGTGTGTGTAGTATATATTAAAGTAGGTAGTTTTGGGTAGGTAAGTAGCGCTATAGTTCTGGGTAGTTTTGGGTATAGTTATAATAAAGTAGTATATGGTTATGAAGGTTAGTTAAGTGTAGTTTAGGTCAGCTACGGACAATTGTTTTTTTTGGGGGGGGATGGGTTTCATTTAAGACATGATATACTTCCATTTTTTTCTTCGGTAATAACTGTACTATTAACATTTTATTTCTTATTTTGAAACATGAAAATGTATAATTATTTCAGTTATCTTTAAAAGAATTATTATCTTATGTTTTACAGTAACACCAAAGTGAATTAATGTTATTGTGTTTGCGCGCGCGCGCGCGTGTGCATGTATGTGTAAAAAAGCGGATTTCGTTTCTTTGGTTAAAAAGAGTCACAATGTAAGTTTGACATTATTTAGCACAATGTACGTGTATACTGCATTTTGTCTTTGCATAGTGTAAGATTGACGTTATTTTGTGAAATGTTTACGTATAATGCAGTCTGTCTTGTTATAATGTTTTGTTTTCGTTTCTGTAAACGTAAATTTTGTGATATGAAATTGAACGAAATTCGAATAAAGAATAAAAAAAAAAGTGTATGTGCAGTGCGGTGCAGTGACGTGCATATGTGTGAGTGTAAGTGGAGGGGGCCTCAGATGTATTTGATTCGACCCAATAACTGCACATAATTTGTTGTATTTTACTTTTAGTGAAGTTGCTGCGACATCCACCATTGTCCATTATTGTCGACTCATTTTGTTAGACAATGCAAGTTCAAAGTTATAACAGTCGTAGGTAATGGACTCCATATACATTATAATATATACAGTAGTTATGAAAATGATACCCAGCACGTTCATTTCCACTTCTAAATCAAATCATTTATATATTATACCTTAAATCATTGTTCTGTTTATTCGCGGAAAAGCTCTATAAAGCATGACATTCCTCTTAACAGTACAGGTAACTCCATCTCCTTCACCACCCTCGGCATTGATGGGTTCCACATTTACACACCTGAGTGAAGAGGGACAAAGTCATGGAGAAAACGTCGTTTCCAAGGATCGTTAAACATTTTGCAGGCAATATTACTTGTTATTCATCTCATTACTCTGTCTTCTGATTTCATGAAGTATCACGTAATGCTTCTCAGGATAGATCACTCTTTTCCATCTCTTTATTTACTCTTTGTTACTATTGCCAAGTGTACATTCTTTTCCCGTTGTATAATTAGCCGCGCATATACTTTTTATTTTACATGTTATATTTCATGGTTTGTGCTTTTTTCTCTAAAGTTGCTCAACAATATGAGTCGCCAAATGTATACTTTGTATTATGTATTACTTTTTGTTTGATGAAAATAAAGTATAACTGAATTGAATTAAAAATTGGTGTATATATGAAGTCCCATGCATATACATAAACAACACACACACGCACACCCACACAGACAGACACACACACACACGCTCGCGCCCGAGTATTATACACTGCATTACGTAAGCATACAATGATATTATGTGTATGTATCATACGTAATTATACATTTCTAATTGCTTCCCACTGTGTTCTTCTCACAAACTCTGCATAATTGCCTTCCAAAATCGCAAACTCACTGCTTTTTTTCCCCTCATTTGTCTCCATGATGGTATTTTCCATATAGTTTTTTCTTCTCCATTTTTTTTCTCTTTCTCTTTAAGATATCATCCCCCATGTTTCCCCACAAGGACAAAGACAAAGGAAGAAATAGGGTCCGAAGGGTTCAGAAGGTCGCCGGGCGCCCGAGTGATTTTAATTGTTACCTAGCCATGTGGAAGCATGAACCACATTCCCGAGCAATAACGCTTGTTAGCGAGCCGAGGGGAGGTCCTTTCTCCCGGAGGTGGTGGGGGCGTTGTTTTTCGAGGAAAAGAGCGTCTTCAATTTAGCTCGTGTGTCCGACAGCATCTAATTCAAATGCGAGGCAGAAGACATCAGCATTTAGCGCTTGCAGGTTAACGACGATCTAGATGGTTGTCGTAAGCTTTGATCCAAGCCTGTCAGATTATTCCTCACATGCTAGTTTACTTGTAGGTATGGTAACTAAATATGTTAACACGTTTTCTCAGATTGAGCAAACTACAACAATTGAAGAAAAATAAAATTCAGGCAACAAAACAGCAACATTATGGAGGGACACCGAGTGATAAGGAGTAAAAGTAGACTTTAAAGTACGGACGTATTCATGTCAACGAGTAAGTACATGCACTATAGTATGAGAAGTCAGCTCTGCTCACAGTCTTGAAGCAAGACTAGGGAGGTGACGGTTTGAAGGAGGCAAAAGCTAAATCAGAGATTATAGCTTGCTTCCTCGGGACTGATTATACTCTCTTCGGGGTTTGAATAATAGAAACCCCGCTGTCACACATTTTCACCAAACTTAATTACGTTCTATTTTTCCAAGTGAAAGGGGTTCCATTCATTAGCCAAAGGGACTCGGGGCCCGAACGAAACGAGTCTCTAAGTAAGTAAAAAGTAAATGAACACTGCTCTTTTTGATTTTTTTCTTGTGTACATCCAACCACGGGATGACAGCGTTCGGGTAATCTGTTTAAAGCAGACTTTACAATGACACCCCAGATTGATACAACATTGTTACAGAGGAATAAATCAAGACACAGTATGTGTCTGCCTGCTGGTAAAAGGCTGACGTACTGGGGTGAAAAGGGTTTTCCTTTAATACGACACGCATGTGCTTAACATTGCATGCTCGTGTGTTTGTGTACATGACGTGTATGCAACACGGGCTTTGGGAACGCTTCTCTTACTGTGCTTTCTAATCAAAGAATCTTGTTTGTTATGATTGTCTATAAATACTGGGTAGTTTGTTTTTACAAACCATATTTACATGATGTGCACACACCTTCATCATAGTTTGCACTGCATTTCTCGTGTGGTCATCTTCACAGCTTTAAAATATTGTTCTTGTGTACTTTCTTGATAATGATGTCATATATATATCATGTATATATTATATATATGTATATATTATGTATAATATGTATATATATGCATATATATATATATATATATATATATATATATATATATACATGATATTGGCATTATGATCTAAACAAAGACCATTGGAATCTAGGAATTAATGAATGGGTTAATATGACTTTTTATTGTAATTGCTCGAAATTCTTGGCATCTTAACAAAACAAGGATTGCAATCGGACTGTTAGAAAGCCCGCGATGAATTTGGTTGCTTCATTTACTAAAAAGTATTTGATTCTTTCCAGTCGACATTACATTATACATTACATCCAAATCAAGCTCTTCGCATGAAAGCATAAGGTGTCCTATATTTTATCCTCTCATTTGAAGTGCTTAAGATAGTTTACGATATGTTTCCATTTCAATTACGATGATCATATTTCCAATCATTACAATAATCAGTTATTGATGTTATAGTCTTAGACAGTTCTCACTATGTCCTATATCGCATAGAGGTATGATAATTTTCATACAAAGTTCATTTATAATCATATAGAACTTTATATTTTATTTTTAATTCTCCTCATCGAAAATGTAGAAATATACAGATATAGAATAAAATCGAGATTAAATACAGGTAAAATTTAATTCGATCACTTCTGCTAATCATTGTACTGTTAAGAGTGTTTAGGATTGATATGATGTATTTATTTAATCAAATATTCGTCGGGTTATGATATCTACTTTGTAACTAATTGTAACTTTTAAATTGTTTCTAGTTCATTTTCTTTGCGAATGTTTCCTAACATATGAAAATAATGTTTATTTCTAGTTTCAATTGGCATTTGATTTGTTGTAATGGTATCTTACTATGTGAATTATATATTTTTGGAACGAAAGGCCACTTCCTAATCGCTTTCTTATCAAATCGGTAAGTTATCCCCCCCCCCAAAAAAAAAAAAAAAAAAAATATATATATATATATATATATATATATATATCAAACGGAAATAGGTAAACAGGAACAGGATGATATCTAGAACGCCAGCAGTGATTAAATCCACATAACATGACTAATGCGGATGAATGCCACAACTGGGAGAGCATCAAAACCAAATTATAGCTCTAGGACAGGAGAAATAACACATTCCCTAGGCCCCTTTCCACCTACGCCCTCTTTTTCAATTGAAATAATATTAATATGTAATGATTTGACCCGATCTCCCCGAGTTGATTGTTACTCCATCTTCTCCGTTAAAACTCCATAACATAGCAAAATAGGATACTAATCCTAATTCCTTTTCGGAGAAAAGGGCGATTTTGTCCGAGAGCTTGCACAATCAGCATACGATATTTATCTATCATTACTTTTCGTTGTGTCTCATCAACAAATACCCTAATCTCTTCAGTGATCTTTATATTTGATATCCATAAGCTTTGCTATTGCGGTTCCTTCATTTTTCACACGTTCTTGAGAATTGTCTTTTATGTACATACGCTGACACTTTTATAGTCATGGTCCACTTTATATCATATTTTGTGGCTTGCTTGTTGGTCTGTCAGTTTGTTTGTTTTGCTTAGTATATGTACAACATAAACAAAATAAACGTGCTGGTTCTGTTTCAGTTTCAGTTCAGTTTCAGTTCAATTTTATTTCTGCATTTTTTCAAGGAAATCGAATATTGACAAAAAACGAGAACACGTGTATCTGACAACAGAATAAGAAAAAAAAAAAACATTACATTCATAGTGTCATAATCACGATCTTTAAGGTATAAACATAACAATGAGTTAAAAGGAATCGAGGATATACTTGTTTCAGAATAAAGAGGAAGAACAAAACATTCAGGAGCCTGCCGTCTTTAAGTACATGCTTGATAGTGATTGCAGCCTTAGAATCTCAAAAAAGGAAATAAGAAACATACAAATATATATACAAAATGGGCAATTTCCCATTGAAATACTTTGTGCTAATTTTGTGGCGTCCGCAAGGGGACGCCAGTGGGATAAAGAAAAAAAAAAGAAAAAGAAAAAAAAAACATGTGCAGAGTATATAGTGAATAAAGTGCATTAAGTGCAGTGAAATGTGCTTTTATGTGCTGTTCACTGTGTCTCGAGTGTAAGACCGGTACAGTTTCAATAATTGAATTCAATTTTAATTCTACATAACAAACTTCAATGTGTGCAAATAACACACAATCAACAATGATAAATCAAACCCAAAAATATTATCAGTGGGAAAGCCCGAATCTCGTAACATACATCTTAAAATCTATCTATACACAAACTTTTACGTACATACAAGCACAGACATACCCTCCTTACCTACCCACGTATTCCCTCAGAGTTTTATAGAGTTCCCGCTCACATCCTAATCCTACACTTCAATGAACTATCCCAATATTTGAATAATCATTGATTAACATATTCCCCCTTCATTACATTTCCTATTCGTTATTGCCAGTTTCTTTTCCTCTTCAATACTTTCTATCATATTTTGTGTTTAAGGACGGTATAAAACACCTGCACTTCTTGACTTCAAAATAAAATGTTTCAGCAAAATGATCAAAGATTATTGACAAAATTCATTCTCACTATACTGCCGGACAGCCCTCCCAAAAACGCCTGCCAAGTCCACAAGATCGTAATGTGATATCATAACTTTCAATGTACTATCTTCAACTGCCGGCCATTGCAAAAATACATGTTCATAGGTTTCTTTATTTCTTGATTACAAAATAAGCACATAACTATTCGCTACAAAACCAAATTTTGAAAGATGTTCTTCAGTATACATAATTCAATGTGATAACTTCAATTGAAAATCTCTGTGTTTACTGAGGAGAGTTGTAGATCTTGGTATAACATATTCCTTGTATTTTTTCTTCAGTATACTCAAACCATTTTCACCATCTTTTGTCTTGAAATCATACAATTTTTGCAAATTCTTGATTAAAAAATCCGTGCATTTGTGTCTCTGGTCTTTTTTCCCCATTAAATCTTTTATCTTAAGATGTAAAACTTCCATTCTACACACACGGATACAATTTACACACACACACACACACACACGCAAACAAAGAAGAGATCATGCACAAAATAAGAACGTGCATTTACACACGAACTAAAAAAAAAAGTCTCTCAAGCACATTGTTACAAACACAATCACTATCACGCACGTATATACACACATTCACGTAGACATGCACGTCAATAGTCGCAAACATGCGTACATAATGGCGCCGCACAGGCAGACAATCGATGATACCGAACTACGCCTCTAATGTTAGCCATTCTTGAACATCACTACTATTATGGCAGCCATAAAAGACATTAAGAAAGGGTAATGAAAACATTTTCAAAGACTCATCGGAGTCTTCCATCACTGTGCCTAACTAATCGTAAAAATCGTGCGTCAGTGTTCTGGACAACAAAGATCATAATGACATCACAAAATCCGCGGCCCCGTAAGCACCATATCAAACTCGACGCAGCTCGAATCGTCCTGAAGATCTTTTTTTTTCTCTCTCTCTCTTTCTCTCTTCCTTGTTTGTCTCGAAAAGATCCGTTTCCTATAACTGAGGACTATTGATGCCGAAGAGACACAAACGAGATCATTACGTGAAAAAACAAAACAAAAACGAAAACAAACACACACGCACACGCACACACACACACACACACACACACACATACACATACACAAACAAAAACCCGAACCCAATCTTTCCAAGAAGGCATTTGCTCCGCCTTTAAAGGATAAAGATGTATAGACAATTGACATAGCCGGTGATCCCTTTGCATTGGTCGATAAGTGCACGGAGAGCGATTGGTCGTGCAGACCGATTCTACTCTTTCGTGTCAAATAACGTAACACTATCTGTCATGCCAAGGTTTTTTTCATCCCTCCTTCGTGTAAGGCAATCTAACGGAAGGAGCAGAAACACAATATTGACATTTAATTTTCTAAAATCAACCCCACGGTGGCGGTTCGTGCTGGGGAGAGATGAGGGGCTTGTTGTTACAACATCGCCCCGGCCGGCCCGGGCAGCTTTCGCCGCTGATTAGAATCTCGCCCATTTATCCTCGCTTACGCTTACTGTTTAGCTCCAAATGGATGCTGTTTCAAAATCTCTGAATTTTCAACAAGATCCAATGACGTTGATAATTGAGGGAATGGAGAGAGAGACAGAATATTGCTGAGGGGAGGGAAAAGAGCGGAGAGCTGACACGCCTTAGATTTTGATCGCATGTGTATTGAGGAGTAAAATAAGAATTATTATTTGACAAGCAAGAATTAAAGCGAATGCTGGAAGTAGGCTCAGGTAATTGTATCCTTTCCATCTCCGTCCCCGATTCTATTTCATGGCGACACAAAATGTATGCTTTCTCGTCTGTGTGACTGGTAAATAACTATCGTTTGCCCGTGTTGACAGGCGTCACTTTGAAAGCGGACCCAAGCCTTATACGCAGAAGGCATGTCACTGACAATGGCAGGGTAAGTTGACCGATCTTTCAAGAGCACAGTCATGAAACACTGCTTTGTTTTAAAGCAATAGAATGCTATAAGGCACTGTATGGTGGCGCCACAATGGGAATATCAAGGGCGGGGCTCTATATTACTAAGAGAGATGAGGTGTAACAAACATTCATTGTCCTGAATAGGACGTTTTACCCACTACATTATGTCCCTGCCATAAGATACTGATCTATATAAAGTAAAAAGATAATAATAGTAATGATAATAATAATGATGATGATAGTATAATAGCAGTAGTAGAAGTAGTAGTAATAATAATAATAACTATAATTAATGATAATAACAATAAGGGCATTTAGTGCCTTTTACTACTCAGTCTGAGTACTCAAAGGGCACGTAAAATCTCTCACACAGCAAAAGAGAGAGAAAGAAATAGAGGAAAGAAAGAAGGAAGGAATAAAGTGAGTATTAATGGGTATCTGCGAGACAATGGCGAGGGCATGCCACAGGGAGGACGCACACGGAAGGATAAAGACATAGTGCTGTAGATGAAGAGACTACCTTGGACAAAAACACAATTTCAGTTTCAGATTGTGATAATGGTGGAGACGAATATAACTACTAATCACAATGATAAATGACAGTGATAATGGAATTATATGCCGATAAATCGTTACAAAAACGGCAGTGACATGGATCAATTTAATAAAGAGTTTTCACTTTCAAACAAGAATCATAATTTGAGGGACTAGGTGAATATCATTTATCATTTCTCTCCTCGCCCCCCCCCCCTTTCTTCTTTCTTTCTCACTTACAGATCTTCACAAACATACGCACACACACACAACCATACACACACAAAATACACACGAACACACACACATGCACGCACACATGGTATTAAATATTGATGTGATCATGAATTGATGTGTCCTTGACATGACTCAGTAAGTGTTCCACGATTAACGAGTTGAATTCTACACAAGATCAGGTAGAATTTCTTTCCCTCCTCTCTCCCCGACTCTACCAACAGAGACAGACAGACAGACAGACAGACAGACAGACAGACAGACAGACAGACAGACAAGAGGGAGAGATGGAGATATACAAGGTTACTTAGAATATCATCACTATGATGTATTATGTGTTATCCATTCTCTGCATTATTTTTCCTACAGACGAGATTCGATAACAATGTTCCTTGATGTGCGAGTACACCATTTCCACAATCACTCAACACAATGAAGGACAAGCGTGGACTCTCAAGGTTTACTATAATGCGATGTAAAATCCACACTTGTTCGCTCTTGAACTTTGCGTCAACTTCAGTAATTGCATCCCTGTTCCCCTTTTGATAAGTGATGGTAGAATTAAGTACCCGGTAAAACTGTGGCCCTCGATTCTATTGAAGTGTCTTGCGGGATTTGTGTCCGCCGAGACTTACAGGGATATTCAATAATTCGTGACAAAAAATAAATCAACCCTGCATGATGTAATAATCGGTTTGTTTACGTTTTCTTCATTATCTTTTATAATTTAAGTATAATTTAGAAGCTGCATGCTTTTAACGCAAACAATCGAGATGATCATTTTCCTTTGGGATTTTCATGCGTATAAGAATTTCTCATGCAGAACAAAAAAAAAGGGAAGAGGAATAAAGGGTCTGCATTAAATCAAACGATCTAGAGAGCTCTTTTTTTTTTTCACTTGCAAACATGGTGGCAAGGGAGAGACGGTATATAGAACTTATCCACAGACTCCTGTCAAATTGGAGGTGGGAGGTGGGATTTTGAAATTGGGATTGGACAGGACTAAATTGCTACATAATAATTATCCTCGATAGTAAACCTCCTGTTCGGTATTTTGTCCAACCGTGAACGACTCGGCATGCGATGTCGCCATGCTGTCGCCTTCACACCACCAGGACTATGCCCTGACTTCGGCATCGTTGTCTAACACTCCCAGACCTTTTCTTGGTAGCTTACAACTTTATACATGAGAAAAGCATGCACGAGAGCCTACACTTCAACCCCAGATCGCTTAGCCCACATAGGAGTAAAATCTCGCACGCAACGTGTAACATCGTCCCTTTGCTATCGACTATGGCAAACACACACACACACACACACACACACACACACTCGCACATACATAAATAAACAAGCAGACAAAGAAATGAAAACAAAAATATTTTCCGAAAACACGGTCTCGGAGAGAAGAAAAGTTGTTTGCCATCAAACACACTGCCTGCTTTTCCGGGAAGTATGAATGCTTGAGGATGTGTCCCAGTCTCCCCACACGTTAAAGCTGCCCGCCGCTTGCTCGGCCTTCGATTTATTTAAACGTCAGAACCACGGTTCATGTTACCCGCTGTCGCACGCAAAGGATACGGTTTCTATCTATATAGATTGCATTTTCAGACTCGGGAACGACTACCCACGTTTGCCCTTCATTATATTCTGCCTTTCGCTGTGATTCCCCGACGTTGCCCTTTTGTCGTTATTTTAAAGCTAAAAATCGGTGGGCATTATTTTTTGCTGGCAATGTTATACATACACAAGCACACCCGCGCGCGCGCACACACACACACACACACACGCACACACACAAACAAACATCCCCCCAATTAAAAAAAAAATGCAACCTTAATTACTGAATTGTATTTCCGTTAACGTGAAAATCACACAATGCATCTAAGCCAGAGGAAAAAATGCATAGATGAGTTTGACAATATACATAAATTTCCCATCTATGGTAATACCTTGGCGCCTCTCAAAATGTCAATACTATCTTCAGATTATTGTCACAGAAGTCTCGCTTTGAGAAACATAAATACATTTGTAACAGCTCTATGGGGTGGAAAGCAAGCGATAACGAGGTAATTATTTAATAGGGATTTGGACCCTGTTAAATGTTTTTTGTACTGATGACGTGTTTCATAAGTTTTGTTGATATAACGTTATTGTCGGTTTCGTCTGTTGCAGACACAGTGATTATGTAATCAGAGGAAGATGTGGAATCATTTAGGCTCCCCTTTCCCAAGCGAAATTCAACATTTGATTTCAAGTCACTTTATTGTTAATGCATTGATAACAAGTCTCCAAGCGTTTAAAACATTATGTTATAATGGTTGAATTATCAACAATTATAAATTATGAATTATTGCCCGTGGGTATTGATCTTGGCTCAGGAAGAGAAATTTTAAACTGATGGAGTCATACTTTCAACCGATTAGCAGAGGATTTTTTGAACAATGATAATAATACGGTCTTATTTACCCAGGGTAGCCTCTTCAGTGTTGTCACTGCTCTGTCAGAGGGCCCTGCCATTTTAAATCCATAGTTCTCATTTCTCAGTTCTCATTTGAACATGCATGGAGTATCGACATTTATTGCATCTTTGCGTACTTATGCCTAATACATTGTGCCAAAATTGCTGTGGGAAACTCGAGCAAAATTGCCACGAAATGCTCTTATCCGCTAAAGTGCAAACCCAGCAGTAATTGTCTGGACGCTTGGGTTTGTGGGTATAGCGTTTGTATTCTTTGTACTCCTGGAACTGCACCAGTGTACTGTTACTAGATAGTACAGTGCCCCGCCTTAACTGTTCGATTGAGACAAATCAAAAAGTTGACGAAAGCGCGGCAAATGAAGCCTAATTCCTTCCAAATAAAACGTTCAGTACCGGTGTGATAAGATCCCGGGACTCGGGAACCAGCTGTCGTTAGGTGCAGAAGACAAAAAACGACGCGTTTAAAGATGTCTGTCGAACTGCGCGTTTAAAGATGTCTGTCGAACTGTGCAAACCTTCAACCGTTGAGTCTGCAAGTCTTGTGCTATACGGGGACAAAATCACGCTGTTGACGTAAACCCCATAATGCACTGGGATAACAAAGAGCTCTTGCGCGTGCCTGAGTGATCGGCGCGATCTACGGTAGACGTAGAGTAATTCGCTTCACTTTACTTCCCTGGAACCGACCGCCATCCCCTCGGGCTTATATTTGACGGAACTTCCCGATGAATAAGCACTCTGTCAGTCCTTATTACTGTCTGGAAACCCTGCTGATAAATTGAACCGCGGAAATGAGATTTAGGGCTTACCTTCAGTCGATATACTGTACACAAAGAATATAGCATAGTTGTAAAGCCCCACCAAATTTCAGTTGGCACGGCGTTATTGATGTAAATGCGCATTCTAAAAAGCATTTTGCGTGGAAGCAAAAAGCAGATGTACATAATCTAAATCGATCAAGCACCCTAGGACTCTCGCTCAACAGCAAAATGAGTCTTCATAATTCTGATCTCAGGGCAATATCATCCCCTGCTTCTTCCAAACGCAGCGCCATACAGGAATATAACAAAATAACTGCTTGTCAGGCAGGGACGGTTTGCAGATGATTCAACTGCGTTAAGAGTGAAGTCGTATGCCCTTTTCCTGGGGGTTTTATTCCTCCTGGAATGTTCAGAACAATATTCTGTCACCCAGCTTCATAATGCTTCTCGAAATACATGGGTAATAACAGTCATTTCCATGAAAGTGATGCTACCTTTATCCTAGAAAAGTGATTTCTTAAGCCGTTTCCTGCTCTCAGCAATAATAATAACCAATCTCTCTCTTTTTAAAGCGCTGGGTTCACAGTTTGTGAAAAACGACGAAACTATAAGTCACAGATAACACTAGATCTACTTTATTTCACTATTTTATGATAAGTCAAGTAAAAAGAGACATGGATGAAACAGGGCGTATAATGGAACAGCTACAACAACGTACACGATTACAGGCATGCTACAAATACGCACAGCACACACACACAGACACAGGACACACACACATACACACACACACACACACACACACACACACACACACACACACACAAGAAGACAAACATGCACTAAAAGGAGACATATACACTAAAAGGACTCATACACGGAAGAATATGAAAGCATAGCATCTGAGATATTTCCAGAACGAGTTAAACAGACATGCATTAATTTCAGTACTGTATGCAGCATGCTGCATACACACAATAAATTATGCATGTTTATGTGTAAGAAAGGTGTATGCGCGCCTTGTGTATACGAGCAAGTATGTGAATACAGCACACTCTGATAATGAAAAAAAAATAACAACGAACAACAAAATCAAACATGAATATTGTATACCAAACTCATGTGCACGAAGACAAACATTTCAAAGATCACATTACATGTCGCACATACGTTACCGCCTATTATGTTGGGTTGTGTTTTACAAATTAAGTATAAATAACAACTTCTTTAGTCATATTATTATATAGCGTTTAATAGCATCTCAAGATTGGGAAGACTGGACATAATATTATACTGAATGAGTAATTAACAGGAAAAAAAAAAAGTTTATCCAAAGCCAATGTCCATGCAATAAATATGAGGATGGGACATACCTTTACGTTGTAATATCTACGGTATAATATGAAATGTTCGTCTTTCTCCTAAAATCTGAAGATTTATGCTGAAAATCAAAGTTCATATAAAGTAATGCTATAATTATTCGTTCCATTTCCCCCTGTAATTGCCGTATCAATTTTCCGTTGATAAGTTTGTTGTTGGTTGGTTTGATACTAGCTGTATATAGCTATAACGCCATTAGTGTGTGCTTTAGAGCGAAATTCTTGTTTGTTTGTTTGTGTGTGTGATTGCATTATCTTAATCAGTTTTGCGACAACGGCCTTTTTTACCACTCACTGCGTGTTACTCAGGTAAGAATAAGAAATCACCCTCAACACGTTTCCCCCTAAGGTTAAGCCTATTATTCACTGTGACACTACATCACCCGAGTACCAGATTGTCAAAAAACGGACAGTCAACCTGCGTGTCAGAAACGTCGATATCTGTCTTTATTATACCCTTCCTCTCTTTCACTTCTGTCCTTGTTAGGACTCCTCAAGAAAGAATACTCTCTAGTCTTTACTGTCTACTTCTACTTCTACTTTTTCTCCTCTCTTCTCGTATTTTCTCCTTCTTTCTTTCCACTGCATGGCATTTATGTTCCTCTTTCATTTTTTCCTCTTTCCTTCCCTCTAAACTTTAGAAAATTTGATTGTGAGGATGAAGACAAAGTAAGAGAACTATCTGTGGATTAAGTGGGTATTAAGTATCGTCTAGGTTGAGTGCGCGAGAATCGTTAACCAATTTACTTTTTTTTTCTTTCTTAAAACTACGATGGTTGTCATATTCTACACTGATGATTTACATAAGAGGCAAAATATTCCCTTTTCAGATGTTTTATCATGAAGATAAACTGCAAACCAAACTGACTTGGCAATATTGCACGTAATAAATTGTGATGTAGCTACATGACAAGATAGATAATAAATTTATGGATTAAAAACTCTATGTGTGGATCGACAGAAAAGTGACACTTAAGAGGCAAAAGGTAATCATGATACACACTGTGAAATTAGTGTCCAAATGAATGACATTCCTGTTGTGATATGTACCTGAACTATGTTCTTAACGCGGAGAATAGGAGGAGCAATAAACATGGCCACTTCTAATGTCAATTTCTAAGACTAAACCTTATTCATCCTCTAAACACATTATTGCAACAATTTTTAAACTTTTACTTCTTCTCCTTCCATATCTTCTTCTCTTCTCGTCTTCTCTTACCTTTCCAGTTTTCCTCTCTAATACCCAAACAGACTTTTTTCAGGTCTACACACACCCTATGGTTAACCGCAAATTCTGCATCCTTATACGTCCATTCCGCCATACAAACTTCCTCGTGCGAGGAACATACGGCTTTCCTCTTGTTTTATCGATTTACAGCTTGTTCAGCAAAGGTCGTAAAAAAACCGGAGCCGCATACATATCTGATTTCCCCGATTAAATACCCAAAATAATCATGATATAGATAGTTTTAAACCAGTCAAATATGCTGGAAGTTTTCTCCGGGATTACAAGGAAAGGAAACAATACGTCGTCATTACTGTGAATGTGATACAATATTGATTTCTATCCAGGGCAGCTATTTCACTGTTGTGTACAAGTGCTCTTCTAGAGGGCCCTGGCTGCCTGTTTTATTACCCGAATATTACCAGGTACTCTTTTTATACACCTGGGTCAAGAGATATAGGCAAAATATTTTGCCCTGGGACGTAGGAATCAAATAAACTATCATGCGCTTTGTAGCACTGCTCTGCATGAAGCTATTGATTTGAGAAGCGATGCCAATCCATTATATAGAAATCTTTTTTTTTTTTTTTTGGTTTGAAGTCAGTAAACACTCATTATCGCAGCCTAACTTCATGCAACAATGATGGTATAGTGCATTCTGTACTAATCCACGATGCCATTACAGTTGCCACGTCAAACGCTGAAAAATAACAACAACAAGCAACCCTACCCTCAACTTTGTGAGAATAAAATTCGGATCAATCAATTCAATAAGTGCAATTTGATTAATTAAAGGAAATATAGAGTGGGGTGAATTATGTGCTTGCGCCTTAATGACATGATGGCGTTCTCTGCGGCGCTTTTATAGGGTCTCACTCACCTCCGTCGGCGAGCTGTTAAATCTCTCTGTTAAAGTTCTAGCCCGAACGACTCCCAGAGCCTGTTCAATCAACTTGATGTTCTAATTAAAGAGAGAGAGCGAAACAGATGGGTAGAAAAAGAAAGAAAGGGAGAGAGAGAGAGAGATGGGAGAGAGAGAGCGAGAGATTGGGAAAGGAAATCGGAAACAAGAAGTAGGACAGCTTCGGTGTTCGGGCGTGTTGTTAATGTCGAAGCGCCAATTTGGCAACAAATTTATCTTGATTATGGTCACGTATTAACAATCCGTGCCGGCCTACGATATGGGGCTTCATGTCGAAATTGAGATTTTTTTTTTTCCCCATAGAATGCACAGGCTTATCTGGTTTATGTTAGATTTAAAGAGCATAGCACTCCTCCTTTCAAAGCTACGGGCAAAAAGTGGCAAAATGCCGCTTTTCTAATCCATATAATAATGTACTTGAATTTGTCTGATTAATAAAAAAAGAAACCTCGAATTGAATAAAATTGTGTCACAAGCGGACATTTCAGTATATTTCACTCATTACTTTTTCCGCATCTCCTAGACCAGACCTAGACTTGATGTCGTTATCATAAAGAGAAAAATAACGTCTTCAAAAAGTGCTAAAGAAACCAGTCAGAATCATTCTCAAGACAAACACCAGACTAAGTTGTGAAGCATAATATTATGTATACATATTCTATCTCTCACCTATCTCTCTATATCTATCTCTATCTATCTATCTTTTTATTTATCTATCTCTCTATCTATATTCCCATGTATATAATACAGAGATGTACGTATTTGATACCTTTTAAGATGGTCGTATTCACTTACACTCCAGAGACACTTCATGTCAACGCTTATACGTATGCGCCTCTGTACATATCATAATCTTGCGTAGATTTCCCCTGGGCCTCGAACATGCAGCAAGCCATCCAGCAATTTCCAAGGCCACTGGACGCAGTTTCACGAAACCAGAATAACTCATAGTCCCATCTTGAAATGAGTTTATGTAGAAATATGTAAAAACATCCATAAAGGTGGGTAACTGGGTCTGGAAGGATATAGAGACTCTCAAGGGTTTAAATTCTATTATGATCGTTGTCTCCAGTGCATCTGCAGGATTGTTATCCTATTGCACATCGTTATACATCACCTTGCAACACTATCAAATCTATACTGTCGAATTATTTATGAATGCATTTCGATGTTGAATGATGTTGTCTCGAAAAAAAAGCGTACCATGAAGCTGAGCATCACCAATCGCACGACCTTCATAGATAGTACGATTAGATTTTACGACTGAGCGTATGGCACTGTGAATGTATGTCATTTTGTTGTTTTATTTTCATTCTTTTTCTTTACTGCCTGATGGCTGTCTCCCTTTTTACATCATCTGTATACCCCCCCCCCGAATCCCATGTCTCTATCAGTATTGTTATATACGTTGAAGTTGATGTCCCTGTCTGAAACAGATGTTCATCGTAACTTGAACCATGCAAGACATGGCAAAAATATGTTATTCCTATTATACCAAGCTAATCTATAACAACCAGAATACAACAACAGCTGCAATTAAGGACCAGATTTTTAAATTATAGAGGGTCAATGAGAAAACCGACATTGTAAGAAAAAAACTGCAATCTACAAAGTTGTTCATTTTGGTTAAGATTCTTGCACTTTTCACTAGTGTGCAAAGTTCATTATACACCTTCATCAAATCGTAATCACTTTTCGTATAATATGTGACCGGACAACATCATTGTGATGATTATGTTCTCATATCCAAGTTTAAGTCTTGATGATTATTCAGCATCTAAATATTCCGTCATGTAAATTGAAAACAAAACAAAAATAACAAATGAAATGGAATCAACCAAACAATAAGTCAATGATATTGATATTAAAAAAAAAATACCGGTTAAAAATGAAGTTTCACTTAGGCACTGATGATATCGCATACTACTTATTATATGCAGGCTTGGAATACTGCTGGGAATATTCAAAAGGCTTACTGGCAAGATAGCAAGTTCCTCCATCGTGTATCGGAGAGAGAGAGAGAGAGAGAAAAAAAAGCGTAATCTACCTTAAGAAGCTTTATTGCACATAGCATGGATGAGAATCCCCGGGTTAGGCTTCATTAAGCGAGTTCCTCAACACATTCAGGACCACTCTCGTAGAGCGTCATAGCTCTTTGGCAAGAAAATCCTGCCTCGGGGTATAAGAGGGTTAAAGCCAATCTTTTCCCAGGGAAGAATTCGGCACACTCTCCTTCATTCCAGGCACCGGTGGAAGGGGGGGGGGGGGGTAGCAATAGACTAGAGGTGGCGACTCAAACTGCCTCACCTCAGCTGTCTCGATTTTACTACATAATGTAATTTCTCTCAGTCTTCAAGTCGATAATTATGCATGCAACGAAAGTAATGCGCTGCAATGTGTTGTCTCATGTTTAGTCTTAACGAAGGACGAAAAGAAAGTTTTCAAGCTGCTCGGATATAATGAAATAAATCAATATTGGGTGCAGCATGCCCGGTGTGCTGGTGCACCGGCTCGGCTGCGGGAAGGGTGAATGAACGGACGGCGAATGGGAGGCATTTTCGGGGCAATGCCGTGGTTTCGCGATTAAATCTCGAGGAGCGGGACAAGCGAGGCAAACCGATTTCCCCCAAGTATTGCGCTCTCTCCTCTCTTTTCCTTACCCCCCCCCCCCCTTCCCCTCTTCATTCCCTCGTCATTTCATCACACGGCTGATGACTTGCACGGACAATCTTTAATAACGATCTGACAACCCCACCCTCATACTCATCCGGCTTTCCACCGTCTAGCTCGTCTCCAATTTAGCCTCGAACGTATGACAATAAAATGATCGATAGTGCTGTATTTCCATCGAGGCCCTATTCAAGGAAAAAAGGAATGAAACGTAACCCATCCTTACACTTAAGGGGTGAGGGGATACAGAAACTACACACTCTGATATAATTTACGACATGCACGCCCCACTGGAATTTTTGTAAGCAGTCAAGATGATTTTGCATCCCGCATCGTATGAAATGTGATCACAATTGAACCAATGAACATTTTTTTTTTCATTTGAATTAAGGAATAATGCACTTGTATTTCATAATAATAACTAAGCTTTGGGATGCTATGTGTGTTTGCATTCCAGTAGCATATTTTATTGATATAGGTATTCATTGGATTTTTGTATTTTTCACGAAGTGTAATAACAAAATGACAAGGTGTACGAGCAGACTTTGTGAGACAATAACTTGAGAATAGTCCATTCATGACGTTGAGTTTATCTACATTTTAGTGACATGATAATGTAGCAGTGAGTGGTATTGTACACTATATCATTTCGAAAACACATATTTATCTATATCACAGACGCACGCGCACACACATATTATTATTATTATTATTATTATTATTATTATTATTATTATTATTATTATTATTATTATTATTATTATTATTATTATTATTATTATTATTATTATTATTATTATTATCATTATTATTGTTATTATCATTATCATTATCATTATTACTATTATCATTATTATAACTATACATAATCTTATATACATGCGTGTGCACGCAGAAGAGAATTATGGGAGACGGCCTCAGACTGTGTTGTTTGCAGTCTCAACAATTTCAGAGAGAAGATAAGTGAGATTTTGCATCGATTTATAGGTCCATAAATCATACACATGATATGCCAAAAAAAGTTTCCAAATGATATGGAATTCTTATGCACGCCTTTATTGACTCCCTCGCTATTTGTCTATCGATATTTCTTTAGTTCATTATCAAGACCATTTGTTTATGACTGTAAGCTATAGCCTTTGATAGGAATGCATTTGCAAGTATACTTCTTGACAGACTAACAAAAATGAGACCCTTGATAATGCAAAATTACGAAAAGAACATAATTTGGTGTTAAATCCGCCAATATTGACGAGTTTATCAGTCGTTTGATTTATTGCCCAAAACGTCGATAGAGATTTAAACGATTGCAGCCAGAATAGGTCTTGACTGTACAGTCATGACTGTATTACACGGGGTTACTTTGCACAATTTCAACAATTTTCATTACGCACACACAAACACACACACACACAGAGGCACGCACGCATACAAATTATTATTATTATTATTATCATTATACATATGTACTATATATATATATATATATATATATATATATATATATATACACACACACACACACATAAAATTATGAATATATGAATACAATTATACATCTCCAGTTGTAATGTAATGTAATTAGGTGCATTACATTTCTATTTCCTTCGGAATGGTTCAGAACAATAAGCAAAATCTTGACTGTTAACCAATAATACATAACATCAACACAATAAAAACAAAGGGGATCGAAGGGGGTCGAACCTGATGCTCTTTGAAGAGACACACACACAAAAAAAAAAAAATATGTTCCTCGGGTCTCGGCTTCGAATATAGCACATGCAAATTTGGCGTCTCCAATACAGAGACCAACAACAGTTTATGTGCATGAAAAAGACACCACTTAACATCTCGCCAAAAGCGGAGTGCAAACCCGGCGAAGTGATCTGCCTAGAAAATGCACCAGAGAATTGGGGTGAATGATCCCAACCCCTCGCAGCTGCATAGCTCATTGTCAATTTATATTGGAGGGAAGATATACGGAACTTGAGAAGAATTAGCAACGTTCGGCAAGTCTCGATCAGCCCTTTTCTACCTTAAAACTTCTATTGCCTGAAATCAATAGCGGGGCGCCAGACATTCAAGTGGGCATTGTGTATAGTCCAAACTCTTCACAGACAGACAGACAGACAGACAGACAGACAGACAGACAGACACACACACACACACACAGACACTCACTCTCAAACCATGGAGTTAGCTCCATGCTCAAACAAACACTTCACCTTGTCTTGATTTCTCCTTCTCTGCCTCTTTGTAATGGATCTATCCTCATCTCGATGTGCTGTTCAAAGCCCAGACATTTACTCAATCATTAGTATAGAAATGTTTACGAAATATTGGTCAATAAGTTATGACCTTGAAATTGATGGCACAGAAATTAAATGATGTTATATGATTGTTTGATTCTTCTGTTGTTTTTCACATCAGTAAATCATATGAAATAATTCATTATCAGCTTGCGTGTGACCTACAAAACACTTGCCGTACGTGAGCCCCGTGAAATTTAAGCTTTAGATGACACTATCCTTGGTTTTCTATTTGCAGTTTTAAAATGTTTTCGCACTTATGCCATTACTGTTTGCCGTGGTTGCGAGTCTGTGTGCGCAAATCGTTCATTAAGACACGTTCGCTACACACGTTTAGGTGGAACCAGTGTGGCGCCGCAGCAGAGAAACCGAAAAGACAGATAGAGATAAAAGAAAGAGAGGGAGGGAGCTATAGATCCAGGGGGACACACACACACACACACACACACACACAGATTGAGAGACAGTACTGAAGAGACTAAGGATGAGTCATCTTCTAACTTTGGAATGCTGCTATATGCGACAGAGCTACGCCCACGTAATCCTGAGCCACGTGGCAGGGGCTTTCCCTCCGCTCACCCCGCCATCAGCTAGAGAACCCATCTCTTCATTAGCATTCTGCGATGGTAATATGCGACGACTCTCTCTCTCCTTCGCTTCCATTCCAAAAAAGCATCATTACAGCAGGGACCTATACCAGCGCTACCCGGCTACGGACAAGTACTCAAGTAGATCCTAGTACGACACTCGTGCTTTATTAGCGTGCGTAATTAAATGCTCAGTGCCTTGTTGCGTAAACAACTGAAGGAGTCCACACACGTCGTGTATTCATGGTATGAAAGCGCAGGCCTATCGTTATCTCTGCGAGAGACCACGAGAAGATAATGGGGTTCTCTTGGGAGTGATGACTAGAGAGAAGGCATTATCAAATTTAGGCAGAAAATGTCATCCTCCATACCAAGTAAATGTATTGAAATATCTCCCTGTTTTTTTTTTCTTTTTAGACAAAAAGAAGAAGAAGAAAGAAATGTACAGACTTCTTCATCAGTTTCCTCGATTTTCATCAGTTTCAATTTCAGACCTCATCGTAGAGAGCTCAGAAATATCAGTGTCAATCATTGTGATGAATATAATATTATGGTACAAAAATTGCACAACTATGACAAGCTTAAAAAAAACACAGCATTCTTCACTGAAAACATTGAAGTGGTAACTTTCCACAATGCATGGTGGAAAACGAAATCTTGAGTTTGGGCGTTCGTCTGATGAACATGAAGGTCTCCTCCAGCTTTCTTGATAGCGGAGGATATAGACGGAGGGCACCATTTTGGGCAAAATATCGGGCAAAGAGTGTGTATTGTGTGTTTTGATGAGCTGTTGATTAAAGCTATATAAAAGAAAGAAGAAACTACATAAAACTACATGATTCTCTGTCACCACGCCGATATGGTGTGTGTGTGTGTGTGTGTGTGTGTGTGTGTGTGTGTGTGTGTGTGTGTGTGTGTGTTTTAAAGACGAAACACGGAGGATACTTAGATCTGGGTCTATCAGAGTACGGAGGAGACTGCGCACAACTGCAATCATTGCTCAATGCAGGCATTTGTTTGTGTATGTAAGCATAAAATAGTGTCCGTATGTGTTATTGTGTTGTGCGTGTGTGTGTGCGTGTCTGTGTGCTTGTGTGTATGTTATCTTATATGTAATATGTTGACGTTAGTGAAGATCAAATGTACTAACACATAAAGAACAATAGTCAATCGCAATACTATACATTTGAAACCTTTGATTCCATACGCGGATGATCGCAAATTTGTTCGATAAGAATTGGATATAACAATTTTGTTCTCATTAATTCGCGGAAGAAAGACTTGACCAACAACTTTTACATGAATCATCAAATCACCATTTTTTTTTATGACAGCCTTGAACATGATTATTTGATTAACACTGATCTGATTGTTCAGACTGCCTGACCCACGATATGTACTGATTTCTTTTGAGAGAGAGAGAGAGAAAGAGAGATCAATTATAGAACTATAGAACTAAATATTGGTATATACTCGGCTCGACTCCAACAATATTGTCCTCGAGGCGCCGTTTTGTTAATTGCATCCACGTGTAAGTCAATATCGCTGTATACCGTCGAGGTAGATGTATTGTATCTTAAATAATCTGTCGAACATCGATGGAATGTATACAAGCCTGACCTTTGCTTACACATCTGACATATCTACCATACCAACAATCACATCCAGGCTTCTCTCTCTCTCTCTCTCTCCCCTCTCCCTCTCCCACTCCCAGCTCTTTCTCTTCCTTCTCTCTCTCCCTCGTCCTCTCTCCTATAGTATATACATAAACCTTTTTGTTGTTGTTGTTGTTGTTGTTCAACATTCTTTAGTCAATGGACAATTTAACATGCAAAGCCTAGGTTATCACCTAGAATAAGCAGGAGACAGAAGGCGCAGATACAGACAGACAGACACACAGACAGACAGACAGACAGACAGACAGACAGACACACACACACACACACAAATATAACATACTCATCGCAGCATCGTCAAAAGATGTTACAGAATAACATCTGAATATACGCGTAGGCCTATACCTTTACATAGTAATGTATAGCTATATAATATATCATATGTATATGTGTGTGTGCGTGTGTGGTTGTGTGTGTGTGTGTGTGTGCGTGTGTGTGTGTGTGTGTGTGTGTGTATGTGTGCGTGTGTCTGTGTGTGTGTGAGTGTGTTTAGAAGCCTTGATATCAGGAATAAGCCTGATTATATTCGGATTCAATCTGTGAAGCACACTAAGACGACTTTTTTTTTTTTCTACCCAGGTTGGGGGACAAAGTCAAGTAATCCTGAGCTGTGTGTTCACGCAGAAATACGCCAGGACTTATCGCGACTGTGATAGCACAATCCAGTGACTTGTAAAATTCACAAGCTGAAAGCATTTTTGATATAATGGTTGGTGAGCGTGCAGGATGGAGGATTCGCCTCAAGGACAGATTCGAAATTAGCTTTACGCGGAAAGCTCATATTGGCAAGGCATTTCAATAAATACACACTGACCTCCTCAGCGATCGATCTCTGAAATGGCTGTCGTACACTTGGATGCTTTTTAAAACCAGTATAGACAGGGTTTTGCTTTTCCCATTTGGTTAGTCTGACTTTCAGGAGATTGTATTACTTTCTGTCCTCTGATTTAAGCAGAGGGAATGTGGAGAACCTGGCCAAATTTGCATGAGTCAAAACTATAGCTCTACGAATTATTTCTCCAAAGAAATTTTATACATGTTGTCTGATTTATTTTATAAGAATTTGGAGGTAGTCGAGGTCGAGGTCAAGGAATTTTTTTTTTTTTTTTGGTATTCTTTGGACTTGCCTAGTTTTTGTTTTGTATTGATACCAGGGCTGGTACAGTTGCAGTTCTGCATAACAGAAATAACCCTACCACTCAATTTGCTTTGAGTCAGACTATTTTCGATCACCGTTGGGGTGCCCCGGGATCGCTGGAGGAGACGGTCGGAACTCTCAAGTACATTGACCCCCGTGTGCCTGGCTAAGGGTTTCTCCCGGGTGCTGAGTTGCAGCGGAGTCACTTCTCACGATGAAATGTCGTGTCCGGGGGCATACCAGAGCCAGTAGATCATATTAGATTGGAGATTGCAGCGTTCTTTACCACGTGCATGCCATCAACCGATCTAAAAAGGCCCTCTCTATGCGTTGCGTGTCCGTCCGAATTAGATTATCGGCATCAAGACAACGTTAAGCTCTTCCCGCCGAGGAAAAGTGCAGGCGGGTCGGACAGTGACATGTATTCCGCCCGTCAGCATGCATGGAACTCCGCTTGCTCCTGCCTGGCTTGTTAAACGACATGCTTTGAAGGGAGGAATCATGAATGCGTGTAGATGCGCCATTTTCGGCACAATTTTCCAACATGAAGTTGCCGGCAGAAGCCGTGTAATTGAAACGTTGACAGAAACTGTGTCTCCCCTCCCCCTAAAAAAAAACCCCAACAACAACAAACACAAACACACAAAAAACAAGTATACGTTGGAAATTAACGAGCGACATGCACTAGTTCTTTGATTGCTTTGAAACAGAACATCGATTAGATATGTATCACAGTCCGTCCGTCGGTTTAATCGACGCTTAAGAGCTATACCTATATGAAAAACAAAAACTGTAGTAAAATTGACAGGACAATGACCTGAAAAGGATAGCTTTAGAGGGAAAGCGAGGGAAAGAGAGGGAGAGAAAGCGAGGGAAAGAGAGGGAGAGAGAGAGAGAGGGAGAGAGAGAGAAGGAGAGGGAGAGGGGAGATGGAGGGAGGGGGAGGGAACTGACGTCCACTGTTCTGGACGCACCTGGGCAGATTATGACGACATAAGATGGCTGATACGAAATGTAACCCACCCAGGTCCCAGCAAGCCGCCAACAAATTTTCGTGAAAACTCCCGATCGTGAAACGCTTATCACAACAGATCTATCATCAAGCGTCTCCCGACAATTTTGGAGGGCCTCGACTTCATTCGCGTTTACATTTCATACTAGCAATTTCGAAATAATATATTCTCAAAATGATGTGTACAAAAGACGCACCAGACCTATTGCCAATAGTTTGCAAATATGCCTCTCGCGGAAACTGCCTGGTTCAGTGGATATGACCGTGGGCTATCAGTCAAAAGGTCCCTGATTCATGTCCCCTGGCTGCAGTGGTTACGCCCCTAGGCAAGGCACTCAATCCTGATACCTATAGTCCTTCGGTAATGGGGACGTCTAGCCCTGGGCGCTTGCTCACAATTATCGTTCATTGCTTCCTCTCGCGGCCACAACAAAAAACAACAAGACATAGTTGCGCTCATTCAATATCCGTCTTTCCTCTTGGATGTCATTACAAGAGATGATTAATAGGGGCCATATCAGAACCGGAGGGGATGTTGGGGACAGTTTCCCCGTTCACACTATACAATAAGAAAAAAAAAAGAATAGGTTCAACTTTGCACCTTTAAAGTGCTGACTAATGTCACACTGGTAGCACTTTTACGGGTGCAACTTCGTACATTTCAGACATTTTTCAAAATGCTTTTCTTAATCAGCCTACTTCAAAGTCATCTAACTGTGTTATTTTTGTAAAGGAAACTTGAACATAATACTTTTAGCTCAACATAAGAAATGCGCTCCTAGTACATGCATATCAAGATATAAATGCAATCAGAATACCTTGTTTTCTTCTGCATGTAAGAATGTACCCATAATCATCGAATAAATATAATTTCCAACCACTATGCTTCTTACTTCATTGTCGTTTTACTAAAATCAACTCACAAATTTCGTTCTGACAAACCGTGTTTGAATACAACAACAAAAGACAAACAAACGAACAAACA
Organism: Diadema setosum; assembly: GCA_033980235.1. Classification (NCBI taxonomy): domain Eukaryota; kingdom Metazoa; phylum Echinodermata; class Echinoidea; order Diadematoida; family Diadematidae; genus Diadema; species Diadema setosum. The sequence continues at coordinate 14,317,585 of CM067059.1, read as the reverse complement.
TTTGCTGAATTTCATAGTAAAGTGGATCAGTTAAAAATCGCTTCGTATAATACAATGATAACACACACTTCCGAATTATGATTACGCTCTAGCTTCTCTGATAAAAATGGAATCAACCATCTGATATGCATTTTTACACCCCCCCCCCCCATACAGTATAGATTTTTTTAAACAAGTTTTCCCCTTATAGACTTGTCTCTGTTGTTCTATGATTATCTTCACTTATTTCGTTGGAAATATAACAGAGCTTTAAAATTGTGTATAATATGTATATATATATATATATATATATATATGTGTGTGTGTGTGTGTGTGTGTGTGTGTGTGTGTGTGTATGTGTGTGTGTGCATTCCCTTTTGTACATTTATATGTTTACATTACCCAATCATCACCAAAATCAAAGCGGTTACCCCAGAATCACATTATACTCCACATAAACCTAGTGTTTTAACATCTACAGTAGCTAAGGGCTCAAAATTAACATCCACTTACTGTTAATTCACATTAACAGTAATATGCTGATGCCATATGTTACTGGTTTTTTCTTGCTTTTTCTTCTCTTTTCGATAAGTATACAATATGTATGTTTTCTCTTTCAAGGCTGTCTTATCTTCAAGCTATATGTTCATTTGACGACAGTCTTCTGCATTTACACTCCCAACACATTTACCATAATTCAGTCTGATCATTTGATTCACTTTATCCCGATTGGTTCCCAATTGACGTGTTATCTTATTCTTTTCTTTAACCTGTACCCGTATATATCTCAGTTTTATATTCGGATGTACACACTGTACTATGTTCTATTGTCTTGTAAACAAAAAGAAATGACTGTATTTCATTTGTTATATAAATTTTCGATGCAGAAAATTCCTAATAAATTCATTTGAATTTGAAAAAAAAAAATGGCAATTGCATAATTTTGTATAAAATCTGAGATTTTTGTAGATCAATGTTTACATTTTTGCATCCACTCATTGTGACTCAAACTGTGTGTGTAATGTATAAAATCGATGTGCAATAAGTATATTTTCAATGGGCTCTAACTTACCGATGCCAGGTAAAAAGGTCAGGCGTTAATAGACCATAGTAACAGTGTAAAACGAAGTTTTAATAGCGTGAGAAATGTCGGAAATACAAATGAAAGAAGTTAAAACACAAGAAGTGAACATGTCAGAGGAACAAAAAAGAACAAAAAAGGTCAAGGGTAAAATGTCAGGGGTCAAAATGGCCACAGGTAAAAATGTCACAGGTATACGTGTCGGGGGTAAAGGGTAAGAGGTAAACATGTCAGAAGTATACAATGTAATGGGAAAGGGTCGGAGGTAAAAATGTCAGGGTATACATGGCAGGGATAAAGGGTCAGAGTTGAACATGAACAGAGTTGAACAATTTTCTTATCTAACACGAGAAGTAAACATGTCAGAGGAAAAAAAAAGTCAGGGGTGAAATGTCAGGGGTGAAAGGGGTCGAAATTGCCAGAGGTAAACATGTCAGAAGTATACACGTCAGGGGTAAAGGGTCAGAGGTAAAAATGTCAGAGGTATACTTGTCAGGGACAAAGGGTCAGAGGTAGACATGTCAGGGGTAAAGGGTCAGAGGTAAAAATGTCAGAGATATACATGTCAGGGGTAAAGGGTCAGAGGTAAACATCAGAAGTGAATATGTCGGAGTGAAAGTGTCAGACTTACCTATAATAGGCAAAACTTTCAAAGGTAAGAATGCAAAAGGCAAAAATTTCAGAGCTAAAAGCGCCGGCTGTATTATGTTTCTGTATTTGTTTATATCAGTTTATTTCTATGTCATTTAGACATGCCAGTGGATAGACTTTAGCAACATCTCTGTAGACGACAATTTCTGAGGTCAAATTTTCTTCATCAAGCGTTGGTCTCCTGTATTTCTGTTATGATTATATAGAGTTGCTTTATTTGTTTCTTGAACGGTAGGTACGTGTGATTCTTAAATTTGCATATGCATGAAAAGTCCTGATCTTCTTCATTTTGCATCATTATGGAATAATGTATACTATATAATCACTATAACCTGTTTCAACTGTTAGATTCAAATAATATTGTACTCAGTTAGTTTGTTCTAAAAGGAATGCAGACATAAAATCAATAAATTTCGGACTGCCTCTTCTATATACGTCTCTTGGCTGCTTCTCTTGTCTACGTCTTTGTTTCATTTGTGTGTGTGTGTGTGTGTGTGTGTGTGTGTGTGTGTGTTTGTGTGTGTGTCTGTCTGTCTGTGTGTCTGTCTGTGTGTGCGCTTCTGTGTGCCTTATATTCATTTCTTCACTTTTCTCCTATGTAATTCAGTGAATGGCACATGCATATATATCTCTACAGGCTAACATAGGACCCTCTTTTCCAATAACGCATTGATTTTGAACAAATAGTCTCATATTATACACTATGCATTATTTGCTCATTTTCTTTGTTTATATGCTTCAAATGTATGTTTAAACCATTATTTGGCATTACATCGACTTGTTGCAGTAATATATCGGAAACAAATTTGATGATTATGAATAAAATTTGAATATATTGATGGAATGTCAGAATGAAAGTCATAATATGATTTGAATAATTAAGAATATCAGTTCATATATTAGAATGTAAAACAATTCTCTATAAGATATATAAGATACATTGTAATACATTTTAATGTCTTTACAGGCCTGTTACAGCTTATATCATTACATTGTGTCCTATGGTTTCATTTTTGGGAGCTACATCTGCATGGATGTCTTAATTATTGATCGTCTTTGTTTAGAAGAAACTTCTACGATTTATCTATTCCGTACCCCCAGCAAAGCATCTGTTTTATATATATATATTCCCCCCCCCCCTATTTTTTTTTTTTTTTGATTTACAGTCTTGGAATATCTTCACAAACTACTCTTCTATGTGTCATGTTCCATATTTACTATGGTTATCATGCATACCTGTAACTTATAAATGAAAGTCAATTTTTGGCAAAAGAAAAATACATCACAAAACAAACAAAACAAAGAAATCCAGTCATAACCCTAAAATTAGAAGCACAACAAAGAGAAGGGATTAGTGATATAGTCAGCATACAGGTCTAAGAATTTGGAATTCCTTGCCCTGTGGCATGAAAGAGAATTACTCAATTTTCGAAATTTTGTGAATATATAGTCTACATGTATATGATTTGTTTACTCTATTCGCCTGTGATGTAAATATCGACAGTATGTACAGATGCAACAGACTCCTACCTCAACCATTTTTCAACAAACAGAGTACACGGAGAGAATAATTCCGCTCACATTGAAGCTCTATACAATGTTTATAGAACCATACTTAATTGCATATCCCTCTCCCATGTATAAATCATTTATTTTTCTCTCGCGATGTATTATTCAAAGAGGAAAAGGGTAATGAATTACAACTGAACAGTAATTTTCATCACGTTGCAGCGGTAAGGTACTGAGGCATCGTTTGCACCAAGGTCGTTGCTCTCGAGATAAACTCTATATAGCATGCGCTCTTCTCTTTCGATTTGAAAAAGCTTCGCGAGAAGCTTTTTCCGGTTGTTTACTTGGCAACGGCATGCGCGGAAGACATTATGTATATGTATATATAATCTGAGGTGAAAAAAAAAACACGACTAAAGAAAGAACTCCAAAGGGAAAAAAAAAATCCCCACCACAATCTCCAGTTTCGTCTCGCTTGGAACTGCTTTGTGATCATCCGTTCCACCATAACATTATACCGATGAAATTGCTTTGTGGTTATCAAGTTACATTCTTAAAGAAATCAAAAAGAAAGAAAAAAGGAACAAGGTAGATTCAAACATCGAAAGTAAAAAATAAAAATAAATAAAAAAGGGAAGAGCGTGAGATAAAATACAGGTATTGGATTACAAGCTTTGTTTTGACCGCGATGAGGTGCTACACGAGCTTTTGTTTTATGATCTTTCATCTGTTATGCTAAGAAAAAAAAAACCAAAGCTGAAATGTAAACGCAAAAACAGTATATAATTGTCTGTGTCTGTTTTTTTAATATTTTTTGTTTACTTATTTTTGTTGGCTAATTTCATGAGAAATATAGTTGTGTTTACCTCTCTTTTTGTGTTCCGCTTTACAATCTTTACAGCAAAATTAAAAACACTGTTCTAGCCTCACCACGATTCTTTGGTTGTTGTAATCCGATATTGATAATTTTCACTTGATTACAACGGTCCCACAAGAACAGTGTCAAGTTTACTGCACATTATGATAATCCAAATCAATAATCCTTCATTTTGAAAGTTACTGTCTCTTTATATCATTAGTATTTCAGCGGAGAAGGATCACTTTCCAGACATCAACAATATTTATTGTAACTAAGCATAATATTGGCATATAACATCATATTATAATTATACACAGATAAGTCAGGGGAATGCGTGCATAACAAACGGACAAAACAGGTTATATAATGAATGTAAAGTTTACCAAAATGTTCATGAATAACCATTCTATTGCACGATGAAAACATGCTATGAAAACGAAGAAAATAAATCAGTCTATATACGTCAGTTTGTTTTGGTGCATTCTTCTAAGACTACAGTCTGGTGGGATGATAATAATAGATTTATGATATGAAGCAAAGGGGCAAATCAGTATCTGTGTGATGATTCCAAGCAAGATGGATTTATCAGGGTCAATCGGTTGTTATTCTATACATTGAGAGGTTAAGATGAGAGTTGGAAATCACGATTGCTTGCTGTAATTAACAATATTCCGAGGCAAGGTTGTCATCACCATAGGACCATAAACTATGATCCTATCTTTAGTTTATTATCCTGTCTGTTCCGTCCCTGCTTTCGTTCTTGTCCTTGTCATAGTCCTTTTTTTTCTGTTTGTTCGCCTGACGTCAGGATATCAAAATTTTCATACATGCACGTTCTTGACGGATCTTGAGATGCCCTCATCTCTTAGAGTAATTCACACATTTTACGAGCTATGCTTTTCTTGTGAATTCCTCTTTCTAGACAGAGTTACAAAATAAGATTGTATTGCTTATTATACTTGTTTATTTATCTAAAAAGCCAAAGTTGATATCATTATGATATTCTATCCATGTTTTGTTGAAACTTATGTGATTCAAACATGTAAGCGTTATGTATAATGCTTCGTATTACTTTATATGGAATGTAAAATCATTTGAATTGAATTGAATTGAAAACACCACCATCAAATTTCTTGTAAGATTATGAAATGCAGTTGATTAATTTTGATTACGAAAAGAGCAATAATAAATGAATAAAAAGATAGATAGATAAATAAATGAGTAAATAGATATATAAATAAATCAATCAATCAATCAATAGATAAATCAATAAATAAATGAATAAATAAATGAAATCCAAATGCCACTACAATTGCGACTTAATTTCTGTAGAAATGTCCGCGTCTCAATTTCAGTTCAAGTTACGTTCAATTGTTATTCATTTTTTTTTCCCATTGAACATACAAACTTCAATGAAATACATCTTTAAAAAAAAAAAATAAGGCGTACTACTAGTACATTCGAACATTACCAACATTTTAGATGTACAATATAGACTGATGATATTGAATGAAAAAAAAAAATACATGTTGGTATGGAACTGTTCGGGGGAAAGGAACAAGCAGTGATCTGACTGAATTATTGTAAAATGTATTGTGGGATAAGAATGCAGAAGGCTTTCGTTAAAATAAGCTAATAGCTTGAAGATACAACCTGAAAAAAGAAAAGAAAAAGAAGACGAAGAAGAAGAAGAAGAAAAAAAATAAGGGTATTTAGTCTCATGCGGGTCGTCTATAGTCTTTGGCGATCTTGGTTTAGAAAGTAACCTGAAATTGACACTCCTATCGGCGTCAAATGCGAGATGGAAATATTGATAAAATTAATGTTATTAACACGATAGAACACAACGTTAAGGGCCCACTGATCTCTGTTATAGATCAGTGATGGTAGGAGGGAGGAGGTCGCGGTGTAACGACTTCAACGATGAGGGCGTTCTGCGAGGCGCCAGTGTTTGAACGAATGAATGAATATAGCAGACCTGTCAGCACAACCACAACAACTGTCGCGCTGTTATACTGTTATTATTCTTTCAGGAAATCCCGAATCAGTATGAAGTGGAAAGCGACAATTGCTGATCTTCTAAAATGGTCAAAGCAACAATACATCATGAGCAGATGTTGACCTCTTTCAAACACACATGCAGTGGTAACGTTGTTTGTCATAGTACATGCAGCAATGCAACAATAATATTGTGTTTCGCATTCATGTATCATATTTCTGTACGTTGAACCTGAGGCCAATGCAGCAACCATAAAGTTTTGTTACATTTTGTCTAAGGCATACCCAACACAGAAATATAGCCATCTGAATTTCACCCATGAATTACAAATGTTGTGACAGCAAATTCATTGCATTGGTCGTCACTCGTCACCACTTGGAAAAATGAAAGAAAGAAAAAAAAAAGGGGGGCGGAGGGAACAAGAAGGGGGGGGGGGGCACAACAATATCGATTCAGTTTAATTCACTCTGACATTGCCTTTTGAATTGATTTTCCAAACATTTGCTAGTTATTATCTTTTAATCTTGTTTGTGTTCATGGGCATATTCTCAATTTGAAGGTAACAGTGCATGTTATATTATCAGGAAGATATGTTGTTGATATACATGACGCTGCAGCATTTTGTTTATCGTAATATCAACTTCCTTTATGTTACCAAAAAAGGAAATGGATATTGATAGTTTGAATAATAGAACATGTAATAGAATGTTGGTACTGGTGTAGCAGCAGCAGCAGCAGTAGTATAGTAGTAGTAGTAGTAGTACTATATAGTAGTAGTAGTAGTAGTAGTAGTAGTACGAGTAGTAGTAGTAGATGTATAGTTATGAGTGGATATTTTCGCATGAGTAATATTTCGCGCTCGGTGGGGAAAATAAAAGCGCGCGAATACTTTTGCTTGCCATATCATGGCAAGCAAAAATATTCGCGCGCTTTTATTTTCGGGCTATAATAGTTTATGACTGCGCGAAATGCGTCAAAATTTCCACTTTTTCAGTAGACCAACCTTTTATACGTACTAGATTATTTGTAATTTGATATATTCATATCTATAGATACGAGGGTTGTTTGATTCAGGGAAAACCGTATGATACAAGCGAAGTAAGCTTATACACATACCTCACATTGAAGATACTTTTTTTTTCCTGTGCTCAAGAAAATAAGAAGCAAAAAGAAAAAGAGGAGTACAGTTGTAATGGCAGACATGTTTGGACATGAAGTATATAGCCACATGCAAAGGCCTATAACGCTCTGAGTGCAAAATGTCCATGTTAAAGCTTTGTGTATGTATTTTTTTTTCTATTTCTTGGATTGTTTGTTTATCTCTTTCCAATGACAAAGGGGAATATTTCATGTCCGATCTCTTACGATTGATTAAGTATAGCTATTAGGGTCCCATTGCATAAAACAATTGTAACTTGACAATCACTGGTAACTAAACCATAGCTACATTATTAATTAGCCAATCAAAGCCAAGAATTCACTGATGGTTAATCGATAAATCTCTGAGTTACTATCAATTGTAGAAATACTATAATTTCATGCAACAACGCCCAGAAAAATAATCAAGTCTCCAAGTAAAAAAAAAAAAAAAAAAAAAAAAAAGGAACTTTCCATCTCTCACAGAATTAAAGGGTGTGTACAATTCTGGTCGAGGTGAGAATTTAGCTTTTAACGTTTTGCGAGATATATTCAGAAACCACTCTATGAGATGTCAAAGAGCATGCAATTCTAAGGGGTATCAAAAGTTTATTTGATGAAAATCGGTTTTGAAATGGCTGAGATATCCAAAAATAAGGTGAAACAAAGAGATCCTAATAAAGTTGTGGCCTGTCGCCTTTTATTATTATCACTTTTTTGGATATCTCAGCCATTTGAAAACCAATTTTCATCAAATAAACAATGAATCCTTCTTGAAATTACATGCTCTTTCATATTTCATAGGAGGTTTCTCATTATCTCACTTAAGAATGTTTAAAACATGAAACCCACCTCAACCAGTACTATAGTCCCTTTAAGACAAAGCAAAAAAAAAAAAGTAATAATGATAAACGAACGAATTAAGGGAGTCCAGGTTGTGATGCATATTGTTCTGGGGTCTATCAACATTGAGAGGTCAGCGCACAAGATCAATGACAAAAGAAATGATAGGAGCACGTAAATACGTGAGAAAATGCCTTCGGAGAACCCAGTATAAAGACCCCAGGCAGTGGAAAAAAAAGGGGGGGGGGGAGAGAAAAGTGGTGATTTTCAGAGTTGCGTATAAAATATGCACACGATTGCATGTTTGCTTGCCAGGAAATGGCGACCTTTGAATGATTGTCTTGGTCACTTTTTGCCTTTGTCTTTTTGTATGAGTTAATACAGCTCCTACTATTTTTTTAAATAGTAAATTGTACTCTTATAAAAGTCCATATGGAGTGAAATTGCGTTGTGAGTTCCTGTCACGTCGCTTGCTCGGAAATTCTTGTCGCATACAGATGGGTGATGCATTGTTTTTTTTTTTGTTTTTTTTTTTTTTTGATGCTGAATTTAGAGCAGACGTTTTCTCGGATGATTAGCAACAACAGATTGGGATCGTTCCCGTATCTTCGGTTCGAGTCGTCGCCTTTCAAGAAAACCTAGGAATTGGCGACATCGTCCTTCACGAGGGATGGTTTCATCTACTGACGAAGACGCTATAAATCACCACATTAAATTGACCTACTAAAATCTATTAGTCAACACATACAATACTAGTATTTGATTTTGCCCAAACTCTGTTGCTTTCGGGGATTTGATTAAAACATACAAACACACACAAGCACACAGACAGACAGACAGACAGACAGACGCACACTCACACAAAGGAAGCAAACCCAGAGAGATTAATTTATGAACAACAGTGTCTCCATTAGGCCTATGTGAGTGTGTGTATGTGTTCGTATGTAGAACATTCTCTCTCCTTCCTGAGTGTTCATTTAATAACGAATTATAATTTGAACAGTGTTGGGCGAGTCATTCTTTAAACTTGATTAAAGGGAAAGTAGTTGTGTATTTTCCATGCGTAGTTGAAATATTCCTAAACGACCGTTATTTGCATGGTGTCATCCTTGGACAGGTGGTCCAAGAGAAGGGGCTTTTTGTTGCACACCAGCAACCCATTTTTGGTCCCCACCATTATAACGATTGAACCACATCTCTCCTTCATCCAGAATTTCACTTTGCACGCATTGTGCTTTTCGCATACCACTGTGTTCGTTTCTCCGGATGGCAGTCAATTTTCTTTATTCTCGCAACCAACACGAGGACACTCGCTGGGCTGGCACGATTTGCACGCACGTGTCACTAGGCCCCGCCCCTCGCGTGGCAAGAGGTCATTACCATGACGCAATTTGCGGACAGTCCAATGAAAAGCCTTGTTTCATGTGCCGTCTAGTGCTTGTTTACTACGGTAGTCGTGTGAATTATGCCTTTCGTACCGGTCGAATGCACAATTTCTCGTGTTCGTTCTTGGGCTCCCTGGCCCCCCTGTACTCGTACAGTACTTCCTCCGTGCGTGTGTGTCACCCTTATCGAGCTCGCTGTTGTGTGTAGCTAGCGCGCTAGCAGGAGGAATAGCATGCAACAAAGACATTACTCCGATCTGTTGTCGTTCTTAGCTGTGCCGCCTGCCTGTCGTCCACACGCATATCGGAGGAGCATCTCCGCCGAAGACGAGCTGAACTGCCTTCTGACAGTGAATGTGGCCGTGTAAATTTCTATAGTCTGCTGTTCATGTTGCAGCTAGCAGGAGGAGTACACGGGATCGGAGGAGTAACGTTAGATGCACAGTGGTTTGTACATGATTGAGCGGAAGTTGACCACTGTACTGATGTCTCAGAAATATCCAGATAAGAGCAAAACAAACTCTGTGTCTGAGCAAAATCAGGCACATGAACGCTCAAAATGAAATAGAAAGAGGATCAAGAGGAAAGGAGTCTTTCGGGAGTACGTGACCAAGCCAGAAGTGCGGGCCACATCCACACGATAATCTCTGATCAGCTGAGTTCAGCGGACCTGTTGTTCATGCACGGTCCTCACTTGTTAGCTTGGAGGATATAAAACAGGGTTTAACGATTCTCTGGTCAGCAGCTCATCATCACTCTCTGGAAATGATGATTAGATTTCTAACCCAAAAATTTCGAGCTCAATCTCTGAATGACGTTCAACCGTTTGAAGCGAAGGTAAGTTTACAAATTCAGTTTCAGTTCCTTTTGTGACTGAGTTGTCACTCATGTGACTAAACACTTTTTGGAAAAGTTTTTTTTTAAACTTTTAACCTGGTTACCTTTTTTTTTTTTACTGGAGAGGAAGAAAGGATGCATAACACCATTAGAGGGGTCTCGTCTAACGTTAACGTTAGACAAAAATACCTCTAATTTTTCCATCTTTTAACCATTCGTATAGGGTAATGTAACTAGAGCAGTTCTATACACAGCCCAGTCGCTGTACGTATGTAGCGCGACCACAGCGTATAACAGCATCTGGTCGGGCTAAGGGTAATGACAAAATTTGGCTACAAAATTAAACACCGTAATTTAAAGCACATATTTACGTAGATGTAAGTTACATATAGTACATCTGTGATTGTAAACACCAGAGTCCAAGAAACCACTAACCAATGGCAGTGCTACCAGGCAGTGGCTGTGCAGTGGGCATTGCAGCATCCTGTGGAAAACATGCTGATCATGGTGATGATGGAGTTGGGATCTAACTACTTAATGAATGCTATGAATGATAATGTCATTTCCGTCATGGTGGTTACATTTTTAGGAATCATTGACCTATAGATTCTATTTATTGTCTTAAGTGTTAACTAACATGGATTACATACAATTGTGCTACAGTACGCGCAATAGAAAACGCCCGACGAAAGTGCGTCCAAATTTCGTCCCAACGCTTTTTTCGTTGGTGATTTCGTCGGGGACGTTTTCAACGCTTTTTGCGTCCAGACTTCATGGACGGATTTTGGACGAATTCAACGAATTCAACGAAATCCCCGAACGCTTTTCCGAAGCTGTGGACGCTTTCAACGCTTTCGACGCTTTCAACCCTTTCAACGCTTTCAACCCTCTGTACACATCACACACACAGCTACAGTGTATACAAAGTTAGCTCAAATCGCGAATCGCTAGCTCTCCCTTCGTCGAAGTTGTCTAGGTTTCCCGTCCATTTCTCTCATTTTCTCTCTTTTGCTTTCGTATTATTGTATCCCTTTCTTTCCAGAGTACAATCATACTTCTGAGAGTTTAGTTTTCTCATTTTTATTAAGTGATTACCCCGTTTACAACAATTTGGGGTGAGTTTTTGTTCGAGTGTTTGTTGAGTTTTTCGATTGAACGATTTGTCGATTATCTTCGTGTGTGCGAGGACATCGTACCCACTCGTTTGTTTCCGTGTAAGTATTTTTACCGTAAAGTGTCTTCATCGTTCGTCTTCACGCATCGGGTTTTCACCTAGTTTTCCTCATCGTAGTTTTCCACATCCATTTTTTTTTTCCGGTGCAAGATACTCTGTGTATTTTCTGCTACGGTAAAATGCCATCGTCGATAGTTTTTGTGTATTCATCGTAGTTTTCCACCTCCATTTCATTTTTGTGTGCCAGATGTGTAGCTAGGTCTGCGATGTCTGAATCGTTTAAAATTTACAGGTGTGTTTTGAGAGGGATTTTGAGGGTTTCGCAGTGGATGAGATTGACTGGAATGATAGTGATATTAATGATTCTACTATCTAGTGGTGTTGATATTCGAGCTCTTTTGATGATGCAATTTATTACGTGTGACCGACCATCATGACGTTGGCGATGACGAGTACGAAACGAGTAGCCTACACATGTACAATGTAGGCCTGTAAAAACTAAGACGAGAGTGAGACTGACGACATGGCCTGGCCCTGGGGGGCTGTTTTAGTGTTGCTCGCTCGATCGTGCACTGGAGTGGTCTAGAGACCTGGCATTTTATTTTTTCATTTAATTGTATCCTTTTGCCTTTTTCACTCTGGTTTACTGCTACCAAAATTTATGTCTCTGAAGAAACTCAACCAGAAGTTAGACAATATGTTTGCACATCAAGCCCAAGTCTGTCAATTGCGATGTTCCTACTCCTTTTTAACTCGAAATCCCATTTTCTTTGCTCATTTTTCCACTGATAAATTATTTAGAACTGTACTGCATTTCTGATGAATTGCTTTTGTGTTATATCAAGAGCCTGCCGAGTAGGTGTTTCATTCTATCCTTTCAATTATCTTTCTATCACTTTCTTCTTTGACCCTGGACGGGAAAGAAAAACCCTATCTTGCCATGTAAAGACAGAACACATACCATCATGAAATATCATGACATTACTAAAGTAATAAAAGAAATAGGAAAGCGATGAAAATTCTTGTTTGTAAAATCATAAATCAAAGGTGATTTCATATGAACCAGCTCTTTGAAACGTATTTAATATTGCCTATTGATACTTGCTTTGCAAGTATACGTTTTCTCTCCCATGGACTTTGTGTCCCCCTTTTTTTATGTGCTTTAATGATTATTCTAGTTTGTTTTGTCAATATCATAATTATTGCTGTATTATTATTACCATACTTTGATATGGTTAATTGGATTTGTTGATTGACTCTCACTTTCATTTCGTTGCCTCCTCTTGGTACTTGTGCAGATCCTTTCTAGGGCTTGCTGTTTGCTCACCCCCTCCCCCCCCCCCCCCCCTTTGCTGTTGCTATTTCACTATTTACCTTTCTTTATCTCTCTGTTGTTCCTTATCTTGTTTGATGTTGCCTCCATATTCATCATTTTCCTTCAATGGTTGCCCCCTGGCCCTCACGACTATTACTAACCTTCTTCCCCTGCCTTTTGTCTGTCCATCCTCCTGCTCTAATCCCCCTCCCTTTACCTGTTGGGCTCCTTGCCCATGACATCCTACCCTCTCCTTTTGTTTTCTTTGTTTCGTGTCCCTTGCCTGTTCCTGACTGTTCTTGTTGTGTGAAGTCGCTTTACATGTATGTGGTTGCTTTTTCTGCCTATTTGCCATTTTGCTTCTGACGAAGATTCTGCTATGATCGAAAGCTTAGGTCCCTTTTGACTCTATCCTAAAAACATTCATGTACACTCCCAAAACTTGCTGGGCTGTAGTAATGAAAACTTCATTATCTAGCATGGGAGGGGGAATGCTTTCATTTTCTCAAGAGAGCATTTGTGTGAGAGACTGCAACACTTGAGTGTTGCCAAGTTGTTTTCAAGCTTCTTCATTTTATTTGATCTTAAGCATAATCACTTTCGTAAGTACATGTACAGTATTACGATTTCTTCTCCCCTGACTGTAATCGGAAAGTTCGCCATAACGATGATCGCTAATGTGTTTGGATGTGCCGATACGGGAAACACGTGGTTCAAAGGAATGCACCATGTGCTACTGCAAGTTGAATGGATCGAATGCGCCATAGGCTTAGTTACGGTAAACAGTTTACGTTCGATGCGAATGATTATTACGTCTTTCAGGATCGAGGAATAATACACACAAAACATGCCAACAAACAAATCCACGAACGAGTGTTGATAACCAAAATTCATATAATGAAAAGTAATAGGCAGTTTTGATGAGCGTTAAATTAATTGTCATGATTTTGCTGTTTAATCGGGTGGTGGCTGCATCACATAGGACATCGCAGTGAATTTGTCTAGGCATATGAGACATTTCATATATTTCTGTGATTGCATTTTTGAGTGATTAATCAAGTCCTTTTAACAGTTCGGGAACATACAAATGCATTGTACTTAGATCAAGTACACAATAATCGACGGTTCGATGTATGCGCCTATAAAGAAAGGCGAAAGAATCAGAACATCTTTGCAATGATTCCTTTAACTCAACTCACCAGCGAGTTCTTCATCGATATTTATAGACCAGTGCGCGCATTCTTTCGTCTGGCACATGGGGTCTGGCACGCACCTGGTTTTGTGGAAATTTCCACAAAGGGAGAGGGTGGGGTTTTTCCAATCCCAAGAGACCGCATGACACACGAAGACAATCTCGTCGCTTCTATTATTTTCCGTCACTTGTGTTTCCCCCTTATTCTTTGCTAATAATGAACATTTAGGTTGAACTTGATGATGGTTGTTCACACGTGGTTCCTTTTGTTGTGAGGTGTAGGTATTTTCTTTTTTATCATTCTTGGGAGGGGAAAGAAGAGTAAAAGAGGGAAAACTCATTTAAATAAACGAAGGGCACGTACGCTCAGCATCCACAGCAAGCCGTCTTTTACATCAGCATCGTTGATTACCATCACCATCATCAGGCATCACTCCGATAATTTTGTCCTTTTCTTATAAACATTTAGAAACACGATCACCATCACTCGAGATAAACACGTAGCAGTGGCAGATCCAGAGGGGGCGCATGAGGCGCACGCCCCCTTTATTCATCGTTAAAAAAAAAAGAAAAAAAAAGTGAAACCCGGAAGTGGCACCAGAAATATTACAGAATTCCTGGATCCGCCCCTGTCTGTACGAAAATAAATGACAACAAACAAAGTATCAACAACCTCCCCGACAACTACATAAACATTACCACAGAGCACACCGAAGCGGCTGGGATCAAACACCCTTCGAAATACTGCAGCAAAGCGGGAAATCGCCGTTACTAAAATGCATATGTACACAGTGCGAGGCAATTGAAAGAATTACCTTTAAATATTTCAGAATATAAAGGGAACAAATTAAGTGATATAAAACGAAAGAAATCGTATACCAAACGAGAGGTATGAGAAACGACCCCCAATATTATAGGCCCTTAGCCGCAGCATATCAACAATAGGCACACGGAATATGCGTGTTTGGGATTCCTCCCTTCTATATTTCTTTCCTGAACTACTAGTATTCCCAATGCCCGAATAAAATAATGACTAGTTTGTTACTCTGATTTCTTCTTCTGAGGTAGGGAAGTTCGTTCATCCGAAAACGAAAGGATTGACACTCCGAAAGTTTGCTAATCGGACAATGCCCCCCCCCCCAAAAAAAAAAAAAAAAAAACAGCCCACAAAATGCTCGTTAATCAAATTATTGGTTAATAATAGTGAAAGACGATAGTAATGATAATAATAATAATAATAATAATAATAATAATAATAATAATAATAATAATAATAATATAACAAAAGACAGAAATAAAACAATATATGGCCCTATAGCAATTACCCGCAGCATGATTACATTTTCGAATCAACAAACATGGATAGGCACAAGGAATATGCGTGTTTCGGATTCGAAATAACGCCGTAACCTTCGGAATAGCGCACCCGTTTTCTTTTTAGGAATAATGAACACCAAGGAAATGAATAAATTATTTCAAACTATAAGAATCCAACGTAATTCTTGTCTTAATGATTTTCCTCCCTTCTATATTTCTTTCCTGAACTATTTCCAATGCCCGAATAAAATAATGACTAGTTTGTTACTCTGAAAGTGGTGTTGTGAGTAAAGGAAGTTCGTTTATCCGAAAACGAAAGGATTGACACTCCGAAGGTTTGCTAATCGAACAAAAAAAAAAAAAAAAATACATTGTAATAGATTTTATTTTCACACTAGGTACGAACATCTGCAAGGTGTAGGGAATTTGCGTGTTACGGAACATTTTATCAGTTTCGCATCAGCGAACTTTACGTGGGTACTACAAAAATGCCTCCCCCCTAAAAAAAAAAAAAAAAAAAAAAAAAAAAAATGTATTACACCAACACTTGAGCATAACAACAAACAAGAAAGCTAACAAACAAATAAACAACTTAAGATTTAATCTCATTTAGCTGCTTTGAATATTTCACGTTCCGTCTGTATATTATATTTCTTTTCAGAATTATCTCTCGCTTCCCGCTTCACAACTAGGAAATAAACGATGTCATACTACAAGTATATAAGAATTAAACTTATTGTCTTGCTCTAATATAGAATTCATTATTCCAAAAGTTTGTTTATCCGTGAATACAAAAGGCTCGATACTACAGTACTACGAAGGTTTGCTTATCCGACAATAACGCACCTACCCAATCACAAACATTCGTGCATTTTCGGATTATGAATCATAATATAATTTGACTATCACATTTACGAACATCTATATTTCGTGTAGGGAAGTCGCGTGTATCTGAACGTTTCATTTTCGTACTATAACGAACCTTATGGGTGTATGGGTACAACGAACATGACCCTCACCCCCCCCCCCCAAAAAAAAAGAAAGAAAGAAAGAAAGAAAGAGCTTAGTCAAACTAAGAATCAGTCAGAATTAGTCGCTTTGAAAATTCCACGTACCGTCTGAATTATCTCTCTGTCCAATAAAGAAATAAACGATATGAAACTAAGAATTAAACTTATTGTCTTGTTTTAATTTTTTTTTTTTTTTTGCTTTCCTGATTCAATAAAAAAACGGGCAGTGTAACGCGCAATTGCTGAAGAAAGAAATATATTTAATGACCAAATAACGGCGAACAAATCCTTCTAATTTCTTTTTTCCTCTTTTGGGGGGTTAATTTTCTTTCTAATACTCAAATGGATTTTACGTACACGCAATTTTAGTGAAACCATTTTCTTTTTTGGTCGGCATTCTACGATAAGGTTCCTGTGGGTTCCTGTGGGTTCACGCTCGCCAAAATTGCGTGATTTCTCTTAAATACTATGAACCCGAATGATCTCTGATTGGTAATTTAGTCTATTTCATCGTACATATCTCTGTTTCGTTCAGCCAGTCTCACCTGCCTGGTTAAGCCCACAGAACGTGGTTCAGGCGAGCGAGCCATGCCATAGCAATGGCGACGCACACACGGCGCACTCGCCTTTCCCACCACGTGCACTTGCCAGCAGCATGAAATGTGATGTATCAGGTGACTTACTAAACGCAGTGATAACGGTACCGTACTTACAGCTAGGGTAAGGGAAACTAAAACTTTTACAAATTGCTTCAATGAAAACGGCAGCGATATATGTATACATGTTACCATTTTAATATTATCATGTGTATCAGGTGAATTCCACGCCTGTCTCATTCTGACCGCTGTGCTACTTGCTGTATTATTGCAGTGTGATTCTTGCCGGCTGGCTAGTGGGATATGTGGCCACTACACACACGTGTGTATTTCATGTGCGCCTTGGATCACGGACGCTTCTAACGAAATTTGGACGAAACTGCCGAGCTCCGAACACGCATTTTCCGAACGAGCAACGCATTTGCCGAAGGGAATTGAGCGGGCGGTCGTGCGTGAAATGCGTCCACAAAGCGTCCACAAAGCGTCAGAATCGTTGCTAATGGATCGATAACGAAAGTTCGTCCAAATTTCGTCCAGATTTCGTTGCTACTCGATCGATAACGAACTTTCGTTGGAAAACGAAATTGACGGAGGCGTTTCTTATTGCGCGTACTGTACTTGCCATCGTACCTTCTTCGCTGTTTTTAGAGGTGTAAAACAGTATTTACCAAGCATATTGTGCAGCAGCAATGTGTGTAGTCTAACAATAAGTTTGTGAACACATACCACCCTATAGGGCCCTACCATATTTATGGGTAAACTCAGGCCCTATGATCTCATTACATTGAGGCTGAGTTTACCTGTACGGTACTGCAATTTCTATAAATCAAATGTCTCCCCTTCACTAGCACCAAGGAGTGCGCTATATATACTTTGTGTGCACAAACACAAGGTAGACCCATCCCACCCCCTCTCTGGGCTGGATTAACAATACACTGTACCAACAGCTGTCAGAGATGGCTTGCTTCCAGAAAATTTAGATATTTGAGACTGGGAATCGTTTGTGTGTACGAGTTTTCATACCTGACCTTGACATTCCCATTGTATCATATTCACATATTGGGGCAGTCGGAAACTATAGTGTACATACATGTATGTACAATCCTAGCGATGGTTCAGTATAAAGCCCTCCTGCTACTAGACCCTATACTGTACTCTATAGCAACAAAGGCATGCCCGGGCCAGGAATGACAGCCATTTACATGTGTGCAAAGGCAGACTGGAGAAACAACCACCTGCCCGATCCCCGATTCAAAAGGAATCAGTTTATGGAACAGCGGAGAGGCCCATGACGTGTGAGCCATGTACCAACAAAGACCTGTGGTCTTCAAATGTGTGTCTGTGTGTTGACTTTG
This sequence comes from Diadema setosum, assembly GCA_033980235.1. Lineage (NCBI taxonomy): Eukaryota > Metazoa > Echinodermata > Echinoidea > Diadematoida > Diadematidae > Diadema > Diadema setosum. The sequence continues at coordinate 14,299,346 of CM067059.1, read as the reverse complement.
GAAAATTGGTCAGCAAACATGCGGCTTTTCATCATGTTTTGTGTTCATCATCAAATATTGCCCTTTCTATTTTTTTTTTCTTTTACTAGTTGTGGGGTACACATACAATGTAATGTAGGCATACGTAGATGTACAATGTATTCATGTATATTGTGGTAGATTTTAATGCTGAGTTTTGATCATTTAAATCACAGTTCTTGTTCTGTTCTTCATTTTTACTTCAATTTTACTTCAATTAAGGTAAAAATCAGAGTTGTGTGGGTAGCCAACATGAACCAACACTTCTATACCTCTAGAGCCTATCTGTAAGGCCATAATACAGTGCTGAAATTTTCCAAAGAAATTTTAACTTGCTTTGTATTCGTATTCATAACCTACATGTAAGGAGAGCTTTGCTGTAGTGATGTGTTGAATTTTGTCAGTTTTTTTTTTTTTTTAATGTAATATCCTGTTTTTTCTATACCTCACCTGTCTTTCATTGAATGTGTGGAGGACTAAGATATATTATTACCCATGATGCCGTAAAGCAAAGGCTGTTCAATGCTGTTCCTATTAATTTCTACCAGTTGCCATGAACAGCTTGGTGTTTGCTCCCACTGGGATGCTATGTAAATGAGATCTACTGTAGTACAATGGTATGCAGCTACAATGCATTGTTACATGCAGCCTAGATACCCGAGACTTCGACTTGTCCATTGATTTTTTTCCCCCTCCTCTTTCAACATGCTCACTGTTCATGCAAACCCATGTAGTGTGGCTTGAATGCACCCAGTGAAGCTTTTCTGCAAGGGTTTTGGTTTTAGGGACCTATTGTATGGTACTCGATCAATGTTTTCTTTTTTCTTTTTTTTTTCTTTTTAGAGAAACTGGTAAATTACTGTATGCACCCAATCACTATCAACTACACAACTTAGAGTGTATGAATGCCATCACCAACTATGAAAGACTTTTGCAAATTAATATGCAACAAAAGTGTGTGACATTTGCCTTTAATAGTTAAAAAGAAAGATTTGCATGGTGCAGAGGTCATCTGGATTAGGAACTGCTGAATAACATTTCCTGTTTAACAAAGCTGCAGCGGAATATCATCTTACCAACAATATCATTCAAAAGACAAACGCATTACATTGAGAATGATGATAGAGAATCAGTGCCTACAAACTCCCTGTGAAGCTTGAAACATCAGTGGTTTAAAATAGCATTGTAATTATTGATGGCAGGAAGTATTTATGCTCACAACCAAGGGTAAATTTTGTCTCCATGCCTGAGATGCCAAGGAGCTTTATCTCAGAGAAGAGGCCTGTTTTGATCTCTTTTCATCAGCAGTTGATTTACAGAGGTCAGATCTTGGCAAGGAAAGAGACTTTTACTTCAGCCCCATCAAAAAGCAAGTGCCATGGACCTCGATGTTATTCATTCAGTCCGTGCTTCATGCAATCCACAGAGCTACTATAAATCTGCAATAAGCTGCTCTTCGGAGATAGAGTGGGGAAAGCGGAAAACGGGAGTGTATATTGTAGACATGAAAAGCTGCCACACTTTCCACAGTGCCATTAAATCCCTTTGCATCGGCTTGAGTTAAGGGGGAATTGTATGCAGTCGCTGAATTTAAAGCGAGGGAGTAATATTATGCATACAAACTCATCACTTGGGAATTTTGTATTGTTGTTTTGTTCTTGTAGGGCTTGGTATCCACTTTGAGAGTATTAAAGCTTATGAAACCGACAATAGTTTGTACCCCTTTCTCTATCCTTTTTCTTTTGTACAAAAGTATACCCCTCTTGGTCTGTTTATTTCTTCATATAGATCGCAGTTGTTAGGGTTTTGACTTGTTCACAAGACAGGTACAAGCTGCTTGGCATCCTGTAATTTGCCTCTGTTGGCACAGGCCTTTAAAATTGCTCCTTGGCCCCATAATGGACCTAGGTGCTGTTACTCTAGCCAGGGCAGTTGATGCCTCTCAACAAAAGTGACCCTTTTGATTACGTCCTTTGTTGTGAGGTTGATGGGAGGGAAGGCGGGCAGGCGCTGGTGGTGCCATTGCCACTGTGGTCAGAAAAGCATTTCCTTGTATTGTCAAACTGATGATTATGATGCTCTAATGCTGAATAAATTCCCCACAAATGATGCAGGTAGTTATGCGTGGTTCTCTATTACCCTACGTGCACAATTATTCGGATCCAGAGGGCATGACAACTCCTCCACAGTGTTATGCTGTAATTAGTGTAAAACTTGTTGTTGTAACTTCACCCTTTAATTTTACAGACTTTTATGGTTTCTAATGATTGACATAATATTACTGTTTTTGTTATCGTTTTTCTGCCCAAACAGATCACAGCAGAAGAGACGGAAAATACTGATTCTGAAGAGGAAAACCAAGAAGTTGAACAACTTTTCAAAGGTACATTATCTGTTCCTCTGCATTGTAATCTAGAGTGACAAGTGATCTTACTATTTTAAACTAGACAAAATGATGTGCACATTCACGATCATTCATCATTTCCTCCTAGTTATTGTAAATTGATTAATCCCAAATTTTGCTGACAGTATCATGATTGAGGTTCAGGGCCACAGTGGCATGTATTGCTGCATTTGGCACAGCCCCCTGTTGTTTTGAGCAAATGATGTACTATACACACTAGATCCATGAGGCTCACTGTTCTTCCAGCCAATTGAATGTGTATTCAATGATGAGAGTTTACTGATTAAAGAGTGAAATTCCATACAGTGTTTCAAATTGGCATGAATGAATTATAGAAGTATTAAATTAGACATGTATATGGAATAGCAGAAATTCCATCAACATTTGGAAAAAACAAACAGTTTTCTTGATGGATTGTGTGTGACTGCTGAGTGCTGTCAATATCACTGTTGAGGGAAAATTTGACTATATAAGAACTTTCTGACTGTAAGACCAGTTGTGGTGAAACCTCAACCATTTGGGGGTTTTCTTTTGTTTGTTTTTTGTTTATTTTACTCTGGTCATCTAAACCAAATTGAACTGGTGTGGAATTGCTCTCATAACCAAATTTCAGCGGCCATGAAGCTTCAAAGTGTTTGACACGCCCACTCACTCATAGAATCTGTAATACATAGAAGCTGTATGATATGTGCTTTTTCCTAATTCTTTTGTGTAGAGAGGAGAATGTGCATTGGCACCATGGCCCCGAACTCCGGCCCCCTGCACCACCAGTACCCATCGCTTGCCACAAAACCGAGACCGCTGGAGGACAATTCCTCAGAGAACATCCTCGTTTCCGCACCAGACAGGCACAGCTCGGAGGAGGAGCTGGCCTGCATAGAGAGACAGTTGCCGGAGAAACGGAAGTGGTCGCAGGTGAACCACTGGAACAGGAACGGGGAAGTGTCCAGCTCCAGTGACGAGGAGGTTAAGGAGTTATTCACAAAGGCGTCGTCGCCTCTACAGTTTAGTACTTCACCGCCAAAGCACCTCTGCAGACTCTCCCCAAAGAGAATAGACAATAAAATCCACTTTGTTGCCAACGTTGGCCCCGCCGGGGACTATACGTCGCCTCGGAAGAGGCACAGGCACGTTCACTACGACGGTCACATCCAGAGCGGGAGGCGAATAGACTTCGAGAAGATGCAGCAGGTAAATTATGCACATTTCCTTGTTTATCTCTGTGAACCACTAAAGGGCCTGAGAATGGAATACTGTAGGACTTACGTGTACTTAGGGCTTACGCAGTGCAAATTGCCAAAACAGCATCTGGCCTCAGTTGTAAGTTTGTGCTGGCAGCGGAGAACAAGAGCAAGGAGAAAAGTAACAAAACAAATAAAGAACCGACATGTGTATGGGAGTGGTAAGCCTATATTTTTGGAATCAGAACTTATAAAGCAGTTTTGCAAATGTTTCAATTCACAGTCGAGAACCTCAGTGATGGAAGGAGAAATAAGTATCATTTCTTTGAGAGAAGCAAACTGATTTGCCACTTACAAGCATGTGGGATATGTTATCCACTGCATAGACAGTATCTTAGCATGTTGAAAGTTTGCAAATATAACATTATCAGTTGACTCTTGGCTTTAAAAAATGAGAAATAAAATAAAATAAAAACCCCCTTAAATGCATAATGTATACATTACCCGGTACCATGAATACTGTAGATGAAGTGTCTGTAATGTCCAAAGTGTCATAAAATGGGTATCAAAAATAAAAGGCTTGAAAAAAGGAAAGGATGTGGTCTCATTATATGGACAGTATGGTGAGATATTACTGACCAGAGTTATAAATAGCTGCTTACAGTTCAAGAGACTACTGGTACAGTTGTAAGTGTGTACGGTGTAACCCTCCCATGCTGTGCTGTGGGCGATACAGCAATGTCCATTTTGTCCCTGTGCCTAGCTGAACACAGGAAATAACTGATAGGTGGGGCAGGAACATTGCCATAAATTCGAGCTGTTTCATATTATTGCCAGGGATTGCCATGTATAATTTGATGTGTTAATGCCTTTGACATAAACCAGCCCTCTGCCTGTTTTTTACCCATGTGGCAATGTGAGGGATTGACAGATATTGTAGTCTAGATGTAATATACACACAGTGTTTACTGCTGTATGTGTGTGTGTGTTTTGCATATTATTATTCAGAGAGAACTGCTGCTTATTTTTTCTTGCAAAGCAAAGAAACACATACCAAAGCAACTGAATGTGAGCGTGATTTATCAGCAGATCCATGAAAACGTAGGTAAAAGTTGACTGCAGTACACTGTCCCAATGAAAGCTGAATACCAGTACTGTGATTTATCTTCACCACATTGGAATGTGTGGTAATTAAGGACACAGAAAAAAAAAAATTGTTCCATAAGACTGTTACCTCAGCATACAGTATGCACAGCACCTTTAAGGCCTTTAGACTGAGGACAGAATACAGAAAATTTTCCTGATACCACCCTTTCCTTAGAATCTGATTATTTTATTGTAACACTCCTCCAGTGCCCAAACAATGAATTTACATGTCTCTAACTTTGTTTGATCATTTGGCGCCGTATCATTGGGCGCAGTACGAAACCACAGAATGCATCGTAGGATGGGAGGTTTTGTGCCTCTACAGTACACATAAGGACAAAGCCATGTTTATTGTTGTGTGTTCATCAATACTCACATACTTGCGTCATTTTGGAATATAGATAAGGTATATTATGTGTATGTGTATGTAAATTTGTGTGTTTGTTTGCTCAGGGAGGTGAGCCTACAATCCTCTGAGGGGGAATTAAATGTACTAGTACCGGTACCTTACTTTTTGCTGCTTGGGCAGTGAAGCATTTTCCCCTGGGTGGCCAGTGCTTGCTCACCATGGCAAGATTTCAGATGAAAACACATGAGAACCATGAAAGGGGGGGGGGGGGTGGGAGTTTGGAATTCCTAAAAAATTCAGTGGGAAGGCTATGCATGCTTGACCAATTAGATCAATTTACCTATGACCTACTTGCATCCTTGCTTCTTGCAAAACTTTGATATTCAGTGCTAGTTCTCTTTGTGTCATGCTATTCTTTTAGCCTTTTGTCATGATTTGTTCATTTAACTTTTCTTTTGGACCCAAAATGAATTTAATAGAACTTTTCAATGTTTGTGTAGGGAAAAAAAAGGGGGAAAAAGGGAATTACCAGTAAAATCATATTGATCTATGAAGGTTTCTATGAATTTTGTTTTTCTTCTATAATACAAGTAAAGATTTAAGAACATCAGTTCAGGAGAAGCTCCATTGGAGAATAAAAAACAAACAGATCAAAGTATTGGAGTAATGGAAACATTTGTTCATGCTATGGCCTTCATTTGAGAGCTTTTAACCTAATAAGATCTGAACTACAGTGAGGGTTGTTACACCCACACTAGCAGCTGTAATGTAGGCCACCAATGCAGATTGTCATTTTTATACCCAACTCATTTGTTTTTTTCTACCAGGTACACAGGTATTTGTATGACTGCTTTTATTCATTCAAGTGTTTTAATTTATTAAAATTTCCAATTTCAACTCAGAGAGAGAGAGAGAGAGAGAGAGAGCTTTTCAAGTACACGTGTAAAAAAAAAAAGGGAAAAAAAATTGTTTGCAGTGTACCAATGCTGATCACCACTGGATACTGCTGCTGATTCAAAATGTATGCCTACATTTTAGTATGCTACCGTACGTAGCTGTAGCTTGTCATTATAAAGCACAAATGTGTATATTTTCATCTGTAGGCCTACTAAAGTTGTCTACCCGGTCATCATGCAGGTTTTTTGACAGTTTTTATGTGCCACTTGCTGGGAGTTACATTGGTAGTGTTCAAAACAAATTCAGGCCCTTCCATTCGTATGATATTCAACGGTCACATTAAAAAAAAAATGCCCCCAATGCCACGTGTACCTTCCTTTCTAATTGCGTCCCAAGAGCCACTTCCCTGTGATGATAATGTCACGAAGTTGAGAACGCATGTACTGTAACTCACAGTGGCAGGGAAACCCAGTTCGTACATTGCGCAGGATGTGAGCTTAATGTTAGAAATTCCCATTCGCACAACTGTAGCTTGCAATGCAAGTCAGTGCCGCGTTAACTGTGGTGCTTTGTACACTGTGGTTTGTGGTTTGTACAGTTTGTACAAGCTTAATAATATGTAGGTATGTGCATTCTGTTTTTTTTTTGTTTTTTGTTTTTTGTACATTGTGTGCACTACCATTCAACTAGGCTGACATAATACGCATGTAGAATATTTACGCAAAATGTATACGTGTTGTTGGAAAAGATCAAATCAATTTGTTTGTGATGCTCTTGCATCATTTATTACTTAGTAACAATGTTGTTTCCACATTTATTATCCTTAGCAAACGTGCATTGTCAGATAGTGGGCTAACGTGCATTGTCAGATAATGGGCTACTGATCACACCTTGGTGTGTATTTGCTGCAATTTATAGTGATAGCCCAAGGCAAGCAGTGGAAATACGAAGTGTGCAATTTACCTTGTACATCATTGTGTACATATGCTAATCATATCATTCATATTCCTATTAATAATGTACAAGAAACAGCATGCTTTCTCCCCACCGGGGTGTCAACTTCAACACTTACTGTAGGAGTCGATGAACAGTCTGTCCCGTTTGAAATAATATTTCCATTTATATTTCTGTTAAATCTAGCTCCCATTATTTTTCCTGTATCTCTGGTGCTGACTGCGAAATTTGAAAGACACAATTTTCAAGTGTAGGCCTATCATCCATGTTTAGGTTACAGCGATTAGAAGACAAGAAACAGTTGACTACCTGTAAATGTTTTGCAGAATGGTTGTGTGCAAACTGCTTCAATCATGTGTAGTTTGATCATGTGGATGAACACATTATCGAACAAAATATAGTCAAGCATGTCATTAATGCCAATGACTCATGTACAATGTATGCAGAAACATTCCTTGTGGAGACATATTCATGTGGGACTGACATGTACAATTTGTATACTGTACAGTTAAATACAAATTGTACATTGTGCATGCTCACATTAGAAAATGTGATGATATCCCAATTGTTGGTCTGAATATCAATTATCATGTATTATACATGCACAGTACATGCAGCTTATTTTTGGGCCATTTTCCATGTGTAAAATATTACTGGCATCGCATTAGCCATAGGAACATAATTTATTTTCCGAGTATGAATTATGATATCAAAGGGAATGTGACAGTTTACACCCTCCCCCCTAATTATGTGATAGTTTACCCACAAACTTGTGGAAGTACATTGTAAGTCTTAGTCACTCTATGTTTGTGTATTTTGAATGCAATATACATTTAACATACTAAAGTATGGGTACTTGTATGTAGGCCTACATTTGGATGATATTCCCTCCAATCTCCTATTGTAACTGTGATTTAAACTGCATGCTCTGAAGACATAATTGGTATGTTTACAAAGCCTTCACTTGTGTCGGCTAATAGCATGAAGACACAAACACACTCTCTCTCTTCCCGAAATGACACAGAATTTTCTTCTAAGGGGCATATTTGACTAGCGCATTTGACAATCCAATTCTCACTTCCTGAATTTCATACCCTTGCCGTTCTTCATGGTAACAGAGTCCGTGTAGAGGCATTCCTTTGTTTGGTCCGTGGGGATGAAGGTGGTGGCGGTGGTGGTAGGGGGGGGGGGGAGAGATCACTGAAGTGCCCTGTTACGTTGACCTGGGTCATAGAAAATGGGTCTTCCCTTATATCCTAAGCAGCCAGCCCCCCCCCCCCCCCCCCCCTAGATGTACAAGTGAGAGTCGGGGAGTATAATCACATCACACTGCATGCATGCAGGGTAGTGAACAATGGGTTCCAAACTAGAGAGGATATATTATAATGTACAGAGAGACAGACGGACTGACGGACAGACATTCAGGTAAAGATAGAGTGTGACAGAGAAGGAGGGAGGAGAAAGAGAAAGATACAAAGAGACAGACAAACATGTGGAGGCAAAAACAGACATGGGGGTGGGGGGTGGGGGAGAGAAGAGGGAGGGTGAGATGGAAAGGCCCGCCAGTGGCATGAGCGCAAGTATTGTCAAAATCAATTTCACTTACAATGTACTTCCCTTCTCTCACTGATAGAGATGAATAAGAAAGGTGGTTCATTGCACCCGAGTACAAGGGGCTGTTTGTGGGAAGAAACCTGGAGGCATGCAGCAATTTTACAGCAATTTCACCTTCAAGTACAGAGTGGAGAGAGCAGTGAACTTCACGCAGTAATTTGTTTACACGACGTTTAAGCAATTATCTACAAGCTGTTAATGTATCCTTACCCCATCTGAGTTATTCCTGATGGAACTTAGAGATATAAGAAGTGGTCTGGCAATAGACAGCCGTGGGCAGATGTACACTACTTATACTGGTCCCTGAAATTGTTCTGGCACAAGAGCTGCAATGATTTATTACTGCTTGTCTTAGTGAGGTGTGAGGTGTAGATGCACGTACATAAACTTCATTTAGAATGCTATTTCATCTATATGTAATTAGATGAGTACACATGTGCATGAATAATTAATTACCAGGGACATGGAAGTATAAATAGCTTCTAGTTTTGATTACATAATTTACTATAGTCCATCATTATCATATGATGCCATTTTTAGAATCCAACAGAATCAACAGTACCCAATCAGTTGTATGAATGTTTTCTACGCATTATGATGAAAATGAATGTACAGTGACATCCAGATTTAACAATCTACTAATGCAGAGGGGTAATCTGGTTTTGTTGAATGGAAATCCAATGTGTTTGTCAATTCTTAGTGCACACTTCCTGTTTTGAAAATACAATGTACACTGTAGCTGCAATCCCATTTTTAGAGCTTGAAACATCTGTATTTGCACATACACTTGTATATTCATACAAGATAGAATAGTTGATCAATAAAACGCTATCTGCATACATGTAGGCCTACATAGAGATACATGTCTGTTCCAATGCAACACACATTGTAAATATTATGGATATTTATTGTTTTGTGTTTTTTTTTTTTGTTTTTTTAACAAAGTATGCATTAGGCAACATGTAGTATTGATGAAGCAAATGTTGTTCCTGGATGATACAGTTTAAATAATTACTTTTCAAACCACATATACAATGTAATAGCCCTCTGAAGATGTGCTACAGCTAAGGGTGCTTTGAGTACCGTATAATGCACATTAAGAAGGAATTAGGTACCCGTACTGTATTTGTACACGATATGACACTGTTCAAAACCAGAGATACATGTGTATTACCGGTACACAACGTATCAGACAGTACAATGTATGTGAGAGCCATTATAGATAAAAACATGGTGGAATACAAACTCGGTGAAAAATGTGTGTTCCATGTACACAGATACCTGTCCCATTAGTTCATGTTTACAGTGTGGCACTTGGCACATCTGCGAGTGTTATTAATTGTGACACACCACAACTTTGCCACTACTGGGATCAGTGCCAAGCACTGTCCTTTTCTCTCTCCCTATAAAGGAAGCGTGCAGTATTAATGACCTGCTTGGCAAAAAGCCAAGCTGTACCCTGCCGTACACCCCCTACGAGTAGCATACGTATATAGTAGATTGATATTGATGACTATACTTTCTCCTCTCCTCCAGCATAATTTCTGCTGGAGGTTTTGGCAGCAACATTGTCTCACTTGAGCAACTTGCATAGTTGTATCCACATGTGCTATGTGTTGTTTGTGATTGTGGGTGTACAATTGCATGATGATTCATCGCAGGAGCAAACTGGTTAGGACAACTGCAGAAGAAAGTGTTTTCTCTGTCAACTGTAACATGCAGCCATCACTGTCTGTAGATTTTCAGTTATTGTGGTTGTTGGACATATTAAAAAAAAACCCAAAACTTTGTGCAAACAAATAGTTTCAAATGAGAATTTGAGGGTTGTATGCACCCATGCAGCAGCATGGCTTGTCCAATGTTTTTGATGCGTGAAATGCTTTAGCTTACCTACACAACACATCGTCAGATTTCCTCATTCTTGTATCGTGAGGGGAATTTCTGTGCCAAAGCCTACAAACCCTCCACGGTGGCCCATTTGACGAGGGTGTGAACTTCAGCGGGAGAGTTTTTCGAGCAGATTTAGTGGAGTGAAAACAGATTACCAGTGCAGATTCTAAACCAAGATTTGTCCATTAACATGTGTACACGAAGACTGCATTTGGCCTAATACTGGAACTGCATTCTTCATCGTGAGGGCACTTGGTAGGCCCAGTTCAGTTTCGATGATGTTGTGTGGAGAAAGTGCCTGATATAAGCTCTGTATAGATAGTTTAAAACAGAAAATCACCATTTCTTGTTGTGAACAAAATAAACTGAGGCATGCTCCAGACTTTGATTGTACAGCATGAGTTCATGTCCAGAAAAAAAAATGGACAATACGAGTTCGCACGTACAGTACATAATTGTATGCAGTAACAGAAAGCCCCAGGCAATGAAATCACATGGAATAGGATTTTGATATCCTAATTTTTGTGCCATTGTATTGACTAAATATTACATGTATGTAAAGAAGAGGATGTGTCATTCTGCTGGGAAATTTACATCATTCAAGATCATAAGTTTGACTTCCAAGTTGCAGATAAGAAAACAAAATCAACACAAAAACAATGATACAATATAGTCCTCACATGTACACACTATGTATGGTACTCTTTAATTGTTTAGTAGGCCTACATACATAGTGTAGTCATGTAGAAGAAGAAAGTGGAATTGTTACATTATGTTCTTGTAATAAATCAATTTCTGTAATTCCATAATTTTGTGATATCACAGTAAATTGCAATAGTGAATCATTTAGAACGAACAAGTCAGAACTTTCCTATTTAGAAACAAATCGCTAGGTAATGAAAGGGTTGTTTGATAATCTGATTGGATATGCATTATGGGTATATTTGATTGTAGCAATTATAAATTGTTGTTTGTCCATTCTTGCCACCCACCCCCTGTTAATCTGTCCCTCTTAATCAGATTAATGTATATTAAAACATATGAATAATGCACACGTACACTGTAACCTTTCAAACTGTGGAGGATAGCTGTAGTTTGGCATTTGTTATTCAGTAGGCTATTGCTCTCACTACACTGTATAATCATTAGCCTGATTGAATGAAAATGGGCTAATGTTACGGAAGAGTAGTTTGTCCTTTTTGTAATCATTGCAGAAAGCATTTTGTATCCTCTGTCATATTTCAGTGGCGCTTGCCATCATACGGTGAGACTATGCGATGTGCATCGAAAGTACCGTGGATGCATAAATTTACAGACCAAATGTTTGATTTGTAACCCTGTCTGGACTGTGGAGCTCTTGGAAAAAATAACTGTCCTTGTTTATGCTGAACACTCAAGGTTTGATGCATGGCCATGACAAGCTCATGTTACTTGGGATCGTTGACTTTTAGAGAAGTACTTCAGCTTAAGTGTGACAAAGCTGTTTTTCTAATGTGAGCCTTTTCCTCTTTTGTTTTCCCTTCCTTTCTTTGCAGAAAATGTTGGCGAAGCGGCATTCAATGCACGGGCGAGGAATGAAGTCAGCCAAGCTGGTGAGAATAAAGGTAAAAAACGATTGGATTGGACTACACTCTAATCATAATTTGTTTGCTCATGCATTTCTTTGAGATTCAGTCTCTCTTCTCACGATGGCTGGGGGAAATTACTTTGTTATTTCTCCCAGGCTGTTCATCTGAGTATTTATGCAGATGAAAAAAAAAAAAAGAATTAGGGAAGCATTACTGTAAAAGCTGTGTGAAAATTCAAGAATTAGGGAAGCATTACTGTAAAAGCTGTGTGAAAATTCAAGCTATGAGGCAAAAATGGCGATGGAAATGAACTGGATGTGTAAAATTCAACATTTGCACTGAAGTGAAAGAGGAGATTAAACTGCAGGGTGATAGTTGTAGGTATTTCCAACTGATTGATATCAAAAAATAGCATTGCCAACCTGATTTTTGTTAAGGGCATTTGCCAGATATCAAAGCCACTGATTAGTGTTTAGAATGTTTAGAAAAGAGATATGTTGAAAGAAAGGCCCAAGATGTGTTTTGTGTGGTAATGTGTGCTTACGCTATTAAAATGCTTCCATCTGTATACTGTATTGTGTGTTGGAGATGGGGACAATTTGAGTCGGGGACTTCAAGGCTGGAATGCCAACCTCAGGTTCACAGCGAGGGCAACGAGCATGAAGGCCGAGAAATGAGCGCCACTTTTGTGGAGCGCCATTCTTAAACATGAAAGCCAGACAGGCATTAAATGATGATATTTATAGCAATGCTGGGGTTAGTGCCCGGTTGTGATTTCCAGACGGCCAATCACATCATATTGATGAGACCAAGGCTTTGTGAATGTTGGTCCGTGATAGTAGGACAAGGACCGGTTGCTCAATATGGCTGTCTGGCCTGTCACTCACCCCAACATGAGGACGACTTTGTGTGAATGAGTTGTCACATGCAATATGTGAGAGCTGATGAGCAGTTCATCCAAGAACTGAAAGTAAATGAATCATATAAATATTTATTCTATTCTCTCTGCTGTGTCTGTGCAGTGCACCAACATATTCTCTCTGTGGTCTTAATGTGCACATCCTCTTTAACCCGTCGAGGACGGACTGATTTTGCTACAACATGCATTTCCCATAGACACCTGCCCGAGTATACTCAGGACTCGTCCTCAACGGGTTAAAGGGTGTGTACAGTTTTGGTCTGGGTGAGGATTTTAGCTTTTAACGTTTTGCGAGATATTCAGAAACCACTCTATGAGATGTCAAAGAGCATGCAGTTCTAAGGGGTATCAAAAGTTTATTTGATGAAAATCGGTTTTGAAATGGCTGAGATATCCAAAAATAAGGTGAAACAAAGAGATCCTAATAAAGTTGTGGCATGTCGCCTTTTATTATTAGCACTTTTTTGGATATCTCATTTGAAAACCAATTTTCATCAAATAAACGTTGAATTACATGCTCTTTCATATTTCATAAGAGGCTTTTCATTATCTCACTTAGGAATGTTCAAAACATGAATCCCCAACTCAACCAGTACTGTACAGTCCCTTTAAAGTATGCCTGTGAACACTTGACTATTTTCCGTTGGCTCATTTTTCTGCCCATGTGAAGGCTGTGAATTTGGCAATAAAAGCATTCCTGGGCATCTGCTGCTGCCAAATGAATGAACCAACATGTCTCTCTGAACTTCTTGCCAACCTCTGTGAAGTGCCCGAAAAGAGTGAAATGGGCTTGTATGGGTTTTGGAAAAATGCAAACGCATACAAAAAACAAACAAACAACAAAAACAGCGACAAAGAGTGGGCGGGACCCTGACCTCCCGAGCTCCATGCAGTTTGCATTAGATGTCTTTCTTCCTCCTCCCGTGATTGACAAACAAGTTGATGTTGCCCTTGTGACACCATCCCCGTCATCAGGGGTGATGGATATAGTTGTGCGGGTGCCCGGCTCTGGGGGTCTCTTGCCAGGTTCATGATATTCCATCCCGACTAACAGGAGGCAGCTGGCGAGGAGGCCCAAGTGATACACACTGCTCTCTCACAAACAAAGTCTTAAAGACCCTATGGCATTGGGATCCACGGAGCAGGAAGGCTGGCCCAACTGCGATGAGATTCGAGAATCCCCCGTACGAAACTGTGTACAGCTTTATCACTTATCTATTCCGAAGTACTCACACAGCCAAAGAATCTCCACTGGAGTGGACCGTTACCAATGAGTGTATAAAGCTTTGGTGCACGTATTTGCTGACCAGTGCTACTCATAGTTGTCTAATGTACCCCGGTGAGCAGTGAATGAATCGGGCCACCCATGAATCCCCGCACTTTCGGGTCTTTATAAGAACCAATAGTGTGGGGAGAGAAAGGTGGTCCGGTGGTCCTTCTTTCGCTGCCCTCTGGGCACATTCGAAGACCATTAATAATGCAGATCTGCTAGAATAGAATTGCCCATCAGCGAATAGGCCCATGTGCATTGAAGCATATGCTCATTGGTAAAGTTTGACTCCAGTCAATATTCTTAGGCTGTGTATGTACCTGCATAAAGATCACTGACATGGCTGTACACAATTTGTTGTGGGGATTCCCGAATGTATCCGAGTCAGGCCAGGCCTTCCAATTGCATGGTATCACCATGGACCTACTAGGTCCGTGGTATCACCATGTAGCTTCCAGGGGGGTGTTTCATCAACGTTTGTCAGCGCTGACAACTTGAATCACCATAGTAACAGTCAGTGACCAGAGCATCTCAGCAAATCAAAACCAAGGATTTTGTTGAAATTGGTCAGCGCTGACAAACGTTGATGAAACACCCCCCAGGTCTTTAATTCAAAGGGAGGAGGGAGCGAGGGGGAAGGGGGGGGGGGGGGGGTGTTGGTGGAGATGGAGTGGGAACAGGAATAATGGAGCAGGTATTTGAGTGAAAGAAGGTCAAAGCTATGATACCATACTACAGACTGATGAAAGCCGGCAATATTTTTTTCAGAGTTGCAGTACAATTGTAAGTTGTGCATCTGCTAGAGCCATAGGGCTTTAACCCATAGAAGACGAGTCCCCCCCCCCCCCCCCAAGTATACTCCGGCATGTGTCTATGCGAAATGCATGTTGTTGCGAAAAAAGCTTGTCCTCAACGGGTTAATGTGTGCTCGAGTAAAGCTGAAGATTGGATGACATTCATTACTATAAAATGTGTTGGGAAACTGGGATAGATTATGGAAAAAACTTGATTTGAATGAAACTGATTAAAGCATACAGTGTAGTAACAAATTTATCAGTGAAGGTATATAATCAGAGTGACTTTCTATACTGGTGACAGTAGTAGAAAAGTCCCTGCATCATTTTAGTGAGCATCCATAGGGATCTTGGAATAGCGGTCTCACTCGGTATGACCTTGACATCACTTGTAAGGAAGGAATTTACCACTTGATGCATGCACAAAAGATACCGACCTTCATGTATGCTCCTGCATGAATTTTCATGAAGGAATCATGTCAGTTAGTGTGGAGAAGGTATGATAATGTATCTTCGGTGATATAGGACTTACATTTATGTTGTGAAAGAGTCACTATTTTGAAGAATGGAAATGTCTTCTGTAGAACATGGACAGTAGTGGTACCAAAGGTACTTCATAAACAAAGCAAAATGAAAAGTATTGCCTAGTGTACATAGCCATTATGCATTATGTTTGTTAGACTCTCTATAAGCTACTAAAGTAGACTCTTTTGAGGGCCCCAATTAAAGCCTCATTACAAATACAGAGGACTTATTGTCGTAAGTAACAATCAAATCGACAAACTGTTGTCTGTGTTTTGCCTGTTTGCTTGAATTTTTTTTTTTGTTTGTTGCCCTTCCTGTGCTATTCTCTTCGCTGCATTTCCATTCTTGATTTCCTCTTCTCTGTCATACTCTCCCATTGCTGAGGGAAGTTGGTTGTGCAGGTCAAGCTTTTCAACCTCTTGTTATTGTAGCAAGAAGCATTCTCCTGTGTGCAAAACAGCATATCCTGAAGCCCACTTTGAAATGCCCCCATTTCATAAATTTGAGTTTCAAGCGTTTTTCGTTGCTCTGTTTGCGTGAATGAATAGGTCTGTACTTCCGTCAGCCCATGGGCTTCCCCTTTAAGGGAGTTAGAAATGGATAATTTTCCTTTCATTTCCTAGGTGACTGTTTTTAAAAATACCCTCCAGTAGTCTCGAGAGAAGGATGTATTTTTCAAAATGGAATTGTCGAGTGATGATCACGACTCTTTAGGTTGAATATATGTATTACATATGAGTCATCAATTTTGGGCGGCAATTCTGGCAATGTCATATCATTTTGTGGTAGAAGTTTCCATGGCTGTATTGCCTTAGGTACCCTATCATTCCATCAAGTGTGCAAAGGGATAAATGTATACATGACGTGTGATGATTGCTTTTGGAATTTCTTGCTGTGTCAGATTTCTGAGCTGTATAACAGTTCAGTCAACTACCAGACAGATGAAAAAAAAAAAAATGTTTCCGCACATGATTAAGTGCCTACATTACCGGTTTATTTGTTTGCCTGTGTCGGCATCCATTTCCTTCCTGCATCATTGCACAGTGTTCCTTGGGCCCTCAATTTACATGTACTAGACAGAGGACATGTGGATATACAAATTATATGTGGATTGTTGTGCACAAAGTACTGAGAGTTAGGATCAGGTATGGTACACATGTACATGGAAGAAACAGGAACAGGGAAATGCTTTGTAGATATGATTAGTTCAGAACACTCAAAAGTATGTAATAAATCAGGATTTAATTGCTGGTTGACCATCTTTTGTATTAACCACGTGGTAGCCTTTGAAGACATGAACTTTACAGAGTGTAAACATACTTTTAAGTTTGCAGAATATATTTACATTCTGATTTAGTTGCCTGGTTTATAGTATTCATTCTCTTGTATCGTCTTATTTATCAACATATTGCCTGGCATGTTTCAGGGCTGTGTGATATCATGATAGCCACTCTACCCTCCTACACATGTATTTCTGTGGAATTTGTTGCTGTTGTTTTTGTTCTTTTAACTTGGATTTTCTCCCTCGTAAAAATTACTCATGGAATTTTTTTATATGATAGTTCTGTGATATTGCATCAGGAAAAAGAAGGGGAAATTGTGGAGATACAAAGTTGCGGATAAGAAAACACTACGCACAAAAAAAAAAAAAAAACCCAACAACAAACCCAGTAATTTGTCGCAGTCACATTCAGAGATATCCAATTCTGGCTCCCACTGTGCACAACAGTGCTCAATTCAGTACTAGCAAGAAATCACCCACGCAGAACCATATCATCATATCCTGTATGTATCCATTCTCCTTTGCTGCCATGCCTTTTAATTGATTTTTTTTTATTAAAGTAGTAGAGGCTACATTGATGCACGACGTATTACACACAAAAAAAAAAAAAAACCCAACATTTACACTGAATGTAATGAGTGAACACCTTCTTGTCAAATAAAGGAGCGTTCAATAGGTAGACAGTCAAATTGTGTTGAATGTTTCTAAAGGAAATCGGGCAAACATTAGTAGAAGGAGGCAGTGCTCTTGTAGAAGTGATGGTTTAAAAAAAAAAAAAAAAGTATAAGAAATAGTAAAACACGCTGGTATGCCACATTCTGCTAGACGTGACTGGCCAGGCACTGAAAAAGGATGTTCAGACGTGACTAAAGCTCGCTTTTGACAGCCCACGGTTTGTGCCTTTTGAGTGGAAATGTGCTTCCAGGAGAATGTACAACCGCATGCCAAGACCCTTGACCCTGTTCACACCAGAAAATTGATCTTGCAGATCTTTGTCACCAAAACTGACTGGGCATGGTAGGACTGCATTTGTAATGAGTCTATGATCTATACAAAACATTGCTCTCTTCTCCTTGCCAAAGAGTTTAGGTCAGAATGCCTCATAGCAGTGAACTCCAAGGAAAGTGTTGATCCTGTGCAGACCACCCTTTGTCAGTATGAATGGGGTATTGGGTATCTTGGTCCAGTAGGAAAGGAGGAGATGGGAGGGGGGGCTTGCTGTAACCCTTCCTGTCAAGATAACGCCTCCCAATGAGCCCTTTCAGATCATCATAACAATATGTCTGTCAACGTAAAGATTTGCTTGTAGGCCTGTGCAGTTTCTCAGTACGTAGCTCATTTCATGCTACATATAGCTAATGAAGTAGTTTTTGCCTCGAAGTCTGAAAGTGAACTTGCATGATGAATGTCGTTTGCACTTATTGGTCAGTGTGGGGACTCCTGTCAGTTTCTACATGCAATGATATGAATGTGTGTAGGAATGCAGTAAAAAACGTGATTACAAGTCTTTGATCAGTCTGAAAACCCTCTCACTACGCTTGGGAGCAGATTACAACCTGTGTTGTATGGTGCAGTGAATCAATGATTCATGGTTGGGGCAAACACAATGGGGGGGGGGGGGGAATGGCTCCTAGGCTTACTTCTTTACTCTGTTTCTCCACCCACCCTATCCCCTGATGTACTGATGTACTGCCACAACAAGTTGACTATACCTTGTTTGTCTACCTTCCTAAGGTGTAAAGATGACTTACCTTGGAGCACTAATGCCTAAGGTTAGTGGGGTCGTACGTAATAATGAATAAGATATTGCTGCTGATATGCCTCAGAACCTCAAACTGAGAATGGACGTCTAAAGTCTGACTGACGTGCCAAATTTTGTAATCTGCAGAAAGGAGAATGCTGTGTAAGTTAAGCCCCAAAGACTGAACAGCATCCAGGTCTTTTGCATTAATTTGTAATCAAGGATGCTTGATTGATCATAGAGAAGTTCCAGTACGTGTACCAGTTCTTGTTCACCTTTCTTCGTCGCTGAATTCATAAGGGGCAGAGATCGATTTTGGCTTCTTCGCTCATACTGATATGTATCTGTCTCTTCTGAGACGGCGCTAGTCTAAGATCCCTTCTGGCCATCAGTCATTGAGTACCCAAATATATCTTTGCCATGAATTTGCGGATGTAGATGATGATTCTCATTTGTTGTTAGTAGTGCTATTTTCCAGCTCGCCCTGATATATCTTCAGGTGGTTTGGTAATGGTATGGCAAAGGGGGGAGTGTTACACGTGAATGCATTTGCCTCCTTTGTCGTTTTCATTTCCTCCTCCAAGCAGCGTATGCAGCAGGTAATGGGTTTTGGCTGTCAGACATTTAATGTAGCAACTCTCTCTGCGGTAGTCTTGTATTCCAACATCCACAGGATGTGACAAACCTAAATTGTATTTTCCTGCGTCCGTTTTTAGAGTGATATTAGAGTCTCCTGCTATGAATGTTTCTGTGTGGTTCAGTTTTTCAGTAAAATGCATACGAAGTACATGTATGTAATTGCTGGTTGAACAAACCCCCTCAGTGTTATGTAGGTGGGGGTATTCTATTAATCACATTGATAGTTCTAGTTTTTGTTGTTTTTATTGTTGATATTGAGGTAATCATTGCCATCATAATCAGTATTATCAATGCTAGTTATTACTCTGTGGGTGGTATCGTCATTGCTATTGCTTCTACTTGTATTATAATCTCTGTGTATCTCCAGGGGAGTCATTTCATATTTTGATGAAGTTTCCTGGTGCTGTGGGTGTTGTAATGATATTGATCTATGCATGGAGCTTTCCAGGAAATGCCCGAAGGTTGTAATGATGCATCTCTATGCCCTATTTAGATTAAAATTATGTGTTGCAAATGTGGAATATGTTAATGGCAACCACACAGTCATCTCATTTATCATTCGTTAAGAGCATTCAAGAGTGTATTGTACTTCAATGAATGCCAACTTGTTTCCAGATTATACAACTTACAAGAAAAAAAAAAATCCTCAGAAATGCTTTGTGACAATTGTCGCTTCTTTTATCGTAGATACAATGGCTTGGAATGATTGTCTATAGCATATCTATACCATGACATATCTCAGGAGGTGATGTAATCTGCCAGTTTGCAAACACTTTCGTTGTACCCTGATCCGTAACATCTAGTGAGCCATTTACTTGCGGGACCTACCTGCATGAATTAAGTATGATAGGTGTGGGTGCAGAAGAACAAGGCAGAACCTCATTAGTCCCTCGATGCCCAGGGCTACGTAACACCGGGAACGTAGCTATCGACTCACTGGCACCGTGTGCGAAGTCCTTATGTGTTTGTATTATATTTTTACACCGATAACACTTACAGGATGTGTGACAGATTGCACGCATGCATCAGAAACAGATTATGACATCATTGGATCTAGTACCTGTAGGTATATACATTTTTTTACTGCATTTGTTACTGTGGTTGCACTGATGGCCTGAGTCTGAGACACTTGCATAAGCGTATCTCCATTATTAGAATTTGACTCTGACCTGTTTTCTACTTTATAAGCAGTTGGCCATGACGACTGCAAATACAGTTCTTTTCTTTTACCCTCCGCTTCTTTCTCCCCTTCCTCCCCTCCCTCCTTCCAACGTGTCCATTAGCAGCGTACTGTGGGCTGGCCTTGGCTGCTCGATCCAGGGTCTCACTTGCTGTGTAGCAGAGGCATACAATAGATCTTTATACCCACTTATAGATTTTACGCTTGCTTTGTGGGCGCAAAAATAAAGACAGAATGCCCGCTTTGTCTGAAATGTGGCTGGAGTGAAAAACACTCATTCAGTGCACCTGTGTGTGTGTGACAGGCATTCAGGTAAAAGTCGATATTTCGGTCATTGTTGTGGGGCTGTTTATGTAGCTATTGAAAGCAATGTTTTTGCTTGAAACTTGTGTTTCTATAGATAGTCTTTCTTTCTTTCTTTCTCCCTGCACTAGGTACAAACAATTTTAGCAGTTTTATGGCGTACAAAGTCCATTTCATATATTTTGGGTAATCATCCAACAACTAGTCAAACAAATCACATTGCATAACATCATAAGTATAGTCTATTGGTGGGTATAATTATGAAGACAGAATAAAAAGGGTAGTGGAGGTAATAATGTAGACATGGCCCCAATCAGGAACAGTCTCAGTACATGTTTATTCCTGTGCACCATCATGGCCTCCTAGTCTGCTCTCAAGGCCAACACAGTGATTATTTTAACAACCAGGCTCAGGGAAGGGTAAGGAGAGTTAAGCCATTAAGGTTATTCAGGGACTGATCTGGGATTGATATAGCATGGGCAGAAGGCACAACCTGTCTTTTGCACTTTTTCACTCATCCTGTCTGGCCTCCAGTGAATGATGCAAAAAGCATTACATATGCATCAAAACCATCTCATTTTTTCACCTCACCACATGTTCTCTACGAAATTCCAACGGCAGAACCAATAAACCGTAAACGTTGATATTTCTTGCATAAATATTTTTTTTTTTTTGTGCTGAGCAGCTCCGAATCATATTTGTGAGCTCTTGCATTCGCGCTGTGCAGTTGTCATCCCATTTAACATGTGCTGATTCCAGTAGTGGTCAGCGCATCCAATTTTGTTGTACTCATGAGTTTACCAGTGACAAGGATTACCTCCCTTGGTAGCTTTCTGTCCAAACATGATTATGCGATATAGGAGGGGGATTGAATATCTGTCACCTTTGTTGCATTCATTGTGAAAGTAGCATTCATTGTGAAAGTAGCATTCATTGTGAACGTGAAATGCCTGTTGGTCATTCTCACACCCAGTCTTCTCACGCTGGTATCAAATGTTGGTATTGCCAGGTAGTAAACAGTTAAGTAAAGTAATTACAGCCTCCCAGGCAACTGCTTGAAATCCTGGCAGCAAATTGGTTCTTGTTGCTAGGGAACATACATGTGGTCATACCCTTTGTTGCTTGTGGGCTACCATTGCCCATTATACTTTGTAGTCTTCAGTGTGATGGCGGACACTTGCAATGAGTGGCCTTTTTTTGGCTGCTCCCTTTTTTCCTCCCTTATGACTCCGGTGAGCCTTCAGTAAAGAATCATAGTCCTGGAAATGTCATCTGTGTCGCATTGTGCGTGCACATATGACATTCGGTACAGTTTGGGGGTCGAGTGTGAACGCAACCCCAGAGCAGGAAGAGCCCAAGCCTTGGCATTAAAGAGAGTGAAATACTGCAGATAGTGGGCAGCGTCAATCACTCCCCTGGGTGCCAGTCATCCTGCCTGCCTCCCCATGCTCTAGCCAGAAATGTTTGGGTACATGCCCAGCGTGTTTCCTCGTGTAATAAATGACAAGATGTCCATATTTTCGACACTGTGTGCAAATTCCATATTTTTTTCCTCTCTCTCTCTCTCCAACTCATTCAATACGAGTGTGTTTTGAGATGGCAGCACCAAAATTTGAAATATTGATAACTTCTGAATGGATTTTCCTACTTTCTTCAAACTTTCACTGATGTGTTCTTTGAAAACTGCTGCATTTATTTGAGCTACATGTATTTTTTGGGTTGCATTCCCCCTTTAATTAAGATACCCACAGGCAGCTGGTTTTTATTTCAGTACTCCTATGTGTGGGTGGTTGATTTTTATTCTTTGTCCAGGGTATACTGAGAGAAATTGATCACTGGTGCCGATAATCATCTTTCGTGTCTCCTTTTGTGTCTCTTTCTCTTGCTCTGTGTCATTTTTCTCTTTCTTTAATACACTTGTCCCTGTCTCTTGTCTGTCTGTCTATCTGTCTATCTCTCGCTCTAAATCCCCCTACCTTCTTATTGACGTGTATGACACCTAAACAAAACATCGCTATAGCAAGATGTAAAAAGGAGAGTTTGCCATTCATGTACAAACAAGCCAGCCTGACAATAGTGGCTGTATGTATTACAGATAAGTGATCCCTCACTGGCAATTTGCCAGCATGTAAGAGCCGAGAAGGTTTCGTTTGTCATTGGAAATTGCTGAGAGGATTCGGATCAAAGTCTTTTTCTTTTCGGTCTCTTCTCTCTGTCTCTTTTTGTGGGTATGGAAAGTAAGCAAATACTTAGGAATTTGTTTTTCCTGGACGACAGGACAGGTCCTCAAGAGGATAGAAATGATCTATTTTGAAGCTCAATGTTTTAGTTGGGGCTTTTTGAGGTCCTTTTTTTTTTTCTTTAAAGCTGCACCTCATGTCAAAATGGAGTATAGTTGCAGGAAATATTAGTTCTGATGACTGGCAGGTGAAAAACAAAGCCTGGGAACGAGTGCGGGTCATGTATTGTTCTCATATCAACTCTCTGTTGCCTATCTTGTCTCACAATGGCACGCACAGGCAAGTCATTAAATGATATTGGCTGTATGTGTGTGATTTCAGTTGAGATAATATGTGCACGTATTAAAGTGCTTTTCCTCCTTTAATGTGTTCACAAAAGCAATGCGACCGCACTGCCTAGCTTTTAGTATACACACTCTGTACAGCACATTTTTCCAAGGGTTCTTGAAAATGGAGACATCTTTCGAAAAATGCTCCATCCACAGGTAAAATCACTTATTTCGCAAGTGATGTCAGAGTAAGCCACATGATCTGTCTCATGAGCAATTTCTCATACGCCCAAGAGATTTCAGGCGATCAAAATGAAAGTGTAAAAAACATGCCAAGGTTGTACGGTACACATGTTTGTTGACATCAGTGTAATCTTGTGCATACTCATGATGTGATTTTTCACATTACCTTTAGGATTGCAGAAAACCGCAAAAGTTGATCTTGGAAGAAGTCTTGGAGATGTGAGCATAGCATCTTCTTAGGAAATCATTGTAGTGCTGCGATTGTGTTCAGTTCTCCCCTTCCCCATCTCACTATAGGGCTAATCATTTTTCATTATTCTCTTGTCTGTTTTGTATTTGATTGTGTTGCTGTTATTTTTTTGAGAGGAACAGACTTTATAGAAATTTTCAGCCACCACTTAAATGTTTAGTGGTTAATGGTTCATTTCTTCTTGGCCTCTTGGCCATGCTAGTTTTTAAAAAGAGCACATTGTGTGGCAGTGCATGATCATATGTGATTGTTGTCTGTTTTTGACCAGGGTAAAGTGGGGGGGGGGGAGGGGTATGGTAATGCTAGAAATTTGTGTCTCATTCACTGATCAGCAGTCCTGCTAGGCGGTAAGAGTGTAGGAGATTTCCAAGAGGTAACAAGGTGGTGCTAAGTGTAAAGGATGGTCAAGCATCGTGGTTCGTAAGGACTGTGATAGCTGGCTAAAAAAAAAGATGACCCAGAACAGTGGGTCAAGCTGTCACACAACATCCTCTAAATTCAGCATGCTTGATGGAGCAGAGCAGTTAAAAAAAAAAAAAAAAAAAGCAAGCGGACAACTACTGACTTTTCAACATCGTAGGGATCCTGATACAACGACAGTGGAGGATTATGCGCTAATGTTAATTTCAATCACAAGATGGCAACGTGGTGTTTGCTTTTCGCGCACCCATGCAGAAGGCGCCAAGATTCGGGGAAAGGGCCTCTATTGATCATCATCAGAGAAGGATTTCTCCGTCAAAGCAGCTCACTTCTCTCTCCCTCTTTCTCCCTCTCTTGCTCCTCTCTCTCTCTCTCTCTCTCTCACTCTCTGTCTCGCTCTCCATCCCTCTTACATGCTCCTCTTGCGCTCCAAGCAGCCCTAATCACGTCATATTGTGCAGGCAGCTGCCCCTAGCCGCAGCAGCGCCCCCGTTCAAGCTGCCAAGCTGCCGGTGGGAAGCAATCTGTGCCACATCCAGAGTGCTGAAATATTTATCAATTTGGCCCGGAATGCCGGGTGGAGATGTGTATAAAACCTGTCAGCTGAAGTATAGACAAAACTTCCAAACATTTCGCGACTCGAGTGCATTACTGTAACAAGATCAACGTTCCATGGCTGGGCACCCGCCCCGCGGTTTGTTGCCCAGAAATCCAAACAGCTTTATTTTCATTGGGAGATGGGCACCGGGCTGCGAACTATCAGGCCCAACCTGCAATTAATCAGGCCTGACATGTTGACAACAAGATGAGCACCTAATGATATATCCTTCTGCTCGAAAACAACGTGTGACTCCTTCCAAAGATATGTCTAAATCTGCAGAAAGCCCGCGTGCGCCATCTTCCGAAGGGGGCTGGCTGCTGAGAATGTGGCAGGACGGGGTAGTCCATGCCCTGCAATTATGGCTGAGGGGGGCATAGAAAGTGATTGATGAGGCCAATAATGCTGATAATGTGTGAATTGGTGCATCTCTTCGAGGGAGATGAGGACAGTAGCCTCTTCCAGTTCAGCTGTGGATGCCTTTGTGCATGTACAAAAGTGTGTGAGATGTGTTTTTCACCTTGGCATGTGTGTGTATGTGTGTGTGTGCTGAAGTGTCTGTATTTTCACATATAGCTTGAAGATTCATTCAAATTTAGATGAAAGCAATACATCCATGCAATCTGTTGACACCAGTCAACTGGGGACCAACCATACCATAGTTGTTGCATACACTGAGTAAATCATGACCCCATTGCAGAAAAGACTTCCCCATTCAATATGTACGTGTGTACATGCAGCTGAGTAGTGGTCTCTCTAAATATAGCAAGAGCCCATCAATCCTTGCGTTTCTGCCAGTTGCCATGGAAACCACCATTGTCATAAGCTACCTTTATTATCATACTAAAAAATGTCAGTTGACCAATCACATCAAACCATTCATGTCAGGGTTTAGGGGTCAAAGGTGTGGTATACTAAAGAGTGGCAGGGCATGTAGTGTCAAGGTCTCACAATGGCAGACAACATGACACATAGGTCTATAACTAACAGTAGCCAATCAGAGTGCAGGAATCTGTCACAGATTGCTGTGTTTTTTGGCAAGTGTCATTTTCAGCCAAAATTTTCTATATTGTGAAGATATGATTTGTCAAGGGGGGATCCTCGCCATGGAGTCATTATCTCCAGCGCTATGTAATGTGTATTGCTCATAACCAACAGTAAACATTCCACTTTCTTCCAAAATGGCACACATTCAAGGAGATACCTAGTGTCACTAGTGAGATAAGTAGCACTACGCAATGTTTGCACAATACAGCATGTGCACTGCAGTGCTCAGTGATTTCTTGATACCGGTTTTCCTGTGCTCTCTGTAACCCGTTGAGGATGAGTCGCGAGTATACTCGGGCAGGTGTCTATGGGAAATGCATGTTGTGGCAAAATCAGTCCGTCCTCAATGGGTTAAAGCTGTACAAAGGAGTTGGCCATACTCATTTGCAACACAATGGGCCATACACGCTGAGAGAGCAATAAAACGAAATATTAATGCACTTGTAGAAGACAGTATCAAATGTTCAGGCATCAGTGCCTTGAGATTCTGTGAGAAAAATGATCTGACAATGGACTTGATTCAGAATTTTCTTTTTATTCTGTTGGAAAAAGGCAAGCATAACTGCAAACAGGATTTCAAGGGCATCCGTTTCTTGCTGCTTTGCTGCCTTGCCGCTATTGGCAGAACTGGAACAACTTGGTATACATTGACCACTTAATTGTATGTTTGGTAATTTACCCTGTAGAATGGTGAATTGCATTTCCTTAGTCAGTTGGAAATATTCAATGACACAAGGTTGATTTCTGGAAAATTCTAAATGTGAGGGGGAAAAATTCATCTTTCCCTTTTTCATAGTGATAAAAACACCATTGCAGTTTCTCCCAAGGTTATCTGCAGAAATGTAGCAGTGAAGCCATTCTAGTAGTATTCATACTCATGCAGAGAAGAGGAAAACTATAATGATCATGCACTTGCGATGTGAAACGATGAAACCTGAGTCTTTCCGTCTCACACGCAGTGGCTGATTACGACAAAATATGGATTCAAGAGTTTGAAATACACAAAGCCAATCTTTGAATAGTGTGACAATTTGAAATATATCATTTATGCTCTAATATAATGATCATTTTGACATTTGGGGTCAAGCAGCCCCCCCCCCCAAAAAAAAAAAAAAAAAAATCAATCACTAACCTTAACCAATTCTTTGACCAGGCCTGTATTATTCTATTAAAGCAGTGTATCTATACTATCTATCTTTACTATCTATAAAGGTAGTAGTAGAATGTATGTGGTGTGCCTAGCGCCAATTGTAGTGACTCAGCTGGCAAGCATTCGAATAGCATTTGACGCTCCCACTCTCGCCAGAAGCATGTTTGTGGGCTGTCCCGCAGTAGATTACCCAGTTAATTGATCAATGTTCGTAAAATGATATGCGTGACGTCTGTGACTGAGATGCCTCGATCTGTGGGGAACACTCTTGTGCTCTGCTCCGCATATAGATCGGCAAAGGGTCTGTATGACTTCAAGTTTGGGAAGTGGTGACATAACTGAATGCTGCTTTCATGACACCAGTAATGTCAGTGGTAAAAGGTCACTAGAGCCATTGATCATGTATGAAGGTAACCTGTCCATCAGAGATGCGTTCATCAACATCATTAGCAATATTGTGTCGTTGCGTTTGTGAATCAATTACTGGTGAGTATCGGCAAGGACGACATTCCATCACCTTAACTGGGTCTTTGAGGGCTATGTACATTTCATGCATGTTTGCCGTGAGATGATGCTTTGTATAAATGGGAATGCAAATTTTGTTACAAATGCTGAACATTTCTGTTATTTCTGACCATGCAGTAATTACTGCACCCACACACTACAGAAATGGAAAGCGTACATGATTTCTTCTGCTTTGTAGAAGTCATATAAAAGCCAGAATATGACATCTGTGAAGCTAAGCATATGGGAATTCCTAGCTGCTCCCAAATGGTCAACTGAAATGTGTGTGTGTGTGTGTGTGTGTGTTTTTTTTTGGGGGGGGGGGGTGGAGGTGATATTTGTCATTTTATCTTCGGTTGTGTATCTAAGTGTGTGACAAAGGGGCCTGTCTCCCCTTTTATGCCAGTGTGTTTTTCCACCGGCATGACACAAAGACGGCCGCAATTCTCTTGTCACAGATATCATATTAGGGCCAATTTCTGCTTCCTTTCACTAATTCTGCCACATGTCCGCACCAGACCAGTCGTGTGGCTCACAGTTTAAAGGGGGAGAAGTGAAAAGGAAAAGAAAAAAAAAATATATGGGCCGCTTTTGTTGAGAAGTGTGACCTGGACTTTGATTCGCCCACTAGGCCAGAGCCAGTTCCTCTGGCAATGCCCAATTGGCTTTTTCTTTATCCCTCGTACGTCGCCAGGCTCCCGTTTTTTTGGCAAATAGAGCCTCATTTACATACAGGTGGATACATCTTCGCCATGTACTCAATTACTGAGCAGGTACAGAGCTTTCTGCTCAGTCCAACGTGACCCTTGGGAATAGTGGATTTTAAAAATTCTTTTTGTTGTCCTTTTTTCCCCACCCAGCTTCCACTCTTTAAAGGGCCGTAATTTAGGGCTTTCCAGAATCTATAAGGCTGCCATTTAAATATCCTTTTGTGTGTGTGTGTGTGTGTGTGTGTGTGTGTGTGTGCCTGTGTATGTTTCAATGTGACTGTGTGGTTAATACTTGTGTGCCAGTTATCTTACATTCTTGAATACGCCCGGGGCATTTGGCCAAACATGTGCACACACTGCAGATTGAACTCGGGTCCAACATCGGCATTTCTTTTTGGGATGAAAAAAGGGATATAATTTGGTAAAGCCAGATAAATGACAAAGCATTTATAAGTTTCGTTTATAAGTTTGCACTTCTGTTAGAAACTTGCCTGTATTCTGTACATGCTGAAGTGCATGCTAAGGTATGCCCTACTGTACATGAAAAATTTCTTTGTTATCAACTGTACACTAAACTTTTTTTTTTGTGTGTGTGTGTGTGTGTCCCAGGTGTTCTACAGTTTTCTTTTTTCCCGAGGGAAGCTTTGTTGTGATAGAAACCTTTAATTTAAGACTTTGAACAAGTGCAAACGTTGATAAAGGGGTAGCCGTGATGTAAAGCTATGTGCCACATTTCAGCCGTGATGTAATTTTATAAAGACAGCATGAGCACAGTGTAAACAACACCAAGGACATACATATCACAGGGTGTTCCACAAAATCTCTTTTATATATATTTGCTGAACTAAAAGCCCCGCATCCATTAGTAAAAACAAAAGTCAACCAAAATTTTGTATGCTGTAGTGAATCTCAGATTTCATAGGGTGTTACAAAAAATTAACAATCCAATGAGGAAGTTGTTTCAAACATTGCTGCCCTGTAACAGAAGGAAGCTTTGTCTTTTCTGTCATGTGATGTGTGCATACTTGTACAAGTATGATTTGATGGTCCTCGCCATTGGTATCGGATTTACTGGGACTACCGCAGAGTATTGGATGTACATCAAATGGATATTATTGTGGTCATTGTCATTATTATCATCATTTCTGTTGGTGTTATGACGATTATTATTATCATCGTTATTGCTATTACCATTATTATCATAATGTCAAAATACACACAGTGTGCCTATTAAATGGTCTGTAGAGGGTAAAAAAAAGTGCAACATTCTGCAAATACCTGATCGACTATCTGCTTTGGCTTTTGCCGAGCTATTTCTTTCCTTTCAATGCAATTGCTCAAATTATTGTTACTATTGTTATTTTCTCATTGGGCTGTCAATCTTACTGTCAATCCATCTATCTCTCTATCCCCATTACAGTCTCTGTTCTGTTCTGTTCTTCCCATTTTCAATTTACAAGAGAATTTACTCATCCTTGGTGTGATGTGAGTGTTTTGAAATACTATATATACCATATATTGATAGCGAGTCTAAATTTTCTAGAATTGGGGACTTCTTGACGATATCGCAAGAGGTTAAATTCGCAGTCATGGAGTACTATACTGACTGGAGAAATGTATACCAGCTATGTGTGGGTCACATTCATATCGGGATCAGAGTAATTATTTTGGCGCGTCTTTAATTTCGCAAATAGCACCTGACTCGCACGGAAATCATGAAAAGAAAAACCTTGCAAAATATTCAGCATATACAGGAACATGCTGTACAACTGAATAATATTTGAATGTGACCCTTAAAAATGATTTCATTTTTGCCAAGGATGGGTGTTACTGGCCGACACTTTGCAGCAAGGCTCTGAAGTTATTTTCTCTTTTTTATTCTTTTTTTTTTTTTTTTTTACCTTCGTCTGGGTAGTTGAAGTTGGTTGTAGTAATCAGATTTGCTATCTCTTTGTCTATTGGCCTGTTCAGCCCAGGGCTCCCCAGCCATTAGGAGCTTTGAGAGAGGGGCCACATGGACATCAAATTGCTTTGTGCTCCTACGAGTGCTGTTTGCCACTCCATCTTATTAGCCTTTTCCTCCCTACCATCATGGTTTGTCGCTTTTACCGTTCCTTCCCCGTCCCCCCCCTCCCCCCACTTTTCCTTTCTTTTCTTCTGTCTTCCTTTAGAGTCTTTAGTAAACCTCCTGGTCTTGTATAAATCAATAGTCACAATTGATGCTTGCCCAATGCCAGTGTGAAAAGCAGAAGTGCTAAGCAACTCTTCATTGTACCGAGTACTTTACTGTACGAAGCACAGCAAGTGTGTATGTGTGTGCATGTGTGTTCAACCGGAAGGGGGGGGGGGGGGATTCATTTCTCTTTATGCTTTTAAATTGAGTGTGTGTGTGTGTGTGTGTGTGTGTGTGTGCTGTATGTTTGTAAGGGGAGGGATGTGCAGCAATTGAAAAGCAGCTAAAGTGCACTCCTGTGCCCTCCGGCTCACTGGTGGAGTGTGCCTTTAATCTCCCTCGTCCCTCGATTATCCCATGGGGGGAGCTGCATGCAAGCAGAAAGCACTGCAGAGATAAAGAAGTAAACATTATGCCCAGGGCCATAATTATTGATAGTGCATCATGAGCCAGGCATCACGTACTCATCCACTGCTAGCTTGTGTATGAGTGTGCGTTTGTGTATGCGTGTGTGTGTGTGTGTATGTGTGTTCACAATTCTTCCATTTCCTGTATATGACTCCTTTCTCAACCCAGGCACATTAAAAGTAATAGCCAAATAAAACTTGGCAGTTGATGAAGTAGTGTCTTTTCCTGTCATCCTTTGGCTGTTTAAACCACTGTGCTCTTCTGCAGTGTGAAATGTTAGCTGTATGTTCTCATATATAGGCCTACACTGCATGTTTGTTTTGGTGTTTTTTTTCTTTGTGTGTGTGTGTGTGTGTGTGTGTGTGTGTGTGTGTGTGTTTGTGTGTAGGACATAGTCATAGTGTGTCCCTATATTACACTGTGGGTCAATTCTTTTTGTGCTTTTAATATGGTATTCCGTACATGCACTATATAGGCTTTCAGCCATTCACATATTGTTGCACCAGGGATTATTATCTACATCTTGCCATTTAAGTCATACTCTGATTAGGCCTAAAACTTAAGTGTGACAAAATGACCCCTAAAGACAAAAACAAAAACAACAAATCATTCATAACCTTCCCCTCCCCCCCCCAAATAATAATACCAAGAAAAGAAAGATAAAGGACAGGTACAGTGGAGCAGAATTTTCAACAGGCATCACACAGTACCCACCTTTAGTGAGGCTAGTATGTCTTAACCCTTTGAAGACTAGTCCCTCTTATATTCAGGTAGGTGTCTATAGGAAATGTGTGTTGTAGCAAAGTCTGCTAGTCCTCAACGGGTTAAATGCATTCATTTCCATTAATACTATGAGCCACTGACTGGCCTCCAAGGGATTATGTCGTACTGTTACGCCTGTGACTGCATGCTTTAAGCCACCCTAGGTTAAACATAGCAGGTAACTGCCATACTGATACTTCCTGTACTTACTGTAATCTTTGCCAGTTTTTGTATTTGCTTGAAAGATTCAGTCTTTGTAGTTTGAGTTTCGTGACCTTTTTTTTTTCTTTTTTTTTTTGGGGGGGGGGTAGACGGAGGAACAATTATATGCCACCACAAACAATTTGCATTCTTCTCATCTTTTTTCAATGTTTCCACTGAAAAAAGAAAAAGCTGTATGTGAGTCACATACATGTATATGGCAAGCATTTCAGTATGTTCAAAATGAATCCCGGATTTAATTTTCAGCAGCATTGATCATAAACATGTATATGATTTGATGCGGTGCCCTTCTTTATGATGGCATCTAGATTATGGCATCTTAAAATGCACAAAAGGCAGGTAGAATGGGCATGGGTGCCGTGACATGGCAGTGCATTGTGTTGTGGCTGGGGAGGGGATCAGTGGGTGCCCTGACAACTTGCTTTACAATTGGCACATCCTGGCCTTTGTCCTCCAGAGACTTGTTTAAAGGAGACCACCACTGACAGAACTAGTCTTTCTTCCAGGTGTTGGATGCTGCTCTTCTTCGAAGACGTGCCTGCCCGTTTCTGCTATAAATTTACAGTATTCTTGACTTGGTGCCTGAAAAGGAGGTTACATTCCACAACTTAAACAGATATGAGGAGGTCTATCTGTATTCTGTTTTCCTTGTGAGCATAGATTGAATGAACAATTTGCAGTCTGTATGTAAAATTTTGCTGTTGCCTCGACAGGAGGCTATCCTTATTAATTGCTGAAGTGAAAGCTTGGTCAACTTCAAAAGAACTAACTTTTGTGCTGCACGCAATGATTGATCAGAGCAAAACATGTCAATGAAAGACATGCAACCTACAGAGATGCAGTCCGTTGAGATAGAGGTGAATCGGTGAGGCAGATTTAGATAATTTCCCAGGAAGTTAGATCTACAGCAAGACTCGGACAGATCGTATGAAACTAGGCCACGCTAAGATACATTGACCAGCATCCTTAAAACACATTCTAAAGCAAACACACAAACACAGACCTGTACAGGCTGTACGCACATATGAAGTCACATCTCAGATGCAATTTACTAAGGCTTTACAATACAAAGAAGCAGAAACCCTTGTACACACTTATACACAGATGCACACAGAGGCAAACATACAAGTCTGTGTGTATTCTCGTGTACACACAGACACCCACACAGACATATGTAATAGCCCTTTATCAATTATCATTTTCCCATACCCCCCCCCCCCAATACATATACAAACACCCCTACTACCACTCTCATCTCCTTGATAAACTGGCAACACCTTGGCACAGAGCTATCTCCCAGGTCCCCCCTTCCTATCCTTGCTACATTCTCTTCTTGGCAGCCTGGCAGCAGCCCAGGGATAGTGGCTAATCCTAGCAACCTATTTTCATTGTGCTCTTCTCCGGGTGCCACTATGTGTGTATGTATGTATGTGTGTAAGTTTGTGTTTCTGTATGTGTGTAGGTTTATGTGTATTTGAGTGTATGTAAGTGTGTGTGTGTGTGTGTGTGTGTGTGTACACTGTGGTGATTGAGTGGCAAGTGTGGAAGCAACAGCTTGAATGAATGGTCAGCTGCCAGAATTATAGTGAGTGTTTGTGTGTGTGTGTGTGTGTGTGTTTTAGAGGGGGGGGGGGGGGGTTTACAGTAGGTCCTTTTTTTTTAGTTGTTATGAAGTGCATAGCAAATATTTCACTTGCGATGCCCGAATCTTGTCATTATGCGAAGCAGAGCAGAGCTCTCTCCCTCGGTGCTGTTTCGTGCGAGTGAATGCAAACACTGCTTCCTGCATGCAATTAAAATCCCTTCGATGTTTGTTATCAGTTTTGATTGCCAGTTTCAACAGCCTCGCACACAGTGCAAGCATGTCAGGAAGGAGGAACAATACCCTTGCAATGCTATAGTACTTCAAAGATATGTGTACCATGTACATGTTGAAACATTTAACCTGCTAGCTTTACATTCTGTGGTATAATGTAGCAATATGATTATGGTGACGTGCATTGAGGGAACTTTTTTCTCTCATCAATGTTAAGGCATTTCTTTGTCATGTGTATAACAATTTAGCATGAAAAAGTTGATTGATGATAAAAGGTACCGTAGAGCCTTGTATCCATGACAATGCTCATCTTTGAGAAATGTGTATTAAGTGCAAATTTATGAGGTTTCCAGGCGAATTCATTCTATGTATAGAAATTGCATAAAAATTGCTACTTTACCCACTGAGGACGAGTCCCGAGTATACTCGGGCAGGTGTCTATGGGAAATGCGTGTTGTAGCAAAATCAGTCCGTCCTCAACGGGTTAATTAGTAGCAGCATGTTGTTGTATACCAATTCCATTTGACTAACATTTGGTGATAGTATGATTATGATGTCAGTAAGTATGGGGGAGGGGGAAGAGGAGGGGGTGGATATGGGATGGGATGAGGGGGAGGGATAAGGGGTGAGGGGAAGGGAGGAGTAATGTAGTGAATGGAGGAGGGAGAGAGATGAAGGTGGAAGGGTAAGGGATGGAGGGAGTTTTAGAGGGGATGAAGGAGGGGTAAGGGATGAGGGAAAGGTATGATTTAGAGGGGTACAAAAGATCAATGCTTCATTCAAAGAAAAAAACCTCTTGTGAACAGAAAGAATACTTGCAAGTTTATAAACCATGATTTTACCTTTGTCTGTGTCACAGTTGCTTCATATGGGGCAGTGTTCCTTAAAAAAAAAAAAAAAAAAACCTTGACAGTTTTGCCCACAATATTTTTTTTAGTATTGTGTGTGGCCCCTTCTTGTATCCACAAACCATTAAATACCAGGTAATAGACAAAACATGATACATCATGTTCTTGCCAACAGACCAACTTACTGGTACTTCCCCAGATCCAGTAACTGAAACGTATGCGATTGTCCGTACAACATCCGCTTTTATTCTTTATTTTTTTTTTTTGGTCTGATTTACAAGCTGGAAATAAGCTGCAAATCATGACCACTTGTGGTAGAATGTTTCTGCCTGAGGTGCTTTGAAAAGGTGCATTGCACTTTCCCCAAAACTTTCTACACAAAGGCATTTGTTCAAATTTTCAGTTTGTACAACATTTTTTTTTCTTCTTCAAAACAACAGGATGGAGACTAATTCCTTGCGTGGTGGCTGTGTATATTTGGGCACAATCCATACTAGGCAAAGCATGAGAAGGCAAAATACTGTGTTCTGTGTCAGTGTGTTTGCCAAGGACTTGGGGAAGATCATTGCCTTGAAATTAGTTGCCATGATAAACCAAGAGATTGGCTTTGACTCTGCCTCAAGCACGCGGCAAAGCTTCAGCACCGGAAACATGGGTGCTTAAAGTTGTGAGATCAGGTTGCCATATTGTTTTGCAATGTTTCATTGAAAAAAAAAGAAGAAAGGAAATAGTTTTAAGGAAATATCTTTTAAGTTGAACTTATGCCATTTCCATGGAAAAAACAAAACAAAACAGTTTCCTTTGATGACAATGTTTCAGAGTTCTGGGGGAAAATGGAATTGAAATGACCAGTTACCATTAGGAGATATATTTGAGAAGTGATTTCAGTATTTTTGTATGAGAGTGCTCCCCCTCCCCACATTAACAAAGATTTGATTAGCCTGTGAATATCACCACTGTATCATGCATCTTCTTTTCCATCCTTTGTATTTTGTCGGGGTAAGAATGAAAATGTTTGGAAATATCACTTATTTTTGCAGTGAATAGCATATTTGTGTTTAACTCCTGTAGACGATTTCTGGACTGTACACAAATTCGATGCATAAAAAATGGTCTGACGCCATTGTTTTCCTGGTTGGTTTGGCATATCAGAACACTATTATGTTCGTGCCATTGCCCTATTGTTGGAAAAGGTGAAAGAAAGGGGGGGGGGAGGGAAGAGATCTGTTATGTATTCATTATCGTGAGTGGGGCCATATGCTGATGATGACATCAAGTGGTAATGTGATACAAGCAGACCTTTTCACAGGGATTGAATTTTGTCCGCTGGGCAGAGGATGGAAACGGCCTCATTCTGGGTGGTTTCCATTTGCAATTCAGGACGTGGACAGGGCAGGGAATCGCCTATTGTCTTGTGCCTGCCCGAGAGTGTTGTCTCGGCACTACGTATATAGGCCTGGCGAGGCTGTACAGTTTTTGTAGTAGGGACAGGCAGTGCAGAATCATGAGTGTTCACTGCCTTCTTCCCCCACCCCAATTGCTGCCTCAAATATGGAATATAACAAAATATAAATTGAACAAAATGGGAGGGCCGGAAAACATTGTGACATTAAATTTCATGTGTTTGTCAGCTGAGACCCAATCATGTACCACACTCTCATAAATGTTAGTTTCTATTCTGAAGACAGAGGACATTTTAAAGTGAACCTTTGTTTTCTAGATGGAGAGCCAATCTTAATCAAATTTGATAACTTGTGATTACTCTGATAATCAAAATTTTTACATCTAGGGGCCTACATATCTGACAAAAAAAAAATAATAAGCATAGCAAAAATTGTTTATTTTCACTTCAGTGAAAATAGTAACTACTGATGGTTCAAAATTGGGACTTCTTTTTCAAAGAAGTGCCAGTAGGGCCTATATCTAAGTATAGGACTCTGTTTGTGTGAGGGAAAGGAAGGTCATCAGGCACTGTCTATTTACTGACATAGCCATATTGGAAGGAGATGATTTCTGTACTGGCTGTTGACTGTCATTGAGATATTTAGCATGTCAGGTTAACCATTCTCACTCTTGCAATGGGACTACTTGCAAAAAAAAAAGTGTAATCTTTGCCTGTTGAAGTAAATGCCTGGACTGCATGGATACCTCAGATTTTTTTTTTCTGCATCTGCATTCGAACAATCTGAGGGGGAAGTTGCAATTGAGCAAATTTCAGGAGTTGCAAGAGCCCTATGTGTCCCTTTAAACCTAAAACTATATTCTATTCCTGGGTGCAGGTTGTCATATACTTTTACTGGGATTCACCTTCCTGTGTCTGTTATTTAATCAGAGGGCCCCCAGTGGAGAGCACGTAGTCCAAACAGGTTCACTTGCTCATTCAAGAGCCAATGAGAGCAGAATTAGAGGTAGGGCGAGTGCAACGAAAGTAACAGTGACCTTGTTCAACCTGAGGATTGTATACCTGCAGTTCCTGTGATGACCCTCCAGGGATGTAAATGGAGAAGAAGTTTGTGGCAGTTTGAAGGGTGAACAGCCTTACGCTGACACCCAGCTTTCCCCTCGTCAAATTTTGTCGCTGGACTGATTGCTGTATTGAGAAGTTATTAAAAAGAGTGCAGTTGATAACAACTGCAATGTGAGTGAGGACTTTAATGAGAGATGCACAGATCTTTAATATCATTATAGTCTTGAAAACTCCACTCACCACACATGTGTGTCAATGCACATTCTGTGTGTGTGTGTGTGTGTGTGTGTATGACAGACAATTTGAATACACTATAGTGGTGTTGGTAGTGCAGAACCCTATAAAGCCTGTGATTTTCATTCTTCTTTTTTTGCTTTTATTTATCTTTTTTTTTTTTTTGGGGGGGGGGGAGTACATTTGTATGAATGTGCCTTCATCTTTACACAACTCATATACCATGTCCTTGCTATGACAGGAAGTATGCATCTGGTACAGTAAGCATGTTTGTATTTGAAAATCACATTGTCTACGTTACAGTTGTTTGGGTGTTTTTATGTCTTTTTGGTTAAATTGTCCAAACATTTTTGAACCTGATCAGCGATCAAATACATGAGCATCATTCCAAGGTAGCACTTATGCTACCATATACTGTGTATATTTTAATTTGTAGCATTTTGTTCATGTACATATGATGTCGTCCCTGGGGTGAAAAGACCTTGAATCTCAATTGGTATGTCTTCAAGATCCTCCCAACTCAAGTGTGAATATTAAATGTAATGAGTTTGAGTATGTATGTTTTGTGTTTTTTTGTCTGACCATTGCAATATTTTTCCTATTTCACTTTCCACCCTGTGCAGAGCATCGCGCTGAACAACAACCGAGGTCCCCCACGGCTCCTGAGCGATCCCACCATCTGCTCCTTCAGGTCCATCAGCAGCATCAACCCGATGACGCCAGTGGAGGATCCCTCGCTGGCCGCATACTGAGGTCTGGCTGCTGGCTCCGGCCCCGATCTCCTGGAAGGAGGAGCTGTCCCCCTCGTCTCCCGTGGTCCTTTGATGCAAATGCCAAGTTGCCGCTAAAGCCAGATGGAGCTCCCATCCCGCTCCATCGCATTGGACGCACAAAGAGACGCAGCGGTGCTGCTATTTCCAGGTGGCGCGGTACGGAGGACATCCTTGGTGTGGCTGCATTGCGAATGGCGTGCATGAGATGTGGTCGCCTCTTCTGTCACTCGCGAGCGCTGTGGTCGACGACGCATCGCAGCAACTACGAGACGCAGTTGACCTTTTCAACTACCTCTTTTTTTGTCGTAACAGGAGAATCTTTTTACAATGTACTCTGGAATGATGCACCTGTATTGTGGCGAAAGCAACAGCCGCATATTTCAAAATGTGGCTTGTGTATTTGATTGCTTTGTGGTTTTATTTTTGTTCCTCTTCTTCTTCGTCTTGACTATGATTTACAGAGCTTTCATCGAGAGAGTCTCTCTCAGGTATATCTGAGTGATATTGGTAGTTCTTCCATCAGACCTCTTAATCATTTATTGACAATCGGGTTCATGTCATTGTGTAGATTGTGTCACGTCTTCATTCAGAGCACTCCTGAGTAGCGCCCCTCCTCTCCCCCCCCCCCCCCCCCCACCCAACATTTGGAATATCCTCAATCTTGACTCTTTTGCTTGACCTCTGTCCCTAACCCCCTGCTCCCATCCCCACCACCCATCTCCTGAAAATCCTTCGCTGTTTTCTTTTCCCTTTGTAATGGGAGAGGGTAAATTGATGCCAACATCCTGAAGGAGACAGATTAGATGCATAACCGAGATGGTACAATCCTTTGCCATGCTAAGCCTGTTCTTCAGATGGACAGGGATCAGAAAGAGAGAGAAAGAACGAAAACAGGAAGAGAGATGGTGGGAACGAGCAAGAGATAGTGAGAGAGAGAGACGAACTGGTTTCCGAGGGGATTCGTGAAATGCAATCTGGAATGTCCTTTCTGTCCTGGGAAGTACAAGGAATTTTTGTTTGGATTGAAGGGTAACGACCAACATTTCTCAGTCCCGATAAATCACTGCAAATCCTGGCCGAAACCTGGGCAATAGAACAAAGCAAATTGGAAATACGATCTTTACTCCTCTATAATAGTCCTTTGTAGCCAGCAATGCATAGATAATGCTTTGTTTTAACTTTCGTAAAATGATATCATATGCACATTTCTTGAATGCAATCATGTATCCCGAACTAGTGAAAATGTAAAGGGCTAATAGAGCCCAGACACCATACATTACATCTGCCCACACATGCTCACATGTCACTACTCCTGGAAGGGGCATAATTGCAGAAGTGATGATTTTTCATATTTTATCTGTTGCAAAACAAGATGCAAGGCTTTCTCAGGAGACCACATAGGACTCAGGCTTGCCTAGAATGGGTGCTCCAAGTTTCTACCAACTTAACTCTTTAAACATTCATTAGAAAGCATTCCACTGTGATTGAGCAAATGCAAGTCGATGGCATGGACTAGTTAAATGCTGGGGAGTGTGGAAAGACTGGATAATGTTGGACAAGAAATTATGAAAGTGTCAGCAGATTTGGAAAGGAAAATGATCCTGAAAAGAATCCCCAAGGTAATCTCCAAAGAATCCCTAAAGACCTATAATGTGCAAAATTTGGTTTTTGTTGCCTGTGTTGGCCTGTAAAATAGTTCTGAGGCACTTCACAAACTTTTGAGACCGCCTCTCTAGTCGCACCAATCTCCATGGCTTTGCTTGGGTCCTGTACACATCATGACCGATGCAGGAAGTGTGCTATCTAGAACAAAACCAAATATATGCCAGAAAGAATGTTTGTATCAGGCCCTGTGTTATAGAAGTTGTGATTAAAATCAATTTCAAATATCACAAAAACTTGCGATTGATTTCAACTTGCGATTTATTGCAAATATCCATCAGAATATTATAATCAAACTCAAATTATGATCAAACTGAAGGAATTGCATTAATGTTGTAATGCTGACATAAAATTAAACCTAATTTTGGTATCTTTATATTTCAAATCTAAATTCCCAGTGGCCTTGAAATTACTGCGGTGGTAAAGAGTCATCTCTATCTAATGATACCCTGTTCATAAGTTTGATGTAAAGAAATATGACTTCTTACTTGCAAATTCCACGGTAACCTAATATTTGTGATAAATTTTAATTTTTTTAGCTATTGATTTAGAATCAATGGCGAGTTTTGACAGATTTGAAATCAGTTCAGTCCTAAGAGTTGTAATCCATATCAGTCGCAGCTTTATTATGAGATAGATTTGAAATCAATCGCAAAGTTGTGATTGATTAAGGGATTGATTACAACTTTTTATACAGCGAGGAGAGTGTGTGTTTGATGCAGTCATCAAAAGTATGAGAAGTACCGACAACGAGAAAGGTGGCAGGGAGTGCCATATTGTGAAACCTGTTGAAGGGCGGGCGATACATTGATGGGGCGTGGTGTGTGGTGTGTAAAGGCTGGAATGAGGCATGCTTCCTGTGTAGATGTGGAATGATGGGAACATTCTCTTGGATTGCAAAGTCAACAACAACCACTTCCAAGTAGCACACAAAGCACACGTTTAATTACGCTGACTACTTTGCAGGTGTATGGAAAGGCACAGCATGCATTCTGCTAGGGTTGGACACCTTTTGTATGCATATGAGTGTCGGCGTAATCCTAGCATAACACAGCTCACAGGCACATTTTTGCTGTTATTTCTCTCAGAGGGAAGGGCATTAACGGTCTCAGTAGACTCCAGCCAAGTCCTTGTTGATTATATTTGTGTGTCTTTCTATCATTTTACATATCATACTCATAGCATCAAAGCATACTAGGAATTACAGTGTGAGAAACTGCACCCCACTATTCTGTATTTGCCCCTTTGTTTGTCGAAACTTTTTACACTGGATTGAGTTCTTTGTTAATTCGCTCTGTTTATTTGGCTGCTTTTCCCATACCCGGAAAGAGCCAAACGGGACACTAAAGAAATTGCTCAATCCTGAATTGTTGTGGTAGAGCACATTGTAAAGATGAGTGGGTAATGGTGTCCTGTTGATTGTATTAGTAACTTCCATCGGGGATTCTGTTTTCTGGTGTTCTCCATATTGTATGGATCATTATTATGGTGCATTGAGATTTTAGCACCCCCTCCCCCCGAAACAATAAAACAAAGACAGAAAATGGAGAAGTTAAAAAAGAGAACAGAAAGCAAAAAAGTAGAGCATGACGAAAAGCATTAAAAAATATCTTATCTCACCAAAATGGGAGTTTTTCCCAGGGGGAAGAAGAGGTATTACCAATAGACAAGGGCCAAAATCCTGTTGTGCCTATTGTGCTGTATTCGTATTTTTTGTTCTTTTTTTTTCACTGTGTCTGTGCTTCTGTTTTGCTCTTGGGAGAGTGGACTGCAGCAATACAGCCAGTATTCTGCACCGCTGTACCTGCACACGATTCTCATTCCACTGCTGCACAGCAAACATGGCTTGTAAAGTGATCTCGGTGGTGCTTTGCGTTTCTTGTACAGTGTATTTCCCCAAATTTTACGTACCATTGTGCCTGAAGATGAAATGGTAGTGCCCCTATTGAGTAGTTATCAAGCAGGAGATAGCCATTTCGAAGATGGAAATGTGATATTCCGTGGCATCGCGGAATGGATGTC
Organism: Diadema setosum; assembly: GCA_033980235.1. Classification (NCBI taxonomy): domain Eukaryota; kingdom Metazoa; phylum Echinodermata; class Echinoidea; order Diadematoida; family Diadematidae; genus Diadema; species Diadema setosum. The sequence goes on along the minus strand of CM067059.1, from coordinate 14,257,854 downwards.
ATGATTTTCTAGCTTTTTGACTTGTCGAAGTTGAGTTCTCTGACTTTTTGTGAAGATGAAATGATGCGTTACACAACACATGGCTTGCTATATATGCAGATGTTAGAACAAATATATTTAAGTAATGCATGGGGGTTCTGTGCACATAATAGCAAGCAATGTTCCTTGTTTTCTTTTTAACCCCCATGGATATACATGTATGTATGTCAAAATGCATGTGGCAATGCAAAGATTCCATGCCAATGATGTTTCCAGTTGGGTTTTTTTTCTTTTGTAATGTTTGAAGAATTATTTTACAAATTTTTGCAAGACATGATGTGACCATGAGTGGTGTCCTTTGTATTGAATCTGTGAGGCTGATGTATAGTGAGAGGGGGAGAGAGAGAGCTAGAGAGAAAGGGAGAGAGAAAGAGAGGATGAAGGGTCATCGAATACTATTATGTAGATGCAAGTGAGCAAGGACCAACTATTAAGTTTTGTTTCTGTGTTGAGTAGATTACCGATGCTTTGCATACTTTCCTTTGATGTGTGAAATATGTTTTAAAAAAAATAATATCAGTGTGAGTTGAGTATAAGAAGCCTCAAAAGAAAGCAGCAAAATATTTATTTGATTTGCAAATGTGGATGCACGCACCTCCCGTTGCCGTCGGCGATGATGCAAGCCGGCGACGTCCCTCTGATTGGGTGGTCTCTGACGGTGCGAGTTGGGTGTGGTTTTGTTGATGTATTTTGCTGTTGAATTTAGTCACTTTGTGTTGGTGTCTGATGTGCACAGTTTTGTTTGAGGCCACACTCCTGGTCTACAGCTGATGTACTGTAAATTCATCTTGTCTGACAGGAGACAGTATTCACTCTAAATGCCGCAAGAGAATGTGCGTAATGCATGTTCTCTGTAGGAAAGCTATTACTATGTAGAACCTGCAGCTGTTATGTTATCTCTTAATTTGGCAATGTCATTTTTTCCCCCATTTTTTTTTTCTCTTCTTAAACCTGTGCTTATTTCTGATTGAATTATGATGTGGGTAAAGCGTTTTGCAAGACATCTGTATTTTTTTTTTGTATAATTACCTAGGTTTTTAAGAGAAATCTTTACAAATCATTTAATTGGCTATGTACAAGAGTAAATTTACTGTGTGAGAAGGGAGTGCCTGTTCTTTCTCTCAGCCTCACATGATATTCCTATTATAATTATACTTAATTGCAGATCTTGTAAGAAGTGTACATTCAGTATGTATCCGCTGTACAAAGATTAACTTCATCTGGCTCTGTTCAAGTGAACTAATTCATGTCAAAGAGTTTGCTGTGCGTTATACAGACTTATTTTGTCGATTTTGTATGACTGAAGGCGACAGACACACATGGGTTTGATTACGCCCAAGCTTTCCATTTTTTGAGGCAGTTGCTTTAATACCGAGCACAAGGCTTTGCAATTTGTATTTATGCCAGGAGCAATGCATTGTTTGGAGTTTCAGCTCCCCTTGTACTTGGGAGAGACTGGTACCTATTTTTCTTCACACATCTTGGCAATTTCCAAGTCTTCTTAGTCACAGAAATGTGCGGTTTTACCTGCCCAATTGTGGGATTGTGGTCCAATTTGACCAGTGCAAATTGGGTGATGTATGTTTTTGTTTCTTAATATCACATTTCTTGGCAAGTTTTTTGGCACATTCTTGTGATACTGAAAACATGTTGAATCATATATTTATTGTACTAGTTGAAATTTGCATAACTTTTTTTTTTTTTCAATCAAGGTTTTGAAGGAAGGGAGGAAATGGTGTTCCGAGTTGACTAACAATCAAATGTATGTGTGAGTGTCATTGGTGCCAATTTCTGAAGATTTTTGAGAGTGCTCCTTGCACACAGTGTATTCTAACAAACAATCCATTTGAATTGACTACATGAGCTACATGTGGTATAGGTCTGTTAATACCTACATTGCATTTTACATTGTGAATGATGTTTGTATACTGCCATTGGATGAGAAAATCTTATTTATTTGTGTAGTTTCTCCCTTCTAAACTGATCGACCATGGAGTGACAGTGGATCAGTCTGGAGCTGAAATTTTTTATGAAAGAAGAAAAAAAAAATGAATTTGCATTCATATTTTTTATGTCACTTCTTTGGAGGGAGATTGTTATTGGAGATATATAATGCATATCTTGTTCTTTGTTTTTATCTTGTCTTTGCCGGTGAGAATATTTTGTGTTTGATATCGGCGGAGATGTCGTAGAACAACGCTTTACAGTGCCTGAACTCGAGAGGGCGACACAAGAGGGTGTGTGATAGTGTGTGAGGGAAAGCAGTTGTGTATTGATTTTGATGGCGGAGAGCCGAAGAATGATCGAGATGTTTCATAATCGTTACTTCAGGTTTTACAAAAAAAAAAAGTAAATAAAAGATGAAAGAAGTTTTCTATGGTACTGAGATGTCATTTGGTGTAGCTGATGACGGTCACTTGGGCGTGGGTACAGTGATTTGTCACTATATCAACCTATTTTTCCAGATATGTTTGAACTGTGACACAAGTCACAAATAAAGAAAGAAATATTTAATGAAATTTTTGCTCATCTGGTCTGTGATGTCTATATATCTCTGTCGTAGTGTCTGGTTGTGATCTGTGGGAACAGAGTGCATGGTTGGTGATTGGATTACATGCTGGATAGTATCACTGCTGAACGATCAGTAGCCAGTTCTAAAGACAGTATTCAGAGCTCGAATGGCTGTTGATAGTGTTGGGTGTATTGGGTGTTATACAGGCCATCATAACTTACTTTAAAGATAGTTCAACCCTCCTTACCCCTTCCTTCTACCATCAGCGCCTGAAAATCCTTTTTACTATAGCAGCACAACAAGTGTGAAGGAAGAACGACAAAAATAGATTTCATTTCAAAGCTATGAAATTTAAACTATATCTCCTCGCAAACATGTAACCATGGTGCTATGGTTTTTTCCTCTCTCCCTTCCTTACTTCATCCTTTTCTCTTTCTCTCTCTCTCTCTCTTTCTGTGGTAGGCGATTTAGAGATTTGAAGTACAGCCATTTCCCATCTGAATTACTAAAACCACAATTCTATGGTACGCCCAACGACAGAATACGACGCAAGACGAGAATTGATAAGCAGCAAGAGTCCAGACTCTTAGCCGAAGACTTGTTCTCTAGAGTCTTGAAAAGCATAATATATCATATATAATATTTTGTTTGCAAGCTGCCTCAGGCATGCAGTCGGGCTGGGGCTGCATAGCCAAGCTCATCGAGGTGCCAGTCGATCTAGTTGAAGTCCCCTCAAATAACAACCAAATCAAAGCTGTGAAAGCGGCCAGAACATTGCATGCCGCCATAAATAATTTCCTTTTGAGAGCAGTGTGAGAGATTGAACGAGGAGTGGCCATCAGTTTGAAATATGTACAGCGTAGCCAGCCATCTCAATTAGCAAGGTTTTGAGTGTATATAGTGCATTGAGCTGAGAAAGTGAAAGAGCGATAGGTTGATACACGGATAGATAGATGGAAGAATAGATAGATGAAGAGAGTTGGAGAGATGGAATGAGAGAGGTTAGAATGAAAATAAAAAGAAATTAATATTGTTGGACTTAAAGGAATGTTCAAGATCCTGTAAAATTTTCTAAAACCACAAGATGACAAGAATTTCAAAGCTGTGAATCAGTTTCAACAAGATGGAAATGAAAATGCACACTCACACACACATGAAAAAAAAAAAACAAAAACAATCTACCACTTGCCAAGAGGCGATTTTTAAACTTACATATCTTTTGAACATATTCAGGCTGAAATTCCACAGCAAAGTAAATGAACACAACCAAAGCAAGCAGTACCATCTTGCTACATCTAACATAACCCATATCTATATTCATGATGGTTTTAAAACATACAATATTCTTAAATATTCATTATTTCTGCCCACACTTTCAACAGGAACTTTCAATAAGTGCATTATCTGCTACTGAGCTCAAATTTTGGAAAGGTTCATCCTATATAATGGAGAAGTTTGACAAAAAAAAAAGATAAATGAAGAAAAAAACAAAAACAAAAAGAGGAAGCGTAGCTTTCATATATTGTGTAGGAGGAAGGATAAAGAGGCAGTAGGAATCTTCCACTTCACAAGAGGTCATTGCTTGCATTCTTTCCTCTGATTGATGCGGCGATAAGATAAGGGAGCGCTGAGGGGCCCTCCAGTAGATTCACAAGGCCAAGAAGATGTCTCGTCCGATCTAGCTTCCGTACGTCACAAGGAAGCTCTATGTTCACAAGGCATGTAGTATATCATTGGCCAGATTCTTCCCAGCACAATGCGGAATTGTTTTGCCCCATTTTTTATGTTGTTTATTTTTTTTTAAGCATCCACCCACTTAAAGATGAGTGGGAATAAAAGAGCTGACGACAATTACAAAAAGAAAAAATAATAATTGGTACTCATAAGTGAAGTTATACCTTAGTGTTGAGTATACTGCAACCACCATAAAAACATTTTACTGTGTTTATTGCTTTTGTAATGTGTTTATTGCTTTTGTTTCATAATTGCAGAAAAGAAAGGGTTAAATTTCAAAAACAGAAAAAAGAAAGATGTACAGAGGTATCACTGATGCTGGGCTCTGACATTACTGCAGTTATAATGAGGCATATAAGAATTAAAATGTGAAAGAGGGGGTTGGTAATGGCATAGAATAAATGCCAATTTGTGGTTATCATTCCACATGTATACAGGAATTTGACTCGTGTCCTTTGTAGGGTAATTACATGGAAGATACATCAAGCACTCATATGAAACAACACCAAGAATTAAAAAAAAATAAATAAAAGCTTTTCTCTGCTTTGTCAAAATAGATTTTATATGGGCTGACACGATGGGATTCTGTGGTAAATGTAGCCTTTAAAAACAATGGACAATGGACACTGATGTGGCAAAAGTTCAAATGTGCCTCCAAAATAATGGTGCAATATGAATGCATTTTATTGCTGCTTGGAATGTTGTGGAACAGGTGACAGCGTCTATCAACACCAAAAATGTGCGTACTGTGTGTGTGTGTGTGTGTGTGTGTGTGTGTGTGTGTGTGTGTGTGTGTGTGTGTAGTGTGTGTGCGTGTGTGTGAATGTGTATAATATGTGTGTGTGCATGGGTGTGTGTGAATGTGTATAATATGTGTGTGTGTGTGGGTGTGTGTGTGAATGTGTATAATATGTGTGTGTGTGTGGGTGTGTGTGTGAATGTGTATAATATGTGTGTGTGTGTGGGTGTGTGTGTGAATGTGTATAATATGTGTGTGTGTGTGGGTGTGTGTGTGAATGTGTATAATATGTGTGTGTGTGTGGGTGTGTGTGTGAATGTGTATAATATGTGTGTGTCTGTTCTTCTGTGTGTCTATGTGTGCGGTGTCTTTGTGCATGCCTGCCTCTGGGTAAGGAGATTTGGAAGAGTGAACATTGATATCAGTTGTTACACTAGCGGGCCAACATCCTTTTTGAGATGAAGTCCAGGCAATTTTTATGGACTGATTCTATTCGTCTTACTGTCATGGGACTTTTCAGTTCCAATCAATAGCATTGCGAGTGTAAGCAATACACACAACGGAAGTATTGCACTCTGTTATCTTCCCCCTCCCCCCTCAAAAAAAAAAAAATACACACATATCAAAATTAAAAAGAAAACAACAACTTCTGTTCATCTACTATTGCATGGTCTCTTTGAATATTCAACAAGAGATAGTCACTGTCAGGTATCGAAATTTCTTAAGAATTGAACAACCACAAGAAAAAAAAACCAAGAACTTTACTTGTACAATCACATGGAATGAGTTCTTCACGCTATTTGTGCACCTTGAAGACTCAGATAGTAACAGTTACTGAAAACTCCAGATAAAATGATCAAAAAGTTGAAAGAGATAACACTAGTGGCACGAAAGACATTGGAAATTCATGGCACATTTCTCGCAGAACATGAACTTATTTGGAGCTCTTATTTGAGTGTATATTATGATCATTGGCATGTATGTATATATGTGACATTCTGCTTGAATTTAGCTATGACATTCTGCTTGATTTCAATGCAGTCTTTCAAATGTAACTGTAAGCGGTGTGCCATTTAGATATTAATGCATTACTGTCAAGAACTTTAATGCCTTAATGTTAAACTTCAGCTAATGATTTGTTTGTCCTGCTGCTGATGCAGAGACGTTGAAAGGGAATCGGAGCTTAAAGGTTCTACGGGGAAGAGCTACGAAAACATCCCAATTATATCTCAACAATAACAGCTGGATCCCAATCGCCCCTGTACCTCATGTCAGGGTTTCTTACGTTTTAACGGAGGTCAGTGGATCTCACGCACACACGCGCACGCGGCAGTGCAACCCGCCGGAGAGAGGAGGAATGTTTATGAAGAATGATATCCACACGAATCCCCCTCTATCTGCATTTATATTTGATCCCCGGGTCTGTTATTTCTCTCCCCTTCTACCCCACCTTGAGTTGCCATACACAGGTTCATGCCATACATCACTACACTGTATTTTTCCTTTACTTTTGGTGAGGGATATGAGGATGGGGTGGTATATGATGAACTCCTCACTTTCCCCTCTCTCCTCTTTATCCTAGCCCCCCCCCCCCCCTCTTCCTTTACTCCACATTCCCAGCTGATTCTATTTCAGTGTTTTCAAGGTGAGGCAAGACAAGACACTCCTACGGATTGTAACCAATAAGGAGGCTAGTTTCCTTTGACAGGCTTCATTGGTCACAAGCTAGAATTAGTCTCTGGCTTCAAGACTCTGAAACACTGCACACACACCTCAAAATCTCCCTTTTAAGTGTAGCCATGGTAACCAAACTTGCCTAAGGAAAGACTGGCAGTAGCTTCATCTAAATGATAAGGTGTGCAAGTCATGCCACAAAAAGCATGATGAAAAATCAATGCTGAGCAGTAAAACATGAGTATTGCTATGTAGGACATTTTTTTTTTTTCTTAAAGGGGTGGATGAGGAGATGATTTTAGAAACCATATGTCAGCATCTGATTACGAATTAAAGACACTGTTTTGCACAATTTTTTTGCTTCATGGCGTTAGTTTTCAATCACATGCTATACTTTAAATGTTGAAGAATTAGAATACGAGTTATGAGAACTTTTGTACTACAGAAAATTCTTTCGGGCATGATCATAATATTTGCACTAAAACATCTTCATTCATTCATCCACACATCCATCCATTGATTTATCTTTCCATTCAAGGATTTATCATCTATAAGAATATTTGATTGAAGAAATTAGTTATGGTCATGGGCAGTTTGGCTTGGATATCAACTATAATTCTTGCATGTTGCTGGTAGTAATGATCCTTCAAAAGGGAGATAAAGAGAATGATAAATAGTCTCATATGATTATCATTTTCTTCAACTAGAAATCTAGGAAAAAAGAGCCCCTTGTGGAAGAGGCGGGGATGGAAGACGAGTATTTACTGAGGGACTTGGAATCCATGATGCCATTTGCAGAAAAAAAAAATGTCTGAACATCAAGACTAAGAGTTGGTGAACTTGAGCTGGGCATGGCAGGGGGTCGTTGCACCTTGATAACATCACAACATCTCATCATTACGGGATTCCTTTCCTAATTCAATAACGGCTCATGTAGCTGTCCCCCTTCGCCCCGGCCTGTGGGATCGAAACCCCTCGCCTGCTGGAAGGTAATCTTATAGTCCCAATAATACCCACTTCTATTACAACATTGATTCCGAGTTCAAAGGGGCTTGGGTGCTCCACGGAATCACATCGAAGTTTCTGAAACTACCCATGATATGTAGAATTGGTGGGTACATTCACTGTTGCTCAGCATAGTCTGTTTCTATCGATTTGTCCCTGAAAATGATAACCAGAATGATAGGCTTGTTGTCATTATTAGAAGGTGCAAAGTGCTTCAGCACCTAAATCTTTTGTACCTCTACATCTTCACATCAAGAAATTCAGTCATTATAGAAAGGAACCTACCATTGCCAGTGAGAATTGCTAGAGAATGATAAAGAACAAAATCGTGATCTCTAAGGAAAAGAGGGTCCAGAATCTTGTGATCTGAACTTCAAGCTGCGGGACTTGGTGACATGCTTGACTTTACAAAGGGATATTTTGTGATAACAAAACATTTCACTGAAAATGAAGGATTCTCGACCTTTGACTTTCAAGAGTTTTTGTTGCTATTGTTGTTTACAAACAGTTCTGTAATAAAAATAACTTGGCAGAAGGAAAATGAATCAAAATCTGCCCAGAATTTTACCAGGGTCCAAATTTCATATAGATGTTCACAATTATAGTGCTGTACATTGCAATAGATGTAGTTACCATGGCAACAACATAAATGGTCCCATGTGATCAATCATTACCAACTCCCAGAGTAGGCCTAACTAAAATTGATTGCAACTTTACAGTGCTTGCCAACCCCTTCACAAATTGTGCCCCATATGTTCAGAATAAATAATGCAGGGTAAGTTTCATGATTTTGTTGACAACAATCATTATTCAACATTTTCTCCTGGTTGCTCTATAAATCTTTTCACTTGTTTTTGTGAAAAGCACTTGAATGTTTGACTTGATTTTAAAATAGCATGTGTTGTGATTAATCTCCCTTTGTGCTTGGTAATTGATGCTGAATAATGTTTGACACTGATAAGGAAACTCTGGATAAATATTGTATTACAACATTACTCAGTATTACCATTATTACCGGTATGTTATATTCTCAGTATTCTATTGTTATAGTTACTACTACAACTGCTACTTGAATGATTGTCACCAACACATTGTGGTCACTTATGTAAAATACTGAAAAATACATATAAATATCTGAATGTTTTTCATACACTGCAACATGTTCGTATTTAACCCCCCCCCCCCCCCCCCCCTTCCCGGTTTGAATAAAGATTAGGGTTAGGGTTAGGTGTAGGGTATAGAGTTTGGGTTAGGGTTAGGATAAGGTTCAGGATGAGGATTAGGGTTAGGCTCAGGGGAAGGGTCCAGGGTAATTTTGGAACTCTATTCTTGCAAACAAAGTCAACAAAAGTTTTTAAAAATTCATTTCTTACAATCTCAGTGATACTTACAGGTTCATTACACTTTAGGAGCTTGGTGTTTGGCACACCAATTCGACTTCAATATTCTTCTCGAGTTGCTACACTGCTTCATCAGTTGGCTAAGAGAGGAAGTCAGCTAGCATCTTCCGTTACTCTTGTTACCATGGTTACTGACTTCCCATGTGTTGCATATTGTATGTTGTCTGGGGCAAGATGTCTTCAATCAAAATACTACGCTTTCAGGGGTGTGCGAATGAACTAACATTAAAAAAAAAAGGTAAGTGGTAGCACTTCTAGTCTCATATGTCATCACACACACACACACACACCCACACCCACATGATAAGTACTTTATCCATACTCATCATTAGAATGGAATGTTGGCAACACTAAGGCATTGCACTGTAATATTTGCCAGCTTTGTATGGAACAATAAGATTTTGCAACTAGGGACAAGAAAAGAGAAGAGGGAAAAAATGGTACCAGGTAATCAAGATTGAATGCTCCAGACTTACAAAATAATTCTGATATTTCCAGCAGACACGAGGTGGGGCACACATGTATAACACCCTGAAGGTCTCATGAATCTATTGGAAGTGAATGTTTTTTTAAGTCCCTGGTGGTTATATACCAGTAGGCATATTCAACTGTCTATCTCTCTATCCCTGCGCTTTGTTGATCTTTGTTACTTTTGATATCATTCTATCATTTTATTGCTGTAATATTTATCCCTCTTCCGGTGGGTGCGTCCCATTTCTTACCCTCTCTGCCAACCCACCCCAGTGAACCTCTCATAATTGACAACATCTCATGTAAATGAAAGCATGGATTCAGCACGTCCACTTCTCGCTGAGTAACGGGCAACAAATTACTTTGGCTGTGTAAACATCCCCACCCACGGACCTGGCCGGCTGCAACCCTCCACGTTCCCCAAGCAGCCGAACCAAAAAAAAAAAAGGCAGGACTCTAGTTCGCTCGGCAGCGTGAGGGTTAACGCCGTCGCCGTCTCACGCAAACTCCTTAAAGGACAGAGTCTAATCGGCTCTCCACACGGCAAGAGTTGGGCCATTTACTATCACTCCTTTATTTGTTTAATTTCAAACTGTTCTTTCAGTGAGTCACATACTGAAATCGACCATCTAGCTCTCAGTGGGATGCTTTCATCCAGTCATTTGTCATGCTCAACTTCTCACGCTAACATTAAAAGTGGTGTATGTATTTGTTACATTTTTTTTTATTCGTTTTTTTTTTTTCTTCTGATTTTGATTTGTCATCTCATGCCTGCGAGGGATAAGACAAACATCGTACTTTGATGTGCCAAACTGGAAATGAGCTGGATCATAGTATCTACTCTAATCTCGCAGGTTGGACACTACTTGGGCGGAGCGAGAGAAAGATCCACGGGTCCTTCTGCTGCACGTAGGCCTACTTACTGATGCTTGCAATACTGTGATCGCATATTAAAGGTCCTGTTTACCTTTGGGAACAGTGATTTTGAAAATTTTCAAGATATGACATTTAATGCATTGTGTAGGTCCGTCGTATCACAAAACATCCTATCATATACAATTTTCGCAATAAAGCCTAAAATACAAGGAGATATCTGTGTTTTTCTCAATAAACCGTAACTGTAGATGGTTTAGTCTGGAAACATTTTTATTATAACTATTGTTCACATTTTGTGTATTTAACAATACTTAACATCAATTTTACTGACTGAAATTTTTGCAGTGGTTGTTTCCATCCCTAACTCACATTTCAGAACAATTTTAAAGCACTAATGCTGGGTTTTTGTTTCATCTGCAAATAGTAAATTGTGCCTTTAAAGGGTTACATTCATTTCTTTCCCATTTTTTCGTTTCCTTTGTTTTGTTTTGTTTTGTTTTTCTTCCTTCGGGGGCAGGGTGATGAGGTGACCTGCCCACACAGAACAAAATGAAGAAAGTAAAACAAAGCAACTTTCCTCTCCCTCCTTGTTATACAATGGATGAAGAACCAATTTATACAGTTGAAAGATAATGTGGTCATGTGATAAAAATTCTAATTGTTTTTTTTTTTTTTGGCAAATGTTTAAATTACCACATAATCATCAACATCCATTTGGATCTTAACAAATTGGCCATATAAATTCACATATGTTGATTTCTTTCTTTCTTTATTTATTTTGTTCATGTTTGTTTGTTTGTTTACTCACCCAGTGTTGACTATTGGGCCTCCATAAATCCTTGCCCATGTCTTGGTAGAATGATGATGATGATGATGATGATGATAATAATGATAATAATAATAATAATCAATAACAAAAATTTATGATGCTTCACCCCAAAATCACAACTTGATAAATGAAATTATGGCAATTACAAGAACAAAACATGTTATGGTAATTTTGTGCATAATTAGACAAATATAAAAATCCTTTGTATACCAATAAATTGTATGTGTATATCATTGCTGGGGTGACAAGACCTTGTATCTGCAATTTTGGTGAAAATGACTTTTTTGGATTAATGGTCAAATAATGGGTTAAGTGATGTCCTGTCCAAATCTCAGCTGTCTTACTCCAAAAAAGAAGCCACCACGGCATGTCAAATGAAAGGCTATCCCATTCGCCACAGTGCTTTGGCCGCCATGTTTTTTTGCCCTCCTGAACATTTGACATTTTGTAGATACGAGGTCTTGTCACCCCAGCGACGATATATATTTACACTCTTTAGGGTGGGACACTGAGTCATTTGCTGAGCAATTCCCATCTTGTTTTACATCAACAAAATTTTGCCTGACTGAAGATTTCCTTGAAAGTATAATTATATCCAAAGGCTCTACTCAAGATTTATCATGGAGATCATTTACTGGCATGTTCAAATGAAGGAGGATTTCTCATACAATTCAAGAAAACCATGGCAGGAGTCATAGTTTTTATGAACAGCAAATTAGAAGATCAACACAAGTAGCCTAATGCGATGACTTTAATGACAGAATAACTACTTATGGTGTCTTTAAAGAGATCCTATTAATTGACTTATAGAAACTCTTATTCATGAGTTTCTCATCATCTGGGAAAGCTAAATTTTAACTGATCCAGATCCATACTGTATATAGACTATAGGAATTACTGTTATTATTGCAAGAACCATGGTGAAATTCGAAATTCGAAATTTCGAAATAAGCTAATTAGTTGCTGCTTTACTTTTGACACTGTGATTTCCATTTTTGTAAATTCCTTGCGTTGCAAGTACTTTTTAGAGTTTGACCCTAATCCACTCGTTATTTCGTTCATCTTGCCTTGAACATCATATTCTTATGGACAAAGTTCCATGAAGCAGCTTGAATACAATGATTTAAGATAATCTAAGCAGGTTGTGAGGAAAAAAAAAATTAACAGCTGTGGTGTCAGGAAGTATGTTAGCATATCATAGTGTTTAAGCAGTGTTGGTTTAGAACATCTCCTTCTTCTCTTGAGCATCTCGGATTTACAACATGTATATAGTTTTATATTACCAGTCACATATCATCAAACTTGATTGTAAATTCATTCACGATTGACTGCTAACCACAGATTTCAGTTTCTATATGTTCACTGCACTTTTGAATGGTAAGATAAAAGAACAACCGCACTGGAGTGGCCTCCGAGGCCATCACAGTAATGTGAGTGGCACTTTTATCACTTGGACCGCTACATTGAAAGGATATCTAAAGAGGTCTTTGCAAGAACAATCGCCTCAAACGGATAAGTGGGGAAAGAAAGTATTTGAGAGTTTCTTCATCAATCTTGGCAGAACTTTCTCACGATCTCCCTCCTGCATTTCTTGTTTCAAATAGAGCGAAAGAGTGAATAGATCCCTTTGAATAGGTCCTACTGTGGTAATGACTTCGTCATGAATGAGACACTGCGGGTTTAATGACCGATCTGAATGGATCTGCAAATGAAAGCTGGTGGCTAGGCGTAAGGCCTATACAATGTTGTTGAAGACACTTATGTGGGATTCTTGGCCTGTGCAACCAGAGAAGAGTCTGTCCACTCATCACACAAAACATCACATGTCAAAGTATACAAATGATGCATGGGTCTGAGTATGTCGGTGTTAATAAGGTGACTATGGAATGCTTAACCTACGAGAAAAAGCCGAGTGGGTTTAGGCTAAATTTCATAGTTACCGCATGCACACGATTCCTTCTGACCCACGAAAAGGCACTTACATCATTTTGTTTTATAGAACGGTGACAAATTTTGCCCGTAATCCATTGTTTTATATCGCATTTCAAACAATTTGAAAGTCTCTCTTACTGGCTAGCCATAGATCAAACCATGCATCAGTAGGCACCTAATTATTATAGAATGGGTGGCGAGAATCCTGTGATCTTATTGGTCGAGAGCTATGTGTTGATTCTTTACTCATTGCACGCTGAGTTACAGTGGCAAACATGTTATCGCGCACTTGTAGCAATAGTACGCGTACTTGTAGCAAAGGTTGCACGCTAAGCAAGCGTTCGCGCACTCAGCACGAGACGCCTATAGGCTAAAAATCATGCATCCAGTAAATACTGGATGCATGGTTTTGAAGTACCTGGTACTGGATGCATGATTTTCAGGCTCTCGTCTATGGCAAGCCAAAAGGAAATGCATCCAGTAAATTTGCCATCGGGTAACATGATAGAAAAATGGATTTTTGGCAAGAAAATTACCCATTCTATAACACAGATGACGCACATATCTTTTCATGCGTCAGTTGGAATAGTGTGCATGCGGTAACTATGGAATTTAGCCTAAACCCACTTGGCTTCGCCTCGTGGGTTAAGCATTCCATAGTTACCTTATGCACACAATTCCGACTGATGCACTTAGATGTGTGCGTCATTTGTATTCTGACGCATTAAAATTTTTAGTGATGCATGGCTAGCCATCTCTTGCCAAGTGCGCAAATGCTTGCTACGTGTGCGAACTGTTTTTTTACAAGTATGCGCAACAAAATACTGCCATTAAAAATTGATACATGACTCTCGGCCAATGAGATTGTAGGATTCTTCCTACCCATTCTATAAAAATGTTTGCTTGCTCCAGCTGCACCAAGGAAAAGCAAATGTTTTTAATCAAACCACACCTTTGGGGGATGATAACTGAATGATTACCAGTAGTTCTTCATAAATCCCACTGCAACCCTCACTCTGATCAGTACCCAGATGAATGACTCTCAAATTTTATCGCCCTGATGAAACGCTTTGCAAACAACCATCATGTTGCTGTGCAGCCACTAGGTTGATATCCCCATTAAAGCAGACTTGCAAAACACCATAAACTTTGATCACCTGCTTCATTAAAGTAGACCATCAGTTCACTCCACATCCTCAGAGATTTTGTTAAGCACAGTGAAATCAAACAGACAGAGCAAGAGATGTTTTCATTCTAAAGGACAAATTCTACCATTTCGGAATTTTGAATATCTCTATGAAAATTGGTGATGATGATGCCCATCAGATTAGGTGGCAATGAATGACCTTATGGTACTTTGATTTGCCTGCGCACAAATTTTTACTAAATTTTCTTTTTTCTTGACATGAATTTTAGGAGGAAGACATGAGAGCCTTCTAATCAAACTGTTCCAGAGTTTCAACAACTTAGCAATGTTGGTTTGCAAAGCTATGGAAGAGGGTGGGAGCAAAGTTACTGCATTATTACCAGAGAAAATAATGTCACGTTTTTATGAGGTATTTTTGTGAGGCAAAAGTATCATTGCTTTCTTTATCTAATGTGCATATAGGAGAGCATGACCAACAATTCTGTTTTGCAAAAACACATTCAAAAATGAGAATTAACTTCTCAATCTTTCTTCACTTTTTACTGAGTTTGACTATTGTTCTCATTAGAATAAACCTGTAATGAAAGATTGGAATTTCCCTTTAATCCTGAATGCCACTGGAGCAGAATGTGGGGGATGTAGGCAGGTCTATCACATAGAGTCTGTACACATGAAATAAGAACCGACACATACAATTACAGATCATTGAGGGACTCCAAATATCCACATGATTCCTCTACATTGTCTCTTTTGGTGTTGATCATTTCCTCCCCTCATAAAAGTCTCTGATCGAATTTTGGGGGAATGCTTGCATTTTATGGCAGTCATTTTTCCTTCTTTCGTTGTTTCATTTTTGTTGCTAGCTGTTGCTGCTTCACCTCCCTTCAGACAGCATTGCTATAATTATGTGTGCCCAGTTGCATAGCATGTTCTCCTATTGTTGTTGCTAAGAAGATAATAAGGAGCTTTCGCAAGTACAATGAGGTGGCTAGATGAGCGTGCCATGTGCAAAATTTGCTTCTGCGCATGTTCAAATTCAAAAAAACTTTCTTCGAAAAAACTTCCTTTCTTTCAAAAGATTTCACTAATTTGAATAACAACAAAATAATCAGTAAGAGATTTCTAAAATATGACATTAAGGGCCTCTAATAAAAACAGATTTTACAGAAAACAATTGAAAATGTTAATATTCAATTTCATCACAGGATTGCCTTTTTAGCTTTATTTAAAGTAACATAAAGAGCTATTTCATATGAAAGTGATGGAAAAAAATGTTGAAAAGGGTGATGAAGGTACTGAACTATCCATTATCTGTGTCAAAAATTCCCCTCAAAGTTCTTACATTGTATGCAAAGTTTATGCAAAAATGACTCTTATGTTGCTGGTTGTATTCAAAACATTGTTCTGGCACGGAGTAAATCCAGACAGCTTTATGATTTCTTTTCATAACCTTCTTAAGGAAATGCAGTAATGACTATCTATGGCTGGGCGTTACTACAAGAATTCTGAACTACAATGAGCATATAATGTATTTATGGGAGATGCCCTTTAGCATTTAGCAAATGAATCTATACCCGACTGTTATACACTACCCCGTAAAGTCATGACATTAATGTGGCATTTACAATGCATAAGAGAAGTCTTGTTTGTATCCACTGAAAAGTCTTTTCCCTCTTTATGTCTGAGGTTGAATGGATGGAATAAAAAGGGTGGAAGCCTAATTCTTTGGCTTTGACAAAGAAATGTGGGACAGCATGAAAGAAAAACTGACCATGAATGTTGAGATATGATTATATGAAATGCGAACAAAAAATGGGGCCTGCAATTGTAGGGCGTAAATTCAAATGAGATTGCTTACCTAAGATCTTACCTCAAGTTAGCGCACAGGATGCATCAAACGTGCTGGCAGTGGCATTAAGTTTTATCATCCACAACAGTTGGCACGGGTCTGGGCAATATGATATGGTTGTGTTGCTAATTTAACAACAATAACTCAAGGTATTGCATAATCCTTATAGAGTAACATACAAGCAGCTTATTTTGAGAGGTACTCATTGGGCGCATGTTACTGACCTGGATATACATGCCTGCAGGATAAACAACCCTTATCAGGTGAGCGGTAAAGTAATAACCAAATGAAAATATAAACCTGATCCCTTTCACAAGTACCTCACTGTATGTAATGCAATCAAATCAACTCTCTGTCCTTTTGTGTGAAGGAAGGTCGAAGATCAGTTCACAGCTAGTTTAAAATATGTATCCAAATCTGCTATCTGGCCCATTCTAATTCTCTTCACATATGTTTTTATTTATCATTATGCACTGTGACTACAAAAAATGCAGTGATTTTACAGAGACTTTAAATTATCATATTCAGCTACAAAATGCCTATTATGGTATGGAGAACTGCCACAATGACAATGTTCCCAGCCCCTTTTCAGTTTTTACGATCAATGATATAGATTTTTGATAGTAATCATTTAAATATCTAGTAAGCACTTCGTACAAGAGATCATATCTTTGTCATCTAACAGAAAAAAAAATGTCTGAACTTGTTTTCATGATCTCATGTCATTATTCATGAATCATACTAATAAACCATATCTCATGATCCGATCTCCACTCTGATGGATCCAGATACAAGTCAGAGAACATGAATAATATGACCTCAGTCTTTGAATTCAGTGTGCCGTACCCCCCCCCCCCCCATATATTCAGTCGCATTCGGTGAGGATTTTTTTTCTCTCTTTTCTTTTTAGTTGTTTTTATTATCAAATTCATCAGATTCCATCAACAAATAGAAATTCCGACATCCTGTTTGATTAAAAGCCTATCAAATACTTCCTCCGTTTCCCTCCTGGCAGGACACGTGTAAGACGATATCCCTCTGGGGCGAAATATCGCTGGGAGACACGAACAAAGGGCTGCAGAGTCAGCTGCTATTTGTACAGAGCATCGACACTGAGCTCATCTGAATATATCACGCCATTTCTCGAACTCTCTGACGACCACAACCTCAAAATGCAATTGGATGTATGGACAAAATGGTTTGCCTCAAGTAATAAGATAGTTAAAGGGAGTTGTCATGTGCCGTAAGTCTTTGCATTTCTCAGCCCGCCCTCCTCAATCAAACAAGAAAGAAAAGGAAAAGATAGAGGAAAATCAGACAATGAAGTTGAACAATATTGTCCAGTTTTCCAAAGGCATGCGTCAAATATCACTAACAGTGTAACATTTCAAAATGTACATCATTAGGGTTCTTTTTGGATATGCTTTCTTTATTCTTGGGCACCGACTGTGAATGTTTTTATTTTGAATCCAGTTGTCAAGGGAAATTTAATGGTGTGTGTGGTGATTGCCCTGTGTGGCTTTGAATATTTTATGCTACAATGACCCTGCGATCGTACATCATTTAACATCCTACACTGACATTATTTGCCAGGGTGCCTAACCAAAAAAGCCAAACAAACACACAAACTACAAACAAACATGGGAGTTGGCGATAAAGTTGCATGGTTTGATGTTGTTACATGTAATGCATGTACCATTTGACACCTAACAGAGATCTTGTGATGTGTGAATATAAAAAGATTTTTTCCATGAGCTGATAATAGGCCATAACATACAAACAATCCTTTTAACTGACTGTTTTTGAAAACTTACCAGGTTTCAAATGAACATCCTCTGAAAATGTTGTCTGGTATCACCATGGCATAATATGTGGATTTTGGATCAGATTCATTTTTAGTATTTGAGATGGGAAATGAAAAATACTTCTCTGTTTTCATGTCTTTTTTTTTTCTGTAATGGACAGTGTAACATAAACCTGGCATGTGCAGTTTTCATAGACTTTTCCCCAACAGGCTCTTTGTTTTCGAAGTGAATACATAAATCTCATGAGCCTGCAGAACTGTTATTTTTGCAATATAATGTACGCAGAGGCACTAAAAATGTATGAAATGATGCTGCAATAACACAATTTCAGTTGGGTAAGGCAAAAATATAAAATATTGGCCAATTATCCATAATCGTCAAATTGAGAAACAGCAGTACTCGCCAATCTTCCCACATAGAGTGGAGCTTGTTGGAAAACACAATTGCTAGAGCATGATTAATCATCACATAATGTTCTACCTCCCCACAATGGGGAGGGCTCTCCTGGAATAAGGCTGCGTTCATGCGAAACTAGAATTGCGTTTCTAAACATGTTTAGTCGCTAAACGTGTTTAGTTGCGTTGCGTTCATGCGATTTTTCCATTTAAACGCGTTTCAAAATGCCGATCTGAAACGCGGAAAAAAGGGCGTTTTGAATCATGATTCTGCCAGAATCACGATCGCAGAAACCGCATGAACGCAACCGTGATTTAAATCATGATTCTATGACGTCATGTTTCTTATGGGGTATCCCACAGCTTCTTGTTCTGTTCGCGCGCTTGTGTACGTCTTCTGAATCGTGTGTTTCGGTACCATACTTGCACTTGTTCGTTTACATCAACGCCATACACCGATTCTATGCTAGTATCTAGCTGTTTAATAATACATGTAATTACTCTCCGATTGAGTTGATAATAGTAATGGCTGCAGCGCTGTGTCTACCAAGGGGAACAATTGGAGAGACGAAGAATTAAGATTATTCCTCGATCTGTGGGCAGAGCCTGAATGTCACAGCTTATTGGAAAGTATTCACCGAAATAAAAACGTAAAGGCCTGTACAGTTGGAATAAGGAGGTCTGGCTCGAGCAGTTGCAGAGACAAGGTCAAACTGCGCAGTGCGCTGCGCAGTGGCAAAGGATGAGCTGAGCCAGAATCAGCGTTGCGAATGGCCTGCATGAACGCTCTTCCGCTGAGACCGTGATTTGAAACGCCGTTTTGAATCGTAATTCATGTTTGTGATTCTGGCTACGAAATTTGCATGAACGCGGCCTTAAAGTCATGCACTACGGATGGAAATTATTATACACTTTTGATCTTTAAATACTCCCACACAACTCATCATTCTGGCAAATTGCATCAGCCAGGAAAGTTTCTTGGTAGACCCTTTCAATGTGTTGCAACCAAATTCCAAATGGTGGAAAATTAATTTTGAGCCCTTCTGAGAACTATGTTTTAGCTTTAATAATTTAGCAAAAACAAAAAGCTTCACCATATAATTGTGAAATAGTGATGATTATTGTTTTAACCCATCAATCCTTGCTATTGTTTTGCTGCAGAAGTTATCTTTTTGTCCTCATTAATTTTTTGCAATCCTGAATTTTACAGTGTATCCTGTATTGGATAACAACCAGATGGAACTGGCTAAATTCATTCAATAAATAAAAAAAAAAAAAGATAGCAGAAAACAAACAGAATTTTGACTATTTGAGAAATGCATTAACTTTGAACTCCTTATAAAATGTCATGTCAATTAAGGTTATTGGATACAAATTTAGTGATCTACAGTCTTTTTTTTTTTACATTGTTTTGATAGAAATAATGGTGCATCTATCCTTGCTTTCACATGTACCGAGAGTGCATAATTTGAAACAAGAGTGCAAAGATGCATCACTAGAATAGAATTGTGTTTTAAATCAAGTATCCTTGTCATCTGAATGAAAAACTGGAATCACGGAGAGTGATGTGAATCGTAATTCCAGTTGTGCTTCAAATGACGGTCCGGAGGTGTTTTCCGATCACGTTTTGCCAGAATTATGGAGCAAAAGAGTCATGTAAAGGGAGTGACCTCCAATCATGTTTTTTTGGGGGGCGGAGCTTACGGTGACCTTTCAACCTCTTTCGCAGAAAGACTGCGCTCCTCAAATGCTCACACTGCAGTCAAAGCGCGCGCTACTTACAGCTCAAGAGTGATCGATGGGAACTCGGCAAGAAGCCAAACCTGCCCTCCTTGCTCTGAAATTCAAAACCACAGAATCCGGAAAACCATCCTCAATCATGTGAATGGACAATGATTCATATTGAAATTACAATCGTGTTTGTGATTTTGCATTAAAATTACATTTCTCCATAGGTGTGAAAAGACCTATGAAACACACACAAAAAAAAAGAATAAGTAGAATCTGACTGTGATTGGCGAATCAATATCAAAATAAAGGAAGTGAGAAGATCACACCACACCAATGGCGTGCCAAGGTCGCGTTTACAAGCACGCAGGGAAATCAGCACACAGTCACTATCCATGCCTGTTGATCTTGGCACATTGTTTTGAAGCACCAGGCATGCAAAAACTGATTTCATTGTCTAGATCATCCCCCTCAAATCCGAGCTACATGCATCACTCGCTTGCCTGCTATGAAATCATATTGCTGGAGTCAACTATTGTTATTTGTCTGAACTCTCCAAACAAATTTGGCACATAAAGATAAAGCACCTTGGCACTGGTTGAAAACTTCATGGGTTCATGAAGGGCTTATGATTTCTAGGTATCATAGTGAGTTGTCATGTAGGGTCTGCCATTTTACTTTTTTTGTTTTATTTCTTTGTGTTATCACTTGTGCTACATTATCCTATGACTAATTTGTGATTGATTATGGGGTTTATCATTTCATAATGCATAAAAATAGACATATAAATAAACAAACCATACATGTATAATATCTCTAATAACAACTTGGAACATGAGCAAATAATATGTGAGAATATCATAACGTGCCAAATTGATGAAAAGTAGGAAACGAAAGAACCTGCTTCAATAATACTCCCAAATCCTGCAGCTGAGCATGGCTCTACACAGCCAAAGGTGGTTCCTTGTGCTACAAAGAAAATTTTTGACAGCTGTGTGGATGGAATGAAAAATTGAATGTGATGGCTACAGATAAGTTGATGTAAGGAAGAGGAAAGGGGGGGGGGGGGGTGTGGGATGGAGAGTAGAAATGGAGTTGGGGAGCTGGGGTGGGGAAGGAGGGGGGGGGGGTGTGAGGGAAATGTGCCAGGCAAGCTTCCAATCCGTTGACTTGACGCAACACCTCGGGGCAGATGAGCCAGCTACTGCAGAGGTATAAGGCGACGACTGGCGAATTCTGAGCTGGACAGGGCTCAAAGGATCACGGCCCGGTGAACTCATATGGGAACAGTAGATTTGTGAAATGTAAATGCCGAAAATGCCGCTGGCCTGGCGCATCGACAGACCTCATCTTTCCATCTTGCAGTCCAGCACAGAATTTGCCAAACCATTACCTGACTTCCTGTTGTTATCTTCTTTTTTCCCCCCCATTCTCTCATGTTCTGTCCAAAATGGCCTCTTGTGGGGATGTACAACTCTTTGGAGGTCTCAATTTAACATTTTATTCACAGAAGAGTCACTTTGGTGGAAGATGATGGATATACAAAAATGATTTTTTTTTTTCCTTTTTACATGCTCAAAGGATACATCTTTACCTGTCTCTCTTCACTTCAGCTATGGTGTGTATGATTGAATCATATGTGGTGAATTATGTGTTGTGTTAAAATCACTGTTTACCATTGGGAGCAGTGATTAAAAAAAAAATGTTTAATGAGTCATCACTGTTTACCATTGGGAGCAGCGATTTAAAAGAATATTCAAGTTATCACATTTGATGCATATGTGTAGGTCAAGTTGTATTACAAAACATCTTACCATATAAAAATATCACAATTAACCCAAAAATATAATGAGATATCACTACTTTTCTCAATAAATAATAATGTTGATGGTTTATCCTAGAAACAATTCTAATAAAACTATTGTTCACATTTTGTATATTTAACAATATTTAACACTGATTGTAGTGATCAACATTTTTACATTGGTTGTTTCTATCCCAATCTCACATCTTAGAACTATTTTGAAGCACTAAAGCTGGGTTTTCGTTTTATCTGCAAATTTTAAATACGTGTATTGCTGTTTAATGACAAATTCTATCACACACTTCTGATGCCATCTGATGATGCATGAAGTAATATGAGAATCACACCCAAATTTAGACCTGTTCTCTTTATCCATTCAACTTGAATTCAGTCCACTTCAATAATGTGTTATGATTCATTCTTTTACCAAGAGTGGGCACTTTTTTCTTCAAATGTTTTGTGATTTATAACCCCCTCTATAAGATTTGAAATGATTCTCTACATTTCAGTCTTGACCTTTGACCTACGACATATGGCAGCTCACTCAAAACATGAAACCATCGAGTTACCCTGTCAATCCTTTTATGAAAACGATCGAATTTCATCAAATGCTACTTGGGGCACTTGACAAAATGGTGAAGTATAAGATTATGACCTTGACCGAGAAATTTGACCTTCAGTTTTTCCTACATGCAATCCGTTCAGTGTTTTTGGTCTTTGATGTTAGCAAAGCCAGTTTTTGGTCTAATTTTGATGTGCATATATAATTGTGAAAAAAGATGCAAAGAGTCACAATGAATTTCTGGGTACCAGCTAAAGACTGTAATTGGAGTCTTAATACAGCCATGATATAGCTATGGTGATTTAAAAAAAAAAAAAAAAAAAAAAAAACGGTTGAAGGAAGGAAAACTGAAACATTACTGCCAAGTTCAATACCATAAAACATTGAAAGACTGGAAAATGAGCCAAATGTTGAGGAAACTGTAAAACCAGCTACATATTAGATGGATTAAAGGACAAATTCACTTTCATAGACATGTGGGTTGAGTGAATGCAGCAATATTAGTAGAACACATCGGTGAGAGTTTGAGGAAAATCGGACAATCTGTTCAAAAGTTATGAATTTTTAAAGTTTCTGCTCAGTCACGGCTGGATGAGAAGACCACTATAGCTTATGATGTCACATGAGTACAACGGTATAAAGAAAGTATAAAGAAAATTCAACTTATTTTCTCTTTTCTCGCATAACAACAGAACACTCGACTTCTCTCTTTCAGAAGGCAAGGGGAACAATATTATCCTTAACATACATCAGTAACAAGTCCAAGAAATGTGCATTTTATTCAAAAAGTAAACTTTTGTGAAATTCTCTTTTTATTTTCCTTATATCGTTGTACGCATATGACATCACACACTGTAGTAGTCTTCTCATCCAGCAGTGCTTGCGCAGATACTTTAAAAATTCATAACTTTTGAACGGATTGTCAGATTTTCCTCAAACTTTTACTGATGTGTTCTACTAATATTATTGCATTCACTCAATCCACATGTCTATGAAGGTGAACCTGTCCTTTAAAGGCTGCTGAAATGAATATGAATGACTGGGACAACATGCTGTAAGTGATTACACTTTGACCGAGGAAGTTACATATTGATTGCTTTTATTTCTGTATAATTGTCTGCAGACATTTTTTTTTAAAACACATTACCAAATAAATGTGTGTAGTGTGTTGTCTTTATTCATACAACTAGGAAAGAAGGTGTTCTTCTTTTTTGTTTTAAAATCTATTAGCATAATTTCCCTACACCTATAGGATGTCTCAAGGTTTTAATAGTTAAAAGAAAATGACCTTATCCTCTGTCCTTTCAAATTAGGGTCAGCTCCTGAAAGGAAATCTCACTACTAAAGGTGCCACAGTACGTTTTGTATTGCCAGTGAAGAGCTACCCTAGATCACCTAACTGGGGAATTTCCCCCTTTTCTACCCACCATCAAGTACCCCTTCCCTCTCCCCCATTAAACTTGGCTCCACTTTCATTTACAGACTTGGGCACACACCTGTCACATTGCTACATACCCACCTGAAACAAACTATTTTCTTTCTGCCACAGCATTTTCTTGTACGGCCAACATTTATATTTCATTTCCTGTTTATGTGTCCTCCGAAGACTTAGTGACAGTTTTCATATACATTCTGGCCTCACAAAGAGAGAAATATAAAAAGAAAAGTAATCTGAATGCCAAAACAGGAAAAAAACACTCAAATTCCCTCTACAAGCCCTAAGAGAGACATAGTCTCCAATTGAAAGTAAAGCAAGAGACATAGATATCTGCATAGAATTGCTTGGAAAGCTTTCAACTGTATACTGAAGGGGAGAACATGTGACTTACAGAGTTGACACATGCATGTTTGAGGTGATTTCGTTTTGAGAGAAATGATGGCAGTTATGTACATTCAATAACTTTTCTTTATCTTCAGATTTTATCATGCACTTTTCCCATTTTGTTCATTTCATTTTCTCTTTCTAACAAACTCATCTGAAATACGGTGTGGATTCTCACTTTAAAGGTCCAGTTTACCTTTGGGAGCAGTGATTTCAAAAATTTTCAAGATATCATATTTGATGCATATGTGTAGGTCTGTTGTATCATAAAACATCCTACCATATGAAATATTTGCAATAAAACCTAAAATATAAGGAGATATCAGGGTTTTTCTCAATAAACCGTAACTGTATACGGTTTAGTCTGGAAAATTTTTTATTATAACTATTGTTCACATTTTGTGTATTTAACAACACTTAACATCGATTATACGGATTCAAATTTTGACAGTGGTTGTTTCTATCCCTAACTCACATTTTAGAACTATTTTACAGCACTAATGCTTTCATCTGCAAATGGTAAATTATGCCTTTAATAACTTCTGCTGAACATATGTTGCTATGATTCACTCCTTCAAACAAGGAGCAAATCATACTCCGATTGTTTACAGCGAAAAACAAAAATTGCACTCAGCAACTCTTTTAAAAGACAGAGGTGTAAAATTCACCAGTTCTCCTGCACTATTCTTGCCAGGGTCAACCAACTGCAACACCATTCACTGGCCAATTTTTATAGATAGAAAGAAAAAAACAATAAACAGCCATGGTGCTATCGTCAATTTCATCATAATCTAAACAATCCCGCAGGCTGCATGAACCCCAGCATGAACTGTTGAGAAGGGCTCACATCTGTAGCGAGACTCCTCTCGGCTCGCAGACCTCGCTAGAGGAAACTGGGCCTGGTAAACACACGGCATGCATTACATTGTATTAGATGAAGGACCTACCGGGGAGAATATTTTTCCTGAACCACAGAATGAATGCTTGACTGATTTCTTCTGACTAGCATGTGGGCAAAATCACTGCCACTTTACTCGTTCACAATTTAAAGGACATATTCTAGCAATGAATCGACCATGATATTATTTCCTCAAGCAACAACAAGGCCGCCCACTTCTGCAGATCAAAGAACGTACTCATACATAGCAAAAAGCCCACACAAACAAAACAAAATAAAACATTATTTACAAGCAAAAAAAAAAATATAAATCCAACTCCAATTATGATTAAGTATATAAATCAAGCAAAAAACACACAATTTCATTTCAGAGACACATTTACTTATTATTGACATAAAAGGTTCATATGGGCTGCGACACAAGAAAAAGGGCCTTTCAGAAAACGGTTTGCACATCTAAATATGTCAGAGTTCATTCTACAATGTGGCGGTGAAAACTCATTTTCGGTAATTTATAACCTAAGGGCCATTTTCTCACGTCACGGCCCATATGTATGATATACATACAAAATATAGTCATGTATTACAACAACAAACCAGTTGACAAATGCATGTGATCATCATAATGTGTTTCATCGAGTTTCACGCATTTCTGTGGCAGGAGGCTTGCTTATCATGGCAACAGGTGCCTTCTCTGCACCTTACCAGATCATCAGCTTCCAATATGGAAATATTTCATTTATTCACTTAATACAGATTGGTGAGCTTTTGGAAACATATAGAGAGAAAACAGCTTAGTAGCTACAATGAGGACAACGAAGCTGACTTTGCTACGAACACGCATTTCCCATAGACACCTGCCCAAGTATACTTGGGACTCGTCTTCAACAGGTTAACATCAAACCCCAAGTCTAGTTCTTGCAATGGATGTGCAGAGAAACTGCCAAAAGTTTATTCAAAATGACAGATTGTGAACTGAATGAGAAATATACCACATCATATCACTCGATGACTGAGTCTGGCTTAAAGGACAAGTTCACCTTCATTAACATAAGGCTTGAGAGATTGCAGCAATATTAGTAGAGCACATCATTGAAAGTTTGAGGAAAATTGGACAATCGATGCAAAAGTTATGAATTTTTAACACTTTTGTGTTGGAACCGCTGGATGAGGAGACTACTAAGGCTCGTGATGTCATATGAGTACAACAGTATAAAGAAAATGTAAAGAAAATTCAACATATTTTCACTTTTTTCGCATAATAAAAGAGCACTTGACTTGCCTCTTTCTAAAGGCAATGGGAATAATATTACCCATAACATATGTCAGTAACAAGTCAAGGGAATGTGTACTTTTTTCAAAAGATGAAATTTTGTGAAATTCTCTTTATATTTTCCTTATATTGTTGTACGCATGTGACATCATACACTGCAGTAGTCTTCTCATTGAGTGGTGACTGCACAAAAACTTCAAAAATTCATAACTTTTGAACGGATTGTCCGATTTTCCTCCAACTTTCAATGATGTGTTCTACTAATATTGCTACATTCTCTTAATCCTTATGTTAATGAAGGTGAACTTGTCCTTTAAGTATCAACTTTTGAAGAGAGCATACAAGAACTATAAGCCTGGCCAAGGACTACTTTACATAAAAATACATATACTACTAATAGAGCTACCAAAATTATTTTGTGTTTGTTTGTTTGTTGTTTTTGTTGTGTTTTCCAAAGACAACTGGCTGAACTTTGCGACATATGTTTTAAAGGGTGTGTACAGTTCTGGTTGAGGTGAGGATTTAGCTTTTAACGTTTTGCGAGATATT
This sequence comes from Diadema setosum, assembly GCA_033980235.1. Classification (NCBI taxonomy): domain Eukaryota; kingdom Metazoa; phylum Echinodermata; class Echinoidea; order Diadematoida; family Diadematidae; genus Diadema; species Diadema setosum. The sequence continues at coordinate 14,230,811 of CM067059.1, read as the reverse complement.
CAGAAACCACTCTATGAGATGTCAAAGAGCATGCAATTCTAAGGGGTATGAAAAGTTTATTTGATAAAAATCGGTTTTGAAATGGCTGAGATATCCAAAAACAAGTTGAAACAAAGAGATCCTAATAAAAGGCATGGCCTATTGCCTTTTATTATTATCATTTTTTGGATATCTCAGCCATTTGAAAACCAATTTTCATCAAATAAACATCAAATCCTTCTTAAAATTACATGCTCTTTCATATTTCATAAGAGATTTCTCATTATCTCACTTTATAGGGATGTTCAAAACATGAATCTCCACCTCAACCAGTACTGTACAGTCCCTTTAAAATGCATAACTTCTAATTCATTTGTGCTTATGTATGCTGACAAATTTGAAATAGAATTGTGAATGCCTGCTAAAGAATATTTATGCTTGAAATCAAATGCACTGATGGATATACCAGCCAAAGAAAAGATTAATTTACCATAAGAAATCTTTTTTTTTTTCTCTACTAGATTATTCGGTTGCTAAACCTGTGTGAAAAAAAAAAAATGTTTTTTTTTTCTATTTCCTTTAAAGGACAAGTTCACTTCATAGACATGTGGATTGAGTGAATGCAGCAATATTAGTGGAACACATCGATGAGAGTTTGAGGAAAATCGGACAATCCGTTCAAAAGTTATGAATTTTTGAAGTTTTTGTGCAGTCACCGCTGGATGAGAAGACTACTGCAGTGTATGATGTCACATGCATACAACAATATAAGGAAAATATAAAGAGAATTTCACAAAATTTCATCTTTTGAAAAAAATACACATTCCCTTGACTCGTTACTGACATATGTTATGGGTAATATTATTCCCATTGCCTTTAGAAAGAGGCAAGTCAAGTGCTCTTTTATTATGCGAAAAAAGTGAATATGTTGAATTTTCTTTACATTTTCTTTATACTGTTGTACTCATATGACATCACGAGCCTTAGTAGTCTCCTCATCCAGTGGTTCCAACACAAAAATTTGAAAAATTCACAACTTTTGCATCGATTGTCCAATTTTCCTCAAACTTTCACTGATGTGTTCTACTAATATTGCTGCATTCTCTCAAGCCTTATGTTTATGAAGGTGAACTTGTCCTTTAATACATACATAATGCAACCTGTTTTCTTCCTGTATTTCTTTCCGGTAGATTTGCAAATGACATTATCAAACCTTCATCAGATTCATGGGCAATTATTACCAGATGGATAGGTATTTGGTTCAGGGAATTGCACTGGAAATTTATTTCATTCACAAAAATGTATTGCATATTTCATTACACATACCAAAAAAAGATTGTGGTATCAAGGTGATATCTATTGAAACCCTCACTCAATCCTCATATATGTATTATAATTGCACATCAAGATGAAATGTCAGCGCAAAATGCCAGCCCCTAATGACAGGTCTGCAATGTAATTTGTGTGGCCTGAATATGTAATTATGCACGTACAAACAAAGACATGAAAGCAGTGGCAGTGGCAAATCAATGCCATATCAATGCCAAATGACATTTACAGATGACATTGTAGTTGGATATCTGGCAAATTCCTCTACATCATTAGCTGTCACTGCCAAAAGACAGGCATGCACGTTTCAACCAGCAGTCCCTGCTTTCGAAATCAAACATGTACTAAACTGGCGGGGGGGGGGGGGGGGGGGGGAGGAGAGGTTGTTGCAGTGCGCAATAAATATGGGTGGAGAAGTATGCAAAAGATTTAATCGGGCGCATTATTGTATTCAAGGTTTATAGTGCACATGCATTTCTTTGCTACATTGTTTGTTGAATATCACTGTTGTGTAAGACAAACTCTCAGAGAGTATCGTGTCAATGAGGCTGATGGAACTTAAGGAAATGAATGCAAAAAATTGTTGCATAGGTCGTATAATGTCATGGTGCCTTTTTTCTACATAATGAATACAGTTTTAATTGCCTACAAACATTTCTTGAGTTATTCTTGACTATTTGCTACAGGTTTTGTTTAGTGTCTGTCTGTCTGTCTGTCTGTCTGTCTGTCTGTCTCTCCCTCTCTCTGTCTCTCTCTGAGGGTCCAAATCATATTCGGTTCAAGAATTGCCAAGCCACGCATTGATAATGGCAGGCACCGGGCAATCGAGGGGCTGGTTGCTACGGAAAAATGGCTGGAGCTCAGCCAACCACTGGCCGTTCGATTTGGGGCATTGATGCGATCAGTAATATTCTACCTACATGAAAGGGTAGATGCATGCTATTCTATAAGCCCCCAATGTGTCTATATATTTCCTTTCTCGCAATAACATAGCAAACATCAAGACATTATATTTGGTGTATCAAAATGATAAATTACAGAGTTGTAATAACTGGGTAAAGATGATATTAGAAATAAGCTTGATGAAGCTGTTTTAAATTGGCATTGATTTCTTCTGCCCTGTGAAAAAATAAAAATCATCAACTGTATAAAGTTTTTTTTTGCACGAAAGGCCCGAAGAGAGATTGGAGTCTCAATTAATGGATCTAACTTCGTTTTTTCACGAGAGATTCGACAGATTTCTGTAACTAGATTACCATTCACATACCAACTGTGTGTTTTCTTTTTGACTTTTGTCACTCTTTCACTTTCATTTCAGTTAGTCTTGTGTTTGTATGTGTGAGTCATATGTGAAAAATTTTCATATCAAAACCTGTATTGACTTTATTTCTTGCATGCCAGGATTAGCCAAGTTGCATTAATATGCAATAAGAAGAGTACGAAATGGACTTTTCTCACTCATTGTCATGTGAACTTTGACAAGGGCCACTACTGGGTCTGCTAGTCCTAAAAAAAAAGAGAAAAGATTTGTTAGGGTAACATGGCACTGTGGAAAGACATTATGGTTACGAAGCACTGATAAGGGCCGTTAAGGGTTGCTAGTCCTGAAAAAGGCTGTTGGGGTTTTATCATAAACTTTTGTGAAAAAAAAAAAAAATTGAATGGTGAACACCATCAAGCTTGACGGATTGTGCCATCATTTTACAGACTTTTCGTTACCCAGCAGAACTCAAATATGTGGTTGCTGGTTGTGCCAAGCAGGTGGTTTGCTATATACAGGTTCTTATTACTACACAGTCTCTTTACTGGGAGTTCTCAGGTGGTCACTATGGGCAGGTAGTCATTACAGGCAGTTGGTCACTAGAGCAGGTCTGAGTTTATATGTCACCATAACAGATATGGTATGTCTCATAAGAATTTGTGAAACTTTCAAATTACATCTTTTCACTTCCTTATTCTTTGTGATCTTTGATTTGAAACTCAGACTGGTGTGTGTGTGTGTGTGTGAGTTTGATGATGCCCTGTTTGTATTGTAATCAACTTGAACCATGAAGGGGGTGTTCCCCCTTAATGAGCCAAATTTGATTGGTGGAAAGTCTTCTGTAAACTATGCACCTGTTTGATTCCCCCCTCCCCCATATGCTGCAAACTGAATTTTCAATCCAAACACTTCTCCATTGTGATTCTATTGAAGCAATTTGTGTGTCATACAAGTTTCTCACTACACAGCTGTCAGATTTGTATATGCCCCCCCCCCCCCCCCCAATGCATAGGGGGAGTAACAGGTTTGGCTGTTAACACACAATATTCAAAGTGACCTTGTTATAAACATGCTTGTGAAGTATTAGAAAGTGAAAACAATACAACCAGAGGTGCACATTTATATTGGAAGTACTGTGGTATAAAATACCGTGGTAATTTGTAGTCACCGTACTCATTGGCAAAATACCACAGTAATAGATACAACAGTATTTCAGTCTGTACGGTTCTCATTCACGAAATACCGTCGCATTTTTGGCGAGAAAGTACACCTCTCTGAGGTATTACGCACTGCGCATACGCATCTATATCTCCTACAGGTAGGAGACAGGAAGTGTGCCGGGTCACATGAAAAATGCATCGGAGTGCGGTGGGTGGTACAGTATGTCGTGACATGATTCAAATGCAAGGCTCACATTCACAGTACATGTGAAGTTTGAATTACCACCCTTAATACCATGGTATTTTCATGAGATAACCTCCGGTGTATTTGCATTTGCATTACAAAGTATCGCACAACATACCACAATATTACACTGCAAGTGTGAACGATGGGCTAATTGAGATTCATACTTCCACCTTGGAGCTAGCTCTATGCTTCCATTCGCTTCCTCCTTCTCTACATCCTCCTCCTTCTCTATAGCTTCCTCCCCTATATCTTCCTCCTTCTCTATATCTTCATCTTCTATATCTTCCTCCTCTATATGTTCCTCTTTCTCTATATCTTCCTCCTACTCTATATGTTCCTCCTTCTCTATATCTTCCTCCTTCACTATATCTTCCTCCTCTACATCTTCCTCCTTCTCTATATCTTCCTCTTCTATATCTTCCTCCTCTATATATTCCTACTCTATATCTTCCTCCTCTATATATTCCTCCCCTATATCTTCCTCCTTCTCTATATCTTCCTCCTACTCTATATCTTCCTCCTCTATATGTTCCTCCTTCTCTATATCTTCTTCTTCTATATCTTCCTCCTCTATATATTCCTCTCCTATATCTTCCTCCTTCTCTATAATCTTCCTCCTCTATATATTCCTCCCCTATATCTTCCTCCTTCTCTATATCTTTCTCCTCTATATGTTCCTCCTTCTCTATATCTTCATCCTTCTCTATATCCTCCTCCTCCATTACTACTCCTCCAGTACATCCTCCTCCTTATCCATATCTTCCTCCTTCTATATATTTTCCTCCCTTTTCTGACCATCTCATCCCCTGTCTCTCCCAACATAGATAAACTACATACTTCTTGTGAGAGTCTGTCTATCCATATCAAAAGTAAGAAGCATGTTGTATCTTCCCTTGATTCGTTTTGGCGCGCTTCTGATGCAATTTTTCAGTTGTTCCTAGGTCATGTTCTAGCTTCTTCTTTTTTTTTCCCCTCCTGGTAGTTGGATATCCATGAATTGGGTTAACACTTGTTATCCAGCCACTGCCTAGTGGTATCAAGTTACAGAATGATAGTCTGTCTTCAAGGAAAAGATACTTTATATAAAAAAAAGGGAAATAGTTACAATAGAAATATAAACTAATGAATTAACATCAAAGCAATATTGGACGCACAAATAGAGACAGCTGTAAATTCTCATAACACTTTAACCTGTTGGCACTTAAACAATTAAAGACGTATTACTGTAATAAGATTTCATTTTCTACCTACTGTAAAGTAAGAAATGTTTGCAGCATGAAATTCTTAGTAAATTGGAGCTGACAGCCTCTTTTCCAAGGCATGGAATTTTTGCGAATTGCTCCTGGCATTAAATGCATATAGTGCAGACAAGAACTTTTAATATGCATTTAAATTTTGTGAATACTGGCTCTCGTGAAATTCGTGAATTTGAAATGCACACAAAAACATTTCTGGTTTTACAGTATTCTGACTTGAACCATTTTCTCTTTTTCCACTATCAGAATGGTTCCCCTTCCACCTCATGCCTCTACAAATCAATGATACTGGCATACTGAACACATACAACATACCTAATAACCCCTGGATTACTCACACTTTGTTCACTCACAGCTTTAGTTACAGAGAAGGCCTATAGTGATTCTAGTTTGTATAGCCCTGAGTACTGATATAAAGGATTTAAAGAATTGACATCTAGACCTGACTAACACAAGAAGAATTTTCAGCATGTGAATGATACCCTGTAGTACTGAATCCACAGCATTTATTCCTCCCAGGGGCCAAATTTTCACACGGGTGGGTTTAGCACTTAAGGGTGCACACAACCCCAAAAGCTTTGGGGGAAACTGTCCTGCTCCTGCTGGCCTGAAGTTCATTCACATGTGTGCAAAAGATCTTGAATAAACTTGTTATCTCATGATGCTGACCAAAGTGTGAACACACAGGACAAAGAGGGGTATGTCTTGATGGTTGTCCAAATTCGGCCAACTCTAACGGAAAGTCTCCAAACGAACTTATTCACGACTGCCATTGGACGTGACAGTAGTAGTCACGACGTGATGTTTCTGATATGTCCTCCTTGAAAAAAAAAAATAGAGGGAAAAACAAACAAAAAGGAACACAATTTTGGCACATTTTCAGACATAACACAATTGCATGACCTTACTCTAGTTCCGCAGGTATTGTACGAGTCATCTATTTTATGTGACCAGGCAATATAAAGGCACTCTTCGGAAACAAATACAAAACATGGCACAGATCCACATTTAAGGACAAGTTCACCTTCACAGACATGTGAATTGAGTGAATGCAGCAATATTAATAGAACACATCAGCAAGAGTTTGAGGAAAATGGGACAATCCATTTAAAAGTTATGAATTTTTGAAGTTTCTGCTTAGTTACGGCTGGTTGAGAAGACTTGTGATGTCATATGTGTACAACAATATAAAGAAAATATAAAGAAAATTCAATATATTTTCACTTTTCTTGCATAATAAAAGAACACTTGACTTCCCTCTTTCAAAAGGCAAGGGGGAATAATATTACCCTTAACATGTGTAAGGGACGAGTTGAGGAAATGTGCACTTTTTTTAAAAAAGTAAAATTTTGTGATATTCTCTTTATATTTTCCTTATATTGTTGTACGCATGTGACATCATACACTGTAGTAGTCTTCTCATCCAGCAGTGACTGTGCATATACTTTAAAAATTCATAACTTTTGAATGGAATGTCCGATTTTCCCCAAACTTTCACTGATGTGTTCTACTGATATTGCTGCATTCACTCAATCCATGTGTATATGAAGGTGGACTTGTCCTTTAAGATCTGTGGTGTATGGATGAAAGCCAGCATGAGAAGGGATACTTGTAGAACGAAAAGACTCATACGAATGTTATTTCCCCCTTTCAACTTTCTGCTCCATGAAAGGCAGTATCTTTTGCTGTTTTCCCATTTAATGTATTAACAATGCATTGCTGTGTCTAGAACCCACTTTATACTGAGACGGAGACACTTATCATGGTTTAACATTGTAGTTACCATGGAAACAAACACAATGCCACCAGCCGATTGGTTGTTGCCTGGCTGTTGCCACGGCATGTGCTAATATTCAAAGTTGTTCGTCACTGCAAGTGCTGTAGGACAACTCACATTAAAGATCCCTATATGTGTGAAGTACTGTTGGTTCGAGAATTTTTTCTGCAGATTTTCCTCATTCGCACTGAAACAAGACTTTCTTGAATACTTCACAAGCTGTTTTCAGCCAACACGACAACAACAGGATTAATCTCATTTCAACAAGAACCTGTGACCCTGCTTGATGGCTTGTTCGTAAAGGACTCCGAGAGCACCAAGTGTAAAATCTGCGGCTGATGGCATCCCCAAACCCCCGTGCACTTTCTTGTGTTCCTTGAAGTGTGTAAATATGTTTAGGCTGCTGGCATTGTTCCAGTCAATATGCGGACATGATACCATACAACTTCTGCCGATGCCGTTCTTGAGGATAAATCCTCTTCTCTACCCTGTATGTCAGGGTACAGCCGTGCACAAACTACCTCTTTAACTGACCCCATCCCCCCCCCCCTTCCCCCCACAAAGCCCTGAAAGACTCCTTTCTCTCAACAGCACATCAAATCTTCCTGCATAAAAACTTGTCTAAATCTTGTTTGTGTGGCAGATTCCAAGTTCTTAGAGGCACTTAGGGGTACAGGGGAGTTTGGACCAAACAGATAGACAGCATATATTTTGGCTTGCTATCAGAAACCTTTCCTTTTCATCCTGAACTCCTTTTCAATTCTAAACTCACTGAAATCCAATCTCAAAAATAAAATGACATTACTGTTCCTTCTAGGAAGAGCATATCCCTATTAAAAAAGCCAGAAATGAAAGCTGTTTACATGCAATGAATTTTATTGTTGCTGTTTGAGCATTTGGATGATATTCTGGGTATTCCTTCCTTTCTTACTTTTTTTGTTTTGCTTTGTTCAATCAGACTGAACTAGATTTAGTACAAGTAATTTCGTTTGAAAGCCGCTATTAAGAGAAGAGAACTAAAACGCATAAGGTCTATTATGGCTATAAAATATATATATATATAACTCATATTGTAGCATTCAAATCATAATCCTCAGTGTTTTTTCAGATGATTGGAGGATGTCAGCCCTGGATGCACAAAAAAAAAAATCACAAGGTGACACAGGAAATAGCAGAGGAGCATAAGTTCATTCCACAATGATCTGACAGAGAACAATGTATGCTGGTTTGATCAAACATAAAAATGTACTCTTATTGAATTAAGTCAACCAAATCAAGTTGAATTTTGGCACAATCATACATCTTTTAACAAACAAACAGAGATGAAATTCTGATTCCCATGATGTTGTTTCTGACTTATGTGCAGGAATATTGAACCACCCTTATGAAAAAAAAGAAAAAAAAAACATTGATGTGATTTTGATGACATGAAGCTCATCTCATGCTACATTGATACCACAAGCCGTCCACTTTGATATTTGAGTAAAATGAGGACCTGTTTAGATGTCTCTTACAACAGCTTTGAAAATGATGATAAAAAAACACACACAAAACACACACAAAAAAACAAACAAACAAAAACATAACTATTAAGGGAACAGATGTACATATGCAGTTCTATACAAATAATACACATCAATGAGGACATTAGTAAGAATTACCCAAACGAAGTAATTGTAGGCCCTACCTTTGGAACAGTCACACGCCCGAGGCAATATCCAAGGGTGTTTGGACTGTTTTGAAGGTACCAAGTGTGGGTACATTAATTCCCAAACAAAATTATGTGCGCTATTTGTTTTATAAGCTGATGAAACAGATCCTTGTTGTTCTGATAAATTACCCACATCACTAGTACATGAAATTGTGAACTCTTGCCCAGTCACCATAGTGACATGAAAGTGCTAATGCCCGATCACACGCAAAATTATGTGTTAGGCAAAATAAATGCCTGGTCACATACACACTTTCAACCAATCATTTGATTAGGATCTGCTGCATAAACTTATAAATGAATAGATGTATATCTATGCACACATATATCTGTGAATCTTAAGCTTGGACAGGGTGAAATGTTGTTGCTGTTGTTGTTGTTGTCACCACCGCTCCAGACTGTTAAATGTCCTGATCCCGAGATAACCTAAATGAGCGCATGAAGGGTTTCGGTAGACAAGCCACTTATCCGAATCCACTCAATGACACCCAGGCCCCGCACTGATGATTGAGTCTTTGGGAAGCCATATCGCTTCACTCTTGTGCCAAATGTTCTCATCAGAGGCGAGTTTCTGTGCCACATAGAAACAGGAACAACAGCCACTTGGCAAAGTCCAGCAAAAAAAAAAAAAAAAAAATGTCTCCAATCCCTGCCAACCAATCCTTGAGAAATAAGAAAAAAAACAAAACATTAAACATTTTCTTTTCTGATTCATATATTTCCCTCTTCATCCATATTTTGTTGACAATTTGAAGTGGCTACATACGAGCAGCTATGTAATTCAAACAAAAGTTATGAAACAATAGTTTTGTGAGTCAAATACAAGATGAATTGGAAACCGGAAGCAATAGAAATGGGGAAGTCGGCCATTGCTGCACTTCATTCAGTTCTATCATGCAAGTTCGGTGCATTCTGGCACATGAAGTCTCCATATTCTATTTGACTGGATTGAAACATCTCCCCCATCCCTTTCTCCACATTCACATACACACAACACACACACGTACACACACACACATACACACATACACATACACACACACACACACACAGTGTCTTGTTGAAGCAATATTTCTCCATCCATGGATTTCCCAACTTGATATTTATTGATGACACATGACAAAATCTACCACATGTGCAACAAAACTTTCCTCGCTCGACCGTCACATCTTTCCTCTTCATGCAGATATATACCCCATCCGCACTGCATGCCTGTGGCTGTTGAATAGAAATGGTGGATTATAAGTGTAATCTTACTGTTATTCATCTCTGCTATATGGAAATTTAAATCTAATTCCTTCTCCCATGGTCACTCACATAGAGAGCGATAAAACACCCTCAAAACTGACAGACAATTTGGACAGAATAGAAAATACAAAATGGACCTCTTTGAAAATGGGGGAATGTTGGAAACACTCCATACTTGAAAAGCAATTGACTAATAGGTCATACCATCCAGGGATATGGTTTCATGTGCAAACAACACTTGGAAGAGAATATGTGAGAGACAAAGACATGGGGGACAGGAAAGAGATATAGAGATAAATAGGTAGATAGATTGATAGATAGACACATAGGCAGGTGGATAATTAAGTAGAAAGATCTATAGGCTGATGGACAGGTAGATACATAAATAGATAGAAAGATATAGGCAGATAGGTAGATGAGATGAATAGGTAGAAAAATATAGGCAGATAGGTAGATAGAATGAATAGGTAGATAGATTCATATATTGACAGCTACATAGATAATTGATAGATCAATGGATTGATCAAATGATAAAGAAAGAAAGAGTGGGAGACAGTGTGTGAATGCAGAATATCTTGTGGTTTGAAGTATTGCAAATATGAAGTATTGTAGAAATGTGCAAATATGTTGCTTACTGTGCCTTGTCTAGGCAAATTTATGATTTCACTAGTAAATATATATTGACACTGAACTAAATAAAAAAAAAATGGCAAATTTCATCATACTAGACCAAGTGCAAAAAATTTGACTAGATCACAGAAAATGTGTAATTATACAGTATATAGATATGATAGATGAATAGACAGATAAACATTATTAAAGGTATACTATAGACCGGCATATAAGAAGGTAGATGGGTGCCAATATTGGATTCTTTTAAAGCTAACCTGAAAACAGACCTCTTCACAAAAGCATAAGGTACACAGCTGACACAAAATTGTAATTGCCTGTAGCATGTTATATTTATTCCCCACCTCCTCCTGCTTAACAATGTGCCTGGGAATAGTGCTACTATTTAGATGATGCAATAAAGATGTGTTGTATTCATCATTGCTATTATCATCATTATCATTATCATGAGTGAATAAATTTGAATAAAATGGGAGAATGAAAGAGGAAAGAGAGCAGAGATATATAGATTGATGCATTCCAACAGTTGCACAAATATATTGAGGAAACAAAAAGAGAGAGAGAGAGAGAGGGAGGGAAAGAGAGAGGGTATATAGGCAGAAGAGAATGTGACAATATGAATCAGTTATTAGTAGTTGGAACATGATGGAGTAATACTGAATTAATCGTACATAGTACGAGGAAGAAGTTGTAGCCTCTATAGTAACTGGCAGGGCAGACTCCATTGTATCAACACTGGCTACACCCTGCCAAGCAGGGCTCATGTGACACTCTGTTCAATGGCAGCATCAGAATCTGGTCGCTACGGAAACGGGGAACACATCCAAGTCACGGCCTCCCCTCCTTCTGGTGTGGTTATCATCACCCAACTGTGACAGTTAAAACGCGTTCCGAGGACACACGACCGATACCGCACATTGAGCCGTTCCTGTCCAAACCATTGGCCATATTTCTCCAGGAAAGAATGATTAGATCTTGATTGATCATACGTGTGTTATTTCCTCTGCGTGCTGAAAAGTGACAAACAACTTATTGGCTGAGATTTTTTGAGGGCGAGTGCCGTCCTCTCGTGTCCCACCTATGAGTGAATTTGCACAGAAACTTGACCAAAACAACTAGTTAGACCTATCTACATACATCAATGAGTTTGACGATTCTTTAGCTGATAGCGCAAGATAACTTTCGGGTCATTCATTTCATCCAGAGATGACAGTTTCCACAAATGTTCCTTCATATACAATTTTATGTTGGCTGACTTGTTAGCCCAAGGTGACACTTCCACCATAAATGGTGACATTCACAGGTTCTTTGTTGAGGGTGGGGACCCATGCAAAGCATTGCAATGATAATGCTGTTGCCAGTATGAAAGGTTACTATAAGATTCTTACGCAATTTATGTACAAATGTACACAGACATATACATACATACATACACATATACATACATACATACATATATACATACATACATACATACATACATACATGCATGCATACATACATATTACATGTATTTCAGTGGTATATCACTATACTTTATTAAAATATATCAAACAAAGGAAACATTGAAAGATACAACAATACAATAGATATACAAATATCAATGTTGCACTACATTGCCCAGGACACATGCATCTAGACAGAAAGACCATTAAAGAAAAGCCATTAGAGTGACCTTTGTAAAAAGATGATCATTCTGTACAGAGTCATGGCAGGTCGTTTGAATCTGATCCATTCATACGGCATTATGAAGTAATGCACAGATACCTTAAATACACTGTACATGGACAAGAATTGTGTGTGTATACAATGCAGATACTGAAAATCATATGGGACAATGTTCGATAAATGATTATTAACATTATGTACATAATTACTCATAAAATCAAATGTTGTGGATTGCTTTCGTTTGTGTGATGTCTAAATGTATGCGTACCATATGTTGTTCATTCATTCCATGAGATTCAGCAGTGCAAGACTTATCAAGACTTTTTACAGGGCACTACCATCACCTGGCCATTTGTGTACAGCTTAGAAACAGATCAATAGATTACATTTACCTTGTTACAGGCTGCATTCAACAGGCTGCCTGCCTTTGGGTGTGATAACTGAAACTACTGAATGGATTTTTGCAGCTGCAGAGGAAATTTGTAGCAACAGGATTAGCCTCTTCGGAAAAGTGGCTGAGCTGCTCCCCTACACGGGTGACAACAAGGAAAGAATTGAATAAAATAGCCAATATGTGAAAATATCATCTATCTATCTATCTTTATATATCATATATATCAATTTATCTATCTACAATTGTATCTATCTATCTATCTTTATATATCAATCAATCTATCTATCTATCTGTCTGTCTGTCTGTCTGTCTATCTATCTACCTATCTATCTATCTATCCATCTATACATTTTATATATGAAACAATCCATTCTTACAACACACTGATATTTAACATATCATATATTGCCTTAATTTGTTTTGTGTTGTTCCTTTCTTTCTTTGATGACGGACATTCACTGGAATCTAACCAACAAATCAGTCTCCTGTGAAGTATAACTATTAATCAACTTCCCCCTTTCATAAGCAATGGAACAGAACCTCCCTGTAACACCCTTCCTCCAAAATGGACTATTCCATGCTTGCCACACTTCCGGGCGGGTAGCACAGCAGTCAATGACCAATTCTGGAAAATGTGCCCGCAAACTGTGATGTTATCTGCATCACTTCTCACACAACTTGGCCCATGAAAGGCTTGATGAACAATTTGGCAGCTAGTGGAGAGGGTTGACGCAATGTTTATGCCCACACGAACACCAATACACACACAAAACACACACACACACACACACACACGCATACACACACATACACACATACACACAACAACAACAACAACTCACAGACATCTGTCTATGCCTCTGAGATCTCGGAAAAATTGCCTGCACTGTTAAGTACCAGACCTGGCACATTAACCTCTATGAAGTCGGCAAGAAGTACTCTATTGAGATTTCAAGAACGGGGAGTCATAAAGCCCACACACCTCACGATGAGGTGAGAGCCTGGATAACAATAATTTATCACGATCCCAAACATCCTTACAAAGACACATACAACACACATACAACACACAAAAACATGATAAGAGGCCTGTCAAGAAATAAAGGTCATTTGTTGTTGTTAACACCACCAACATCAAAAATCATGAAATCAAAGCGCACGCTATTCAGAAAAAAAAAAAAAAAAATGCCAGGGAATGCCCTGTAAGAAACAGCCATGTTAAAAGGTGTTCTTTTTTTTAAAGGTTTCAGCACAAGGCCTTTTATTAACACCAAAATAGGAATACCAGCATGCACAGCAGGATGTTCTTTACAGAATGTTTTGCAAAATTGTCTGCTTGTTCATTTGTCATGACGACTCTGTTTACTTCAACAAAGCATCAATGCTGCAGAACAGACATTAGTGGATTTACATGCATACCACACAAAACAAAAACAGAGCCTTTAAAAAACAACCTTCAAACCTATATAGGTGAAGGAAATCCTGCAAAAGGAGAACATACCTCACAGATAACATAGATTAAACTCAGATTACTAAAAGCAGAGCAACATATTATTTCAAAGTTTGGGCTTTAAACAGTACAGAATTACAACAATTGGAAATATCACTAGGGATATGAAAAAGCAAAACTTTATTTTGTTTAAGTCCAATAGGGAAACAAGTATATTTAATCTGGTTTTCAGGAACACAATGTTTTTCAAGGAAATATACTTGTTCATGTGAAAAGAAAATGAATTTAAAAACAGATGATACATCTTTTTGGCTGAATCTTATTGAAAAAATTAACCTTGATTCTCTTGGGGGATCTGTAATGATATGATATCCCTGATACATCTACAAGCCATGTATGCATTTTTTTTTTTTAAATTGTGACTTTGATGATGTTTTTTTAATGACAATTTCAACATTTTCCATGTGCATTAGATAGCACGGTTAAAGGCACATAGACCCGGTGATTTAGTCGAATGCGTACGTGGAAGGACGGTGTAAGTTTCCTACTGACACCTACGCAAGGATTCCTCTTTAGCGCTTACACTTAGACCCATTTCCACAAGTCCACTGAACCGGGTCTACGCTTCTTTAATGTCATTTAAATTTGCAGAAGATTCTTCCTGTTTGTCTGAATGTAAAAAAACTGTCGCTGATCTTTTATCTTTGTTTCAGTGCTTTCTCCAAACTTACTGTATACGCCATATATTTTGCGAGTCTAAATTTTCGTGAATCGGGAATTCCTGACGATTTCGCGAGTGGTTAAATTAGCGATCGTGGAGTCCTATACTGAACGGAGAAATGTACACGCATACGTAACATTCACGTCGGGGATCAGAGTCAATATAATATTTTCGCGTGTCTTTAATTTCGCGAATAGCACCCGACTCGCGGAATTCGCGAAAATAAAAACCTCGCGAAATATTCAGCGTATACAGTATATCATTATCCCATCTAGCAGGTAACAGCAAAAACCAGGTGTCCAGATTATATACCAGACTATAAAAGGTCTGTTGCACATTGTTCTGAAAAATATTATTGGGGGGGGGGGCACTATTGACAGAAGGCCGCTCGGGTTGAATTAAAGTATATGCCATACTGTATTCACCATGTAATAAAGGTATCACTTAAAATGGGTGTGTCCCTTCTCCATAGAGGATTAAAAAGACAAAACTCAAAGCATGAACACATGTAATGCGCAATGACAATTGGGCAGTCTTCAGCAATAAAGATAGGGCTGACGTGAAGTGAATCCTTTAAAAACTTACAGCTTAAATCATGACATGTATGTGTGTGTATATAAATCAGTATTGTTTTCAATGCTACTGGACGAAAAAAGTGAGCATATCTTTGAGTTCACCATGTGTTTTATTGCTAAATAACGCTGTGTCATGGACGTATGCTTGTTTCGTCTAATAGAAGTGGCATCTTTACTTTGTTGCTGTTGTGCTCTCGGGTGCATCAGGTGCTCGGTTTTGTCGAGCAATATGCACTTTGCCAAACCCTACTCAATTGTTGGATGGGTACGGGTATCGGGCTGTCCCAGAGAAGGGTCCCCCAGAAACACAGCCTGACAGAATGAGGACGCACTTGTGAGAAAAAAAAAGGTAATCAAAATATGATGCCCGTGTCTGAAACCGACCAAAATTGCATTTCGGATGATGCCATTCTGAACTGAATGTACACCGCATTCTTTAACACGACATCACATGCTTTGAATGTGGGAATGTGTTTCATCCTACAGAATTGCTATGGATAAAAACTAGCATTTTTTATCTTCAACTCTCCAAAGTCAACATTTAGAATTACATGCTGCGCTTTCATGAAGGCATTGACACTTCATTTCCTGAAATCAAAATTGCATTGTTTACCTTTGCTTGAATTATTGGAATAAAACTGTTCATCCCTTCTGCTGTAGTTTTCAGTATGCATGTGCAATATTTTTTAAATGAAATCAAACATGAGCCAATTTTATTAACTACGGAGATGAATAATGATAATTACATACTGTCGTCCAAAATGCAGTTGACGTAATATTTGGGTTTGGGAGACTATACTTTGGGTTTTTGTTTTGTTTTGTTTTTTTCATCCTTTCTTTCTTTTGAGTAGTTTAATCATTGCTTAAAGAAGTGAATTTGTACAGAAATTGTACATGCTTAGGTGCTGAAATGTTATCAATGCTACAGGGCATATACAATGTTTAGATACTCATTTGCATCAACACGGTAATGCATCCATACATGTACCTAATGCATGTCCTTCAAAACACAAATATACATTCATGGCCAATATAATTTTCTTTTTCTTAAATAGACAATATGATCTCAGAGGCAATGACATATCTTTTCAAATTTGATAAAACAAACAAACACAAAAGAGATGGAAAGATAGTATTATCAAAGCATAAACAGAAGAGCCACCAAATGCATATAAAATAGTGTTACAAACAGCTTGTGGAATGTTTGATTGGAATAGAACATAAATCTGGTATGAATGATAAGCAGAGGCTCATATAATAATAAAATTTCTTTTTATCAAACCTAAAGCTGTGTGTGTCCCTTTTGCCAACCTGAAAATTTGATTCCTTGCATGAGCTGGTATACTGTAGAGGTAGGTAAATTCAGACCTTTTCTCAGAATCATACAACTGGAAAACATCTTTATGTTGGAGGGAGAAATAATTAATTTGGACCCCCGATCTGTCATTTTCCAAACAAAGGGGGAGATTATTCTCAAGTTACATTTTAGTTTCCATTTCCTTTTTAAAACTCATGAGGAGTATTACCATAAGACTTCATACACGATGTCGGGAGACACAATTCTTCAACTATGCAAAATTCTGTGATCATGGTTGCAAAAGGGATATACAACCTTTGAAGTCAGCAGTAAGAGCAATCATGCTTGCAGCCTCTCATTCCAGTTACTCCTGAATGCTGCAGGGCCCTACTTGCGTAGCACCGACATACCCCCCTTGATGAAGTTCCGCAGCCGCTGCGTCTTCGTCGGGGATCCGTTCTCCTCTGGCGGCGCCGTGGTGATGGTGGCCGGTCGCCGGGGACGCACGGAGGCGGCGGCAGTGGAGGCGCTTCCCCTGTGGGACTGGGTTGAAAGCTGCACCGGCCCCGCCAACGCCGCCGCGGCAGCATCCAGGCGACACACCCAGTACATCATCTGACTAGCATCACGGGCCTCAAACAGGTACTGACAACCATTGCGAAGTCTGGATGTGGGTGCGTAGGTTGGTGAGGCAGAAAAAGAGAGAACACAGAGATAGAGTTAAATAAGATGGAGAAAGAATAAGAGTGATACGGGCGACTCCCATTATAATGAAGTGCTTGGGATGAGCAATTTTCTTTTGTTAAATCAAAATTTCATTACAACCAAAGGGAATTTTGCACCATGGACTTTGATGATAAGAATTTTGTGACCTGGATTCTTACTTTGTTGTAACGAAATAAAACCCATGGAATATACCATTCAAAGCAAGATGAAAGCAGATCAAAGCAAAAATGAATAGTCGGCCGTAGAGAATGGCTATGGTGTTTCATATTCAACATCTAGAAATGTCGCTATGGTGACTGGCACGCCTCTGCCATAAAGCATGGTTTTCCTAATACATGTAGGTCTATAGTACAATGTCTTGACAGTGTGTGATGACAGTTTCACATATTATCATAATTATTATTATTTCGTTTTATTTATACAGGGTGGCCCCGTCAGTAATCAAGTACTGTTTTCCAGGGGGCCCTGTATTGGCAAAATATCAAAATGACAGGTTCGTCACAAATGTGCTAAATGTTCACTTTCCTTGAACTAGGTTTGCTATTAGTGTCTAAGAGTGCAGGTACATACATTTGGGGATTTGAGGATTTTACTTGACTTTTTATAAGTTTATGCATTGAGTAATTTTTAAGGTATGGAAAAAAAGTGTAATTTCAGTGTTAAATAGTAACATTTTTGCATTTTAGCCTGGCCTTTGACCCTTGACCTATGACCCTAAAATTCCCAAGAGAATCACTGTCAAGTAGAACATGCATAAATATGTACTAAGTTTCATGATGAATGCTTGAGTTACTTTCGAAATATGAAGAAGTGAAATTGAATAGCACTTTCACTAGAGTTTTGACGTTTTGACCTTTGACCTTTTGGCAAGAAACTTCCCACAGAACCTCTCTTGGGTAATACATGTATATATTGAGTTTCAAGAAAAATCCTGTAGGCATTGCATAAATATGAGGGAAATAGTGAAATTTTGAGGAATTGACCTTAACCTTTGACAAATGACCCCCAAATTCCCTAGATAATCACTGCCAGTCAGTACATGCATATGTACCAAGTTTCAGGAAGATACCTTGAACCATTTGCGAGATATGGAGAAAAAAGAGAAATTGTAACATTTTTACTGGACCTTTGACCTTTTATCTCATGACCCTAAAACTCTCTGGAGAATCTTTATTTGGTAGTACACGTATACACTAAATTTCAAGAAAAAAAACCTTCACGCATTGCTTATATATGGGAGAAATAGTGCAATTTTGAGCATTTGACTTTGACCTTTTGACCTTTAACCTTGAGCATGGGCACCCAAAAGTTGATGGGCACAACTTCGCCCACTCATGCCAAGTTTCAGTAGGATACTTCAAACGTTTTTTTAGTTATGCTGTCCACAAAATTGATTACAAAAAGAAGGACGGACAAACAGACGGACGGAGGACGCACAACCCCAAAACATAATGCCTCCATCGACACTTTATGGTGGAGGCATAAAAATGGTTGTACTTATGTCATTACAGCAAGGCATGTGTTGCAGCTCCTTGTTTTACTGCTAAGGTTGATAACTTCCAATTAGCTATAAGGACATCATGTGGCCTCAAGTAATTATGGATTCACTTTCGTATAGATATAAAGCATCATATCTAATATATAAGGCCATAACATTCATAGAGGAGATAACTTTCTTGACACCGTTTCCTTTTTCCGCAAAGCTTATTCTCAAAACCGGTTGTGCTGGCCATTTTCCAACGACTTGCTCATACAGCGTATACATGTGGCTCATAACATTGAACAAGGGCTTTGTGCAGTCGGAAGTACAGAGTTTGGCACGTATGCTATCTTCTTGCCAAAAAAATTGTTTGAAGAATGAGACATGGAAAGATCTCGGACACAGAACTCAGCTCTTTAATCCGATCCATAAGAGAGACATTCAGTCTCTTTTTTTTTTTCCTGAAAGCTTTTAGAATACAGTCACCTGATGTCACTGCTCAATTTAGTTTATTGTATCAAGAGGGATCTGACAACGGTATTTTCTTGGTTTCAACCTTGCATCTATTCATACGCATCTCTGAAGAAAGGGTGGTTGGGACATTTGGCTGCACGTCACTTTTTCCCTCTCACTCTCTTTAACTCTCCTCTTCACAAACATGGGCAAAGTTTTGACTCCGTGCCAAACTGCTAATGCAACAATAGGCGAAACCAATCCTTGCATCCTTGCCAACGGATAGGGAGTGCAAATTGCAGGTAGACAAAAAAGCCTCGGCCGTGTAGTTTTGTGCACTCGAGTGGAATGACTTGGAAAACTGCAATTCAGTTGACATGTTTAGGAGATGTTAAAGGCACCTTGAATGCAGAAACGGGAGGAGGCTGATCACTTTGGCAAAGTAAACATCACACTTCTGTCACGCTAATTCATTCTTTCCATTGTTAAAGTTTGGCTTAAATTAAAACGAGTTCGTCTGTTAAAGAAGGAGAAGACGAAAAAAAGGTACATTCTTCATACGTATATAACATCTGTGCCACTCCCACATTCCCCAAATTTGCTTTTTCAAAATGCACTCATTAGAGCATGTTTAGATCTTTCTGTCAGGAATTCGCAAAGAAGAATTTGTGTCTGTATATTGCCATTGTTGGGTTACTTAAACAGGCATAATGGTTTTTGTGTACGAGTTCTATTCATTGACTTTACACATGATCTCAACATGAGCAGCCTTTTTCATTAGATTTCAGCGGTCTATGGTTTTAAAGGAATAACTCATCACTTGTGGCTTCATCTCTGCCTTGCATATTGTGGCAAAAAAAAAATGTAATATATATTTGATTTACATTGTACTTAACTTTAATTAAGCAATCTGACAATTTGCTGTCAGAATCATGATTACGGCTCATGGGATAATCAACAGAATGCTACTTATTTCTCAGGTCATAATGGAGTGAGGCAGTGCAGCCTAATAACATTAGTTCAAAAAGTGAAAGTCTCTGGTTGATATTTGAAATCATTGGTATGAAAAATTAAAAATGCAATAACCAAACAAAACAACAACAAAACAAAACAGCCTTCAGAGTCGAATGAAACATCAAGAATATTGGACTTATCCCCTCCAATGTTGCCACTAATATGTGACAAGTTTTTCCCATAGATCAAAACTTCTATGCCTGAATTCTCCTTTCAAAATAGCTTTAAACATTCCAGAAAAAGGTTACACTCCTATTTGTAACTTACATGCACTAAATGCACATTTTCATGAACTGCATGTAGGGGAAAAAATGATTCAACAAAATGTAGTAAGCATATGTCAAGGTAACACGCTATATTTTCTCTAAGGATGTTTGAAAATATGTGTGAAGTCCTCAGAACAAATATCTTTGCAAGCACTAAACATAGGATAAAGGCAGGCAAGGCAGCCTTAAAACTGTGGACAATGAGCCAAACCTTGCTTTCACACGTACCAAGAGTGCTCAATTTGAATGCTGAATTACAAACATGATTGCAATTGTGTTTTGAATCATTGTTTGTCCATACGACTGAGAAGGCTTCGCGGATTCTGCGATTTTGAATTTCAGAGCAAGGAGTGGAAGTTTGGCTTCTTTTCAAGTTCCTATCAATCACTCTTGAGCCGTAAGTAGCGCGCTTTGATTGCAGTGCGAGCATTTGAGGAGCAGGGTCTTTCTGCAGAAGCCACAAGCGGTTGAAAGGTCACCATAAACCCCCAAAAACATGATCGGAGGCCAATTACATTCACATGGTTGTTTCGCTGCTTAATTCTGGTGAAACAGGATTAGAATATACCCCTAGACAGTAATTTGAAACACAATAAGAATTACGATTCAAATCACCCTTTCGAACAGCAATTCTAGTTTGCATACACACGGCAAAGAACACCTACTTTGAATCACGATTCTAATGATGCGGCATCACAATCGTGTTTCAAATCAAGCACTCTCAGTATGTGTGAAAAAGAGGTGTATTTGCAACACACTTGCGTGCAGTCAATATTTATTCCACGGTGAGAGACAGCTGCGATTTAGTGGCTGCTGCAAAATGCTACAAGACTCCCTCTCCATCCCAACCCAACCCCCATCCTCCCTCATGTCTTCACCCTCTTCGCTGACCTCCTTTTCCTCAACGTCACTTTCCACTAAAGCAAAGATTAGAGAAAACACCATCTAAACCAACATTCAATATTTCCTCAACAGTGAACGAAGGCTACGATTCAGTGGTTAATGCTAATAATGCTGGAGCAGAAGGCCTCTCTCTCTGTTTATTTTCTGCTTCTTCCTCTTTCTCATTTTTTTTTTCCCTCTCACTGCTCTTTCGATCTCCTATTCTCTTGATCTGATTACACTTTGGGGTTGAATTCTTAATATCTTGTCTCGCTTTGTTTGATTTGTCAAGGGTTTCACCTGAACAAGTTGGCAATTCAGATTCACATCTGTATATCTTTTACATAGCTTGGGGTTGTATCTTGTCTCTCTTTTTTTTTCTTTTTCTTTTTTTGTTTAAAGCATTTCAATCGAATGAGTTAGTGATTCAGACACATGACTGTAAAATTTAGAATCTATCAGGTGCCGCTATTGGTTCCCTAGTGGAAGCCGCATTAAAGCATGAACTCTTTATGTGCCAGTCGAAGGCATGCCAAGTTCGCTTATTCTGATCAAATGCACAAACTAGCCCGAACCGATCAATAAATCGCCAAATGCCACGATACAACGAACACGTTTCTCACAATTCCCTTCCTGTCATATGTAGCAATGCATTTTATGTGGCGATTGCCTATCAAGCAGTGTTGCCTTCTGGATTTGTGAGTAAATTCTTAGTTTCTGTCACTGTTTTGTGTGCAAAAGTCATGCCTCTACAATAATGTAGCGACAGGTCATTTGAAAGAAAATGATTTGTCTAAAATTTACATCAAAGCAGAGCTTGGTATTTTTTTTTCTACAGCTTTGCTTATTACTTGTCAAAGGTCACAAAAATCTACAAAAGTTACATAGATTTTAAAAACAGAATGTTTCCCCAAGGCAAGACTACGTTGCTGTCTCAGAATAATGTAGCACACAGGGGGTTTACACTATGGCACATAAAGAGTAAAAAAAAAAAAAAAAAGGCTAAAAAGAAAAGTCATTCCGTCACAAGTTCTCTCTTTAACTATACTGCCTCTGCTATATTTGCAAGACTCTTGGGAATGGCTGGTAGAAGCTGGATGTAAGAGAAGATGTTTTCTGAGAGAGATTAATTTTTTTTTCTCTTACTCAGCGTCACCAAAGCACCCAAGTGATCGCTAGTACCATGCGGCGGGTCACACAGAATCTAGCGCACGCGGCAGATGACAACATTCCTAACACAACTGCAATTTCATCCATACACATGAACATTTATAGCGATGCAAAAACATGCACGTGAACTCCCAAGAGAGATTAATTACAGTGGGATTGAATTTACAGAAATAAGACCAACTTCATCGGCAAAAAAAGAGAAAGAAAAAAAGAGCACCCCATGAGCAGATGTGCTCTCTTATGTGTCAGTAAAGAAATCGCAAGGAGATCAGTGTATGAGTCAGTGAGCATGGTGTCTTTTCCCAGGGACCAAAACATTCACTGCCTCAGGGTGAAATCTAAGGGCTGTGTAGTAAATCTAACTTTCTAGTCACTCGCTTGTATGTGATACTACAGATAATACCCACGTATGTAGGAAAGAAGTATCAAGTGACAATTTCATTTCAACTGCTATTATTTTCTCTCTCTTTTTTTTTTTTTTCTGCTCTCTCCTTTTTTTTTTTCCAAATCAGATCATAATCGTTCTGATTTCTGTGACGTGAAACTACCCTGTCTATTTACAGCATAGACTCCACTAGCTTGTAGAATATTCAAATCCCCCCCCCCCCCCCGAAAACGTCCATTCACTTTTAAAACCGCAAGTTGTTGTTTTCTGGGAAAGAGGTGATTAAACTATACTTTTCTTTCGAAAGGGGATATTCACACATGGTAGGTTCATTGGCCAATTCAATGACTTTCGCGTGACATTCTTGCAACAAGACATGGTCTCGGCACATTTGTTCTGTAGGACACGGGTATTCGCTTTCTTGGAAAGAAGCCTGCTGTGCAAAGGAACACTGATGTTCGCATTCAATTTCACTCTTTGACAGGAACTAATACGACTTGCATATTTCCAGAAGCATTCCCCCTGTTCAGACGCAAGCCAGTTTATACCAAAACTCGATAAAGAAAAGACGTATAGAGAATCATCGTATAGCCGACAGACCGTTCAGACACTAATTTTGACCATTCCCGAAAGACGTCGATAGATGTGGAGTTTCTCACTGCGCATGTTGTTATGGTCATGAGTGATAGGTACAAGATCACCTTTCACTCTCGCTACCATTAAGCCCCGCACAGTTATACTGTTCTATGGTCGCCATACGTTCAGACACACATTGGACACGATGGAATGCTGATTAATTATCGAGTTCTAATTCAAAACGATGCTCTGACCGTCATTTCGCTACACCGTGCACGTCATTTCGTTAGTCAGTGTTCAGACATATAAATTAATCGTACAGCTATACCGTTTTGGTATAGCTATACCATTCTAGTATACCGGTAAATCTTTTTTGTCTGAACACCCTGATTGTGAGATGCATTTATTCCCATGCTGAACCAGTATAGATAGGTATTCCCAATAAAATATTTGGTCTATTTCCAGGATCCTGACAAAAGTTTTGGGCTATTAACTTAGATAAATTCAGCTACCAGGAAAAGCAAACAATATGCAGGTACAGGACTTGATAGCTGTCATAATTAACTAAGAAACATAATGAGAATGTTTTCTTGTATAGATCTGCCTTAACTGGTACCAACCAGTTCGAGCCACACTTGTGGCAACAAGTGGATTTTATATATACCTCTAGTCACTTTCTGGGTATGTTCTTCATACTGACCCCCCCCCCCCCCAACCTGTAATACATCTACCAACTTCTAATTATCATAGCTCATATACCATACCAGTAGAAGTAAGCCATATACTTGTGTCATCTTTGTCATTTCTTTTGTTCTTTTGTAATGTCAATAGAAGGAACATGCTTGTGTATGACCAACAATGAGCTCACTTTAGGATATAAACAATCTCTGAAAGCACTGACCCCCTCATGTTCCAACAATGATTACTCCTCACAATGATCTTTGTGATGTATTGCACTTCCTGTATATGCCAGGGGAACCACGAGGTGTACTAAACCAGTTACAGGCTGTATTACCAGTTATCACATGAGTTATGCTATATTAACACCATGTTCCCAATGGCCACAGCAGCCCCGTTTGCTCTAAACGAAGTGCGCCGTAGATAGGATATATATATATAATACTGCTTGCCCCACCATAATCTAGTCTTATTCGTTCTAGTCCTCACTCCAGTGAACATTTCAGCTGTTAGGCACCGCTCTAACAGCATCTAGTCAGGCTAGACTACATATATTTCTTGTCACGTCCAACTACAGGGCGCCTCCGAGTTTTGTTTCGCCTATTACGATTTGCCATGTTTTGCTTCATTCACCCCGTTTTGTTTAGGCCTTCTAAGTTTCTCATTAGCACCGTGACTGCCGTGGCAAATTTTTTGATACTGGTACTTTAACTAGAAATGTCGCTACAGCGACTGGTTATACCCCCGCCAAACAACATTTCATAAGCTTTGGTCAAAACAACATTTCATAAGCTTTGGTCAAAAAACTGAGGAAGTAGTTAAATCCGCAAGATCTTTCCTTGATCTTCTGCCATTAATATGCCGTTACCATGGCAACGTACTTTCGGGTACTGTCAAAAACTGCGTCTTGCACATCTACAACCAAAGGCACACATCTGTACCAAGTTTCATGGAAATTGGGCAAAAACTGAGGAAGTAGTTTGCAACACAAAATTTTCCATCATTTTGGCTCATAATATGTGAGCTGTTACCATGGCAACATACTTTTTATCACTGTCAAGAAATGTGTCATGCTGACCTATATCCTAAGACAAACATTCAATATGAATTCCATGAGAATTGGAAGAACACTGATGAAGCAGTTTTGCCATGAAGCATTTTGCCCTATATTTTACCAATAACATGCCGTTACCATGGCAACGCACTTTTTGCCACTGTGGAAATATGTGTCTTGCACATTAACATATTCAGATGAATATCTGTACCTAATTTCATAAAAATTGATCAAAAACTGTGGGAGGAGTTCGCGACGCAAGATTTGTACCCATTTTTGCCCATAATATGCTGTTACCATGGCAACGTACTTTTGGGTACTGTCAAAAATTACGTCTTGCACATCTACAACCCAAGGCACACATCTGTGCCAAGTTTTATGGGAATCGGTTGAAAACTGAGGAAGTAGTTGACGCAAGATTTGCAACGGACCGACCGCCCGACCGACCACCTGACCACCCGACCGACAGCCCGCCCGACAGCCCGCCCGACCGCCTGACCGCCCGACCGTCCGCTGATTCCTATATACCCCCTTCAAACTTCGTTTGGCGGGGGTATAAAAATCTGACAAGGCATCCAAGGCAACCACGACCTGTCACATCTGCTCATCTCGCCCCACCGTGTTGTCTCATGTCCATCCCGTTTTGTCCACGGTGGCCTGAAACGGGACTGCCATGACAACCAGGAACATGGTGTAACCATAGCATTACAACCAATCACGTAATGCTGCTGCTGCCAATGACATAATCACAGAAGATGATGCTTCTAGATATGGTGACGGGACTACCAAAGACAATATGAATGGTGCTCTGATAATTTTGATGATGACGATGAGTGGGGAGGGTTGGTGTACTGTTCATTATTCTTGCACATGCTAATGCTAGACAAATCCATTTTTTATTTATTTATATACTTGGTTATCATTTTCCTTGTTTGTCTGTCAGCCTGTTTTGAGTTCTACATCTATCTGCCCTTTTTTCGGCTATCTGCCAGGTCTATCCTCTGTGTTATGCCATCTGCGATAGTGTAACATCCTTTTGCTTCCCTGCATTTGATAAACATATATTTTGGCAAATCAAAAAAATAAAAAAAAGAGGGAAAAAAAATAGCACAGAGGCTACCAAGCATGACCCAGATTGCCATGAACTTGGTAATGGCAGGCATGCGGGCTTCTGTCATGTGTGAAGTGAAAGAGGTTCATTCGCAGCTGTTCAAATGCTAAGAGTTGCACTATCGTTTATCAGACAGTAATAACACAAAGTTGTTTTTGCTAACCATTCAATCCAAAAATTGCTTCGTCCAAATAGGACAATGGTACTTTTTACCAACATGTTTCTCCCCCCCCCCAATACTTTGCATACTTGAAGAGGTGAGTACCTTTACATTTTGAAGCCATTTGGCATTCCTTGTGCTACAAAAATTAATTGTGTCTTCTGTGATGTAAAAGGTATAATGTATTGGAGAGGACCATCCTTTTCTCTTGTGTCTTGTCACAGTGGGGGGGGGGGGGGGGGGGTTGCAACTGCTACAGGCATCTTTAATTTCTTGCCATTACAGAGATCATACGTAATCAATCAATCTAGAAAAACATAGAATAGAAAAAAAATATATATATACAATATATACATAAATAAGAGAAATTTCAGACATACCTGCAAGCGACACAGTTAATGGAAAGCTTTCCTGACATACTGACATAGTATACTCGCAATAACTTGGCTTGTGCCAATATCCTTGCAGATGTATGTCACATTAATTCCGCTGGGCCCCACGAAATGTACACCACATTTATTGACATACAAGAAAGCAAAGCCAGCATTTACAAAATGATACTGTCTCAGGACATTGATTTATTTAATCTAAATGCAAGCATATGAAAAATGTTTTCTGAAATCACTCGGTGTACGTTTCGACATTCGAAATAAACCGAAAATTGACTAAAAGCACCAAACCTCAAATAGAATCGGCAAATTGCAATTCATGCCACCCAAATGAAAATAAAATGAAATGTCAAGACAATTTCCGGAGTGAGATTGCCAATTTGTATGCAGATTAATGGATAAATGAAAAAACAAACTGATACAGTGACAAATGCAACGGGGCAGACACATCTAAACAGGTAGACACCCCTTGTGCAGTTAACAACAGGGGTTTGACAAAAGGGAAACAAATTATTTATACAGGTAGAGAGTGTATAAATCAGGGAAAATGGCAAAATGCAAAAAATGTAATGTCACTACAATGTAACCTTTGTAGTCTTGTACTAAAATTTAAGGAAGGTGAAATCTACTCTCACTTGCTCAGTTGGTTTAGATGTTGCTGTTCATTTCATCATCATCATTTGTGTGTTTCACTTTAATAGTAGGATAGTAAGTTCATTCTCATCAGATTGTTACCACTAAATGAGTTTTTGGCTGATGCTCACTGGCCCAAGACAATTTCATGTTTGGCTACTGTCATAAACAGTTGACCAAATTTGAAGTACAGACTTTCGAAGAGATACTTTGTCAAGAATGAATTAAGAAGAATATGTTCAGTTCACACACACACACACACACACACACACACACACAAATGATTTGATGATCAGCAATTACACTGGATTATTCCTACAAAACTTAAGTTGGCTAAACTCAACCTATACATTCCAAGAAGACCCCCCCCCCCTTCAAAAAAGGAAAAGATAACTAACATTAAAAAAAAAGTTTCAAAGGACATTTGACACAAGTAGAGTGGGTGACAGCTACTGCTTACATAGCTCACCTGATCATGAGCCTTTGGCATATATGTAGGATACATGTAAAGTAAGATATTTTTGCAGCATGAAATTTTCGCAAATTGCCACTGGCATTCAATGTCCAGTGTAGACAAGAACTTTTGCATACAACTTAATTTCTCAAATCTTGACTCTCGCAAAATTTGCAAAATTAAAATGCATGTGAAGACTTCTTTTTTACAGTAATGCATGTAGTGCAAATATCAGTTCAGTCACATTCCTTATTTAAAGGAAATGTAACTCTATATTCAAGTCGACTGTTTGGTGGTTTGTTTGTTTTTTGTTTTGTTTTTCATAGCAAGGACGGGAGAGAAAATGAAGGCTTAGTCAAGAAATAAAGACGCTATGGAATTTCAAAGTTCAACATACTTTTGTGAAAGTTCACAACTATATCCAAAGCAGACAAGGTGGTGTCATTATAAACTCAAAATGATCTCATAAAGTCTGTTCATAAAATATCAAATTACCTGACTTGACAATAATTAAAGCAACCATAAAACCCTTCCTGTTTCAAAAGTCATTACTGTCACATAATGACAAACCAAGATCAATTTCCAAAAAGGAAACTCAGTGAACTTTGTGTCCAAATAAATGAGAGATTTTTGGGGGCCATGACATTGTTACAGCTACTGTATGTCCCCCAAAAAACTACAACAGGACTCTCCGCAACGATAAATTTAAAAATAGTGAATCAATCCAAATGCAATTTCAGGGTATGAAACTAGAGCTCATTACTCACATCTCACAAAAAAAAACAAACAAACAAACCCATCCGATTTGCTTCAGTGGTAAAAGAAAATTGAGGATCTTTGTGGAGCATGTCAGGAACCCCTTCCCTCCAAGTTCTGTCCACTGTGTTTACACATATTAACCCGTTAAGGACGAGTCCCGAGTATACTTAGGTGAGCGTCTATGGGAAATGCATGTTGTAGCAAAATCAAACCGTCCTCAACGGGTTAATATGCACAACAAGAGCATTAAAGTGCTAAACTTGGAAGAAATAGACCCATGACATGCTTCACAATGACTCACATTTTTCTGTGACCACTTAACCAAATTGAATGGAGTTTTCTGCAAAATATAGGTAAGATGTTATACATATGTATTTTTAGACCCTGAAATAGCATTTCAACAGTTTAATCATATTGAAAGTTATCAATGCGAAAATCCGATTGTAATTTTTTTGGGGACATACTCTACATGGATCGAACTGGGACCAACTATTCCAGGAAGATAAGCAATAAATCTTACATTTCTATAAGTGATATGTCTTACACTTTCCTATTTCATGTGCAATCATTACGGCTGCTTAATGATGCTCTTCTAATTAGAGTCATCCTCATCATGGCATGGCTATATAATACCAAGCTATTTCCTCCCGCTCAAAATTGAAGCACCCCAAGCAACTCAAGTCAAAATCAAGGGAATGGAGAAAATCCTTTGGCTTATGTGAATTTTGACTGTTTATATCCATTAGGGACTAAATTTTTTGACTTAGCCACATTTTTGACAAGTGTGAGCTCAGCTTAGTTAATATTGAGTGTATATATATATATATATATATATATATATATATATATGATTCCAATGAAGACTTATTTCTACAATGGGGTTTCAAACCTCCCCTCTCATTGAGAACAACAAAGCGGCACCCTCACAATCCGTTCCCAAATTACATGGTGGAAAATGAAGAAAACGTGTTTAACCCGTTGAGGACGAGTCCCGAGTATACTCGGGCAGGTGTCTATGGGAAATGCGTGTTGTAGCAAAATTAGTCCGTCCTCAACGGGTTAAAAAAAAAGACACAGGAGAATAGTGAGTTCATGGCAATGAGCTTTGCAAACAAATGGCAGCTAGATGGGCCTCTTGTCAAGGGCATGGATCATTTAATGCTAAAATCATTTCATCTATTCATCCATGACAGAGAGAGAATGGGACAGGTATCTTTTTAGGTCTGTAAAAGGTGAGGGGGGGGGGGGGGTAGGTTGTCAGCACAATGACTGTGTGTTTGCCCAGACTAAAGATAGAATCTCTCCATAATCTCTCTTGCACGATGGGTCTACTTCATCGTGTTAAGAAAAAATGATACACAAAAGTTGATTTATCACAAAAATGTATGAATTTTCCATTTTTTTAAAAATCATGTGACAGAGTGTTGAATTCCCATAAGCTTCAAGCAGTGTCAGACAATGCTTCTTTGTAGCAGTACTGCAATCAGTGACATTTTATCTCACAAAGAATTCAAGTATTCAGAAGCAACATCCTGATCATCACTGTGATGGCTTTCTTAAAGGGATAGTTAAGTTTTTGTTGAGATGGAGCTCCAGGTTTCCATTTTTTTTTTTTTTTTTTTTGGTGAGATAATGAAAAAAGAACTCTATGAAATATGAAAGAGCATACAATCCTAAGAGGAATTCAAAGTTTATTAGATAAAAATTGGGTTTGAAATGGCTGAGATATCCCAAAACAAAGAGGTCCTAAAAAAAAAAAGTTAAACCCACCTTTTATTAGGACCATTGTGTTTTTCTTTGTTTTGGGATATCTCAGCCATTTCAAACCCAGTTTTCATAAAATAACAATTGAATTCCTCTTAGACTTGCATATTCTTTAATATTTCATCAATGGTTTCTAATTATCCAACAAAAATTTAAATTTGAATCTCCCCTCTCATCCAAATCTATACCCTCCCTTAAACCCATTGAAGGCTATTCCCAGCATACTCCAGCAGGTGTCTATGGTAAACATGCATCATAGCAAAATATATTTGTGGATTCAGTGAATGCAAAAATAATAGTAGAACGAATCAGTGAAGTTGAAGAAAAATGAGACGTTCCATTCAGAAGTCAGGAATTTTTAAAGTTTTGGTTAAAACCATTTGTTACTGGGACGAAGACTGCAAAAATATGTGATGTCACTGTTGGGAACAATGTCAAGAAAATATATACGGGTAATTCCACTTTTTTAATGCATTTTTCTAGCATAATAAACAGCTCATGATTAACCTTCTTCAGAAAGCAGATGGAATATTACCTTTTCCATACTGGTATGTAGGTAACAAGTCGAAGGAATGTGTACTTTTCATTTAAAAAAAAAAATGAAATTGTATGTTGCCACCTGTGTTTATTGGTAATTGAGTGATTTTTCTTTTGTTTTGCAAGCCTGATTACAATTGTTAATCATGTTCTCGAAAACATATTTGCAAATTACATTAGGCTAGTCATCTAGAGCAGTCTTACATTTTAGTTTGTGTGATTCTGGTCACATATTCAAAAAGTGAACAGTTCAACCTCTGAAAAAGGATTTAGAAGGTGACACAATTTTCATTTCCTTTATATTGTGCAAAAATTACGTAATTATGTGTATGTTCCTTACATGTTAGTGTATCAAGAGTTGGATCTTTTGTTGACAGGCATTGGAGTTTGTGGCACTGTTGTGGCATGGATTTTTTTTTTTCCCCCGGGGGGGGGGGGGGGGGGGGGGTTGGTGAAGACTGATTTTTATGTCTGCACACTTGACTACTCACGACACATTTGAAAATGCATTCAGGAGACTTGTTTTATAAAACTGATTCTTAACAAGTTCTTGTATAAACTATAATTGCATAAACCCTCAAAGTGACTTTCTACTGAGAGTCACCTTCGATCAGCCACATTGCCTGAATGCTTGATGTCGCCACATTCTATGGTAACTACAGCTGGTTCAAATGTGAACTTGTAGGGCTTGGGAGTGC
This sequence comes from Diadema setosum, assembly GCA_033980235.1. Taxonomy (NCBI): domain Eukaryota; kingdom Metazoa; phylum Echinodermata; class Echinoidea; order Diadematoida; family Diadematidae; genus Diadema; species Diadema setosum. The sequence goes on along the minus strand of CM067059.1, from coordinate 14,198,919 downwards.
AAATTATGGTGTCTGTAAGTGGCATAGCTACCTGCTGTTGGGGGGGGGGGGTTCAGCTACATGTAAATAGGTGCAATGTTTGAATGTTTCCCTTCACTGCCTGTGCATAACACTGACAGCACTCTTCTTAATCAAGATGCATAGACATTTATCTCCGCTGATAATACAGGGTGGTTACCAGATGTCCTTAAAAGAGTAATCCCAAGAAGCACATTGTAAGGTTTCAGACAACAGGACAAGGGCAATAAAGACCAGCAAAGGCCAACAAAACATCGAAAATGCCTGTTCAGCTCCGCCACTCTACTTCCTCTGCAGAGGAAATGTCCCCCACCTTTTCTTTGAGACTTATGTCGGCCATGGTCCATTAATGCCACTTGTTTTTCTGGGCAAACAAAAGCGGAGAGGAGGGAAGTCCGCCCTGCCTCCATGGGTTATGGAGGCCATAAATGCTAGGTTAATGTTCCATCACTGGGCTGCATGGCCAGTGGGGTTTCTCAGGAAGAGACACGCTCCACTGCCTAGATAGGAAAGCCGTTCGGAAAAATGGGCAGCTCTGCCGTGACTCAATACCCCAAATTCAAAGCTAACTTCAAAGTTCAAACTCTGTGACCCTGTTTCAACCTGTTCCCCACACAATTCTGAAAACTACTTATTTTAGAATGATCTTCCCCTTGGTATAATAGCTTTAACTTGGTTCAGACGATCCAGTCTGTTTTTGAACCACGGAAGGGAGGCATATCATTATTTTAAAGGAGTTGAGCTATTATGGTCCCAGCATGAATTTCGAGCAGAAGAAGAAGAAGGAGGAGGAGGAGGAGGAGGAGAAGAAGGAGAAGAAGGAGAAGAAGAAGAAGAAGAAGAAGAAGAAGAAGAAGAAGAAGAAGAAGAAGAAGAAGAAGAAGAAGAAGAAGAAGAAGAAGAAGAAGAAGAAGAAGAACTTTTCGTCAACACAGGAGATGATTTTCCGGGTCAAGCTACATGGCAGTGGTGCTGTCCTACGGTATGCTGTGCACACATGCCTCGCACTGGCAAATTTGACAGAAATATGTCATTATGGAATATACAATACAACTTGCATTCACCATTGATCCTAGGTGGGGGTTTAAATGGAAACAGTGAAGTCAGATTCTTACACAGACTTGCCAGTAATATATCATAAGAGACTGGTGACCTATTTCACATAATGGCTCATGTACGGCCCATTTAAACACAAAGAGTTATCAGTTTCTGGCATCGTGATACAGAAATTGATTTTATTTGCCACTGTTCATAAATGCCCCCCCCCCCCCCCACCCCAACCCCCAAAACCCCCACCTTATTCGGAACCAGATAAAATCGCTTTAAATCTGAACGGTAATTAACTAAGAAATAATTATACTTTATAACTGCATAAACTGTAAGGGTCCAGACTTGACTAGCATTCATGCTATTTTCTGGTTCCTATTATCCTTACTTTTTAATGTAACTGATACGACTATAAACATGTACAATGATTGTTATTGCATTGGATAATTCATTCATTCATTCATTCAAATCTCTGAACAATGAATGGAGCATAAACCTGGGCACTGTGGTGTGCAGACCTCAGTGTGGCAAGTTGCACCATGGGACATAAAAACATGACTTGGTTTCTGCATATCGATTTTATTTGCCACTGTTCATAAATGGCTGGGGGGGGGGATGATTTAGAAGCAAGCAAATCACTTTAAATCTCTGAACAATGACAGTAGCAGAACCCCAGGCACTGCAGTGTGCAGATCTAGTGAGGCGACTTGCACCATGGGATAAAAAAAAAGTTTTTATCACTTTTTCTGCATGTCGTTCACACACACACTGCGTGAGGCAAATTAGTGCAAGGGTTTTAACAACAACAACAACAACAAAGAACCAAGATGAACTGATTTTTGCATCACAGTGTGGATTGCAAGAGCAAAAAAAAAAAAAAGCCTTGTTTTTTAATCCTCATACAGCTTTTGCACATTGCATATTTCAGGTTTTGAAATCTGTTAATTTTGGGTGTGGGTGAACGGGACCTATAGCGGCTTAAATGTTGGACTGCAGTCAGAACAGGGGTATAGGTATATCACATATTCATCATTATCTATTGAATTTAATCAATCCCTTTTTAAACTAAGCTGGAATGTTTTGGTAAAAATGCTAGGTACATACGACAGCTTAATGTGGCATACATTGATAACGCTAAGTGCTCTGGGCGATGCTAAATGGAAGTTGATTGAAATTAATGCCTTTAAAGGACTCATCACATATATAACATGAATTTCCATTGATCCAAATCAAGCATTTAGTAGATGTGTCTGATCTTTTGCTGTCAAACAAAACTGCCTGGGAGCATGAGGGTCTGTATTATCTGTACACTCATCAGGAAAGCTAAATTCCACTTGTGCCAACTATAATTTATTCCCAAAGTTTCATGAAACACATTAACCTTGGATAAGCCATACATACATGCACATATCCATATTTACAGCTAGCTGTCTTCCTCAGTAGTTGCATTTACACAAACAAAATAGCGGGATAAAGATCACAACACAAAAATCAAGATTTCTTATGCCCATTCAGACAGACAGAAATATCCCCCTGATTGCCAATCGCGATAATTTGTTGAACAAACTGCATATGCCCCAAATCTACCGAAATGGTGACCCTAGCCCTTGTGTTCATGCACTGTTCAATGTTTTGAAAGAGAGGATGAACAATCTCAAGATTTTTTGCTCCAGTGTTCACACACTCGCCGTGGAATGAATCATCGTGCTATTTCTCAAATCGTCGCGATAATTCTAAAATAATGGCACGATTTCTTGGGATTTGGTTCCACATGTCCACACATGCAAAAACCTAGAGATTTGGAGTGTTCACACACCGGTTGCACATGGTATGAATTATTGTGCTATTTCTCAAATTATCGCAATAATTCTAAAGTAACGGCAAGATCTCTTGGGATTTGGTTCCACGTATCCACACAGGCAAAAACCTCCTGGGGAGTGTTTCATAAAGCTGTTCTTAAAGTTACAAATGACATAGGAATGACTGGTGATCAGTTCTCGTGCTAAATTATTGAAATTCTGATAAGTATAGCATATTAGAACGTGTTCCAGTCGTTCTTAAGTCGTTCGTAACTTTAAGAGCAGCTGTATGAAACACCCCCCCCCCCTTGTTTGGTTCACGATGCAAATCTACAGATTTGTATCCTGCTATTTTGTGTCAGTGTGAATCCCACTATTGTCTAGAAAAGGGTCTCATTTTGGCAATATCACATATAACTGCCATGATAAACTCATCTCTTTGATGTCTCCACTCCACTGGAATAACAGGAAGTATTGGGGATGCACTGCGGTCATAATGAGAGTTTATTGGGGGTTGTTGGGGAAAATGTGTTTCAAGATGAGCTGTATAAATGCGTTTGTCAGACATTGATGTGTCATGAGGTCTTGGGAAAATGGTAATCCCCCCCCCCCCCCCCATCATTCACACAAAATTTTTGCATGTAACAGTTTCTGCTTTCATGGTTTAGCTTTAAGTCATTGTTTTTCAATAGCTTTAGCTTTTACTGGAGACCTTGTGCATCTACTGATGATACAATGTATTCAATAACTTAAACAAAACATTTTTGAAGACTGCAACATTCCAACAGAATTCTTATAAATCAGTGGTAAATGGAACCAAATTATGAGGGGTGAAAAATGCATGACTACGTACATTTCTGCTCTGAGAAACTTCGTCTAACTTAATACCAAAGAGATTATACCTATAGAGTAAGTAGTCGCCATACGCGTGCATACAAATAGTGCGTCCAAAATTGAAGAGGGAGCGCACACTCAGCTCCTGGCACTGGATCTAAGTCTACGGTCAAGTCATATCTTCTTAGATCATATCTGGAATGATATGTTATTCTTCATTACACATTTTCATTTACAGAATCACAATGTGGCTAATTGTTTAAATATTAGTTTCTACGATGATATCATATCATTTGAACCATTTGGTAGAGTCCAGCCCTTTTTGTTGTTCGCAAAATAAACAGTGGGAACTTGGGTGTAGACTAGACAGTACTTGAGCATTATGACGTTTGTTTCGCGTACATTCCCACTCACGCCATAAAATCATACAACATCAGCACCATTATGATGCTTAAACATGACCATTGTGACGTCACAATAAAACAATGCAAGGTCACTGCGCCGAATATTCAAGTCGAGCGCATTAAACAGTGCGCTGCCATCTACTGATTAATAACTGTACAGGGTCCGTGCAATGGCGACTCCCACAACACGAAATGGCAGCTCCCTCACGCGGCTGCCTCCCCACTGGACTACGCCCTCTTGTGGTATAATCTCTTTGCTTAATACTCAATGTCATTCACAGAGTAATAATGATAAAGTCATACTAGAAGCATTTACTCACACCCAAAATTGAAGGCTTTTTGAAAATCAATTTTTGCAATGCTTTGTGAAATCTGTGATTGTGTGTATGGACTAAAAAAAAAAAAGTTAATTATCACTATCTGCATGGCAAAACAAAAATGAGTCCTGCTTGATGGTTTAATATAACTAATTGCAATATTTTGCCCTGCGCGGTGTGCATGAAATGCTAAAGAGCCTAAGAGGAATTCAAAGTTTATTTGATGAAAATCAGTTTTGAAATTGCTGAGATATCAAAAACAAACTAAAACACAGTAGCACTGATAAAAGGTTAGGACCTTTATGTTTTTGGACATCTCAGGCATTTCAAAACCAATTTTCATCAAATAGACTCTGAATTCCTTGGAGAATTGTATGCTCTTTAATATTTCATATAAATATCTTGCAAGAAGTTAAAACCTGAATCCCCTTCTCAACCAAAATGGTACCATCCCTTTAAGCTCTCTCGTCATTTCTTTCCACGATTTGCCAGGTATAATCTCCAGATGTGATCTCACTGAAGTCGAGGGAGGGGCTCTACCCCTCTTTCAGGAAGTTGCTCCGCAGCTTGGTGTCCTGAAAAGAAGCAGAATCTGGCACGTATGCCACCCACACGAAAGATGCGGTCGGCACTTGCCAACTGCCGGCACCACTGCTGCCGCAAGTGACTACCAGCACACACACAAGGTAAGTAAAAAAAGAAAACAAGAAGAAGAAGAAGAAGAAGAAATAAAAAAAAAAAAAAAACCCAGACAGGCACGAATGCTCTCGTAAAGCAGCAGCATGTAAACATAAAAGAGACACGTTAAGTGTCTGTCAACTCTGCACTACTTTGTCAGAGCAGTCAAGACTCATCACTGGCAACACGGGCAGGGAAAAAAGAAGTGAGAGAAAAATACAGACTGACAGATACACACACACACACACACACACACACAAAGAAAAGACTATGATCAAACTAGACATGCACACAAAAGAAAAAAACAGTGATCAAAATAGACATCTTGTCTGGATCCCCCAAGTAGCTCATTATCTCCAGCAAGATTTCTAAGTGTGTACAATGTAGGGCAACATCCATTTCGCAGAAGACATGAAAAGTGATTGGCGATTATAGGAGACAATATCAAGTCGAGCTTTAATGGCCGACGATCCGTCATTCACCATTTACCGGGAGAGAAGTCTGGATATGGCACTCGGCGACAGTCGTTTTCATCAGCTCCAGTGTTGCATCATAAATCGATGAAAATGACAGACAAGACATCCTGTTGTGATATTTCATCATTGCTTTTTTTTTCTGCTTTCTTTCTTTCTTTCTTTCTTTTTTTAATTGTGGTTAGCACATCTTCAAATCTTCCCCTCCTGAGCTCCTGAGATTTTGCAGCCAGCCTTTTCCTCGTAAATTACATTCCGCATCGGCGGGGCGACGTGACAGAGTGCAGCTCTTATGATTCCATGTTATGTTTGGCGCTGCATGAGGTCGCATGAGAACCACATGAGCGCAGACTTAATTTTCTTTGGCATGAACGGTTTGTTTGCATCTTTAGAGGAGCTTGTTCCCTTTGTAATCGTTAACACATAATGATTTGAGCTAGTATCAAGGTTTCCATCAAATGTCCTCATTATGGAAGCACAGGGATTTGTTCCCTTCTGCTTTACTGTATAGTCGGCATTTCCTCATTTGTTTGTCTGAAGTCCTCATTACTGAAACAAAATAGTGTCAAGCGCACTGACTATTAGAGTTTTGAACCTCAAAGATTTCTAGTTTAAGCACACACACACTCTCTAAAGCATTGTATTGCAACTTCGTAGTGAGGAAAGAGTACCAACTGTAGAGGACAAAGAAAGATCTTCAAATTCCATTGAAGGGGAGACAAACAGTTTCACATTAACAGTAATAACACCCTTCTGATTCTCATTGAGCAACAGATATTCTATTGAAGGGGAGATGAACAGTTTCACATTAACGACTTTTTGATTCTCATTGGGCAATAGAAATTCCATTGAAGGGGAGATGAACAGTTTTGCATTTACACCCTTCTGATTCTCATTGAGTAAAAGAAATGATGGATGCCCGGCGCCATTAAGAATCTTTCTGGTAGAGGTCGGAGGGCCTTCTGTCATGGAGGAGTGGAGAAGTGCTTGGGAACACACACACATGCTCTTGACCTTTGTTCATCAGTGAGATTGTCTACCGCCCTGCTGCTCCGATTCCTCTTCTCGACTCGCCCGGGATGTTAATCGAAGAAATCTCGCAAGACACCCGCGCGCCCTCACCTCCGTTCCGGTGGTGGCGCCTCTCTCTTGCTCTCTCTCTCTCTCTCTCTCTCTCGCAAAGCGATAAAGATGATTGGCTCCAACGGACGAAGGACAGGGCCGCATTCCGTCATCGCCAAACTACTGTTGCGTGTGGGGGGAATTTGCGATGGTGATATATGTGAGGATTGGGAGAAATTGGATGGGCCAGCCTTCCTCCCTCCTGGCCAACAGAGGGATGAGATTATAGCTCAGTGGGATTTCAAGATTGCCCAGAGAGTGACAGGGTGAGCCAAGACAGAGAGTCATTCAGAGTTCATGTTCAATCTAGGCATCATTCACACTACTGTACCACTGTTGGATGAGCCATTTCTAGTGCCACTCACGTACACACTCAAAAAGAAAAAAAAAAACCCAACTACAACAAACAAACCAGTCATAGCAGAATGCATGAAAGGAGCATATTGTTAGTTGAGATACAGAACAAGAATTCTGAAGCATTTGTACAGTATTATCACCCTCTTAGTATTAAACTGACTGGCTTTAAGCGCACAGCATCCGGTAAAGTTTAAAAGTGATCATGTACAACAACAAGAAAATGGCCATACTAGTACTTGTTGCTTACAGGTTGCATTATAATATACAATCTATGGCAGATTTACTCATGACAATACATGTAGTACACACTGGCCAGAAGCTGGAAACTTCAAAGTGGTACAACAGCTGCTTCATTATGTCCTTTATATGAAAACTTGTCACTGGTTTCTCTTGGCCTACAGTGGCCACTACACATTTCTCTGTCTGAACACATTGTGTTATCTAAATTAGATAGCGACATGCCAATCTACATGCCAATCACAGCCACTTGTCAGACGTAGTCCCTGTTGATTGGTACGATCCTTGCTGAGGGAAATACAAATGTACATACAGGAAAGTATGACTGCGCTCCAGCCCCTCAATTGACGAAATCAAGAATTTCTGTTTAGTAAATCTGTTATTTTACAGCATCGATACGATAATTACTAGATATAGGTGTATCATATTGACAATTTTACAGTCAGCAGCAGCTGAAGCAAAAGAACACTGGGCACCGTCAAAATATTTTTGCAAAACATGTCGGGTTAAAGAGCAAAATGCAGTATTTACAATCTTACTCATGAGTGCATGGTAGAAAAAAATGGAAAAGTCACGGCCACTTTGCTATCATGAAACTGAAAGAAGCGATTTGGAAACGCATCTGATCCCCGAACACACGGTACACAAACCATGCTGAACAAGCTGCCTTTTGGTCCTCAACTACAATATACTGCGTCATGCTTGCTGTGCATTGTGAGGGTGGGAGTTCAAAGGTCAATACAAAGGAAAGTGGGTGGGACAGAGATATATCTAACCATTCAGACAAAAGCAATGAGTGCCCACTAAAGCATGAATAGACTGATGCAGAATGTCCCGACAACGTATTATGGTTTTATCAACTTCCTCATAACGGATGCAAAAAAAAAAGAAAAAATAATAATAATAACAATAAACAGACAGATATAAAGAATTGAAAATAAAAACATTTCCCCATATTAATTTTTCTCACTCTATTTTTGCCTTCTATTTCACATACTATTCAATCTATCCAGGTGGCTAGATTTCTGTCCATTTTTTTTTTTTTTTGACTACTTACCTACCGAGCAGGCCTACGCATCTACCTACAAATCTCTTACCAGTCATTTTCTCATTTCTTCTTTACACGTGGCAGAGAGAGTGCAAAGTCTCAATTACAACGGCTGTTGTGACACCATGATTTCATTTCTCATCAGATGTGTGTACCTTGGTGAGTCTTTGTGTATTTTTGGTCCACAAACTTGAAATACTGATGAGTAAACTTATTTTCTTCTTTTTTTTTTGGGGGGGGGGGGGCATGGGGTGCAAGTATCCAGCTATCTATAATATATTAAATACTCTTGTGGGTGGCTTCCAGGGGGTGCATGCACTTCTGGGCCCCGTTTCAGAAAAGATGTTAGGATGTCAACTCTTGCTGGAATGACAACTTCCTATAGCAACAGCCAATCAGGAAGCTGCATTCTTGCCGTTACCATGACAATTGACATTCCAGCAAGAGTTGTTATCATATCAACTTTTTATGAAACGGGGCCCTGATGGATAAATCTGAGCATTCCGATCATGATCAGCATCCCGCTACAATGCACTCCTGTTATAACGAACACAATTCTCGCTACAACGGAGTAAAAATTCAAGTCCAAAAATTATCATCTACATATCTTTACATACTTTACTGTTCGGCTATGAAAAATTTCAATATGGCAAAAAAAAAAAATGGCTGGTCCCAATGACTTCATTATAATGGGAGTCATCTGTGTTTTGTCTGTGTGAATGGCACTAAACCAACAGTCAAACAAAACAAAACCAGGAAACAAATTTAGCAGTCAGCAACGCTCTACTGAGATATCAATAGATACAACTTCATGGTCATCCCAAGTTTTAAATAGCTCCCAAAAAAAGAGGCAAATAAAAGTATCTGTCTAATTATATTCAGCAAATAATTGATATTTAAAGTAAAATACTTCACAGCTATAGATGCTCACACAAACTTTACTCCATGTGCATGGATGACTGCGTAAATCTTTCAGATTATTTCCTTCTGTTTATCTTTCTACTCTGATCATCACAGCTTTGTTTATTCTACACAAATGATGCAAGGACCCGAGTTTATTTATAAAGATTAAGCTTTCTTTCCCCTACAATTATGAGCGATCGAGCATGTCTGTCTCATTCATATTCCTGCTTTCCAGTTCAGTGTGCAATTGTTCAAGTGGTCATATCATTGCCTGCCAGATGAAGATTGTTCTCATTACATCTGCTTTGATGAGGCCACATGAATTAATGATAACTTACACATTGATGAAGGTTACCATCACAATAATGTTAATGTAGGCCCATCCATGGTTTAAGTATTATGATGATAGCCATTTCAGGTGGACAAACAACAAAAAAAAAAAAAAGAGAGAAAAGATTGTCAAATGTATGACAGTGCACTGCAAATTACAGTATGTGTAGGTAAACACACTGCAATCAACCATCTACATTAACACTCATTGCTGGGGGTGGGGTTGAGTAATTCCCTTATAAAATACTGTAAAAGTTGAAACATTCGGGGAAGGCCACTTTCACAAGTGGAAGCCGAGAGTCACATTCGCAGCATGAAATTTTCACAAGTGGCGACTGGCATGCAGACAAGAACTTTTGTGTGCACTTTACTTTTGCCGATCTTGATGCTGATCCTCACAGTTTTTATGAATGTGAAAATTTCTGGTTTTACTGTGTACATCTGCCAATGAAAGCTCAATAACTGGTCCTAATTAACTTACTGCAGCCTGAAGACATGCTGTCTTGCGCAGTAGTCCTTCACCACAGCAACAATGGCGTTGGTGAGCCTGACAGGGTCCTGGAGCGGCATTCCAAGTCTCCTCTTTCTCTGGTCCTTGTAGAACGTCAAGGTTGGGCCGTCCTGGACCAGGTACACAAAGCGCCAGGACCTGGAAGTGACCAGGTGGGAAAAAAGAAGGGGACAGACATTCCTATGAGGACTGTTTGAAATTAATAAGATACACTTTTTCTATTGTATCAAAATTCATGGATGTTTCTTTTCCTATAGCCCAGTAACAACTCCTTCAATTATATGTTTCTTTGGCAGGACCCACTTAGCATTCATCAGTTGTCATTAGGTGGGGTAAGCCATCTGGAAGCTTTGTGGTTATTATGGCAATCTTTTGTGGACAAAGCACGCATAGAATATGAATACATCATAGAAACAGCAGATTATGATTTGTTTTACATGATCACTGAAGAAGCAATAAATGTATGTAAGCTGGTATAAACCACTGGATCAATGGTATTACGAGGGACAATACATTAGAAGTGAAGGGTGAACTGTAAACATCACATTCCACCTTTTAGACCAGTCGTTTCAGGATTTACAGTTATATGCCTCTCCATGTTCAACTGATAACTGTAATGAACAGAATAAACATGGTGAAATCAATTTCATAAAATTCTGGCAGAGAATATAGAAATCTATGGAATTCGAGAGATTTGCTTGCTTTCACAAAGCAGCATTATTGGTGACACCCACAGGTATGAAACTTAGATGAGACTGTGTTTATTGTTGCCTCTAACTTGTCTGATTGGTTTTGTATCAACAGGACGCACGACTGTCAGGTAGCTGCCACGTAGAATGTTAATGTGCTGGATGGATGCATTTAAAAGCACAGTCTGTGTACTATCACCCTATATCAGTGTGCAGTGTTTAGTGCACTGACAAATCAATACATTTGCTATAATCTAAGATTTGGATTTCAATATGTGTCATAATATTTCCTTTTTTGTTGTTTTTTGTTTGTTTTTTTAATGTCACTCTGTAAAACAGCCAGATAACTTGTGTGACAGTGTTACACCAATGACTTCTATGTTCAAGAAATTGGCACAAGAAGCACTGGGAAATGCAAGTCAGAACAGCGGGTATCTCATTGGCTTGGAGACTGGGTGGCAACCTGGGTGGCATTTCATGAAGCGTGCTGTCCAACATATTTGTCGTACAAATTTGCTCTCGGTCAATCAGACAGAAGGATTTCAATAGCTTATAACAGTTTGCCAGAAATAAAATCTGACAAAACGCTTCATAAAATGCCCTGGGTGCTGTTTCATGAAAGTTGTTAGCCCTGACAAGTTGTCAGTCTCAGACAATGTCAGTACAATCCTTGGTTTTGACTAGCTGAGAAGCTCTGGTCACAGACTGTTACCATGGTGATTGTCAGAGACTGACAACTTGTCAGGGTTGACGCCTTTCATGAAATAGTGCCCAGGAGGCGTCCCTTGCTGGTCAGGGAACGCGTCTTTGCAATGTCTTTGCAATGCCCTTTTTGTTGAGGCTAAAGCCAGCCGCACAATATACGACTCAAGACTATATGACCTTAAGACCATTAGACCTGAACAGTCGTATGACCTGGCAACGCACACTATACGACCTGACCTTACAACTAGTCTTACGACCGTTCTGGCTTCAATATGTTACCAATGAGTACAGAACACAGAACTCTCGCTGTGGTATAGAAGCGCACGCAGTGCTCATTGCGTTCGCTTCAATACTCTTTGCATAATACTGTATCGTGATTGGCTGACAGCTCACGACTGGTCGTAGAACATGTCAAATCTCTACGACTGGCACTAAGACCCAGTCGTATGACTGGAAATTGGCAAGACTGGTGACGTCACACTTCTGGTCTTAAGGTCGTCCTGTCGGATCGTATAGTGTGTGGCGAGCTTAAGTCGCTTTTAACTAATTGCGTTGATGACTCTCCAAGACTTCTCCGTGACCTTGAAGAGACACATGGCAAACAACCAGCGACGATATGGAGACGTCTCCGCAACTGAAAGATGTCTTGACGACATCCCTGCGACTTCCAGGTGAATAAGTTTTCGAGTTGTCACCTTGTCTGGAAACATCTCAAAAGTCACCCTGGAGTCGCCTTCTTGGTGAGAGCGCAACCCATTTTTTGATCTTTCAAGTCGCTTAAGTTGCAGCGATGTCTATTCGTGAGAGAGGCCCTTGAATGATGGTCCAAAGAGACAACTCCCCACCCAACCACCCCTATATGCACAAACACACAGACACACACATACAGTGATTATACAGACAGACAGACACACACACACACACAAAGAAGAGGTCATATTTCTCCCAGGGTATTTCCATTCTATTTTTACAATTCAAATATCACACAGAATGGGCCATTGGAGCATATCAAGCATCAGACAAAAAGAACCATTTCCTATAAAATGATAAACTTGAATACGAAAAAATGAAAAAGCACCCCCCAAAAAGAGTCTTTTGAGTGTGGAGAGTAAACATATTGCATCAGTAGAATGCAGCGTACTGGTATTAATGTACTGGTAGCTACAGACTGTAAGTGGGTTGGGTAAATATTACATGCTGTTCTCTTGAAATAAACTACCATTGCTATAGGGTAAATGTCTCTAATGATGATCACTCATTTCTACTCCCTTTCATACAGGAGCATTCCATTCCATGGTCCAGTTGACGGCAATAAAAGGCATACCACTTAGACATGTAGAATGGTGATTTAAGAGTGCGTTAGGATTGGATAATTACAAATTTATGGAACCACATTTATGCAAATTAGAGGTCTGTTTCATTATTGACACTGGCAATTTTTACAAGCTGCAATAAGTGCAGTTACTGCAGCAACAAATTGAGTACTCTCAACTGATTGATTCGGTCCATGATGCTGACCATAGAAACTGCAAAATCATTACAGCTCAAAGCTCATAGAATGTCCCCCCCCCCCCCCCCCCCCCCCCCGGAATAATTTCATCACCTTGGCACTTTCCAATGTTTCTCTCCTTCTGTCAATTAAGGTAAAAAAACAATCCCTTTGAAAAGTTATCAAAATAATCAAGTAAATACTACTTATGCTATATATTTTGAGAGATTGTATTTTTCACAAATTGAACAACACACGAATATATTACCCCTTTTTTTTGTTTAACATAGCATGCGTGCATTTCAACTGTACTCCACATTCGCAAATTTACCAGTAGCAAAATTGTCAGGAAGTCCCAATTTGCAAAAGATTTGGCTCGTTACATACTGTATATGGCGTATGCAGTAGAATAAAACTCCCTTTCTTTTTATTTCATTTCAAAACAAAAAATTTTGCAAAGATTTGCATGCCAACATTGGTGAGGCATGTGCAGTGACGTCATCATTCAATATGCATGTGCAATTGTGACTGGCATTTACTCTTTTATGAATTCATGTAAAACTTCATAATATCACAACTAGCTTGTCTTTGGGCATGATCCTCACAATTTTTTTCCTTGTCTTGTCTGTTTAAGGGATGGCATAGTTTTGGTTGTGTTCCGAATAAAAGGTGGAACCCACCTTTTATTAGGACCATATTGTTTTGGGATATCTCAGCCATTTCAAAACTGATATTCATCAAACCACTCATAAAATATGAAAGATCATACAATTCTTAGAGGAATTCAGAGTGTATATGATGAAAATCCATTTCGAAATGGCGGAGATATCCAAACCACAAAGTGGTCCTAATCAAAGGTGGGACCCACCTTTTATTAGGACCATAACCAAAACTCTACCATCCCTTTAATAAAATTTACTCTGTTTCATTTTCATTCTTACAGTCAACCTGATCACAGAGCGGAGTTTCTCTTTGAACAATTTGCTACGCCTGAAGTACGCTTCATGGATACGCCTAGTAATTCTTGCAGAGCGACGTTGACATTGCAACACTCCAGTGACTGACCAAGCCTTGGTAAGAATGAGGACCTCGGCACAGAAAAGACTGCACCCAAAGTTGGGCCATGCACCAGTTTGTATGGTGGCAAATGTCATAATTTGCAAACTGACATGGGGGTAGTTCCGAACCGTCAGAAACAAACACAACAAAACAAACAAACCGTATTTTGTAGCTTAGAATCACTCATCTTAATACACAAATGATGTTTCCTGCTTTATTGTGGTCTGTGTGTTTTTGTGGTAATGGCGCCACTGGAAACATAGTAATTGTACAACGATAAGGCGGGGTCTTCCTACCAGCTTGTTTGTCTTCCATCCTTTGGTCTCCACAGCAACATGAAAGAAAATATTATCTAAACAATACTCCTGAGACTTCATAAAACTTTGAATAAAACAAAACTGAAAATCATTTTGGAGCAAATAGAAGGGTTAGAGTGTTTCAATAGATGGCTGTACTATCAAAGGTTACTTTTCCACAATATGAGATACTGCTCCTAGAACACCCCCCCCCCCCCACACACACACACACACACACTCACACGAAGTGTAGTAGCTGAATTACATTTAACCTTTCTTTATCCTGAATGATGAATCACATATATACACATATATAACCGGCAAATTCCAATGTAGCTTGACCATTGTTTGACCAGCAAGATGTAAATATATATTGTCTGGACGTTACTGAAGGCTACAAGCAAAGTTGCCAACACTGAAAAACCTATGTGGGCCTAAAACATCAACCTATAAGTGCAGAAACTTTTTACCATGCCGCTGATCAAAACTATGACACTTGGTGAATCATGTGGTGTCTAGAATTCTTGCATTCCTTTGGGTGAGAACAAATCTTCAAACAGCACACTCCCATCTTTTCCCCCGCAAGCTCGTAATGTCAGATTAAAGGGATGGTACAGTATTGGTGGAGATGAAAATTGGGCTTTAACTTTTTTTGCCAGATACCGAGAAAACACTTATGAAATAATACAGAGCATACCATTTTAAGAGGAATTCAAAGTTTATTTAATGAAAATCGGGTTTGGAATGGCTGAAACATCCAAAAACAAAGTAAAACAAAATGATCGGAATAAAATGTGGGTCCCACACTTTATTACGATCACTCTGTTTTGGATATCTCAGCCATTTCAAAATCATTTTTCATCAAACAAACGTTAAAATCATCATGGAATTACATGCTCTTTCATATTTCATACGAGGTTTCTCACTATCTCACCAAACAATGATAAAAACCTGAAGTTAATTCTCAACCAAAACTATACGATCCCTTTAATTTGTGTTTGCATGTGTGTGAGTAAACATACATTATGATTTCAGTGTTTTGAAATACATGTACTTGTACTATGTTTAGTCATGTTCCATTCAATTTAACATCTCATGTGCTGATTAAGATATCTCCTTCTGGAGAACGGGAAGAGAAGTAAGTTGTGCTGAAATTCTTCTCGATTTGCTATTGACACTTACACTGCCGTTTCTGGCAAGAGGAAGGGACAAATCATCCCAACCCAAATAATTCAATTCTCAAGATTAGACTCGTCACATGCTACTCAGACACAAAATTTTGAGCAGAAGCACTCATCATACTGAGGAACATCTATGTCAACACGTTGTGACAATGTACTGATCTCACAGTAAATGACAAATACGTTTTGCTCATTAATGAGAAGTGGCACTTTTTGTCCGTCAAAGTAGGCCAGTTCACATGCTTTCATACATAACTATAGATGCATTCAAAAGAGACTGCCTCGGGGCAGCAAAAATGTGCACGTAGGCCTACCTGGACAGAGTCACATCCTTTTGATGTAAAGTGATAAACGGTAAAAACAGACAACATCACGCTGTTAAACTTGTACAATAAAAATCTGCAATCTACTTGTAAGCACAAAACATCTCACATGAAAACATGGTGTGTTTGATTTTTTCTTTGACATTTCAGCAAAAACCTAGAAATAGAAGTAAATTTCTGCAAGTTCGGTCGAGAGGATAAGATGAAAATCCAATTATCTATCTGCCAAAGAGCGAGGGGAAAGCACGAAGGTTGTCGATGGTTTGTTCACTGTCCATCTCCTGGTAGGTAATCATTCCAGGCACCACAAATCTTGCGGAAATTCTACCATCAGGGCACCTGGCAGTTTTTGCGGTATTTGGCACACAAATGCCTTGTTATTTCATCGCGGCAATTGATCACGGAACCCCAAGAAACAAACAACTATTACCGCAATAAAATATCAGTCTCAACTGTTTTGCTGGAATTATATCATTGTTACTGTGTCAGTGGCAACATGGAAACAATAAACAAACAAAGACTGACTCATCTAATATTTGTCTTTCAGAGATGCCTAAAGCCACAACTTGGGAACTGAAAGAAAATACAGTGTTTTTCATAATATGTATCTTTCCATGACAGTTTGGGACATTGTTCAATGATTAAATCTGGCTAGAGCTCCAGCGTCGTTTCAAACTTCCCACTTCTATGCTACACACGAATAGGAGTGGTGCTAGCAGACTCGTTTTAAAAGCTCTTAGCTCTTCTGATTTTAAGCGTGCCACTGAACTTCATACGCATCCAAAATGAGTTTTCATACAAAGTTACAACTTAGGCATTTTGCCTTGTGTAGGACGTGCCCATCACATGATAAGAAACTAGCGAGCAGAAGTTGTCTTTCATTCTGATAAGAGCTGAGCAGTTCAACCTTAGTGCAGGTGCACAGTATGTGATAGACATCTGTTTTCTTCCTTTCTTCATGGAGGAGATTCTTTTTGTCTCGGTTCATCTCTTGGTGGAGGGGCAAAACTGTGCAGATATATTTCACACTGTCTTCCCCCCC
Organism: Diadema setosum; assembly: GCA_033980235.1. Lineage (NCBI taxonomy): Eukaryota > Metazoa > Echinodermata > Echinoidea > Diadematoida > Diadematidae > Diadema > Diadema setosum. The sequence continues at coordinate 14,182,057 of CM067059.1, read as the reverse complement.
CCCCACCCCCACTTCACCACTGTATTGCCTCTGCTAGCTGTCATGCCTGTTGCCTCATAGGCCTATTTGCTCATTGTATTGTAGCACATTTCTGAGGGGGGTCTAGGGCAATTACCCCCTGGGCAATTACCCCGGACCCTTCCCCTGTCCCTAATCCTAATCCTGAAACTAATCCTAACCATAACCCAAACTCCTAACACTAAACCCATAACCCTAATCTTAACTCCTGGGGTAATTGCCCGGATACGTCCGAGGGCAATCTGTAGAACCGGTAAGTCATGGCATGAAGTTTGTGTGATAGATCGATGCAACTTTTAGTAAATTATGTCTTTATTCCCTTCATTCAGCAATTTTATTTTAAAAAGAAATAAAAATAGAGCAGCTTTTGTGCATGGCAGATTAACAAAATCATTCTCTGTGGTTCACATATCTGTATTTTGATATTAAAGGCACGATTCAGGCTGTCCTGCATTTAAACAGGGAATGTTTCGGTCTTATGAATTGTAATGAACTTCATCAGCGCAGATTACACATTTTTTGTTCCACTACTCTCACATATTTACAAAGTCTATATCCTTACAATGTAAATTCCAGGTTACGTATTGATTCAAAATATCAATATCCACCAGAGCAAAGTCCCTAAAAGACCAATAACGACAATGAAAGTAACAAACTGTGTATTCAATTACAGAGGAAAGACCCATAGTTAAGATACTCCAAGGGCTAACTATAACTTGACATCTACAAAACTACTGACTAGAATATGAATTTTAGAAAGCAGTTGCTACACAATACTCCAGAAAGCACCAATAAAGATCTACACAATGTCTGCCTTCTCTGGTAATCCTGTTCATTTCATTTCATTTCATTTCATTTCATTTCATTTCATTTCATTTCATTTATTCCCACAACTTTCACAACACGAGTTAAAAAGGAATGAGCAATTCAAAACAGCATGGTCATCAAATGCAATACAGAATGTGGAGGAAGAAGCAAAGGCCATTGACCTGTCAAGGCTTCTCCCTTAATGCTCCCCATCTCCTCATTGTTATCTCAGGTTTTGAACATGATTGCACTTGTTTCACAACCCTATCTTTAACTTAATTTCCCCTGATCAATTCATATCACAAAACATATCTATCCATTAATGTCTCCCTGGAGCCTTGCTCTAGTAAAGAACTCGGCATACATGGAGTGCACTCAAGCATGACATATATATTTGAACATACAACAGGCTTCTCTACTGACTGAAAAGCGTCACTGCTGCACCTTTTAAATCATACGAGGGTGAGGTGCACATAATACTAGTGGACAAAAAACAAACAAACACGAAACTCGTAAGCGGGTCAGTTCATATGTGAATCGATGGCTATTCATCTGTGAAACTTGAAGTAGAATGAGCAAGAACCCTTTAAAGCCACTAAACTCTGACAATGCACGACCTAGAAAGCTAACGACAGTGACAGCACACTTTATAATCTCAGAGCAGATATTGCAATCTCTGTAAACACACCCCCATCATGCCATTCCCCCCCCCCCCACTCGCCCAATTCTACATCTCATTTTGAAGCACACAACACATCACATATTCCATGTTCTTTCTCCTCCTTTCCACAATATGATCAACTTTGCTTTGCAGCGAAACCTTTCCTATTTATCTAAATGCATTACCATGTGGTGCTCTCTTCCATTCTATTCTTTGCACTTAACTTCAATTTTCATCATCACGATCACAAGACACTCACATGTCAGTTTTCTCCTTTTTTTTCATCCCCACACTATTTTGAAATTTGCTCTCTAAGCGAAATTCAGCCGTAGCGAGCGCCCTAAAGGTTAAAATATAAATGGATGACAGAATTGTAACACTTGCTCTGGACGGATAAAGAGCAATGCTGATAAGTGAGTACTGGGAATATGGGACAGGGACACTATCATGCCATTGATGTATGAATTCCCATCAACGGCCAAAATGAGAGTGTGCTCATGAGAGTGTGTGTTTGTGCATACACTGTAAGACCTTCCACAGTGTATGTGTGTGTGAGTGTGTGTGTGTGTGTGTGTGTGTGTGAGTGTGTGTGTGTGTGTGTGTGTGTGTATGTAGGTGTGTCCCTTAGTGTACACTTGTAGCATTTATGAGAGGCATTTTTACTTGCGCGCCAAAGCTACATTGTATATAGCATAATATGCCTCTTGCGCTCAATATCATTCCTCTCTAACTCTGCAATCAACCCATTATAATTGGTTAAAACAATGACAAAATCACCCGAAATAGCCACCTCAAGATTTTGCCTCATTTATTTCGTTTTCTCTTTCTGATGAGTGAAACCTAACAAAGAGGATGTGGACACTTCATTTCTCATCCTATTAATTCATCCTCTCCCTAATCCAATCATGGTCAAAGCTCGGCCTGCTCTCTCTCTCTCCCCACTTGAGGCCCTGGGTCTCCCGTGGCCTCAATAGGATCAGCAAATCCCGCAAATCCTGTTTGCCGATATTACACTGACGGCCGCATTTGATGCGATGCACGATCATCTTGCTGCGTTCTCCTGAACAACCCTCAAGAAAATATTCTCAATCATCGTCAATATTATGGGGAATAAAAAGTGGAAAAAGAAGCAAAAATTCACATTTTCATCTAATCGCTAGATGTGCCCTAGAATTGTTCTATTTTAAGATTTGTCAGAATTTACGCAATTACACACTTATACATAAATGAATGCTTACATATTCATTATCAATAATAGAACAGAACTTCAGAAATGGGCATTTTAAATCATGCTGTCAATACCAACAGATTATCTATTAGATAAAAGCATGTTCTTCAAATAAACTGTTGGTATTGACAGCATTATTCATGCCCATTTCTGGAGTTCTGTTCTATTATTGATAATATCATTTCTAACAACAAATGGACTACAAATTACTTAACATAATTATATATATTATAATGTGTGTGTGTGTGTGTGTTTGTGGGTCTTTCTGTCTGTGTATACATATAGATAAAGAAATATCAGCTGATTATTGGGTTTCACATATTCATAGCACGGACACCAGCACCACATCCTTGACCCCTCAAACACCATTTGGTGATCAATTCTTCCCATAAAGTAAAGCCACATGGTAATCCGAGAAGCCTTGACTCCATATGACATTGTACACGCTGATGGAACACTGTAACAGGATCAACCAACCCTCCTGCTACTCTCCCTCCCTTTTTCTATCATTGTTTTTGAATAATTCATAAAAGCGCATATTGGATATTTTCTCAAATCTCATTATGGTAATCCCGCCTTTTTCATTTTGCCGATTTACATTTACACTAGCAGTCTGGGTCATGCAGCTTAGAAGTCACGGACGGTTCTCGCCCAAGTGCAAAGTGCTAGGTTTAATTCAATTCATTCAGTTCCACTGGAAAGGAAAAGAAAAGAGATCCTTTATGCAAAGTGAAAAAACCCCACGTACAAACACACAGAATAATGAATATATTGTGGAAACTTGACAATACCTGTGATACAACACTGCATTAAGTATAGCTCAGCATGAAAAAAAGAAAAAAGAAGAAGAAACAAAAACAGAGAAAGCAAACAGATACAATGTAGATACAGGGAGTCTACAGTCAAAATGAGGCTTCTTGAATTGCTTTATCTGGAAGGTTAAGTTTTTTAAAGGGGAATTCCAGGCTGCAGAAGACTTCTGTTTATCTGTTTGTTGTTGTTTTTTTAAATGTTAATGTGAAAACAGAGTTCTCGTATGTCTGCAAAACTGTCCATTATTGCTCCAGAATGTACACAGATGCATACAAAATGTTCGAATTTCAATTAAGTAACAACAAAAATGTGAATTATTAGCCAAAGTGGTTTGCCAGAAGTACTAGAATCTCAGAGCTCACCTGATCGTGGTTGCTCCATAATTTTTCATAATCGATGATTGATCATCAACAGACTGGGCCACAATGGTACCCACCGATCTTCCACGCGTAAGTGAATCCACATGCAGCTTGTTGGAAAATAGGATTGCTAGGGAACGATCTATCATCACATAATGTTCTACATACATATACCTACAATGCTGAACGAGGGAAGGCTCCTCCGGAATAACAGTCATGTACTACGATCGAAATTATTCTATTCTTTTGATTTCAAAATACTCCAAAATAACTCATTATCCTGGCAAATCATGTCACCCAAGCAAGTTTTGTGGTAGACCCTTCCAATGTATTGCAAGTAAATTCCAAATGGTGGCAGATACATTTTGAGCCCTTCTGAGAACTACACTAGTTGTCTTTAAACACATATGCCAATTAACTATCTATAGTAAAATGGTACTATGATTTCTGTGAAGAACAACAAGAAATAGTTGATGGCATTTACAGAATTTATCAGGTATAAACAGCATCAACAGTTTCTGCAGTCATATAAGAACTATGTTTTACCTTCAACCCGTTGAAGACGAGTCCCAAGTATAGTCGGGCAAGTGTCTATGGGAAATGCATGTTATAGCAAAATCAGTCCATCCTCAACGGGTTAAAGTACAATTCGAAAGGGATGATCTTTGTGTTGGGGGTAAATTGTATCAAATTTTCTGTGCATCTATAGATAGCTATGTTTATTCCATGAAAAGAGATAAAATGAGAGCACTGATGATGGAATTTCTTTTTCTTTCTTTCTTTCTTTTTCAAATGTAATGCATTCAAATTAGAAGCAAATAACCAAAATGTCAAACTCAAAGATCATATATCTTTTTGCCTTGCCTGTGCGACAGTTTGTGTAGTATGCATACAGCATGCTGCAAAGAAAGAAAGAAAAAAAAAAGTACTCAATTTGTTTAATCCTAAAATATTACTTCAATTTTTCTTGAAATGACTGATTTATGCCACAAATCTGTACTCAACCATGCAATGAGTGGGCTTTTCAGGTTCTGCAACCACGTAGCCATTTGGAATCAGGCCTTCATAGGTACATATATAGCAGAGTCAACTAATGGGCACCCTGTAAAATCTGCTGGGATTATCAAATACACAGGCTCTCTTGACCCTGCCTTCTCTCTCTTGGTTTCATTTTGTTGTTGTTGTTGTTGTTGTTGTTGTTGTTGCCTATTAACAGAGCAGCTAAAATGTGAAGCACCATTTATCTTCCTGCGTTGAGACAAACTGGTTTTGATACGTATCTGTCTTTCATCAACCCAAGCAGAAAATGTCACAGGGTTGGAAAAAACTTACCGAAAGAAAATCCTCTTATGAGGGCTGGTACTCAATTTTATTAGTTGTACTGCTGTGATGTATTACAGGGAGGGTGAATGAAGCCACACTCCCAACATAGAAACCATGATACAGTACATTGTATATGCCTCTTCGGCTGCGTTCATCAACTTCCTCATGTTTGAAATGCATTTCAATACCCACTATCGAAATGTGTTTGCAAATGCATTTCAGATCATGTTTCTCGAATTGTTGCATTTTAATATCAACTCAGTTGGGAGTCGACTGGGAGGCCGTACCACTGCGCAACTCCATTGCGCAGTTTCGCCCAAGGAGCGGAGATGTGTAGTTGGCAGTGGTTGGTGTGAGCAGGTCCAAGATGTAAACGTGTTTCAAAACAACTTTGCATGTATCAACTCTAAAGAAATGTGTTTCTGGCTCGCATTTACAACTGCACTATTTTCAAACAAAGCAACATAACATCAGGACAAAATATCCTTTCAATACCCCCTACACCACTGGACTGATGAGATCGCTTATTGTCCCATTTTTATTTTTCATTTTCATCAGTCATGCTTTGTTGATATCTGTAGCTGCATTTCAGAGAAGTTCATGATGCCTAAATCACTTTGTTTTTGGCAATTCTTCATAATAGATTTTTTTTTCAAAGATTATATCAACTTGCTACTGCTCAGAAGGGGGCTAGAAGAAAGTGCTCTGTATTTCTGAAACAGTCTATAGTCTCCTCATTTTACTTTAATAGTGTGTAGCTGCTTCTGTTTGGCAATATCTAACCATGCTGCCAAACTACCTCACAGATTTATTTCCCCACCTCAATTCTAAGAACTTTGACAAATTATGTATATGTTGCAGTTTTTTTTTTAATTTTTCTTCCATTTTTGGTGCACCTTAATGTTCACATCTTTTCTCTGTTGTTCTATTTAATACTGCAAATTATTAAATCATGCATCAGTGTTATGTTGTTTTCTGTTTGTTTGTTTGTTTGTTTTCCTGCCAGCTCTATGGCAATGGTTTATATACAAAGGGAATGAAGCTAGCCATGCTATATTCCTTCCTCTAAGTAATATTGTCAATGAGAAGATCCAAAATTATGTCAATACAGCTACACAGTATTTTGCATTTAAAAAACCCTCCTGCTTCTCCTCAGTAACAATATGCTCTGTTAATAAAGGAAAACAATTACTATGTCATTCTGTCACATACACATACAGCATCTGAAACAAACACATATCATTTCTCCACTGTGTCTCAGTTTTCACCCTCCGCAGTATAAAAAGTGGGCGGAAGTACCTGGTATTCAGTGCTACAAAAGAAGCACACAACAGAATAGCCAGAAATTCAATGAATAAGCACTGGGTGAAGTCAATTTGAAAGAGGTATAAAACGAAAAAACGAAAATGCGCGACTGTCGGAATTGCTGATCTCTGACAGAGAAGACCCCTGGCAGTAAAAAAACACCCACTGTCTTTCATAAGTTAACCCTCTTCAAACTACCATATGACTGTAAAACACAATTTTCAAACAACACAGTATAGTTATTAGTGGTAATGACTGACTTTTATGCAGCCAGTTTCTGCGACGAACTTTGATCAAGCACTGCAGGGGCAAGGCACTAGAATCGTCCTTGTCCTTGTATCAAAACCTTCCCTTTGTCCATCCACATAAAACTACGAGATGAAGTTGTTCGAGAGTCTGAATAAATAACCCACCCTAGCTTGTCAAGTATCCATTACATATTAAAGGGATGGTACAGTTAATACTGCTAGTATCTCATAAACCATCCTTTTGTGTCCTCAAACTGTTCTTTCAGATGTAAAGAATGGCAGTCCGATTTCCATGGTGAGTTTCTGTTGTCTTATTATGGCTTGCAGTCTTAAGCAAAACTACAGGTACCAGGAAATATTGATGGGTTCCTTTAATCTTGCATGCTTCAGCCACTCATGCCCCAATTTTCCCAAATGACATTCTTGCTTGGAGAGATGACTTAATTCAACTGTTCTACTTATACACAGATTAAGCTTCAATAAATGCCAGTTTATTGCGGACGCACCTTCGGTCTTCAAAGTGTGTGTATTCCTCCAAGCAATAAAAAAACAAAACAAAAAAAAAACCTCACGTTTGCAATTTATTGCAGGATGCAGAAGTAGGTTGGATATTTCGAAACGGTAGTAACCCTATGCACAAGTGTATGACCTACATATTCTCCGGGCCTTGCCAACTGCCTGTTTACACGCTCAATTAGTCTCTCGCCTTTGCATTTCTCTCTCGCGGGCTTGCTGTAGTTGGCTACTGCAGACATGTATGCTGCAAGTTGTCGAATCGATAATTAACCAGGACATCTTTCACGAAAAAAGTTGAGGGCGTCTTTGCCATACAAATCTACATATTTTCTGAAGCCATTATATCATCTCTTGATGAGGATTGCCAGACAATCTGAGGAGGCATCACGTCAACCTCCACCTAAAGACAATGAGCACGAACATTTTATACTTAAAGGTCAATAAAGCCCAAAAATGCGGATAGAGTGAATGCAGCAATATTAATAGAACATATGAGTGTAGTATGAGGGAAATCAGATATTCTGTTCAAAAGTTGTAACAATTACTTAATTTTAATTTTTAAAATTTTGCTACAACATTCGCTGGATGAGAAGACTACAACAATTTGTGATGTCACACATGGACAACGATTTAAAGAAAATGCAATCCGGATGAAATGAGACGTGCCCAGGCATGATGCGTTATGGAAAGTTGTGGTGTGTGGGGTATTATACACAAACCACTGCCAATGTACTGATGCAAGATTAATGTTCTACAAATGTTTAAAATTCATAATGAAATGAAGAACAAGTAAAAATACCCTTTCTTGCTTTGCTGGCATGTAAAGAAAATCTAACCTGGGACTACAAGCTCTCCCCCTTTTTCAATCATCCTGATCAGATGATCAGCATTTTTCTACTTCTAGTGACAGCATTGAGGGCAGTATTAAATGCACATCATATCACAGCGATCAGCATTTATGTCCCAACTCTGTTCAGACGGTGATCTATAACTTTGATGATAAGCTCGTAGTTAAGTATAGGGCACCAAGTGTCGCATGTCTCTTTTGTCACCAAATAACAATTTCTGATATTGTTTTTCTGTTGACAAGTGACAACGTCAATTTCTACCACGAAATGACAATTTGTTGACTTAATTAATAATTTCATCACAAAATGACAATTTTGTCACCCTTCATTGACAAAACTGACATTGTCACTTATCAACAAAATTTTTCGGCATTTCTGATATTGTTTTTACGTCAACGTCAACGAGTGTACAATTTCGTTATCATGAATGAGACCATGCGACACTTGGTGTCCCATACTTAGCTACAAGCTTATCCTCAAGTTTAATAGGGATTACGGTCTGAACGTAACTAATGTAGACAACCACTGTGACATCAGTTTCTGGATATTCATTACCCTTGTAGCTCCTATTACAAGACAGTCTCTTTATCATGCACATCTTGCCCCACTTCACCGTCTTTTGAAATATCATGTACAGTACAGTTCATCTGCTGACTACTTTTTCTCAATTTCTGCCATTTCCATAAGCAGATAAAACACAGCCTCCTACTACATAGGACTTTAACAGGAGGGGGGGGGGGGGGGAAAGAAAGACAAATAGAAAGAAAGAAATGGCTGTCTTTCTCCGATATCCTTGAAGGATGCTTTACCATCCAACAGATATTAACGAAAAATGAACACAGGCGGAACGCTTTCCTCCTAATATTCCCTGCTGGGTAGTTGATGATGATCTATAATCTGACAAGCACCGGTGGTACAGATGCCAGAGCCATCTTCAAATGAAATTTTATGGCCTTTGGGAGGGCATAATAGGCATATGTGGAGCGAGGAAAACTTCCTCAACTTCCCTTGTGCCACACAGCCAAATAACCTCCTTGAAACAGTATACTGTATGGAACCTGCTCTTTGCTGCCACTGCAGTGTTATAGAGGACTGGTGAAATCATTTGAAATGGAAGCTATTTCAATCTGGATCAGATTCGGAACGTAGTAGGTTTTTGTGACTTTTGTGATTTGAAAGCCACAAATATTTATTTCCCAAGAAATTGTCTGGTTTCTTTCTTTTTTTTTTTTGTGGTAAAAAATTAGTGATTACTTTTACTCCTGTACATTCCAATACAGTGTAAAACAAAGTAGAAAACACACACACTTAAATGGACCGGCTTCAGACAACATACCCTAGAAAGTGACAACAAAGATGTCTTTTTCAAGGGAAGGAGAGCTAAGCATATTGAGTGCAACTTGGTGATTTTTGTTGATGTTGTTCTTGTTGTTGGGGGGGGGGGGCAGTCAGTTGCTATCAACAATCAACATTTACCTCAATACTATAACTGTATATCATATCGCTACAAATCATAGCAAAGCAGTACAGTACATTTGTCAAAATACTTATAATGGTTTAATAGTTCTGTTTATTATTTTTTTTAATCATATTCTCCATGATTCTCAATGTATTCATCCAGCAGTGATGTTTTTGTCATTCAGAGCTTTGCTTTGAGATCCAAGTTTATACATCTCAAAAATACATCCAACTCCACAAGCATGGTGGATGATTTCCCCTCCTTTTTTTTTTCCTTCATTTTTTTTTTTTTTTTTTTTTGGGGGGGGGGGGGAGGGGGGAGGGAGGGAACGAACATACTGCTTGAGCCCAACTATTTTACAATTATTTGATTGCATGCAGACCCCTTTCCTTCCTTTTCTTTCTCACTAAAGAGAGAGTATAAACCTGGGAGACTACCAGTCTCGATCAAAGTATTGAAACAGAAATATGATAGATTAATGACAGATGAGGTAAGTGGATAGAGGAACTACCACACTCATCATCATTCAAACAGCAGTGAGTCATCAGGATCATTCACATATGCCGAAAAAGCGTGAGTCGAACCACGATTCAAATAATTTCTTCTGCACTCTGGTTCACATACACGTACTTAGCAGAGAAAAAAATGGTGATCTAAATTGCATCAGCTCACTAAGAAAAACCACAATTCAAATGGCATCAGTTTGAGAGAGGTCAAAATGCGCATGAGAGAGTGTTGGGGTTTGACCTGTCTTTGACCTAACTGTCCGGCACACCTTGCATCCATGGGATATGAAAATGAAGGTGCAATTTCACATAGCTGTCATACACACCTCAAATAATCGCAACTATTCAGAAAAAGCGTGACTATTTCTGAAATGTCATACTTTTATTGGTACGTGGATTGAATCTCAGTTATAGTTGTGATTATCGTGTCCACATACATAGAATCATACAAGTTTTTCACAGCCCAAAATAATTGCAACTTTTGGGGGCTGTGTGAATGGGCCTATCATACAAGGCATTTTGTGGGTATGACAAAGAGTTGCTTATTTTGGTCATGTGACCATGCCATCATGTGCATATGAAATGATTCCGAGGATGTCCTGTACCATATGGAATATATCACTCATGATGTACTGGAGATTATCATGATCTAGTGAGGAGGAAGGCCCTTCAATGCTGCATTACATATTTCTCCAATTGTCTTAAAAAAAAAAAAAAAAATCAAAGATTCAGGGTCCGGCTATTTCAGCATCACCTACATCATTTGAAGCAGTTGCAAGAATCTGGGTCAGATTTTTCTTCTGATGACAAAGACATAGTTATGTGCACAAACACACAAACTTCTCAGTACTCCCACAGTTTCCTTTGTTACATTTCTCAAAGGTTCACAGCATGCAAAAGTGCAGAGAAGCACTCTTGTGAATATCACAGCCAGTGTTATTGTATGTGTGTATCAATGTACATTGTATGTCTGTTATCACCACACATTATGGCAATGTCTGAGGAGGCGGTATGCACATGGTCTTCACCAAGACGAGTGTTTTCATTTCACTCAGAGCTGTTTCATTCCCATGATCTCAGATGTCTGGGGATATGGCATTTGTATAACAAACTATTTTGACAATATGTAGCCAATTTTTCTTGAAGTCTGATTTCCATGCCAAAGCCATAATCATCTAGAAGGTACAATCAGGGATTTTCCCATTTCTCTTTGCAATTCTAGATAGTGAAAAAAATATTGATCTGGGTGTGCAGTGGGATTTTTTTTTTTCTTCTCAGCATTGGGAGAGCTTGCAAATAAGCTGTAAGATTTTCTTCTACTTTAAATGCCTGTTTACACTATCAGTCTAGTCTGCAAGTAATCCGACCAGGAAATATGCTTGGTTCAAACTCAAATGTCATTATTCATAGGTTCCCAGGAAAGTGGGTGTCTTCTACAGTTACAGATGTAAGGCACAATTCTCCATCATCACTTAGCACAAAAAAAAAAACAAACATGTCCACTGACTTTTAAAACCACAATTTTGTTACTGTGAAACCACCCACAAATATAAAAAAAAAAAAAATTTATCATATTTCACAGACAGCCTTGAGAAGACATTTTAAGATTTCAAAATTCTGTAATATAAATCACAAAGATGGAATGGAAATCGTGCGATGCTTCGCCGATTAACAATCATTCCAGTTTTGTGATTTAGAAGAATTTGGAGACTTCGACTGCATGAATATCAATCTACATCAGTTTATTCGACATTTAATGATGCACTTGAAATCAAGCAAGTGAGTGTTGGACAAAAACACAAACAATTCTAGAAGTCAAATATTTTTGTAAAAATATAAATGTCTCCCCACAGGATGTACTAACATTGAGAGGAGCTCACAAAATAACACAATCTACACTTTTGAAATTTATACCTGGTTTCATCTAAATCTAATTTATAAATTGCCGTAACACTTCAATGAAATCCCTGACAATTTACACTTTCTCAACCAGATACATCTGTTTCCAAAATGATATCACTCCTGGTGTAGTGATATAACCACAGGGGCTCGAAAGAGCAGATATTGGCCAGTGATCCAATGTTTGGAGTATATGGATCTACCTGCAGATCAGCAAGCATCATGACGTTTTGACCTGACGATATTAGTAGTCAAGAAATATTCTCAAAACCATCCCACCAAATATTTGATCTTCGTACGCTTTGACCTAGAAATATTAGCAGTCAAGAGATATTGCAACTGATTGACAAATTGCCCTACATCGACGTAAATAAGCACTGAATTGATCAGTGTTTTAGTAGTCGCCATGATAAAAAATATTCTCAAAACAATCCTGTATTTGATCTTTGTCAGTGTATACCCTGGTACCTGTATGTTGATGGCAAGCTAGGGTTGGCATGAGTTCTTCCCCTGCTGATGGGAATTGTGGTGGGTTGGGGTAGGGAGCGGGAGGGGTGGTAGAAGAGAGTTGATAAAGAGTATCATCTCTATTCTCGAAACCATCCTGTATTTGATCTTTGTCGGTGTATACCTGTACGCTGATGGCGAGCTGCGGTTGGCATGAGTTTTTCCATGTTGATGGGGGTGGGGTGGGGTAGGGAGGGGGAGGGGTGGTAGAAGAGAGTTGATAAAGAGTGTCATCTCTATTTTCGAAACCATCCTGTATTTTATCTTTGTTGGTGTATACCTGTACACTGATGGCGAGCTACGGTCGGCATGAGTTTTTCCCCTCGTTGATGGGGGTGGGGTGGTAGAAGAGAGTTGATCTAGAGTGTCATCTCAGATTTAGAGTGACGCTCTCAGGTGAAAGGACTTGGCTTGTGCACACAAACAGGATGCCTTTGTTCTCCCTTCCTCTCTCTCATCCGTCCCAGCCCTGCGGAGTCAGCTCTCTAACCACCCATTTTTCTCATCCACAAATCATGTCTCTTCTAAACACATGATTCTGAGAACTGGTGTGGGTGTTTACATGGATACGCAATGAACTTGTCTGTCTGTCCATGGCGTTGACTGATGGGCATTTTAAAACAACACAGTAAGGTTAATTGACTGGGTTCCCACTTTCCCATAACTTCTTGTATGAGCACATGTATGTAGTGCATTTCTGTTGGATGCAGTTTTGATGAACATTTCGCACAGAAAACTATTTTATCTCATAATGAAGACTTTGTCACATAAAGAAACAAAAAAAGGATTTCGAAACCTGAACACACCATTAACATTGTTGAAATGGGGGACCTCTAAGTGCATATTTACATTACCATACAAAACAATTTTCCATTTTCAAAGATATCAGAGAAATGTAACTCACCACAGAATGCCTAACAGGAAGTCTTCTGATCTGAGATTCAACAAATGCCATTCTTATGCTAATTTGCATCTGAAGATTGAATTTCTTGGAAATGGCAAAGGCTCTGGCAGAGAACACCTCTAGCTGTGAAGCCCAGACAACATATGGCTTACATGATGAAAAAGTAGGGTACTCGTATTTCGAGAACTGCTCATATAAGCAACCTGAATAATGAATTATGGAGATGCCCATGATCCATCTTTGAAAAGGATTTCAACCCTTCCCTCCCTCCCCCCCCCAAAAAAAAAAATGGTAATGAAATAAAGAAATTTTTTCCAAAAACAAGTGATTTACATTGTCAGATTTATAGTGTAGCTTTCCTGGAAAAAAGAAGAAGAAACAAACAAAATATGTATAGAAGAGACAACTTGCAAGAGTATGTGATAACATTAGGAGAGCAAAGCAAGCCCTTTCATAACTTTATTTTCAAAAAAAAAAAAACATTCATATCTGTAATCTTGTGATAACTGTTGTATCCATGCATGCTTTATTCCTTTTCTCCTTATTCAATTCTTAAACTGCACAGTTGTTGCTGTTCTTCTTCTTCTATTCACTACTGCTATCCTGTTCTTCAGTACACACACAAAACTGTCTTCAGAATCCTGCTCCATAGGATGATACATGCATCCAGCAAAAACTGACCTGTCAAAACAGGAAATAGTGTTGAAACTATTTACACTCACAAATAACTTATCACTCCGTTTCTGTCTGTTGTTGTTGTTGTTTTTTTTTTATACATTCCATTCGTATGAGTAATCTGATGTCCTGGTACATGCCTTGCTCTACAGATAGAACATCTGCAAACTATGCACACTACAAAACTTACTAGAACGTTGCATGAGCAAAAATCTTTGCTCAAATACCGGTACATAAAACCAGTGGTCTTCAAGCGCTATCCTGATGAAACAGTGAAGACTGTGAAGAGTTCAAGAGGGGACAAGGAGATAATAATACGACAAAAAACAAACAAACATACAAACAAACAAACAAAACTGAGCATTAGGAGAGATAGGTCTGGCATCCCATTTGTGGGAAAGCATCAAAATGCTCTGAAAACAACAAGTACTAAGTTTCAAACCTATATCACCTCCTGCACATCAAATTTCCTCCAAGGATGACAAGCTCATTAATTCTCAAGTCCAATCACACTGAACTCAAGTCAAACCCACGTATCAGCCTCTGTAACCTCTGACCTGCACTGGGTACACCTTGATAATCAATCATCACCCATCCACCCAGAAAGGGGGGGGGGGGGGGGAGGGGAAGGAGAAAGGAACCGTTGAGATTCTGCCCTTGAAGACAATCTTGGGCTCTGGAAAAGAGCCGTGATGGATCCATGAGCAGATTCACAGCAAGAAAACCAGCAGTATGGACCGTGGTTTGATCACAGACGAGTGCATCTATCCCTGCTCATTGTCTGGTCACATACTGTGCCTGGTAACGCTTTCATACAGAGACTGCTGACAAGATCTTCCACATTGCAAAAGTTCTACAGATCAAACCAGATGCATCTTAAAGCAGCAGTAAATTCTCTACATCCTCTACAAAGTGTTCTGTAAATTTCACAGATCATATAACGTGCACTGATTTCAAGCTCGGAATTCTGGCCCGTTTCCTCACATACACTGCAAGTACAAGTCATGCAATTCAAGAAGGGCACAAAATGCAATGAAATTAATGTAAGTATTCTGCAAATGTCATAGGTCACAAAGCATTTGCTTATGCTACTGTAAAAGTGGAAATTTTCGCAGTGTTGAAATTTTTGCGCATTTCGCGCAATTAGAAACTAGCACAATAATAAAAGCACACAAATGTTTTTGCTTATCATATGTTCCTGTAGTTAATATCTTGATACCGCAGAATTAAATACATGTGAAACTCTTTTTACCCGGCCAAGCGCGAAAAATAAGTTGCGCAAAAATAGCCACTTTTACAGTAAATCTACATTTAAATATGCACTTAAAGCTGCTATAAATTGTCTACTTATCCCTTACAAACACCACAGATATCACAGACTAAAAATTACACATTTTTCAGAGACTCCAACTTTCCCACTTTTGGCGGGAGATTTCCCGCTTTGGGGCCAAAAGTCTCCCGCTCTCCCACATGAGTTTGAATTTCTCCCACTCTAGCCGTGTGTCTCACGCTTAAGATGTATTTTCCTATGGGGCACAGAATCACTTTTCTTTAATTTGTCTCCCTCTGTACAAATGAAATTTGTAAGATCGCAACTGCTGATCTACATTTTTAACAAACTCTCTTTGATAATCTCTTGCCATCATGAATCTTCTTCCACTTTAATAAAATTAAAATTTTTCTCACCTAACCAACTCTTTAAAAAAAGAATTACATAAAGAAAAAATAATAATATTCAAGAACTTCATCATTTGATTAAAGCTCATTCAGTTTTTATACACATTATGTTTGTTTACAAATAAGGCTACGATATCACCAGAGTGCATCTATAACCCTAGAACTGGAGCTGGCTGCAAGAAATATTGCGCTAATGCTTAGTTGTGATGTGTGTGTAGCGCACACAATATTGTGCGCATATTCGCACGATCAGAGTCTCCTGTTTCTTCTGGGGCCCCAGGCAGGAGAATTTCCAGCTAGTTTAAGAGAAGCTTGGGGCTGGAGTCTCCTATTTAAATGACATCTCAAAGAGGTGCCCCACACTCTCCCTGTGAAATCAACATGAAGATACAAAGCAACATTAATGCCATTTTGCGAATTACATGCTGCTTTCCATTAGAAAGAAGCAGCATGAAATTTCACATCCTGATCGAGGAAGAAGGCCCTCGGTTGACGTGATTAAGTTTCTATCCTTTTCCTTCCCCTACGACCAGCTGTATCCACTTACCGCCACCAGCTGAGAAATGATACGTATCAAACATGCTTCTTGGTCAACAGCCAAATAATGAAATCTGTCACGAAGGTCTGTCTACATACTGTGACTATCTTTGTAATTTATAAACATACTTAATGTGCATGCAGCCTCTTAAAGGCTCCCGCCACGTGAAGGACATTTGTTTGGGCTATATGATAGATACACTATTAATGAACATTATATATCGCAACTACTTTCATCTCAGAAAGTCCTCACCACTCCACATAAGGACAATATTCTTTGAGCGGGTTGATGTTCTGTAATGATACATCACTTAATGCAATTGATTAAACGAGGAGCGATATTTGTCCCTGGCCCCGGGATGCACTCAAGTCACAACCACTGCACGTGCACATGCGGCAATAAATCTAGTCTATACCTATTGTTTGTGCACACATGCGGCCGATGCTTTACTAGTATCGATACATATGGACCCTATAATTACACAGCAACAAGCATTGTGCATATGCCTATCACTAAAATGCAACCGACAAAAGTTGCCCATAGAATTGAAACGCCTGATAAAAGTTTTGTAAATGCCACTGATTCTTGGTTTTCCCCTCACGGAAATCCAAACCAAAGCATACGGCTTTGAGCAAAATCAACCCGGCAGTCCTGATGCCCTTAAAAGCTAAAAATGGTGATGTGGGGAAAAGTGTGCATTTAAGTTTATGCAAGAAAGTTGAATTTATCCTGATTTGTACTCAAAACAGAGTTTACAATGAAGATACTTGCATGGGTCCAATGCAATATACTGAATTTCAATTTGAATGGACAAACCTCATATGATCCACCAAAGGAATCACTCTAGTAGGTTATACAGTACAGCAAACATATGGGAAGAAACTTCAAACTTCAGTTGGGATTTATACTGCATAATGGCCCACTTTTTTTCACAGAATTTTGCCTTGTCAATTTTTTGTGTGGTTGTTTTTTTTTTTTCTGAACACTGGACTACATCTTTAATAACAGCATGATGCAGGAGTGTCACAGGTATCACAGGGTTTCCAGTATTTCAATAGGACAAAATTCCATGATTTTTTCCCTGATGAAGTCTTTAAATTCCATGAAAATCATTTCAGCTCATTTCCAGTTTCACATGTTTTCGATGTTGTAGCATTGAACTATTTGAACATAATGTTGTGCTCTTCATGTAACAGAGGAGAGAATGGGGTATAAAGAAATTGCTTAGTTCTCGGAAAGGAAGGTGAAGGGGGAAGGACAAGCAAGGAAGTGCTGATGGATGTATACGCACGCACTCATCCCAAGGAGCATGGGAAGAACATTCGCCGGGGCTTATCCTGTCACTCCAGGCTCTCAGAATTTGTTTTCTACTCAAATAAATGATGAGACCTGGTAATGGCACACGACACACTCAATCCCCTCTACTCCTACAACACGTCAGCCAGCCTGAGTTACCCCCCTCCCCTCCCTCCCCCCAACACCTCCTCTATCCCTCCTGTTACCCCCTCCCCAGAGTCAAGAGTTCAAGTTGGAGGTACAGCTGAGAGCAAACTCACTCTTGGAGCATCCCTCAGGACATGGGCAAGCCAGCCCCTGGATCTGAAGTGGAATTTGGAAACTTAACTCAAACAAAGTCATCCCGTTCAACTCACTGTGGGACTCCTGCAGAAAAAAAGTTCCCTTGCATGTTCGGTGGATGTATCTCTGCTGAATTGGCTTTGCGAAACCTTTTCAAGATATAATGTAAAACTGGGGGAGGGGTCAAGATCATTCACCTGCACTGTAAGACCGACAGCTACTTTGATGGGTTATATGAACACAGACGTTTTCTGAAGAAAGACAAAGAATTGGCAATAAAAAAAATCCCTTTATTTGTTGGTTCTTTTTCTTGTGTACTTTCCTTTTTTCTCTTTCAGATCTTCATATGCACCATGAGATAACAATACATGCTGCAGTTGATTCAAAGTGAATCTGAAATTTCATAATGCCGCAGCAGTCACTGACCTGGTCTAAGATTCTCTCCCCGGGGCAAAAATCAGAACAACTCACAGTTACAAACAGACAAGCCAACAAGCAAATCACGTACTGATTTCAAAACCTGCGATCAACAGAATACACTAGACACAGAAAATATGCTCTGAAATCAGATGGAAATTGTACCTCCCCCCCCCCCCCCCACATACACACAGAGGCACACATGAGTTCCAAATTGCAGTATGATCATTACTGTTCAAAAGTGCTTGCACTTTCAGTTCAGATCGTCAATACCGGTTTGAGACAATGAACGGCACACGATTCACTATTAAACTACTTCCTCCTTTCGTGGAACACCGAGGAACAGCGCGCAGCTGCATTCAAGCCGGGGTAAACATGACGGACACGTCAGAGTCATTCTCCGAGTTCGAATTTCCACAGGCATTAAGGCAGCTGTCTTGAGATGACATTCATTGAAAACAAATGCAATGGTTTTCAAGTAGATGACTTTGAGATGCTAAGAAAGCCTCTGTAAATTACATTAAAAAAACAAACAAACATAGTCCTACACCTGTATTCCATCAAACAGCTATACAAAATCAAAATAAAAGATCTATCAATACATTTATTCTACCATTAACATAATGATTACCATGTCAGACAATATATTGTCGCTGGGGTGACAAGACCTTTCACCTCAAATTTTGGTGAAAATGACTTTTTAAAAAAAATTTATGGTCATATAATTAGTTCAGTGATGTCCTGTCTAAATCCTAGCTGTCTTACCCCCAAAATGAAGCCACCAAGGCATGTTTAAGGAAAGGCGATCCCATTTCATATATTGCTTTGGCTGCAATATTTCTATTTCATTTTTATTTATTTATAATCATTATATTATTATTATTATTTTTTTTTTTTTTTGCTCTCCTGAACATTTGACATTTTGTAGATACAAGGTTTTGTTGATACGATGATATTTCAGTAAAGGTTATTATATACACATATTTTAGGTAAAGGTAATGTATCTCCTATTCAGAAGGCTGTTCTTCAAACACTGACAGTTGGGATAACAATCAACTACAGGAAGTTACCTCATTGAACATAGCTGCCAACATGTCTGTGCACAATTTGCTAATCATTCTCATGAAAATTACTACATGTAATAGTGGGTTGTTTTGCATACAAGCAAACAGTATATTCATATTTTTTTTTTTAAAGTTACTAATAAAGCAGAATCTTAAGACAACAAAACAGTAGCCATGTGCTGAAATTACTAATAGTTGGCAGCTATGACTGAATATGACATTTTTGAAAATCTTTGAGGAGAGAATCTCATTCGGAGCATGCTAACACATTACACACTAATAATTACAATATCAACTAGAAATGTCGCTATGGCGACTGGTATGCCTCCGCCATGATGCATGATTCTCCTAAAAGGTCTAGATAGTGCATGTGGACAATGTGTGATTACATTTTCACAAAAACGGCTAAATATTAAAATGACAAGTTTGTCACAAATGTGTTGAATGTTCACCTTCCTTGACCTAGGTTTAATTGGATGAATAGGAGAGCATGTATTTGGGATTTAAGGACTTTAACTTGACTTTGACCAATTCATATGTTTATGCATTGAGTAATTTCCAAGGTATGGAGAAAAAGTTCAATTTCTGTATTGAATAGTAAATTGTTTCCATTTTCATCTGGCCTTTGACCCTAAAATTCATGAGATAATCACTGTCAGGCAGAACATGCATAAATATGTAGAAAGTTTAAAAATAACTTGAGCCACTTCCGAGACATGGAGGAAAAACTTAGTTCAGCACTTTCACTTGATCTTTGACCTTTTGACCTTTGAGGCAAAAAAAAATAAAAAAAATCTTTCCAGAGAATCTCTATTAGGTTATACATGCATACACCAAGTGTAAAAAAAAAAATAATAATAATCCTGCTGGCATTGCATAAACATTAGGGAAATAGTAAAATTTTGAAGTGTTGCCCTTGACCTTTAACTCCTGACCTTTGACCCCATGAACCCAAAATTGTCTAGATAATCACTGCCAGTCAGTACATGTATGTTCCATGAAGATACCTCAAACAATTTCCAAGGTATGGAGAAAAAAGTGAAGTTTTAATATTTTTGATTGACCTTTTGACCTTTGACCTTTGACCTCATGACCCCAGACTTTCACCAGAGAATCTTAATTGGGTAATACATTAATACACTAAGTTTCAAGAAAATATCTTCAGGCATTGCAGAGATATGGTGGAAATAGTTAAATTTTATGTATTTGACCTTGACCTTGACCTTTTGACCTTTGACCTTGAGCATGTGCACCCAAAAGTCGATAGGCACAACTTCACCCCCTAATACACATACATGCCAGGTTTCATTAGGATACCTCAAAATGTTTTTTAGTTACGCTTGCCACAAAATTCATTACGGACGGACGGAAGGACAGACGGACGGACGGACGGACGGACGGACGGACGGACGGACGGACGGAAGGACAGACGGACAGACAACCGGAAAACATAATGCCTCCGGCACCACTTCGTGGTGGAGGCATAAAAACATTGTAGGGAGACTATAACGTCTCACTATGTGTATGTTATCATCCTAGAAAGAAATTCTAGAAACACATCCACTTCCTCAAAGCAAAAGGCAGTTAGATGAATCTGCACGGCACAGAGTGATTTTAGCCCTGGTTTTAAATGTCAAGACAAGTATACAAGAATGGCATGTTGAAATAACTGCAGCTCCCACAGCCGCAGCTAACATGCTGCCAGGTAGCTAAATTATCTTTCCCACATAAGTTCCGGACCCCGTGAGAGAATGTATGAATATTCATTAGACTGTATGACATAATCATTAACAAGACGCTATAAGAATGGAAAAAGAATGTCTGCTTGCAGCGATATCTTGTGTGGTAAATGGTGTACGTTCAGACTCATACACTAGAGGTCCCAGGTTCGAGTCCCACTTTTTGCTTCAAATCCCACTTTTTTTTTCTTCTTTTTTTTTGGGGGGGGGGTACTACATTTCTTAATTAGATTATTGAACTTTTAAAATTTTCAACACACCGAAAGTATTGCATGTAATACAAATAGTATCTCACATTATATTGCCATTTATTCCGTCAATAAATTGAAGTTTTGAGACTTGGGGTCCGGAACTTATGCGGGAAAAATAATTTCGCTGCCAAGTAACCTGTTATTTCGTACACACTGCCACGGTACCTGCAATCATTTAGAGTTACTACCGTAAAGTGCTACATGTATAAGGAACACAGATACTCATTATCAAATCTAGAGCAGTACAGACTCAAGAAACTGGACAAGCATTTTACTTGAGAGCTGTTATCTTAACTGCCACTGCTGTAGCTCATACTCTGCGGCAACATGGAACCTGAGACGAGATGCATGAGTGATTTGGACAGGAGGAACTAACATGCTGAAATGCAGCACTGCCACAACTCTGTGAATCCAGTAAACATTCTGCACCTGAAGGATGGAGATTTCATATGTAGGCATTTTCTATAGCTGCATTCACACACAGGAGTTAACCGTTTTTTGCACTGTGATGCAAAAATCCATTTTATTTGCCATCATTCACACATGGCAAAAAAAAAAGGGAAAAATCACTCGGTTGCAGATGACGTGCTTTCAATCTCCAGAAAGCGCATGCCTGAACAATGACAAGAGCACGACCTCGTGCACCACCGTGTGAAGACCTAGTATGTGTGCCGAGTTGCATTATAGGATTTAAAAAAAAAAAATAATAATGATTTTTTTTTTTAATGTGTGTGTGTGTGCTGTTCACACAAGCTACCCAGGACAATTATCGCAAGAGTTTTAGAAATATCAAGCAGGACTCACTGTCGCATTCTGATGCATGTCACAAGAGTTCATGATTTTTTTCGTGTGTGTCCACACACACAAATCATCAGTTTTCACATCACGTCATAAAAAAACAATTTACACAAAACATATAATATCGGGTGTGTGTGTGAATATATTTAGAGACTGACCTGCAAGGTCCACCACCTGAAGTAAATTGCGCTTAAGCACTTTGGATAATTGGCTTATTTGATCATGACCACTGCCATATTAGCTGATGAGATGTGAGCTCTAGTGGTATGCCCTTCAGCCTAATCAAATAGCTTTTACAGGGCTTGCCTGGAAATGGTGTCTAATTCCCAACGGTCAATTCACACGACCTTCACTCTTGTATTAGTCTTCTCTATCGTATCCCATTCTCCTGAATTCTTGTTCTGGCTATTCAAACATTGGATGTTGAGAAAAAGGTATGCTTCATACCACGCAAGCTGTATTTATGGAAGTGTCTGGGGAAAGATACCCTAGAAGACTACATCTAATGAACTTATCCAATTAGAACATACATCAATCCATCTATTATTGTACCACCACAATATCATCAATGCATTTTGCACAGCTTATCTATAAATTTCCACTGATTTATAAGTATCTTCACCAAATCTGTTCACAATCACTGACTGAGTTATTAGGAAATAGAATAAATTGTAATAGACAAAGGCTATGTATTTCTTTCATATAGGCTTATGCGTTTTATAGCGCTTTCTTTTCCTCATCTCAGAAAGAACAGAGAACATGTTTGCGTTTTCATGTAGTACAAATGGATAGGCAAATGCCCAAGATGTATGTTCATGTCTAGTGTTCCAAAGAGTGGAATAAAGATAATCACTTGCAAGC
Organism: Diadema setosum; assembly: GCA_033980235.1. NCBI lineage: Eukaryota > Metazoa > Echinodermata > Echinoidea > Diadematoida > Diadematidae > Diadema > Diadema setosum. The sequence continues at coordinate 14,159,058 of CM067059.1, read as the reverse complement.
AAGCACATATGCAAATACATATTCTGAAATATCATCTTAATATAATAGCAATTACAGAGCAATACGCAGCCCTACAACCGAGCTGAACAGCAAAGTCCAACTGAAAAATGCATAATTACATAAAGCCAGAAGCAGAGATGAAGCATACACTTTCAGGCAGTCATGGTCAGAGGAGGCTCAGGCAAGGCATGTGGGACCTCACCCCGACTCGAAGTCGGGTGCCGAGTGCCGTGCCTGTGATGAATCATGCCAACCAGTAAACATTGTGTGCCCTCTCCCTGACCTTAGTTTCAATGCAAGAGCATCAGTCATTTACACACTAAAACCTTCACAGTACAACTCTTCAACAGGCCAGCATACCCTCTCATGGCATATAAATAGGCCATTTGGGTCTCCTGTTTGCAGAGATAGTCCAGACTAGATGTGATTGATTAGCCCTAAAACTCTGCATGTAAGGCGAACTTTTGACACTGAGCACATTGTATGTGTGGCTGTAAAAAATGACATCTGTTCTGGATGATTAATTTCACAGTAACTATCATTAAAAAAAAAAAAAATCCAGACTGATTTCTTTCTCTCTTTTTTTTTCACATAAACACGCCAAGGAGTGTAGAAATACCACTTCAGCAAAATGAAATGAGGCTATGTCAACACGGAGGATGGTACATGAGATGCTGAACATGTGGATTCATAACATTTGAGAGACTGTGAAAAAAAAAAAGCTCACATTTTCAAACTCCACATCTCTGAGAACGCAAGATGTCAAAGGCAGCTGCCAGTCAGCATCGAGAGGTAAAACTGCACCACCGCTGTCACAAAATTGCTAGTAAGCGATATGTCAGTGCACGCTCTGCAGCTGCTCATGGCGAAGGAAGGGTACAGCACTTCACACCACTACGCGTCACGTGTTCGTTATTACCAAACCTCGGGCAACACTCCTGCTCTGATCATTCGGCTTTCTACCTGAACTATATTTTGATCACAATGAGACAGCAGTGAATTTTAGGCACAGGAAATTGCCCCTCAGACAGGAAGATTGAGGGCATGACACTTTGTAATCATGATTTTGCCTTCAGCTACAGCAAAATTTTCTCTTAACATTTTTTTTTTTTAAATCTCTCAGAGGAAGACTTTTGCACCTACCTACAACCACAATGAATAGATTGAAATAATTATATAAAAATCATGGTTAATAAACGTAAGACATCTCTCACCTGTCTTTTGCTCTGGTGGCATAGTTGTCCATCACTTTCTTGCGTAGCATCAGACCCTCAGCCACAGGTGAGTTCTCCCCAGCTCCATACTCGGCCTCTTCGTCCGAGAAAGTGTCGTCATTGGAGAGACAAGCATCCGCATATGTCAGTTTCTGGACACGACCTAGTCTGCTCACCCCAAGGTCTGCATCTTGTGAAGCATCCACACAGCTCACTCGACGATGTCTCTGAGGTCTGCGGTGGACACGACTTTGTGCCAGTCCCTCCAGACGAATGTTCGGTCCTTCTGATGCATCCCTCACTCTTGTGGGGTTCAACTGAGGTTTGCTTTTCTGGGGATATAAGATAATTCTGTCACCAGATTTGCGAAGTCCAGCTTTCGCATCTTGTTTGAGGTTCCCAGTAATGCAAAGTCCTTGGCAGTCAACAGCACTGTTGGAGAGGTGCTGTTCAATGATAGCACGTTCTTGCATCTTACTTACAGTATCCTCTTCACTATTTCGCTCTACCATACTGTCATTCTCACTGTGCTGGTGAGGTCTGGTTTGAGGTTGCGCAGGTGGTCTTGCAGCCCCCTTTCGGAAGGTATTGGCAAAGGCAACTTGTCTTAATTCTTCTTCATCTTCAGAAGATGTCCACCCATCCTCCAGAGTTTCAAGACTGCCTTCATCCAGTGGCTGAATATCCTGGAAATCTTCCTCATCTGTGTCATCAAAATCATCATCAGTTTCTCCCAGTCCATTGTCCAAGTCACTTTCTGATGACAAAGACACTGGCTTGTCATCGTGTTTTTCCCTTCGTGCACAAAATTGCAAGTCTCCATTAGAGTCAAAGTCATCAGTTGCCACTTCACATGAAAACACCTGCTCATGAGCATCATCCTTCTTTATGTCATTGCCAACTGCTTTCTCCTGTTTGGTCTTGAGGAAATCAGACTCTAGACCAACTGCCTCAGTACCTACAGGAGAGGTTTCTCCCATCAAGGTTTTTACATCTGGAATGTGGCACTTGGCGATTTCACCATCACCCACAGTGAGGGGACTGCCCTGGTTGTCATCACGGTTGGAGTCGTTGGAGTTGTTGGAGGAGCATGCCTGCTGTGGTGCATCACGTTGATACCCTACAATATGATCACCCTTTCCTGCAGGAGTCTTCCCATTGGTTCCAAAGTCTCCATACTTATCTTGTACTGCACCAAAATCCTTCCCTTGGACTGAGGATCTGCTGCTGCTGGTCCGATGCCCACTGGCTCGGGGGCTGTTCTTTGACTTCTGTTCTGCATCGAGGGAGGGTGTCCCATGTCCCAGTAGAGTACCATTCGTGCCAAACCTGGGAAGGCTGCTGCTGTTGCCTGCAGCATCGAGGGCGTTTCTGCACTGCAGTTCGTTGATCACATCTCCATAAAGCCTCTGGCAGGATGACGACACTTCACAGTCTTCACAATTCCCCCGTTGCTGCGGGCTACTCTTACACAGGCAAGAAGAAGCCTGGCTTGTGGTGTCCGAGGCATGGTAATCCCAGGGATACCTCTGCAGTTGCTCTCTTGCTTGGCACCTAGCTCTCAGCTCTTGCCATGCAGTATGAGGCTTCTTGGAACCATCTGGCCGTGGGGAATCCACACTGAGCTCACATATGTCTTCGTTGGAATCAGAGAGAGGACCTGCAGACTCCTGGTTTTCTTCCATGTTCTCCAATGTGGACCCCGCATCCTTGGTCGTTATGGAAGGGAGAGTCTCCTGACTGATGCTATGAGAACTGGTTCTCTGGAGAAGAACGGTATCCTCCCCTGCTGTGATGAGGACTGATTTGGCAACAGAACATGTGGTGTAGCTCTGTGTCCTCCTCGACTTGTCATCCTCACCTTGCTGATTAAACTGCCTCTGCGTCAGAACAACAGATGTCTCTTTTGTTCCTCTCGGCCGGTGAGTATCCCTCTCCGATGCAAGAGATGGACAATTGAAGGCAATCTCTCTAATGGCATTCAGCAGCTGGGCCTTGGTCTGCATTAAGTGGGAAGAGAGAAGTATTATTCAAAACTCAATTCAACAAATGTATAGAGCTGAGCTTGTGCCATGCCACAATTAAGACAGGTACTGCGTCGCAAAATGGTTTTGAATCTGTAGGCTCTACCTATCTACACATCAAGAATCATGCCTCATTCAACATATTCATACGGATGTGGTCAACTGGTTTTGCCAATTCATTCTGAAAGCAGGAATCCACATTGTTTGAGGCTTTCACGTAAAACCCTCCTTTATCACAGTCAATTCAGAAATATTTGTTCTACATGTTTTTACACACTTGGAAAAAAGCTAAAACTTTTCATATATATCTCATCTGAAATAACAATTCATCCATATGAAAACAAATCTAACCTGACAATTATACAAGGTGAACAAACTGGAGTGAAAGCAAGGAATTTGTGTAAAATTAGGGGGAAATGTACAAATGTATCATCTCTGACATGGCTAAATAGCCCCTGAGAAGAAACTCCCTTGACTATCCACTGTTTTGTTCACAAGGTATAATTTGTCTCAAATCTTCCATTGACCTGTTTGATGGCTGACATTACAGGTTACCCATTATATCTCTTAAACAAAGTCCTAAATAAAATGTGTCCTTCAAGAAAATATTGCAACAATAACATTTTATAGCATACAGAACAACATAATTCTTTATCATTGTTTGTTTGATGCTCACAGAATAGCACATTACATACTTACAGACAAGCAAACCATTTTCATTATCATCTTTCATTTCATCAAATGCATTTCATCAAATGATAAATTTACTGACTTTGCTTTGTCTTTCACAAACTTCACTGACAATAAAAAATTTCAGGTGAATTTTCTTTCATGCAAACAAGGTCAAGTGAAGCAAACACAAGACACTTCATTCCCCTATGATATATTTACTGAATGTTCACATTGCAACAATTCATTCTCACCAGCCTGCGTACTGAATTTGAACAGCAACAGCTGCAGAGCATTATGCATGAGAGCACAAGGCAACACAGTGAGCTACATTAAACACCCCTGGGATTTGTCATAAATCATACATCTGACATTTAACAGGTTCATACCTGCAACTCCACTTCCCTTGAATCTGCCCGTTCAGGTTTAACCAGTTTTGCCTGTACAAATGAAAACAAGATGATGTGATTACCCACCGCTATGCCACTTCTTTCCGATCCATCGCACAACATTAGTTTATTTCCCTGAAGCGTATACTCCTCTCTACCCACGGCATCAGAGATGTGATAGAACCTGCCATACAGCTAAAACTGAAAGCACATTGAGATCACTAGATTGTTTTTGTTTTTGTTATCTTTACTGTTTTCCATTATCTAACAACAGTCTTGCAATGCATCTTCAGAAAAGTTCAATTTTAAGCATCTTCAAATGGTGGATATATACTGCAGCTTCAAAAACTACCTACTTCAAGAGAACATAAATGGGCATACTTTGTCCATATATTTCTCTTGTGTTAATTGTCAATCAAGTTCTCTTCACATTTAATAGCTGGCAAGTTCATAAAATTGGCTTTATATAAGCTGGCAAGTGCATAAAATTGGACCCCATGCCCACAGAAGAGAAAATGGAAAGGCAAAACTATCAAGCCAGACACTACAAGTGACAGCTTGAGGGCAAGCCAGTTGTGGTCACTGACTAATTATGGCCGCTCAAGGCCGCGGGCTGGCATGACATGAAATGATGAAACAGCTGGTCACTGCAGATGACTGTACACACACACACACACACACACACACACACACACTCAAATGTGCATGCACATAAACACATGCACATAAACACAAACACAGACACACACACCGACACACAGACACACATACACACCTACACACATGAGGTAGGAGGAGTAAATGCTGCTAGTCATGAGATCCACATGTGCGTGCGTGTGAAAGCCTCATCATGACATCTGCCACGAGGACAGACCAAATGATGGTTGGGACTCCCTTCCCGCACTTCCGTGATCGGTGGACTACGTGTCACTCTGCGGCAAAAAACACAAGCTCACCCTAAACATGGATGTAAAGTTCTCCACATGTCTATCGAAAAACAGCAGAAAGTAATGCTCTGGACAAAACAGCCTGTCTTCCACATTGCGACAGCATAACAGGGTTGAAGAATGTGTTATGTTACTTTCCTTTTCCTTGAGCTCAGCAATGGAAAAAAAAAAAGAATGAACAAGCTTGTTGATACAGACATTACAATGACTGATGGTAAACTGCTGTTCAGCATACCCTAAGTTCCATAAATGCTTAGAATGAAATGGATGACAATCCATTTAATGAGTTGCTCAATCAAAACATCCATTTTGAGGTAGAAAAATTATATAGAGGGAGTAGGCCTAGTTGCTATAACAAAAATGCTAATATTGAAAAAAATACAATAAAATATGTACCATGATTACGATAATGACAGCAATGACAATATAATGTATAATAAGCAATGTGCCACAACCAAAGTAATTCATGTTGAAACCTCGTGGTCAAGTCAACCAACAAATTACATCCACGAAACTCATTTACGATTTGCAGTAGAAACAGAGTAAAAATTTAACTTAACTGTTATATTGGCATTTTCTTTTAATAGTCCAATAAGAAAACACCACATAAAATCTATTACAAAACAAGTGGGCAAGGACAAGTAAAGTCTGTTACTCTGTTCTTTTCTTCTTTTTTTTTCATTGGCAGAGACACACATTGTCACTCAGGGTGTCGTGAAATTAACAGATTACTTCCTTTTCTTAATTTGACCTACAAAACATTCAGAAGGTATTGGGGAAACATACAATTTATCAAGCAGTGATACTCTCCACATGTTAAGTGTGTGAAATTAATGGCAAAAATGGGAGTGAAATTTTGCAACAGTAAATTGCAAGCAAACCCTAAGCCAATCTGAACACTAAAGACTGTTTTATGTCACTGGAATGTACCTGGGCCCTGTTTTATTAACATGGGAACTACATCGAGCCAAACAATGAACCTTAAGTTGAGACAGATTCAGATCAGGGGGGTGTTTCATCAACGTTTGTCGGCGCTGACAACTTGAATCACCATAGTAACAGTCAGTGACCAGATCATCTCAGCCAATCAAAACCAAGGATTTTACTGAAATTGGTCAGCGCCGACAAACTGACAAGCGTTGATGAAACACCCCCCCCCCCCCCCCCCCCCCAGATCTAGTCAGGAAGAACAGGCTACATAGACATTCAAGGTATATTCTAAAACGTGTCAAGGTGGGTGCAAGATACTGTTCCCAAATGCCTTCATGAATTAGTTCCCAACTTCTGAGGACTGTTTGATCCTAAAATTGTCCCTAAGATCAGTTGAATGAGGATTGATTTTAAAGCCCTGTGATAGGGTCCGCTGATTTTCACTATCACGTGTGGGCAACTTTTTTTTAGCAGTATCTCTTTGACTTCTCCAACAAACTGGGTTTGATGATTTACATTCAAACCATGGAAATGCAATATTTCATTACAGATTCTGTGACTTGTTGGCAACCAGGTAATCAGAAAAGAAACAACTGGCATAGAATTGACAGCACCATGAAAACCTCAACATACTTCTTTGAGAAATCAATGTCAGGAAGGTATGAAATTGACCCCTATATGCGTGCTTCCTGATACTCTGGCAAGATTATCAACACCCCATTAATAAAGCCTGGAGACATGACTCATCAACGTCACTAACCACTCCATTTCAAAACAAATTTTACTGAATACACACGGTCACCTAGCAGGTGAGTTTATGGTCGCAAATATACAAAGACGATGCCACAAATCTACCAGTAGATGTACACTGTTTTGGATAAAACTCTGGCAACGCATTGATAAGCTCCTTCTATCAGTCATCAGGAAAATATAAATGACCTAGTATGCAAATAAACACAGCTCTAATACTTTTACTCTAGTCCAATCAGAATAGGAAGCTACCACTTTCTACCACTTCACTTTTCACTGCCTCTTAAAAAAAAAAGGGGGGGGGGTGACAAGGCCCCTCATTGAAGAAGGTTCCTTGACATGTCTGGCTCAAATGTCTATGACAGATGAGAACTTGCACAGAATATTGTTACTGGTAGACAAAACTACCACACAGAGAGGGTTCATGGGAGTTTAAGGGCAAAAACAAGGACACACTTGTGTGGAGGCTTGAATAATAGGTGCTAACACTTCAGCACTCACGTGGCACACAGCATCTAGCCACAATCAAATACCAGTGATCATCAGTGGTAAACTCATTAAAGATTGTTTGCCAAACACATTTACTGAAAATGGGGGGGGGGGGGGGGGGGGGTGGGGGTGAGTAATTAGAACCTAAACCATGCTATCTTCACTCAAAACTTTTATTGAGTTTTAAACGAACTGTCTTTTTGATGCATGGCGTAAGTTGCAGTAAAGCTTTGCAGAGTAGGTCTTAGATAACAAGGAAAAGTAGAAATTACGCGGTGCGTAAAATATGTCCCCGCCGGAAGTAGCATTTAGTAGCAAAATGTACAATATCGGTAAAAAATCAAGGTCAAAGGTCAAAGAAGTCAAAGGTCAAAATTCTGTGTAGAAGTTTTGAAGCCCTCACCTAGTGCCATCACAAAAAGCAAACGGAATCAAAATTGGGTTAGAAATGGCAAAGGAGTAGCATTTTGTAGCCAATGTACAATATAGGTAAAAAAACAAGGTCAAAGGTCAAAGAAGTCAAAGGTCAAAATTCTGTGTAGAAGTTTTGAAGCCCTCACCTAGTGCCATCACATAAAGCAAACGGAATCGAAATCGGGTTAGAAATGGCGAAGGAGTAGCATTTTGTAGCAAAATGTACAATACAGGTCAAAAATCAAGGTCAAAGGTCAAAGAAGTCAAAGGTCAAAATTCTGTGTAGAAGTATTGAAGCCCTCACCTAGTGCCATCATATAAAGCAAACGGAATCGGAATCGGGTTAGAAATGGCGAAGGAGTAGCATTTTGTAGCAAAATGTACAATATAGGTCAATGGTCAAGGTCAAAGGTCACGACTGAAATTCTGTGTAGAAGTTTCAAAGCTCCCATGTAGTGCTATCATATAAAGCAAACAGAATCAAAATTGGCTCATAAATGACAGAGAAGTAGCAAATTGAAGATTTTGATCACACACGGACGCACACACGGACGGACACACGGACGGACGGACGGACGCACACACGGACGGACACACACACGTACGGAGCCCGTTTCATAGTCCCCTGCTCGAACTCGTTCAGCGGGGACAACAATAATCAAATGAACAAACGAAGGAACAACATGAGAAATAAACTGTCTATATATGAATGAGTAAAGCCATAGTTTCTCTCATAAATCTACTTATGAATTCACTAATTCATCTGTTTTCAGCTTTACTTTTAAATGGCACAGAAGTTCTCACGACATGTAATGGATGAAAGGTACACAAAAGCCCAATTTTCTTGTCTTGTAATTACTTCTGCAATTAAAACATTGACCAAATTTCTAAAAATGGAAGAAAATTGTGAAAAGCTGGCTTGTATCTTATTCAATGTTGATTTTTGTCACTTCGGTTTCTGATCCTGTTAAAGACTAGTGCCGAGTGTTCTCGAGCTGGGGTGAATGGGGAATGCATGTTATTGGAATATCAGTCTGTCTTCAATGGGTTAAACGTCTGTTTACAAGATATGACCCTAATGAGCCTGATGAATTCTGTGTGTTTGCTTTTGTATCAACCATCACTCTGTAATTGCTTCCATGTGATTGGGAGAAAGAGAAAATTTGATACTGCAACTTTTCATTCAAAGGACTCCATTGCAAGCTGAATTTTGAACAACACAACAGTTATAAATACAAAAATAATAGAAAACTTACACACTATCCAGGCCTAACATTCTTGGTGATTGTACAGTATCTATAGTACAATCTATAAATGTGTCACTGACATTAAATGATGACGTAGGTGGTATCCCGAGGTACGAAATAAAAATCAACCATTTTGTTGAATTATTTTTTTTTTTAAAGGGTGTACCCTGGGTAGCCAAAAGTGGGAAATTATTGTGCTGGAGCTAGCAAGCGCTAGCCAATGCACTGCACTGCACTGCATTGCACTGAAGCACGCGCTATTGCTAGCACAGCGTACCATGCATGCATAGAATAACATGCAGTGGCATGGGAATGACTATGTACATGCACACACAGTGCATGCATTTCTCTGCAGCTGTCCTCGAGTGGACGTGAGGTGGCACTTTACAATGTGGTACCCCGGGGTAAAGCATGATGCATCAAATACGATCGAGTCATGCACCCTATGTGCAATGCTTGATAAGTTTCCACTGCAGTTAGTACTTTTGTTTTGTTTCTTTAATGGGGGAAAAAAATCCTGTGTATAGCTGATGTTAGAAATGATTTGCTCTTATTAAAGCACACACAGGCACACAAATACACACTCATACAAACACATATCAACTGTTTTGCCTACATCCACAGAGAACTACGACATGCAAAACTTGTAGCAAAACCAAGATGGAAACTCATTTTAATTTCACTGCACTAATGCAAAACACTTAATGACTTGTACACGAAGTTAGTGCAATTAAAACCAAGAAAATCATCCTATTTCATCACACTATCCTAAGAAGAACACTTAGTAATGACAAGAAATTACTGAAGCCTATGTGTTTACGCTTGTGAACCAACAGCATGTTTTGAATTAATTCCATCTATCTTTTCCTGGTGATGCAATTAGTTTTGTTGCTGGTTATAGGATGATTTCTATTCATCAATGCCATAAAACAAAGACACAAGTCTCACATAAAAACCAATAATTTCAAAAATAAAAAATAAGAACAGATATGAAACAAACAAAGATACTTTCAACACAGCAGTTTGCCACAGAATCCAAGAGCAAAGCAATTAACTTCTAACTGCACCACCAAAACTGACATACCCCCTGTCTGGATGGCCCCTGCATTGAGATGTTTGACAGTATGACTAAAGAAGAAAAAGAAGAATGAGCTACGAGGACTCTACCTGCTGGTGAGATGGTTGACGGGATGCCTTCTTGACACACTTCCGCAGCCGCTTCCTCTCCGCGGCGAGGTCCCCGATGTCGTCCTGCAGGCTGGAGGCCATCTTCTGCAGCTCGGCCTCCCTGAACTCAAATTCCGCCACTCGCCGCTCCAGCTCAAACTGTGGAAGGAAACGTGAAGAACAGCTCAATGTCGCTTCCATCCATCACTTCCACCATTCGATTCCCACGAGGCACTGGGCCTCTCTTTGTGGAGAGACACGGACAGACAGGGCCCCTGAGGCACAAGATTAGGAACCATGCGGTAATGTATCACACATTCGTGTGATTACAGTGAAACGGTAACTGAATAAATAAGTACCTACAGGTAACAGAGAGATGATATAACATTTCAGAGGAAAGCAGACTATTACAAAAAAAAATTAAAGTAACACACTGATGACTTAGGCAAGGCTTGACATTAGCAGTGGCCCAGTGGGCCGGGGCCACTGAAAAATTGATGTCTGGCCACCAGATTTTCAAAAAGGTTATCTTTTAGTGGCCCAATTGGGCAACAAGGATTTACAATCTACTGTTTTGTTTCCCTTTATTTTAGGTCAACACATTTTCTTTTCAGGCCAATATTTTTTGAAATTTAAAGATATTGGTGGCCCAAACCAGCCACCAGCAAAAGGAAAGTTAGTGTAGAGCCATGCCTTAGGGCCAACCTTAATTACAGTTTGACAAATCCTTTGACATACTCAGAGTAGAGCACTATCACTTTATCATACACACAGATGGCATATCACTTCATTCTAGTCTCAATGGCTGGAATTTACAAAGGTAGTTTAAATCTAGTACACAAATTATGCAAATTTCAATTGTGTACATTTGTATCACATGTCGTGTATGGCAACATACATCCAATATCTAATGCATGTTCACAAGAGCATGTAAAGACCACGAACCCAATTTAAACCATGGGCTAGATTCAAGCTAACTGTGAATTCAGCCCACTGGATGTACTGTCATAACAACCTATAACCAACAAAATATCATCATGAAATAGATATCACGACAACCATTTCATTTCATTTTTGTCATGGTACTGGGCTCAGCCAGATGGCTGTTTTTCAACCCAACAGGGGGTTTTTGGGATTCCTGCTTGTCTTTTGCCAGTGATCAGTGATAGAAAGTTTTAATCGGCCATGCCACCCTGTGAGAGACTGCCATGGAGCTGTTTTGCAATGTATTCAAGTACATGGAGCACATCATTTTGATGGTTATCACAGGATAACAGATAACTAGATGCTCCTGTCACTAGGTCAGCCTTCCAGCCTCTCTCCACAAAGGAATCCATGGCAACCATTAAAATTTCTCAAAGAATTGCCCACTTAGGATGATTCTGGACTCACAGCAACTTATCTACGATTCAAGGTCTTGATAGGGTACAGACTGACATAAGATGGTGAAATTACCATCACATAAACTTTTATTTTTTTTTGGAAATATAAATAGGAAACATTAATCTGGGCTCTGCTGCATAAGACTATTGCAACATTACAATCAATGGTAACTTGGCAATCCGATCAGAGGTAACCACCAGAAATTGCTGCTTTGATTGGCTTTAGAATAGTGTTGCAATGATAGTTACCACTGATTACCTAGCTACCATTGAGTCTAAAGTTACCAGTTTTATGCCACAGGGCCCTGATCAATTATCAAAATGTATTGCGAAGCACCTTTAGGTCAATCTTACATAAGAACAGGAGAGGGAGACTTTTCTGTAGCAAATGAAAGGCCTTGGGATCATTCTCCCTCCTAACCTTGATCTCTTGGAGATCTTTGATCTCTCTCTCCTTCTCTCTCAGCGCCCCTTCACACTGCGCGACAAGACGGTCACATGACTGCACTTCGCCTCTCAGCCGTGAGACGGTGTCCTCCAGACATGCTGAAATTTGAGCGATCAGATTCGAGGTAAGAGGTATTTTTCAGTCCCCAGAGCCAGCAGTCGCACATTGTCAACTCGGATGATAAGAAGTTATTCAAACTGTGCCAAAGGTACTTCAAAGCAGAATGGCTTTGCAGCTAAATGACCTACAAATGGAAAATTCTGTGATACCAGCTAGCAGTACTGGAAACCGTGTCAAAAACACTGCACAGAACTGATTCTATCAAATAAAAAGAAAACCATATGCACTGTGAGACAATAATATTTTCAAATTGATCAACTTCAAACGGTACCATTTTCGTGATTATGAGTGATGATAATCATGAACTCACAGTTTCATACCATAACCGGAAAGCACTCGGACAGCATAGACCTCCGCCAAGCAGCTCATTTCCATAGAATACACGCATGATGCAAATCACCCAATTTCCGAATATAAAAGCTTTTTGTTTATGTCATTAGCTTCCAGCTGCCTAGCCCCTTGAGCAGAGCACATGCTTTTCGCATGCATAGAGATAAATGCAAACCTTCTCGCAGCTTAAACTCTCAAGTTCATTGAACCTATACGCCGAAAGATTAAAAAATTGTTCAAAAATCCACAAAAATTCCCAGATCACTACCAAAATTCAATCATTTGTTCCTTGAGTCATTATCATTTTTTTTTTTCTGGAAGTTACATTCAAATCCGTTCACAACTTTTTTTGAGTTATTTTGCACACAGACAAACAAACATACCAACGCCAATGAAAACATAATTCTTCCTTTTTGGAGGTAAAAATTGTTTCATAATGAAAAATTATGGATTTCAAGGAAAGGCTATTAGCTCTCTACTAAACAGTTTGCCAGAATTCATCTAACTGAAAATTTGTCAAAAAAAAAGTAACATGAAATGGATGAACTGAAAACAGGTGCATAAAATTGACTGAAAAGGCACCAGGTGTCAACTAGCCCATCTCACTAGGACCAGGGCCCTGTTTCATAAAATTGTTCGTAAAGTTACGAATGACTTACGAGCGACTGGTGATCAGTTCTTGTGGTGAATTATTTAAATTTTAGTAAGTATAGCACATCGCAACTGATCACCAGTCGCTTGTAAGTTGTTCGTAACTTTACGAACAGCTTTATGAAACACCCCAGCCTGGTCTGTTGAAACGACCACTGATGTGAATGCATCATAGAACTTATCCCACACTTTGGAACGTCACTAACCCTTATCTGACTGCAGTAAGGAGTTGAGTCTGATGTGGCCGACCAACTTCTCCTTGGTTTCCTTCAAGCTGGCATCTTTGTCTCTGCACTGCAGGCTGAGGTTCTTCAGCTGAGAACAAGTAAAAAGAATATAAATTAAGCACATCAATTTCATTTGTAAACAGGAATGCTCCCTTTTCCTGACAACCCCCACCCCCCCAAAAAAAAAAAAATAAAATAAAATAAAACAAAGAAATAAAACACAATCAAAACTTAAGAAACATCTTTTATATGAAATGACACCTATCAAGCATCATTTGTGCATTTCTCAATCAGACAACAGTTTTAAATGTCTTCCACATAAACATTACTATGAAGATTCCGGGGTTAACACATGTTTGATTATACTTTTTGGGGATCCCTCTGAAAAGGTACAGTTAAAGCAAGTTTTACCATGGATACACTTTTAATACGAGTGATCAGTTTGGAGTTTCAGGATAATTTTTTGTTTCCTGACCGCTGCCATGGTAAATGCAATTATCGGAACTTAAAATGATGAAGAATCTCCAGCTACAAAGAAGCTATTTGAATGAGTCAATAGATAAATACCCTGCTACTCATAAAGGTCAGTTTTGTTGTGTGAGTACGCAGAATTTAATATCTTTACCTGAGTTTCCATGTGCTTCTGTGTCTCTTGATACTCTTCCAGTAATTTGAACAAATACAGGTCTGATCTTGGTCCATCTGCATCAAGGAAGTCAAGGCACGAAAAAGCCATTGTATTAGATTACAGTATTTTGATCAGTCTGCAAAGTCATGTTTATGTTCATAGTTGTCAAACAACAGTAAAACACACTTCACACATGCACACATTTGGTTGCACTTGATCAGATGGTGCAAGTTTGTTCATTTAATTTGTTCAGAGAGTTTTCTCAGTAGAAAAACAACAAAAACATAGGTACAGACAGCTATGCAGTATAATGACTTCAAATATGTTCTCAGGGAGAGAACCTTTCAGCATTTGCCTATATTAAACTTGTAAGGGTTTTGTCACTTCTTACCAGTGTTGCACATAACATTCATCACTTCTTTGATTTTCCTCTGCATTGATACTTGCAATCAAGAGTGATACAGAAGTGATACTTATAAACTTGTACATACTGCTATTGTAATACAAAGTCAAATTGAAATAAGAGAGTGCTGAACATCCATATGGTTACTTCTATTTAAATAATGTATAGAGTAAAACCCCGAATTTTCGGACACTTTTAAAGCTTTTTTGCAATATCTGTTCAACTCAAATAATACTCTACAAAATTATACTTATAATAATGTATGTTAAATATATCAACCTACTTTTTTCCAATTTTGATTTTGTTAAATACATCATAAAATTTCACAGAAGCGACAAATATTATCATCTTGTCAATTCCCAAAAATTCGGACACGCGCACAATGCCATTACGCATACAAGGCCGCTGAAAAATGAGCGCGAGCCAGACCTTGTTGGCGCAAGGTTGCATCAGGGACGTTGCAGCGTCCGTTCGTGTCCGAATTTTGGTGACTCTGCACTTGCATCCAGCCCCTGTACATTTATTTACTGCATCGGCACATATGGAGATTTTGTTTTTCTTTTGTGAATTTGAGGATACCATTGTACACTCTGAGCTTGCGTTAAGCGAAAAATCTCGCAACAGAACGGCGTAATTTTTCAATTTTTAGCGCTCTTTTGGCGACCCCAATTCTTTACACGGGAACTAATCCGTGCACGCTTTGGAAAAGTTACGGCGATTTTGCATTTTTGATGGCAAAATTTGGGATTTTAGATGGATTTTTTTTTAGGTGACTAAGGCACTTTCTTGTGGTGGACGAGTGTGCCTGTAACAAATGTGAAACAATGTGATATGCGTGTGTTGTAACAGGTCAGTAGAATTTGCTGGCTTGTGATATAAAGTGATAAGTGTCCGGATTTTGGAGGCCGGCCGAAAGTTGGGGCTTTTATCAGGGCTTAGACTGTTCTGCTCTAAATACTGGTAGTGGTACCGACTAGATCTACCGCTAGTACCGTACCAATGTATAAAAATAATGTAAAATTGTAAATGTAAACTTTTGATATTCGATATGAACAAGTAGAAGACTACTGAAATGCAGGAAGCACCCAAGGTACTTCACTTACTTTGTGTCTGGTTGAGCTCGCCACTGCATTCATGATCCTGTATCTAAAAGAAATCACATGAAAATGGTATTGATGGATAGAGTAAAATATCCCGTTTGCGGCAGTTTAAGCATTGTTAAGAGTTTTTCCAACTTGTAAACAAATCAGGCAAATTATTTTCAACCATTTCATATATCATAGACAAGTTTATTAATTAACGCAATTGTTTTCATGAAAGAAATTTATCATTGACCAACGCAGTTTTCATGATTTACTAGGGCAAAACCCGGCACAATTTTCGCCGATAAGGGCGATATGCAGACGTAGTATTTCTGCTTGCGGCACGATGTACAATCCCTGTGCAATACGCGCGTGCTCCGCGATCTTTAGCTGAACGCCTTCACATGTCTCGCGAACATTGCGTAAGCGCCAATTCCCATTGCGAAAGCACGTGAAAATAGCGTGCACACATGCATTGGCCGCAAAACAAGATCGCAATTCTGGCGGTGTTGTTGATGTTTTTCTCATTTTTTTCGATGGTAACATCCACTTTCCGAAAAAAATGGCGGCCCACATCGGCTCGCGAAAATACTATTTTACGTGAGGATATGTTTTCAAAATCCATGAACATCGAGAAAACGACAAAAAATCCAGTTTCTTGGACCATTGTTTCTTAACTGTTATGTTAAGAAGTACCGAAAATTTCATTTTGGATGCAATATGTTGTCATTCAGGTGAGAAAATTTCACTTTCGTCAGAGATCGTGCCCATTTTATCGGTTGGTTTTGTTGATTGCTAGTGTGTTAGTATATGTGTATTGTGCATGTAACAGTGCAATGCTGTGTTTAGCTGTATATTACCGTGTATGTTGTACCTGCCGCGAACGGCTGTACGGCCGCTTACTGACGCAGTTACTCTATCTACACGTAGAAAATAATATTGCTTGTCTATCGACACTACATAACAAATTTTCCGATACAAGGGACCGTGCGATGGGGTAGGCCTACGTGCATCATTCATTCATTCATGGACTAGACACTCTACTTGACAAAAATTGCACTGCAACGTTAACTGTCGTTTATTCTACGATTTAGACTTATATCTAATAAAATTTCAATTCACTTCATCTGGAAGATGGTATAAGGAACTTACAGTTGACGCACACAGCTTTGATTTCGTCGAATTTAGTTGTGAATTTGGCGCGGCATATTCATCCGTCTGGACAGCAGCATCCGACAGCGAATATTGGAAATTTTCTGGCAATAGATGGCGCTCGACCTCGTCAACATCGTGAGATCTGCGCTTCGCAGACCTCTCAGTTAGCAGGTGCTCATACAACTCGCAACAGAGCTTTCTTGATGCGTCCAGTCTGTCAAAAAATTTGAAGTTTTTACAGGTAAGTACTTATAGATGACGATGATACATGAACATAGTATGCAATACACAGGAAATGTCAGACAAGCTGTCTACAGCGGCCACCCCTGTCTATACCGGCCTCTCTTTGCGTCTCCCTTGGGTGGCCGCTGTAGACAGGTTTGATGTTATCCGACTTTTGTAGTTTAGCTACCAAAAACTAACACACAAATCCCAACTTTTTAAAACAATTCCGTATGTATACACTTGTACCAAGGGGTGGGAGAGACCTCCCTGCTTGTACAATCAACACAATGCAAAAATACTCGAAGATATTGGGAACGACATGACAACTATTATTGTGTCACACATTCGGCGTCCAGTCTACTCACTCCTCTCGTAGAAGCTGCCTCGAGCTCGATTCGTCGGCTAATGTTTCAGTCAGTCTTGTCAGTTCATCCTGCGGAGCAAACAGACAGACCATTACGTTTTGAATACAAAAAAAAAAAAAAAAAAATGAAGAGAATGTGACATTTGTAGTTCTCAGCTAGCGTTTCATTCCACACTCTTAAAATTCCTATGATGTTGTCTACAAAATAGATCACCGAAGATAATTTTTAAAAGAAACAAAAATCATACACTGTTTAACTCATAATAACTGTGTTTAGTGAGAAACACTGAGGCATGCGATGGTGAAGCCATGCGTCAAGCAATGAGTTTATAGTATCAGCCAACGTTTCATTCAACACTCTCAAAATTCCTATGATGTTGTCTACAAAATAGATCATCGAAGATAATTTTCATCATTACATACATCATTTACATTATTACTTCGATTCAATAACACAATTCGTCCAACGCAATTTTGATGCCCGCGTCCCAGTGAGCGTATTCTTCCTCCCTCCGAATTTTGAGTTTTGCGCGAAGATTTGTTCCCATCTGTAGTTTCCTTCCCCGAGTCCAAAATGATCGGTTTCAAACTCAACTCATAACTCTTTCTCAACCCCCCTCCATTCCTTGCTGCAACAAGGCAACCTTGTTTAGGATTTCATTTTGTACTATGGTTTTCAGTTTTATGTCTGATGTGTTGTTGTCACTTATACTAACTGTATGTTGGTCTGTCCGTTTATGGCAACATTTTCTGTACCTTTTTAAGAGAGGAATGTGTATTACAAGTTCTGCTTTCGAGCTTCTCCTTCATTTTCGACATTTTCGACATCATTCAATACATAATAGTCATGCGTCTCGGCTTCACAATGATTGTGTGTTTAATGTATATTATAATTCGATATAATATAGAGATGTGTATTGCTTATTTGCGTGAAGTTTTGAACACGCGTATATTCTTTGTTGAAAATGAAAATGAATGTAATGAAATGAAATTAGATAATGACAGAGTAAAGAAAAAGAAAACTCTCATTTTGGTTGGTTTCAGCGATGATAAAGTTTTGGAGTTTTTAATGAGACAGTGATAAGAGAAATCTTACCTTATAACTTTTGTTGGTTTTATTCAAGGCTTTGATAGTTCTCTGTGATTTTTGGAGCTTGTCCTCCTGAAATTCAAAATGTAAAGAGGAAATCAAATATGAGTCATGTCCGGCCAGAGAAATTACCAAAGCAAACAATACAGCCACGACGACATCTTTGTGTGCATTATAGAGCCTGTTGCCCAGAAAAGTTACGTTTGATTATTGATGATATCAAACACAAATCAAACTTAAGTCCTGAATATTTCCTTGATTTTGATTGGCTGAAAAAAAAAGTTACGTTTAATTTTTATGCTTAATATCAGACGTAACTTTTTTATGCAACGGGCCTCGGTTTCTTTTTTTTTTTAACGATTATTGAAGCTCTCAAAATACAACACACATGTCATTTATCGTATAAACATACCAGAATGGTTATGGCATCAAATTGATCATCAGCTCCTCCAGCTAAACTGCTTTTCGTAGTTGAACTTTGATCCGCCTCTCTTGTGTTGGGGAAAGACCTATCGTCGTCTCCCTGTTTCTCGGCCTCCAATGGATTCTTCATTTTCAAACATTCGCGATCAACTTCGGGATCTAGGTGACCGATGTTTTCGACGGCACCGTCTCGCTCAAACACAATGTCGACAACTTGATCGTCGTCCGCTGTCTTCTGCTTTAGATCGCTTCTACTAATTTTTGTCGATGACTCCGATTTTGCCATGCCTTCTTTCAACCCTCCGATGTTGACAAGGCTCACGGATCGACGCGGCACGATGGAGGCTTGTTTGACCACGTCGTTCATCGGTTCATTGTCCTCCCGAATGCCGCTGCCGTCGTCGTCATCAGCGTTGTCATCAGCGGCCTTTCCTTGCCCGGTGATGCCGGCTCCGTGGGCGGTCTTGATGGTGAAGAGCTGGAGAGACGACGCGCTCTGGCTTGTTCGCATCTTTCTCCTGCTCGACGGCGGTTCGGAAATCCAAAACCAACCCGCGGTTGCGTTTGTTGTTGACGTATCACCTTTATTCTGGAAAAAAAAAAAATGACAGGGTGGGGAGGGTTATCAAGGATTATTACGAATGATGGTTTCATTTTGAAGGTTTCCGTACACACGTACACGCACACGCACACGCACACACACACACACACACACACACACATTAAAAAAAAAACAGTAGTAACAACAACAACAACAACAAACAACAAAACAAGCAATCAAACAAACCACAGGACAAAAATACGAGCTCCACGGAAGAGGCTTGATGCTCGGCTAAGCTTCAAAATGAATTCTACCTTGATGCACTTCCGGGATGCACCTTCCCTGTTGTGCCCCTCGATCTCGATGAAAAGTCACTAAATTATAACTAGAATTATATTCATTCCTTGTGGAATCATCACCAATACCATTTTAGAAGTCTTCAAGCAAGATTCCTCTTGGCCCGGGAAAACAATAGGGTGACGTTTCATTCTTCTTCTTCTTCTTCTTCTTCTTCTATAATCTTCAAAGGGCTATAAAATGCAGCCTATCACGAAGATGAATACAACTTGTGTGCACGATGAGAGAAGGGGTGTGGGCTTAATCACAGGATATGATTTTCAGGTGGGTCATTAAGAGCTCCTTGAACTGCTCAGGTGAGACTGCACATTCATGGCGGGAAAACTATAATTCTTTTAGATTCGATATGATAACCAGCCGGGATTTGGCGTCGCTTTTATTCATATCCCAAAGCAAATCTAATCCTATTTACGCCCGGCATGCCTTTAAACCGTATCAGAAGCACATAAGCATTATTTATTTACTGTACCAAATAAAGATTTCTGTTAACAATCTAAAATGTAACTACACCCATTGTCGCTCTGTACAGTTATCCATAATCTGTTTCTTGTTATCTCAATTGTCTCGTCGACCTGGATTATTCCACAATAGATTCGACTCATCCATGAAGGATGAGTCGAATTATTTATCGACACGGTAGACGAAATGGCAGAAATAGATGAGAAACTTACACTTCCATCTCCAACGCGGTCTCCACATCCAGTAGATATAGCGTGATTCATTTCAGGTTTATGCATCCCGCCCTTCAAAAAGTAATGCGAACGTGGTCGGCAAATAATGCTCCAAAATGGCAAATTATTTCGAAGGTTCAAATAGCAGTAGACGTAACAGAGCGTATAATTTTCTGCAGTGTATTGACCAATCATTTCCAAATTGCAATGCGCGCATCAACACAAGTGAGACGCGGGTGAATTGCGCGCTATCAGCACCCTTTGTTCTGTATTGCGTAACTGCAGGAATATGAATGACCGAGTATTGCGAGTTATAAAATGTCACCGTGATATTCGTAGTATGCATGCAGAAGGGTTCCCCAAAGTATAATGAAAAAGTATGACAAATATGCCATTCTCTATCTTATTCCCCTTTTTGGCTCTGACACCCCCTGTGACTGATTGTCCTGATGAAGAAGGGAAAAAAAAAGGAATAACAGGAAGAAAATTAAAAACGCAACGAAAGACATAGTGCAGTATGTCGGCCTTTCTTTTCTTTCTCTCCTTTTGTCTGTTTCTCTCTCACTCTCTCACTCTTCATACACCTCTGCATGTGGAAATGTATCACACCTACTTGCTAAGTCTATTAAGATGAGATAATATTTTAATTTTGTTACATATTACTGTCAAAACTTTACCACTTAAAGTATAATACATTCACACTTGTAAAACTAAGTTAACAAAGTGATGGCATGATTTTTTTTTTTTTTTTTTCGCTAGTATCAAAGAGTGCAAAATGCACAAAAATAGCTACCCTGCAAAATTTTCCATGTTCAGGGTACAGTGCACTCTCGTTATAACGAACACGGTTATAACAAAATTCCGGTTACAACGAAATAAAAGTCCAGGTCGCAAAATTTTCAGCTCTATGTTTTTTATTGTTTATTTGTTCTGTTATGACAAAATTTTGATATAACGAAAAAATCTGCCCGTCTCAAGGACTTTGCTATAACGGGAGTCCACTGTACACATACATACATATATACATACAAACATACATACATACATAATCCACTCTGCCACCACAGATACACACATATGCACATGCACGTTCACATAAGTGACACAAAACATTTTGCATCTTTGTCACAGGCAGCACACACACATACACACAAAAGGAGTGCAATTCATCCCATTCTTTGTTTTTAAGGCTTAAATCTTTATTTCTGCACACATTGTTACACATAATACACTGGCAAGAAATGCTTTCTTTTCTTCATACTCAAAATCACTATTAAGCTGGGAATATTTCAGCAGAATCAAATATAATAGCACAAACACGGTGTCATATCATTGTACAGTATCACATATCACATGAATGGAGAATGAAGACATTCTTATGTTAATTTCTTGGTAGGATCACAAGAGAACAATTCGATGCCTAGTTAAGGAATTTTGACAGCACCTGTTACATAATATACAATTCAAATCAAACTGTAAGTTATCACAAGTATAATTTAATGATGAGGAAATCTGCATAATCATATCTGAAGAATGCGAAGATCAATGGAATCAAGGCTGGAGAATACAGGAAAATCTTACAAATTCCAATTTGATTTTCATATACAGTGGACTCCCATTATAATGAAGTACTCACGACCAGCAGTTTTCTTTCGTTATATCAAAATTTTGTTATAACCGAACAAATAAACAATAATAAACATGGCGCAGATATTCTTGTGGCCTGAATTTCTTCTTCGTTGTAACCGGAATTTCGTTATAACCATGTTCGTTATAACGGAAGTACACTGTAGTGACATCATCTTTCTATGGTACAGCAAACACTGGGATATAATATCATTGCTATGCTGATTGCGACCGATTTGATCTAAAAGCTTCACAATTTTCCCATGGACACAGGTGTCCCACACTCAGAGAAGGAGAAGAGTTCTGAATTGCTCTGACTAAATGTGATGTTTACACCTTTTGGGATCAGATATGATGTAAACATCAATGTGTAGGGCAAACACGACTTCACTTTTAGTCCCACAATGGATTACATGGCTTTCAATGATTTTACGCTAAATACAGCTTGATGCAATGACAGGGTGGTTTCACACTAAAACAAACAAACCTCACTGCATCTAAGAGTGACTTCATATATACAGTACACGTACACTAATAAAAGTGACTTTCTACACTGTATGAACTTGGCAAAACCTCACAGCAATACATTATGGCACAAAACTGCATCACAGTGGTTCACTGTATACGTTACATTGATAAGACATAATGAATAGATATACTATGTGAAACATTACTAGTCTACCATAAAAAAAAATATTTATATATCACTAAGTCACATCGTGTTGACAAAATATGTGTATAAAAATATTTAATTACATGTTTGCTCTAGCAGCGCTGGTTCATAAATCTGCCTGCTACAAAACATCACAATATGTGCTACCATAGAAACTGCATTTAAAATGATTTACACTGTATATTTCTATCCTGCTCCTCTGTCAAACATGGTTTTTCACATACAGTCAAGAACTAAACAGCTACATGTACATACAGTACAGTCTCGGCCAGTTTGGTTTACCTATCTGCAAGAGAAATTGTCTTACACATTTCTTGAAGAATGCTCAAGAAACTAGTGAAAAGAAAATGTGCAGTTAAGTTTTTGCTTATTTACATTGTACTGTTTACACAACTGAATTAGCTGCAAATACATGTATAAACATCAGAATGGAATTTCAGTGAAATTACAGAATCAAAACAGCAAGCATTCCACAAATATTGAATGACTGATGTGAAAAGTTATAAATTTTTTTTAATAAATCAAATACTACAATGTATGGCATCTCATTTGCACCTGTATAGATAGTGTTCTCACTTCTGAGACTATTACACCACTTGCGTAGTACATTATTTTGCTTGTTTTTGTACACCTGTAAAAAAAGAAGAAAAAAAAAAGAGCACAAAACATAACATTTTCTAAACCAATATGCAGCCTTTGTCAAACTGCTGCATTTGAAATAACTTACTTAACAGAAGTTTCGTTTTTTCAGTTCTTGAATTTGTTTTATTGATGTCTACTGGTAAGACAAATCTGAAAAGCAGGAAGAATCCATAGATAAAAACCACTTACATAGGTATGTGTGACTGCTAATGTACAAAACATGCACAGAATTTAAACTTCATTCAAAGACTATGAAACTTCTATGTTGAAAGCACACATTAACAGTGGCAGCAAGACCTTTGCTTTCATAGAATGCATTCAAATTTCCCAATCTCCACTGTATTTCTTTGCCAACCCCATACATGTACTCCCTTATACATGTACATGTAAACAATACAAAACCGATAAAGATTTGAATACAAAAGATCATTTTCTCTGTGATTAATTTGATATCACCAATGTATCATTATCGATAAGCAGGTTGGCTGTCTGCTCTGTGGCTAAGGATACAAGATTTGTTCTGTATGCGTAATGGTACAAATCTGTTGTCACTATCAAAATAGATATTACTCAAGATATTTTGCACACTGCCACACTAAGGGCCTACTGGACAAGGATGATACATAATACAGCACTAATGTAGAACCTACTTTTGATTGGCTTGTCTTCTTTTGCTCAACAATCTTGCAAGTCTGCACTCAAAGAAACTCTTTAAGATTCACATGCTACAACAGGTCTGTTGGTAAACAAAGTGCTCTGTGCATATACTATGATGCCTTTACATTACAGGTTAGATGAAGACAGAAGAATAATAACCGAGAAACTCTTGAATATCCACGTTTTTTAACATCTGACACTTTCAAAGCTGATAGTACCAAAATAACTTTTTTTAAAATAACTTTTCATACTGTCAAGGACTTAAGAGCAGGTGGATTTTGTGGTGAATCGCTCTCACAAAGATACGCTTGAAATATCACCGTGGAAACATCCTGCATGGATTCACTCTTTCCACGCAAACCATCTGCCACGATGTCGCTTGCAACGACGCTCGATGCCATTGGGAGTTGAACGATGGATGGTACATTATACAAAGATATCGCCTGGCAACAGCGAAAACACTAGAAAGCAGGCTACCTCATTGATCAAGGATAATTCGGCTTAATGGAAAAGCCCAACAGTCAGGTAATGAGTATCATCCAAGTGGCTATGGCTGTCATCTGAGGTCATCACACCTCTTCAGTGACTGATGGGATCAATGTGTGTGCTCAACAGGTCCTGCCTTCCTCAGGGTCATGACCCATTCTTCAAGGGGGCACAATGGCCGATGAGATAATGAGAGGGCTGCAAATCAATGCAAACCTTAACTGAACAAAGAGATCCGCTCCTTTTCTTACAAGACACTCGGCGGGACGTTAAACAGGTGGCTCTGAATGCAGATGGGTTAACTCTTTTGCATGAAGGTGATCTTCACAATGGACCACCAGACACGCATTGTAAGGCACATGATAAATAGATTAATACAGCACTAGTTCTGGATGACAATTGAATTGGCACTAGCATCGACTAGAATCTTCATACACACATCAGGGGCTGCTTACAACTATATGGAGGATTTGCTGTGGTACACACAGTAGTTGTGCAACCATAGCAATAGCAAGAAATCAACTAGCGATGAATGGGTGATATTTTGGCAATTAGAACTATCATGACCAGTAATTATAACTGCAATAATTCTATTACTGTAACTACTGATGTAACATATCAGTTTTTACACAGTCTGCATGAAACCATGGAGCTACAGTACAACATCATTGTAGTTCCATGATGAAACTAATGGAAGTAGATTTATCTATCTTTTGACATCATATCAACTAGCTTATGTCATACACTTTTTATAAGTATTTTATTTTCTCTAGGTACTAAACCATGGTGCACGCTATGCAATATCTGTGTACATTGTTAGATCTGCACATGACATAACATGCAATGCCACACATGTACAATGTATGCGCATATGATTCATCAGGCGCGTGCCCCCCTTTAATTGTTGTTTTTTTTTTTAAAGAAATAAATAGAAAAAAAAGAACATTGGGCACACGCCCCCCTTTAACTTTGTGTTGTGTTTTTAAAAATAAAATTATGCATGAAATCGCACGATGACCTTTTTTTGTTTTCCTTGTCAGCTGATTAAACCTGGAAGTGGCACCAGAAATATAAACTGCCCCACCCCCATTATGGAATTCCTGGATCCGCCCGTATATAGAGTACCCTTTTACAGCACATCCCCTCAACCTCTTGTTTGAAAATACAATATTCAGCCTCAACACTTGCATGTTTTAACGTGAAGTATGCACTACAATGTACATCACACAAAATGTACCAAAAAAAAAAAAAAAAATAATTACTCAGTTGCTTCTAATTACTAAAAAAAAAAAAGAATTCACTGCCTTGAATCTTTACAAGCATCTTCCTGATGCTGATACAAAGATTTATGCAAACAAACAAACAGCTACAAATGTATGTGTAAAATGATAGAGAGCAACATTTCAGCATCATACTCTTCAGCATGTTTTCTCTGTTCGACTGGTTGACTTATGACGTGTTTAACCACAAAGGAATGATGTCCACAGATGTGTTCGTCACCTGGGGACTGAGAAAACCAACTCTGATACTTTGGAATGCTGCATGAAAGCCAGTGACATTTGTAATCATTACAAAGATGTTGACTGGTAGGGAAGAAATGTATGAATGTAAACTAATGTTCCTGACAGAGGGATTAAAATGCTTCAGAACCTTCCTAAAATAGAACCTACTACAGCGACGGAATTTCACACCTGATACATAATCTGTAAGATGCTTAGTGTAAACAGGGAGGTGTCCACCTCCCTGGTGTAAAACTGTCCCACAGTGTAGACTCGGATAAAGCGACTCAGTGGAACCTAATGTTATGCAATCATTCTTCAATTGTTAATCCCATTTGTAGCCTGGCTGGATGACGATCTACAGATGATCACCATGTTCAGATGGTCTTGTATTCACCTGCAGTCAACACATAGAGCACTTCTAGCAGCAATTATACATTTCTGAATTTCATATAGAATAGTTATAGAGGAGGTAGCACTGGTTTTGTGATTCTGTTTATTTCATTTGGCCAACAGAATGTAGATGAACCTCAGAAAAAGGACTCACATGTTTGAACAAGAATTTAAAATGAATCTGTGATTTAGAATGGGGACACACTCCCCTTTGTGTTTGTTTGCCTTTTAGAAGTTGCAAAGATCTGTATTCACACTGAACAGCTAAATAAAACGTTCATGCTATGGTACTACAAACAAAGTTTCCTGAGGAACGGTATGTGTCACTGCAGCTGCACTCATGGCAGACTCTGTTGGGCTCACTTTCGGCGCGGAGGTTTCGGTCTACTCTTGATATCCTTGCATTTTGGAATATGCCTGGCAGCAGTGTCCGGGTTGAATCGTCGCTCACAGTATGGGCACTGCTTGTAATCGGGGTTCTCTGAAGGGGGCGGGGGCGGCAGGTCTGCCAGATTTCCCCCTCGCGCCACGTAAGCCTGAGTCTGCCGCGCGTCTCGGATGGAACGTATAAACTCCTCATGCTTGCGTTTCCAATTTGAGGGCTTGGCCTGCCGGAATGAAGGAAAATCATGACAAACAGACTATGAGGCCACTGTTATATGGTATCCTCACAGCAACACATAGAACTCGGCTGCAAACAAAATTTAGCTGTAGTTCTATGTTTACAATGTAGCCTCGTATGAAATGACATGACAAAGATTAAACTATAAATTTGCAAAGCAGGCTATTTTGATAGGTTTGACCAAGTCTTGAACTTTCTAATTTTCACTTGCAGTTAGTTTTCAGTGGAAAATTGACAGTTGAGAAACAAGAAAAAAAAAAGACTTATACTGTTGAATAAAGATTTATACACAGTACATGAGCTTTATTATACAAAATTCTCTCCATGCATTTAAATGAAGACAGACCAAAGTCACCTAGTAAGCATGGGTACATGTACGTTCATTTCAAGTTCAAACAAATGAATTGTGAAATTACAAAGAAATACCCCCAAATTCATGGAAGCAAGGTGATACAGGACTGATTACTGTCAATCAAGATTTTTTTTTTTCATTCAATTCTTGGCAAAAGGAAAAAAAAAAAACTTTCATTAGGCACATAAATGCCTACAAAGAAAAATATCAATCTCCCGATACAAATTTACACTTTGGTATATTACTTTGAATTTCAAAACATCTTGTATTAGACGTCTTTTGAAATAATGTTTAGGGTTGATTAAATGCTGATACGAAGTGGTGCAAGAAGTATTTTAAGTACGGTACAGTGTGGTAAGAAAACCAAGTAAATGAATGTGACGCATTACTAAAATAGCACTTGCTCAGAAACTCTATATATTTAATCCTTTACACTGCAAGAAGTGGCTAAATATAGGATACCTCACATACCTTTGGTTCATTCTTGAGATGCTGGCCATGTTCGACATACTGTGCAACTTCAGTACCTTCGGTCCGCTGCTTTGTCATGTCAAATACTTTGCGCTTCTTCTTGGATGCCTTTTTGCACACCAAAGCATGCTTGGCAAGTCTGTCTGTTGCGAATCTCCGCCCACAAACAGGGCATTCCTCCAGATCAATGTCAACCATTTCTTCGTCCTCCCCGCCAGCTTGGTCATAGAAACTGGTGTCATGGTGGACAGGTGAGGGGGGCTTATAGGGGGCAAAGTCCTCCGGCTCCTTCACTTTGGGTTTGGGTTTGGCCTTGGGCTTTGTCTGCAGTGCTTGCCGCTGCCTGGATTTAAACTCCCCAGCCCTACTCTCGTAGTCATCGTTGGTGTAAGGCGAGTAGCTGGCATCTTCGTAGGGATCTTCTTCCGCAATCTTTGAGGACACTCTAGACACCTTCTTTGGAGCAGCCTTCGGCAGAGGTTTTCGAGGGGTGTATGAATCCTCTTCATCACTGCTCTTGTCTTCCTCCATCTTTTCCAAGTCTTTCTTGTGTCTGGCAATCAAGTTCTCTAACTCGCGTTCTTTGGCCATCATGTCCTCGTACTCTTTTTTCCTCCTCTCCTTGGCGGAGTTCATCTCCTGCTCCAGCTCCCTGTCATAATCCACCGTATAATCATTCTTAGGTTTGGCGTTCTCCTCGTATTTCTTCAAGCGTTCCTGCCGCTCAAGATTTTGCTCCTGTTGCCACTTCTGGAAGTCAGACAGCTTTTCCTTTGGAGGTTTCCTCTGATTGGATTTCCCTCGGGCAATAGGAGGGGCAACCTTTCTTGAATTCATTGGCTTTTGCTGCAGTGGCTGACGATTGTGACTACCCTGCGGGTGACCTCCTCTATACGGGCTGTCAGAACTGTCACTGAAATCTGTCTCTTGCTTCGAAAGATGACGAGAAACTTTTTGCGGCTTAGATAGCGGTTTCATGCTGTAATCCCCATCGTCATCATCACTATCATTGGGCAAATTTTCTGATGTCTCAAAGTGATCATAACTGGAAGGAGCATTCTGCGTTTTATTCTTACTGGATTCACGCTTAATTGGGGCCAGTGGATTTGACCGTACCATTCCCTTGGCTGCCTTTCCTGTTGGTTGTTGCTGATAGCGCTGCTGCTTTGTCAAATAATTTTGCATCTCTTGCTCTTTGTTCTTCTCAAGTCTCCTTTGTTCATCATGTGGGTGTTTGTTTGCAATTTCTTTGTTTTGGCTGTTGATCGACTCCACATCGCTGGCTAGACTGCTAGCCTTCCTCTTCGCTTTCAGTTTCTGCTGGAAGTGCGTGTCCCTGGAAATAACATTTGAGGAGCCCTGTGACTGCTCCATCTCCCTTCTCTCACGGAAGAAGTCTCTGACGATGCCTTGGCTGTTGCCCTCTTGGCTGTTATACCGCTGCACCTTCTGAAGACCCTGTTCATTCTGACGCTGGTAAATAGCCAACATTTTTTCCTCTTTCTCCTTCATCAGCTTCTTCTGAAAAGATTCCTGCATCATGAGCAGTCTTGAGCGGTGAGGGGCACTGACGTGGCGGGCCTCGTCGCGCCTTTGAGAGACCGGAATCCTCGAGGAAGCTGCAGGCGCTGTCCTGCGCACATTGTCTTGATATCTGGACATGGTGACAGCAGAACTGGAACCTGCCATCTTACAATATGCAGCCGTGTCCTTTTAAATGAATCTGCAACAGTAGAAAATAGGGATGATCTAAATCAAAATGATGCTGAAATTTAGAGCTGATCTTTCAGGAAACTTTCAGCTGACAGAAAATGTTGCATCATGACTCTCTACCTGCTCCCCGTAAAACAAAACAATACAAAAACAAACAAAAATTTTCAAAAGTAATTCATTTCAGTGCATGAAATCTGCTAATGTTACCTGTAGTCTCTGCATGCTGGGTCCTTTGTATGATGTAGGTCTACACCCAATTTTGTTCATCCCCTCAGTTCACCCCCTTCTCTGCTATGTAACAGTTAGCATGGAGTCTTTGTACAATGTACATGTACACTGTTGTAGATGTAGTTCAACTAGTAGGTGTAGAATCTCTTGTAATAATATTATCTAGCTAGATCAATAGACCTAGATTTTCTAGTAATTTCTCATTTAGCCTGTTTAACAAGTTTGAGAATAAGATTCAGAGTAGGCCCTAAATTCTAAGATGACAACATCAATACTATAGAATAAGGTCAAGCCCAACAACGGAACAAGGTTAGAACAAGAAAAGAAACCGACAAAAAATGTTGTTTGTTGACATGACAATCATGCCAGTTTGCCTGCGTGTACAGTAGAACGTTGTACACTACTGTAAGTGTAAGTCAACTGCACTGCTGTAGAGAAGGTTCTACTGGCAGTAAGTTTTAATGCACTTCGAGGAATATCAAACTTGCAGGGGCTGGTGGTATATACTATAAGACCAGTTTCATCGTGCCGCTACTGTACTGGTATGCACCTGTTCCATTCAAACGACCATGCACTTGTTCATCATTTAGACCCCTAGTACGCCACCCTGGCACCCAACCATTTCGAAGAATGTACCGTACCCATAAAGATAAGCCCCATCAACAACGAAATCAAGACAGTCTCTACAGCAAGGAATAAACCACATCGCACAACTTCACAAGATTGATACATGGAAAACGAGTTTCATTACATACTGTGTAAACTGTCTGCTACCGCTGCATCTTCTCATCCATGCTTGAACTGACAATCTCACTCGTTGACAGAATTTAGGTTAGAATGCAGCGTTGCAAGGAAGGAATGATCAAGAAATCGATAAACATTTTCGTGTCCATCATTCACCCAACCATCGTTGTTTATCATGGGCGTGCGTGAGGCCGAAGGATTGAGAAACGTAACGTTACAGCATGCAGCATACGTTGGATAGAATGGTGCACGCGCGTACCATTTTGTCCACCAACGCAACGCATGTTGCATACAGTATGTACATGTATGCATTGCAAGAGCGCAGCATTCACACTCCTAGCTGTGCGGTCGGGTCTTACCGTGTTGCCATAGAGACAGTAAACGATTTGTCGCACTGGTCGCACACTGTACGTATGTATGTACGTTGTGCCAGGGACTTTGTGGTGGACTATCAATCACCCTCCATCATCATATCTCAAGCGGGGAGATTGTGAGCGAACACATTTTGAGAGTCTCCTATTTCCCTGCTCCGTGCAGAAATGATGTGTACATGAGGAAAAGTGGGGTAAAAGACTGCAAGGAAAGACACTTGTGATTAAAGGATGCCTGAGATTCTGTGGTGCGGACCGTGTGCTATGATTATTTCTTAAGCTGTATTGTACAGTATTGGTGGAGATGAGAATCGGGCGTTTAACTTTTTGCAAGATACTAAGAAAACACTTATGATGTAGTACAGAGCATACCATGTTAAGAGGAATTCAAAGTTAATTTGATGAAAATCGGGTTTGGAATGACTGAAACATCCAAAAACAAAGTAAAACAAAGCGATCGTAATAAAGTGTGGGTCCCACACTTTATTAGAGTTGCTCTTTTTTGGATATCTCAGCCATTTCAAAACCAATTTTCATCAAATAAACATTGAATTCCTCATAGAATTACATGCTCTTTCACATTTCATAAGAGGTTTCTCATTATCTCACCAAAAAATGTTAGAAACCTGAAATCGGGTCTCGACCAAAATTACGATCCCTTTATTTTTTTTTTTCGTAAGCCTATACCCTTGCATGATCCCAAGATCAAATTCAGCTCTTATTCATTATAGTCGTTATACAATATGAGACTATAACCCCTACGCGGCTACACCTTTTATTAGCTCAGGAGAAGGTGTAACACTTTCGAGTTTAACACTCTTTCGCCATGAATGTTCTTCTTCTTAAATTTGCTTAGTTTCCCAGATTCCTTCTTTGAAGGGCATTTCATTTGTTTATTTGTTTTTTAGCTCACTTTCCTCTCATTTCCAGTATCAAGCGCCACTGAGGTGTGTGAACTTACAAATTCTGGAGGCATAAATCTCATATATATTCTGTCTTGCCATTTGAGGGATAAAACATAAACTTTTAAGTAAACGGAACATATAGGTCCTACAGTGAAATGACGTGTTGATATGTGCTTCAATAAAAACACTGAGAAGAAAACACTTTCTCCAGCATCTTTGCATCAGGGAACATCGTGTATCTCGAGATTTAGACTGTGAAAGGCCTAGTTCAATTTCAATTTCCATTTCAATTTTATTTTGTATTCTCGATGAAAAACATAGGCGCCTATATATAGGCCTAAAGTATAACAAAATGTGGTAATTATTATAGGCTCAACATGATATATGCAACTTGGATATTCAAGGTAGTGGATAAGATTATGAATGTCTATAAACAGATTATTTTCATTCAGTTGTGCTCAGTGCGTTTTTGTTTATTTGTTTATTCTTTTATTTTTCACTCTTATGGACAAGGTATAGCGGATCTACAGTATTTTGCCCACAATGTCCCGTCCCCTTCTATACCCATCAGGCGTATAGTATAGTCATGATATACCAGGCGATTGTACACTTTAGGTTGTTTGAGTGCATATATGATGTTCATTTCCGACGGTTCCTTAATCATGGACTGAAAAGGATGTGTGTACAAACTAACCTTCTAAAATCTATACAAACCTTTTTTTTTTTTTTTCCTTTCTTTTTCTGATTAATGGAATAACGGAATAAAGAACCTTTGTTTCATTTACGGATGAACGACTCTCCGGAATATTTTTTTCTTTCATTTTAGGATTCACGAACATTCTAAATACCTGCATAACGAACCTTTATCATATTCGGAATTACAAACTTTCGGAATAATTCACATTTGAAATTATTAACCTTAGGCCTAGTTCGCCTTTTTTTTTTTAATCAAGGAACCTACGAAATAACAAATCTTATTTTATTCTAAAATAACGAACCGTAGAAATAATGACAGGGCCCTCTGAGAGAACAGTGATGATAGGCCTGATATTATTAAAGTTCGGGAAGAGCTACTATATCGTATATTACTCATATAACATATGAAATAAAATGTAAGTAATGGACCGTGCCCTAGAATAAAAGTGAAAGAAAATAGCAGACTGATACTGATGGGGCGACTGCTTGCCTCTCGAGTTTGGTGATGACGCATATTAGTTCTGACGCTCACTTTTTATAACTTAATCAGAAAAAGATGTAAAGATATGGAATACAAACGACGACATAATGATGGAGGAGACAATAAAAAGAACTGGTTATTGAAATGCTTCTCTTATCGTAGGAATACCACTGGTGTCATAATGATGCACGCTAAGATTATTTCAAATGAAATCATTATTGTGCTACTAAAGGACACCCTAACTGGGATAGAGAGAAGAAAATGTTAGAGTATGGTGTGTTTTGCAATATACTAACAAAATGGATTGCTCTTGCGTTTTGTTAGTTTCCATTATTTCATTTTACTTGGTGAGGATAGCAGTTCACATTTAAGAGTATAGCTTGTATATCGCTGTGTTTACATGTTCTGAAAAGTGCAAAAAAGAGAAAGAATTCAAACAGACTAACAAAATAATCAAACAAAACAAACAAACAACAACAACAAAACAAAATTATGCTTGGGACGTGGTATGAATGAACAATTAAAAAAAACCCAGCAACAACAGCATAAGTTACTATATCCTCGCGCTCTATTTGATATGACGTGATAGACCCTACACTCTAAGAAAATAGGCACAACTTTGCAACTCCATACCCGTTTCACAATGGGAGCACCTTTAGGCCTATAGGTGCAGCTTTGTATACCATTCTGGTCTGTCAAAGGTCTAAAGCTGCACCCAAGAAAGGTGCTCCCAGTGTGACACTGGTTAAGGTGCAAAATTGAGCATATTTTTGTTACGCCTACGAACTGCACTATGATCATGCTACATTTAGATTGACCAAAGAATTATCGTTTGAACATAAACTCTATTTTTGTGTGTTTGTTGTTGTTTTTTTCTCAGTACAGTAGGGCCTACTTTTGAAAGTCTTTCCCCAATCGAACAACAACAACAACAACAACAACAACAACAACAACAACTGGCAGCTCAACGCAAACTTCTCTATCCTCATCTAGCGGTATACTAGGAGTAGCTCTCATAGCATAGCATGCGATTCAACAGGATGGAGGGGGGGGGGGGACCGGGGGGCGTGTTTTTTTTAGACGGCACAGATTGGGGAAACTAAAAATCTATCGGGGACCCTATCCCTAAACCTAACCCTAATCCTAATCCTAACCCTAACCATCAAACCC
Organism: Diadema setosum; assembly: GCA_033980235.1. Taxonomy (NCBI): domain Eukaryota; kingdom Metazoa; phylum Echinodermata; class Echinoidea; order Diadematoida; family Diadematidae; genus Diadema; species Diadema setosum. The sequence goes on along the minus strand of CM067059.1, from coordinate 14,124,992 downwards.
TAACTCTAACCCTAACCCTAACCCCAAACCTAACCCTAACCCTAACCATAACCATAACCAAAAACCCTAACCCAACGTTTTTCCCATAGGTTTAACACGCGCCATGCCCCAATCTGTGCCGTCTGTAAAAAAAAAAACGCGACCGAGGTGGGGGGGGGGGGGGGGGTGCACGTCCACGGGAGGGGGGGGGGGGTACAGGTACGTATACGTACGTACACACAGTCGAGCCAGTATAATGCTCTGTACTAAGTTAATATGACTGTACGTAGGCACTCCTCATCAGCGTCATGCAACTCAAATCTCCAGCACTGCCGTACAGGAGAAATGGAAATTCTGTATAACTTGCTGGTTCCGTGTATTTCTAGTGCAGGTTGAGCGGGGTAAGTATGATACTAAGTAAGTTATCAGCTGTGTAACGTTAGCTCCCCTTCACTGTTGCAGGACGGCAGGGGCAGAACTTTTATCTTCTGCTTAGTCCCTCGTACTAAAAACTACGTTCGTATACAGCCCAGTCGCTACGCGTTTTGGATCGTTTTTACAGCGACTGGGCTGTGTATTATTACTAATACTATTAAGCCCTTTTTACACTTGTGTTTCTTAACCCGTACTTTCTCTGACCCAGGACTATCGTTAGTCCCGTACCGATTTTTTTTTTCAGCTTTTTACACTCGCCAATAAATCCCGTACTAAGCTCTTGTCCTGGGCTAAGGAGAAAACTGACCTTTTTACACTCGTATGAGTCGTAGCCCTGCTGTACTTTCCAAACCACATGAATAGTCATGATTACGCTGTGCACTGTACAAGTACACGCACACATCGGCAGCACTTCGTGACTTGATTACCTCGTTTCTGATTGGTCAGTGGGGGTCGGACTTCGTGTCCGTCGCTTAGCCCCGGATTATTTTTTCGTTCTGTTTACACTCACTTGCTTGGCACCGCAATTGCGGGATTAGCACCGCAATGGCTAAGGCCCCCCTTAGCCCCACCGTTGGTACGGGACTAAGCAAAAATTTGCAAGTGTAAAAAGCCCTAGTGTTGTTACCTTTGGCTTTAGACTCTCTGGTTTCGTTCGTTGCATTTACGCATACAAAATTACAATCAATTGTATTTTGTATCTCACTCAGTGGTGCCTTGTCTCAAAATCAGGACTAAAAGTTTAGTAGTAACTAGCATGGCCGGCAGAGCCGTGGGGGCCGTGGGGGCTTGGGCCCCCACACTTTTTGTGCACCATACAAAGGAATACATACATATAGCCTGTAAGGTGTCATCACTTTGGGCCCCCACACTTTTTTTAACCCGGAAGTACATGTACGTAAGTGGCACTAAATAAAAATAGAGATCTTGAAGTATGGCGGCGGTAAGGTGATGTTTTTTCTCTGAAGACCTTTTTTTTTTGCTTGTCAGGTGAAAACACCCGGAAATGGAAGGGGAGAGAATGAGCTGAGGCCCTTTTTTTTTTTTTTTTTTTTTTTGCTTGTTGGCTGAAGAAACTCGGAAGTGGACGGGGAGAGATAAGCTGAGGACTTTTTTTTTTTTTTTTTTTTTTTTTTTGCTTGTTAGCTCATGAAACCTGGAAGTGGGCCCCCACACTTTTGAAAACGCTCCGCCGGCCCTGACTAGCTAGTAGTAGGCAGGTAACTTGGCTCTACCGTGGTGAAACAATTGGAATATGTAAAATTACATGTAATTTACTAATTAATTATGTTAGGTGCTCCAGCTGGCTGTCCGTGGATAGAATTGTTATAAGATATTCCAATGTGGCAATGTTGATTCCAATTCCAAGGTTCTCATCTAGAGTAGAGTAAATTCACCTAAGATTATAGACTTAACTGTAAATGTTAGTTAATTATAGGCCTAAACTACTGGATAGGTCCTTGGTCTGCACAATTAATGTGAAACTGAGAGTGGTAGCAATTCCCCTTTAATAGAAAGAGGATTGAGGAAACCTGGGTCTAAATACACTATTTCTAAAAGTTAGTACCAATGTAAATCTATTGTAGTACCATATATAATTTCTAGTTTATTTGATGGTATAAGTGTAGACAAAAAACAAAAATCTAAATGGATAATGACAAAAATAGTTTGGACTGGATATTACAGAATTCTATCTATGCCAAGACCACTACATTTTGTAGAATTGTCGAGGAAGTCTACATGAAAAGTTAGCGTATTCGTATACGCTAAATATTTCTTATTGTCATTCCAGTTTCTAAATGCCTAATGTGTCAAAATCATGTTCTTACCGGTGAAAAGTGTATGTTGCTGGCATGGATGTGTCCTGTCACTAATGCTCAGAAATTTGGTGAACATTACATGTAGATTACTGAATTTTCTTAATGTGTCCCCCACCCCCCTACTTTTTTTTTTTTAACCACTGTAAATTTACCCTTCCCTTGTTAGCTTATGCACAGATGCACGCTGCACTACCTCCTCATAACACCATGGGTGCTTGGATGAATCTGTGCATGTCCGTAAAGCTAGCAAGGACAGGTTAATAGTGTAGAGTTGTAGTGGGGCCCTAAGGAAGTCTTTCAGAATTTTCATACCTTTTTCTTTTACTTTTTCTTAGTCTTACTCACTCTAAGGTTCATCATCTTCCCATCACTCCTGAAGCTTGCCATTTACTCTTTGTGAAATGCTTGTACCAATGTCTTTTCAAATGCCTGAAAATGTGCTGAGGAAAAGATAACTAAAATTAAGTTTTCAGTATTTTCTAACTGCAGCATTGGGTGTGTAAATACATGTACGTGCACATTAGAGATTCAGTGTCCCATATCAGAACTACTCATGTTTGGACATGTCCCTTAATGAAGACTTCTTTTTGTTTGTCTGTTTTTCATGTCCAGAGATGAAAATGACTTCTGAATGTCGGCCACAGTCCATTCATCTTCTGTGTCATGATGTGCGCAGCAGGCTGCGGTCTGGTATCGCAACACCGTCATTGGTCCAGTGTGTGGAAGAACTGGTCGTTAATAGCATTGATGCTGGAGCCGTGTGCATTGCAGTCCGTGTTGACATCCCCAGTTACAAGCTTCAAGTTGTGGACAATGGCAGAGGTGTAGCACGTGAGGATTTGTCCCTGCTTGGAGAGAGATATGCAACCAGCAAGCTCCATGATATTGAAGGTCTTGAGAGTATTTCCTTTTATGGATATAGAGGAGAAGCTATCGCAAGTATCAGGGATGTTGCATCGGTGTTAGAAATTAGTTCTCGTGCGAGGGGCTGTGATGTTACCTACACTAAGATATATCATCATGGAAAAGAGGTTGGTATTTCAGAGGACGCAAAAGCCAGGCCAAGTGCTGGAACAACAGTTACGGCTCACAACATGTTTTATAACATGCCTGTCAGGAGGAAAGTGCTCAATTCTCCATTGGTCTATGAACGAATCTGCAAGAGACTGCAGGCCATTGCACTGATACATCCAAGCATATCTCTCACCTTGCGGGATGACAGCTGTGGCATTAAGTCAATACAAACCCACAGCTCTTCGTCGGTAGTCAACACATTTGGCCATCTGTTTGGCAGGGAACTGGCTGATTGTTTGCGCGAAGTGAATTACCGAAACGATCACTTCAGTTCATCTGGATACATTGGGGTGAAAAGCCACCGCAACAAATCTTTGCAGTTTGTGTATGTTAATGGGAGGTTGGTTTTGAAAACAAAGCTCCACAAGCTCCTGAATGAACTGTTGAATCGCTCACTTGTCACAAAAGGCAAGGGCAAAAATTCTGAGACGGAACGGGATGGTGGTGGGGATGACATCTCAGCCTCATGCCATCCAAGCCCGATTGGAGGTTCTGGTAACTATGGCATCTTTGTGGTAAATATTACTTGTGCTCACAGTCTGTACGACATCACCATGGATCCGACCAAGACGCTTATTGAGTTCAGCGACTGGGATGGAGTGTTGGCCTGTGTGCATGGCTTTGTCACATCATTCCTAGACCAAGAGAACATGTGCCTTAAGCTGTGCACTGAACCTGTATCAACTGAATCCCAGAGAGATAATGGAGAAAATACCTGCACTTCTGATCTGAATGTAGGACACTCTGCCAAAGAATATCTGTGCAATGCAATTAGTACTAGTGACTGTAAGAATACAGTGCAATCTACATGTGTGAGAAGACAGGTGCATGCTGAGCAGGACGTTAACTGTGAGATTGAATTAAGTGCTTCTTTTAGTGTTGGCGAACCTGATGATTCTCCAGCTACGTCGGTGACACAAGCTGCTGTACACTCCCCTGAAATGGATGCTCCGGAAGAAGTTCTTAACATGCCATCAGATCCATTAATCACAGCACCAACTACTTCCCAATTTGTGGACACTACATCTACTGAGTCGGCACTTCTTATATCTCCTAGGACTGACCTCTGTGCTACATCAAACTCTTCCACGGTCTCTGCCGACACGTCATTATGTGAATGGACAAATGGAGACTTTCTGGAGTCGCAGCTTGATCTGAGAAAGTCTGCCGATTTAGATGAATGCTTGCCAAATACCATGACAATGGAAACCTCATCTGGCAATGTTGATCAAGAGATTACAAAATTGACACAGCAGGCTCAGTGTAGTGAGGCTGCAAGTCCTTGTGAATTAAAGAGCAGAATGTCATTTAATGAACCAAGTTCTAAGCAGGGTTCTGAAGTGCAATATTCGTCTGACTCACCAGACATAAATACAAGAAATAAAGTGAAGTCGTGGAATGATGAGTCAAGGACCGATTGTATCCATAGCAGTGGCACAGCATCACTGGTGAGTAGTGCTCTTCAAAGACACCAGATATCTGTCAAGGCAAAATGTACTTTGAATGCCTTCAAGAGATCTCTGAGGGAAAACCACCCTGCAAATGCTAGTGAAACTAAACAGAGCTTATTACGCCATCATCATGTTTCAAGTGGCAAGCATCACAAGACCATTTCTTTAAAATCCCATGGGAGCCCTGGATTTAGAAGTCGACTGGCAAGTCTGAACGTCAAGTGCCAGGAAAGGAGGAGTCAGACGAACCCGCTTACTAAGTGGATTAATCAGGGAGTTGAATCACATGTACCTTGTGACCAATCACCAGCTCATACTTTTGACAATTGTAGCAAAACTGTAGACAAGAATAATAGTGACAGCAATGTCCATGTTGATTCCAGACATGAGACTTGTCCATCTCAAGAAAGGGCACTGACCAGCATCATTTCAAACACACATCACTCGAGTGATTCATCAAAATTGGGAGATGCTGCTAAAAAGTGTTACCGCTCTGGAGTATCTGTGAATGCAGCAAGTACTTCGCAAACAGTATCAGAAGATTTGCTTTGCCCAGTCAACACAAAGCGACCGAAGCTGGGATCAGTTTCTGAGAATTCCCCAACAGTGGTTCCAACCTTTCAACCGAAAAGCCATTATAAGGTCTGTTCATCTGTAGAGTCTGTGGATCATGTCTTTGGCCCAGAAATAATAGCAACTGTGGATGCCACAAAGAAGATGGCCAATGACAAGTCTGGAGGTAGTGATGTATTGAAATCAAAGCTCGTTCATGCAGAGAATACAAGTGACAGAGATGGCATGAGATGTGAAGGCAGACATCCTGGTCTCATGGGGGATCCGAGTCCTGAAGGGTCTAGCACCAATCACTTGTCAGATTCACCCCAAAGAAAAGAAAACAGCAAGGTTGGACAGTCCTTATCAGAGCAAAGTTTACCAGTAATGGCTGAGACGAGCAGTTTAGAAAGTTCGAAATCAAGCTTGCCCATGCCTTCAAACTTTGGGATGGTAGTGGAGAAGGGATGTGATGAAGTTCCTGAACCTTTTCCAGGAAATGCATCGTATGTCAGTATGGAAAGTAAAGAGGAAGAACCTACCCAACAGTATTCCAGTGTGATGAGGTCACCTTCCACAAATGTGCAAGATCCTCCAAAGATTTTAATGGAATCAGATGATGTCTCTAAAGTACAGCGAGATGTCACTGACAACAGAAATGCAACATCTTCTCAGAGGCTGTCTGAGGGCCTTGTTGCTGACAGAGATGATGAGTGGTATGCCATCTATGAGGCATCGCTTGGTAGGAAGGTTTTCATCAACCGCATCACCGGTAACTGCTCCCTGGAGGATCCTAGTCAGGAGAGCCAACCCGCCCGAAGAGATGAGGGTGTTGCATCAAAGTCTCTCTTCACAATGGTAACAAAAAGTAAGTACTGTGAGAAACAGGCTCTGTTTAAATTTTTAGTGAATCATAACCAACAAACAATGTTGCACTATCAAATATAAGTCTCTGACAAAACTCGTAATTTCTTCACACGAGTTAACCCATTGAAGACGAGTCGCGAGTATACTCGGGCAGGTGTCTATGGGAAATGCATGCTGTAGCAAAATCATCCTGCCCTCAACGGGTGAAAGAAAGGAAAAAAATGACCCTCTTTTTGACCCCTTGTCCCGCAGGAGATACGCTTGCTCACCCACATCTGCCCCACAGCGCCCTGCCATTCGTTTCCACACTGAAAGACAACAGGGAGATGACAACATCGTTGGACTCCACCTGTCGCCCGCTGTCGCCCGTATCCATGGCAACGTTGGATGCTGTTATGGACAGCCACCAAGAGGATGATGAGGACTTGGCAAAAGTCAAATGGGGTAGGCTGAGAAAGAGTTCTGTTGACAGTTTGTCTTAGTGATTTTGTTTGAGATATTTTCATGCAAATAATAATTAATCAATGAAGTTTAAGAACAGTTTACCATCAGTGAATAATATATATATATAGTTTTCAAGTTCAGCAATTAAAGTGAAAACATAGTTCTGGTAAGAGTTTGAGAACCCGTCTTGCATCATTCTATATTTGCTTGCCATGTATCGAAAGAGTCTACCAAGAAACTTACCTGGCTGACGCGATTTGCCGGGAAGATGATTTGTTTTGGAGTATTTTGAGATCAAAAGTGAAAGTCGGTATACCGACTTTTATTCCAGAAGGATCCAGGTTAACTCGGTCTCAGCAACAACTCGGCCCTATTTCAGACAATTTACACGCAGTTTGTGATCACTGTATTCTATACATAGGCGCACGTTCATTTTGTATGCGCACAAAAGAGGTTCTTTGATGCAGGCATTGTATCAACTCGGCCCATAACTGCGACCAGCCAGAACGTGACGCGCTCCCATAGCACAACACTGTACAATCCAGAGGGACAACTTGACCCCGCTGTCAAAGCGAGGCCGAGTTGTTCCTGAGTCCGAGTTAGCCTGACCTTGATCGGGTAAGTTCTGAGATGCAAACCGTTTTGGCTAATATTTCACATTTTCGTCATTACCCAATGAATATGTTATTACAGCCTTATTCCACACATTTCATAGGCATGCGTGTACATTTTGGAGCGAAATTTGACAATTTTGCAGGCGTACCAGAACTATGTTTTGCCTTTAAGCAAATACTCGTATCCATCATGGTTTTATGATGTCAAAAGGAACTGATACACGGCTCTGTGTAGCTCATCATATCATCTTTGCAAGTGCAGGCACAACTGCCACCAGTGAAACTTGGAATGCGCCCTCTAGTGTCCAAGGGGATGACAGTCAGCCACTCCAGATTCTACCAGAAGTTGGTGTGAGGACCAGTGGTATCGATGCCAAGTTCTACACCAGCCTCATGACTTCCCTGAACCCCTGCCAGTTTCATAAGTCAGTGTTTGAAAATATAGAGGTTAGTTTCTGGGCTCTTTGGTGGTAGAATTCCTATGCAGAACATGCAGAGGGTTTGGAATAGAAGTTATGTCTCTTAGAAATAGGTAAAAGCTTTAAAATATGAGGGAAAGGCTTTGAGCAAACAAGAATAGTATTCACAGACATATCGCAGTTACAGTACACTCCCATGGTATGATAATTGCCACAGATAGAAACCAATGTTCAGGAACATTGAAAAGTTCGAGGGCTTCATGTGCTCTGAAATTATTTTTACATGTCTCTCACTAATCAAACTTAATTTACAGTGAGTAGCTTAAAGATTGACGGTGATTGCAAGTGCCTAGATTAATCACATTACAATATTATATTCATTACAACAATGTGTTGCTGGAATCAGAAAGGCATCATTTTTCATTTCAGAAGGCAGCAGGAAGACAGCATGATTCAGAACTGATTAGTTTGTAGAGTTTTTTTTTTTTTTTGTAAGTGCATGACACTGATTCAGAATACCCACACTCGTACGTGTGCTCATACACACACATTCTATTTTTGGAGTATCTAAGAAATAGAGATACTTCTCCTATGTAATCTGTCCTTAATGCACCCTGAAGTCTTTTCAAAGACAGGAGCACATCTCACAATAGGATACCGGGGTAATGTCATCATCAACAATAGCTGCCTGTGGCAAAAATCAGACCCTGGCCTGAAATGGGATTCTTTGAACCAATATCCTGAAGAACCCACTCCGGTTGATGGCCACCTCCATGATCACAGATGCTCTGAAAGTGTGAGAAACAGTATCCATGACAACAGTGAGGTGATGTTTGCTTTTCATGCCACCCATGCATCCAGGTTGTTGGCCAGGTGGATGCCAAGTTCATAGCGTGCCTAGTGAGCAGTGACTCCCAGCAGCCCGGGGCTCGGCCTCACCTCCTAGTGCTGGTTGACCAGCATGCTGCCCATGAACGCATCAGACTGGAAATGCTTACGGCAGGTACTGGTATCAAAGAGGAAGTCTGTCTCATAACCTTTGGTGTCTTCTTGAAAATGTAATTTGTGATTATACGTCTGAATGTGCAAAAGGGTGAATAATGTTCCACTGAAAGGGACGGAGAAATACTTTTCATTGCAAATGAAGCTACCAAGTTTTTGAAATCACCCACATCTCAAGTTTAAGCCAGTAGTTGGATACACAAAATGCAAGATGTTTACTGACTGTGAGCTGTTAATATACCAGCAGTTATTGATCCCTTCCACTCAAATTTTGAGAGTATCGTGATCTCCCATCAAATTGAGAATTTACTCCACATGGGTGTTTAAGAAGTAGAATACCCATGTTTCTGTAACAGGACCTAGAAACTACTGAAATGTAATCATGTAATTGATTTTTTTCATCTCCACATCCTTTGTCCCTGCAGAGTGTTACTCTGGTGGCACTGACAAAGACTCGCGCATCATCCGCGCTGCCTCGGTGACTCCGCCCATTCATGTGAGATTGTCCCCATCTGAACTGCGCTTGATTCAGGCCTACAGGGGCAAATTGGGGCGAGTCGGCGTGGGCTTCACCTTACCAGACGACGGTGATTGCGTGCTGGTCACTGCGTTGCCAGAGTGCGTGGTGGAGAGGGAGGCCAGCGAAACCAAGCGAGGGCGTCCCACAGTTGCTGTCAGCATCGTTGAGGTGATTGCATCACATACACAGAACAAGATTTTAAGTTGTATTTAGAAGATACGTTTGTGTTTGCAAAGGTGTAGAGTCTTTCTAAACTAAGTGACAAATTTATGGCTTTTGTTCTATGGAAACTGAATGTGAGTTACTACTAGTATCCTTACAAAGGATCTTTGTTGAAGCCAGTGAGTTTTTTTTTTTTTTTTTTCCAGTAAGCAGAGTGACTTTTATGCGTTATGCACAGGAGTGATACACAGCAATTTGTGTGTAACATTATCTAAGCCATTTCATGTTATATGCAGAATGCTGCACTGGCAAGTAGTGCTTCTACCTATGATGGTAACTCATGGGGGATGCAGTTCTTTTTCAGAGAAGTAATGACATCAGGGCCCTGTTTTATGAAGAGTTAAAATTGATTATATAGATGATTTCAACTGTAAGTCTATGGCAGCCTGTGTGGTAAGGAAATATAAAATCAATTTTATCTTTTCATAAAATGGGGCCCAGTACTCATTTACTAGGTGACGTAATATTGCCTCTCATCTCTGCAAGTGGCATTGCAGATGAATACCCAGTAAGTCAAGGATCAAAATAATGTTCACAGAAACCTGACTAACATCCACAAAGTTGCTTCGTATTTACTCAGGATAAGTTACAGTACAACATTTAGCACAAATATGGAAGAGTGTGTGATGCTGAGATTTTCATCCCCCTGTCTCCCCAGACCCTCATCAAGGAGGAGCTGGATGCCATACAGTCCCAGGCCGGTGCCAGAGCAGCACTCCCCAGGTCCATCACCAGGATCCTCAACTCCCAGGCTTGCCACGGTCAGTGAAGCAGTCAACAACGAGGTCACCTGCATCATCTTTCTCACAGACTTTTGCTATTTATTGCATTTTGTTTTTCACATTCATTCATCTTTTTTCACTTTGTTTACTGAAGTAGGACCCTATATGTAAAGTTTTGTTCCAGAAACAACAACAACGAGATGCACATAGCATTTCTCTGTAAACATCTTTGAAGGCAAGGTGCATAGAGAAATAATGCAATGATGCCACTAGAGCTAGTAGACCTTGAGGTTTAATGCAAAGGAACTGGACTGAAAATGTGTATGTATTTGCAAATTTGACATGATCTTCCCCAAATGAGTTTTTTTTTTTTTCAAAGTCCCAACTAGATTAGTGTAAAACCAGAAATATTCATGGCATGAAATTTGTGTGAATTGGACCTAATGGCCTTTTTCGTGGCATGAAATTTTCATAAATTTAAAATAAAATGATTTTCATAAAATAAACCAGAAATATTCATGGCATGAAATTTGTGTGAATTGGACCTAATGGCCTTTTTCGTGGCATGAAATTTTCATAAATTTAAAATAAAATGATTTTCATAAAATAAACCAGAAATATTCATGGCATGAAATTTGTGTGAATTGGACCTAATGGCCTTATTCGTGGCATGAAATTTTCATAAATTACCACTGTCAATCAATACATAGTGTAGGCAAGAACTTTAGTGTACATTTTAATGTCGTGAATCTTGGCTCCTCACAAAATTTGTGAAAGTTTCATGCATGCAGAAATTTCTGGTTTTACAGTAAGTAACACTTTGCCTTTAAGATGTAGTTCACCTTGTATTCTTTGACAAACGGATGAATGGCAGTGTGTACAAGTGCTTTTGTCTGTGTAAATGTGATTAATTCATATCTGTTCTTCATACCACTTGTTCTGACAAATAAAGCAGAGCAACTCCACAATTGTGTATTCAACTATTAACCCGTTGAGAAGGAGCTGGCTTTGCTATCACATGCATTTCCCACAGATACATGTACCTGCCTCCTGCCTGCCTCAGTATACTTGGGAGTGGTCTTCAGTGAGTTGAAATAGAGACATCTGTGTCTATGCAAGGTTGATTCTAATTTTCTTTTTTGGATAGATTAATGGTATAATAATTCTTAATGAATGAGCATGCAATAATGAAACTGTGCATTGTCTGAGAAGTAACTGTGTTAGCACAAATTACTGCCTGCCCTGTGATATCAGTTAAATATCATCTTCCTGTTTGCTTGTTGTTGTTTTTTTTTAAAGTTAGTGAACACCCATAGCCTCTGTTCCTTTGCAGGTGCAATCAAGTTTGGCGATGTCTTGGACCTGGCCGACTGCAGGACTCTCATTGGTCAGTTGTCGTCATGTGACCTGCCATTCCAGTGTGCGCATGGCCGTCCAGCCTTCATGCCCCTCCTTGACCTCAGGAAGTTGACTCACTGGGAAGGACAGCAGGTAACTTATCAAATCATGATGACTAAAGGCCATCGTACACTATACAATGTTCGGTCGCATGACTGACCGACTTTGGATCTGAAATATATCATAATGGTCTCAGAATAAACATGCTTGTTTATTTCAGATCCAAAGTCAGTCAGTGGTGTGACCAAAAGTTGTATTGAGTGCGGTGACGTTTAGTTATTTTTTTTAAGTGACTTAATGATTTAGAAGTTAGATTAGTATTTTTTTTGGGGGGTGGAGGAATGGAGGTGAGATAGGAGGGAGATTTTTCTTTTTAGGAGAATGTATTTTCATGCATAGATATCATCAATTTATGTTTGTTTGTTTTTTAGCCACTTTAAATACTTTGTTGACCTTTGGCCTGTAAGTTGTAGCTGTTGTCAGCACTTCTGCTACAAGCAACATAAGCACTCAGCCACATACACACAGGTGCTCCTTTGAATAAGAGTCATTATGGTTTGTGGCACAAGTTCAGTGCAATATGAGATTCTTTATATCGATAGATTTGCCAGTATGAATGCTCACAAGATTCAAAGCTGGGGTTTGTTTTGTTTTGTTTTGTTTTTGTTTTGTTTTTTTGTTGTTGTTTCACAACATATTAAAGAGCTGGGCCCTGTGTCACTAACATTGGGGGGGGGGGGGGGGGGGGGGTATATTGAGCCAAACAGTGAACCCAAAGTTGGAACAGATTCAGATCAGATCTAGTTGGGAAGGATACATAGACATTTAAGATGTATTCTAGAATGTGGCAGGTGGATGCAAGATATTGTTCTCAAATGCACTATCTAACTGCAGAGGACTGATTGATCCCAAAATTGTCCCTAAGATCAACTGAATTGATTGTAGGATTGATTTTAGTGAAACAGGTCCTCTGCATGTCACTCATTTTGATTGTTAAACCATGGGAGAGAAAAATAAACCAAATGATTCGAGTCATTGTATGGTATTTGCAATAACTGCGGTTTGGTAGATGCTGAAGTGGATCTGAGGTGTGATAGAAATTACTGCACAATTTTTATCAACCTTATTCACACAGGAAGCCAGATGGTTAGGCACATGGAGGAAGAAATGCTCCCACAGCAAAACATTATTTTTTTTTTAATATGACTTTTTTTTTTTCACAACCTCAATGCATTAAAATTCTATTCAATTTACTCCGTACACTTTGTACACTGTTTTGAGCGTAAATACCCAGAAATGAATCACTTTTGCAGTGAGTGCAGTGCTGCAGAGATTTGGTGTTAAAAAGAGTTGCTTTATGACCACGGAGTCACGCAATTTGCGAGATATAAGCTATGAAATTCCATTTTTATTTTGTGGATGCAGGCCCCAATCTTACCACTCGTTTTATAGCTTCCTGCCAGATTTTATTATCATAGCTCCTTTTCATCAATCATATTCCATGTAGACGTGCTGTACCATATAATCATATACCACCAATGAAAGACATACAAGAAAGCATAGAGACTTCTTGGTAAGAGGAGTCAGCACAACAGCAGTAATCTTGTTTTGTTGGTGTTTTTTTTAAGACCTCAAACATTTCTGATAAAGCAGGCAGAAATTGTGTTTTTCTTTATAGTATAGATAGGGTCTCTGTTGTACAAGCATAAAATAAACAGATGTTTGAATACAATTCCTCAGATAACAAAGCAAAATCTGTAATACAGAGCACCTCCCCCTCAAAGGAAAAAAAAACAGGAACAGGTCAATGACTTTCTGCTGAGCAACGCCCACATGAGCATGTAGGGTAGCATCATTGTTTGATTGCCATTGAGTTAGTATGCCAGCCTCAGAGACTAATACTTCATGTGTTTTCATTGTCATTGAAAAAAAAATTCATTCACACCTTAAAGAATTACAAAACAACCTGTGATCAACTGAACCATTCTCTCCTGTGTTTTTACTATATAGTGTGAGGGAATATTTTATGACTTGCCCCAATAGTACTTACTGTGATAAGATTTTGCATTATTCATATGTGTGTGAACATTACTCTCCTTTTGATGTCAATATTTGTTGTGTAACCATCTATCAAAGTTTTTCATGCATTCATACAATCTTTTTCATGTTTAATTCTTTGTGCAATTCAGTCTTTTGACTGCAAGACATCGTCCATCGAATAGCAGTTTTTTAATTCCTTTAAATTACCAATTTCTTAATTGTGGATCAGTCTGTATGTACTACAGAAGTCAAAATTAGAGCATCAATAATGAACACCAAAAAAAAAGGAAGAGAGAGAAAGAAAAAACAACAACAACATTTGATAAACATGAAGCATGAATATGTACGAGCAGGTCTTCAAAAGATTTTGACCTGAAATTTCGGGTGGCAGGTCCTTCCACTTTTCCTCTTTCTGAAGGTTTAGAATTATTGTTTGAAATTCATGTTGGTGCTGATCTGTGAATTGCATGCACAGGGACTACGTCATGGGTTTGCTTCTGGATAAGCTGGTGATGTTGACTCGGGATAGGGCAAAAATTACAGCATTTGTATGTTTGTTTGTTTTTCCTAATGGTAATGAAATGTGTTCTGTGTCAAGATGAAGAGTCAGTGCCTTGAGATTTCAAAATCATGACTGCCTGCTTTGTCCATGATCTGCTTGGTGTCAGAAAGTATGGAAGAAAACTAGTTTTCTCTCCTTCACCTCACCAAGAACTCTGTTTCCTACATAATGTACATGTGTATGCATACAGAAGATGATGATGATAGTTGCAGGTTTTTTTTTCCTACCATAATTGTTGAGATTTGGCATACTAAGGTTCCCAAATTCTCATCAGTCACTGTCTAACAGTCCATTGAGGCCAAGATGCCATTCTTCTCTATTGTGCAGGAGATAAAAAATGCACTGAAAGCCACCCATTCAACCATTTCCAATGGGTGCATTTATCCTCTAAATTTCTTTCATTATTTATTCACCTTCTGTAACTCGATGGTTTGTCAAAGAGAAGGGCCATTGTTTGTTCAGCTTTATGTTTTCAGTGATGTTTGAGGTCTAATAATTCAGAAAATGCCAAAAAGAAAGACAATATGGTGGGGGGGATGTTATGGAATAGAATGGGAAGCGACAGGACGTAATTGAACCACCTGGATGGCAGGGCATGGACTCTGTGGTGGAAGAGATCTCCATCCAAGCATGCCGATGCCCACAAACACACAGATACAGCCCAGCGGCTCTGTGCCTCCACAAGGTTGTCATTGATTAATGTAGCAAAACTTGGGCAGGCTGGTCTCCCTTCCATTCCACCTGTCAGTGAGCTTGACTTTACCCTCCCTTCAGGCTCCGCTGCACCACTGAGGCACCCCCACCACAAAGCAAGCATGCCATTCTGCTACAACCTTGGCTCTTATTCTTTTATATTTTTTCATAATTTCATTGATTTGTGGTCTTGGATGAGCAGCTATGCAGGCCGTCCCTGCATGTGTGTGAGACATTTAAGTTCCTTTGACCCCCCCCCCCCCCCCCTTTGTCCAAATGTACCTCACATAGTTCATGCTCTGTGTAACATTTTTGACCAGTTTTTTTTTTTTCTTTCATAAATTCTGTCATTGTTGTGTATTCTTTTCTGCTTAACTTCCTTCTTGTTTTCTTCTTTTTTTTTGAGTGAACACTGTCACTTGTCCCACTTCAAATCACGAGCCGCTGCACTGTTGGTGGCATGCTCAATAGGAGGTAGGCCAGGGCATCGGGCTTTAAGATAAGGATCTTTCTCGTTCTCTTCCCTTTCTCTATATGCACTGTTGTCCAACCCCTCTGCCAGGTTCTAATGCTCTGCACTCGTTGCTTGCAGAATGCCTCGATGCAGAGTGGCATGTCATGTCCCTGAAGGGCAACAGCCCTTGCCATGAAAGGGGGCAGATTCTCCCCCCCCCCCCCCTTTTGTTTCTTTTTTCTTTTCTTGGTCGTCAGAAGCTTGTACCAACTGTGAGAAAAACGTAACCTTGGATGAGAAATATTTCCTTCATAGCCAGCCAGGATGCAAAGTTTTGTAGTGTCTAAAAAGAATAAGGGGGGGGGGGGGGGCAAAGAGAAAGAAACATAACCTTACAAAACAGAAACAAAACCAACAAAAAAAGGGTCATAATTTACCAAGCTACCATTTAGGGGTGACCGAGGGCTAGTTGGTAGAGAGATGGCAATTGAAAGACTCTGCAAAAACCTATAGTCTGTATTGAGGAGTGAAGGCTTCTTTAATATACCACTAGATTGGATGGATCGATATGAGCTCTGAGAGGAAGATGAACACTCGAAAGCCTGAATGTAAAAGAAGATGCTTATCTAGATGAGATACGCCAGAGTTCTGTCCAGGTCCTGGAGCTCAATCAGCGGAAACTTCAAAGCCCAAGTGCCGACAAGATGTCCCCCCTTAATGATGGGAACCACTTCCCATCTCCTCATTTGGTCCAGAGTGCAAGCAAATTGTGCAAATTGTTCTCCCATTCATCTGTTTGGGGGGCGGCACGAGGTGTTGATCTTATCGATTCCTCCTAATAATCTCGTCCCGCCGAGGGGCGAGTGTAAAGTGCAGCGGCTATTTCGGTTTGACGAAGAAAATTGCCAGAATGAAAAATCACTAAAATTCACATTGTCTGCCCCTGTGGTTGCCATACCTTCTATCAAGTTCCATGTAGAATTGGCAGTTCACCAAAATCTGTATGCAGAGAAAAAAAGAAACACTTGTTGGAATGGTTTAGGATATAATGATATATATGTCTCGGTGCAAATTATTCAGCTTTTTTCTGACCAATGAAATTCAGTCCTTGAATGCTAAAAGAGGTTGATATATGTGAAAATGAATTTTTACTCTTTCTTGTTGCTATTCTCTAATCTTTATCATGTGGTCACATTTTGTTGTCCCTGAATGTTTAATGAACAGCAATTCTTATGAATTCTGCTGCCATATCCTAAATCTTCTGACCATGATAAATGATCCCTTTAGGTAAACATGTATGCCACATACCAAATGTATGCATGAATACATTTAATACAAGCACACATACAAATGCACAGACATATGTACAGGTTCATATATGTACGTATATTCATTCCTCTATCTGAAGAGAGAGAGAGATGAATAGAAAAATAGATATCTTGCATCTATGTAAATGTCATTTATGTCTGCCTGAGGATGACGGAACAAGAGGCAGGCCAATGAATCTGTTTGGGTTTTTTTTTTCCCATGTCTTCTTGTCATTATATGACTGGCGTGACACAGGGAGATCTTTACCTATTCTTTGCATCATATTTAAGGGCAGCCCAAGAGGCAGAATTAGCATCCTGATAAATGATGAGAATGATTTGTCTCCTCGTTAAAGTGCTGAGTCTGTTCCGCGCCACCTTCGCCATTATCAGGTGATTTGTGTGGTGCCCGGCATGGGGGTGATGGCGGAGGTACATTCTTTTTTACGATGGTGTTACGACCAACAAGAGTACAACCTGTCTCCAGCATTCTTGTGCTCAATGGATGGTGCCAGAGGCTCAATTTAACTGCAGGCAAAGTAAAAAAGAACTAAATGGGGAATCATAACCAGATGTTTGTATGGCGATGTGTTTGCCATACATTTACATGGCATTTATGATTCTACTGCTGTTTGAACTGTCAGCCCAAGTGTGATTTGCGTTCAGATGGCTGCAATGACAAATGGGTATAAATTTGAAATCATTGTGCAGAAATTCCTCTACTTTTTGTGTTGTCCATGTCTTGCCTTCTTTTTTTTTTTATCACACAATAGTTGTTCTTCGTGTTTCAAAGTAATGCAGCAAAGTTCATGCTGCGTTGCAATGCCTCCTGTTCCATGGCTGAGGAATTTGTCATTTGTGCTGTGCTTTATACAAGAAAACATGAGCCATGAATGACAATGATTAGCATGTCCTTACCTTGTGTATAGAACCCCAACTTCTCAAAATGTTCAGAGATTGGCTTATTGCTCTGTTGCACCATATTCATAAAGAAAAGTTACCCATGATCCCTCATCTTCTGTTGCTCATCATCCCTAGCCTGTTCAGCAAATCACCATTAACTCTTTGGGATGCCTCCATGTCATTGTTTTGCATTGAATGCATCAACAGACTTTTTCTACTATTATTGTTGCCAAATAATAGGCTTAAAAGAACACTTTGTTGCTGTCAGGTGTTCATGCTGGCAAGCACCGTTTGTAATTATTACCATGAATAATCATGCACGGACCCATTGGAAAACAGCTTATGCTGAATGGGTTTTCCCATCTTGAAATAGATAAATGAATGAAATGAATGACATCACAGATGCATTACTGATTACCTCAGTGACTGATTGTCTCAGAAACAGAAATCCCTGCAAAACCGAAATGCCTGCTAGCACAAATAACCATTTTCTGCTCATGCGCAAAGTGGAACTACACTACACACAGATGTATGGTCTCACAGTGCTTTCCCTTTCAATCTTTTATTTCCTCCTGCAGGCCACTTTGACTCCTCTTCTTCCTCCTCCTCCTCCTCCTCTGCCTCGTCTGTGGAAGCTGAGAAGACGGAATCCTGATGCAGACACATGAGTGAGAATGACGCGATGTTAAATATTACACAGATTCAAAAGGAGAACTGTATATATCTCCAGGGTCTTCCTTGCAGATTTGATTCCACTTGAGTTTCCGGATGTATGTAGAGTTCAGTTGCTCATAAAATATAAAGTGCCATATACATTGTTTATGGTGCTGCTAACATGCAGGGTGTTTCTGCAGCAGAATTTCTTTGCAGTCAGAGGTCTTTCATGTAATGGTGTTATGAAACAAAAGAGACAGATTACTGTAATTACTCAGTCTAGTCTAGAGCAGTGATTATGTATGTGTGTGGATGTTTGTGTGTGTGTGTGTGTGTGTGTGTATGTGTGTGCCATTATGGTAACCAGAAAGGTGAATTCAAATCAAATATAGCAGAATAAGAACAGGAAGTGGGAATGACACAAGTCATTACTCTCTTTACTTTTGGTAAATGACAAATCCAGGCTGAAACTAGGGTTTTTTTGTTGTTATTGTTGACGTGAGGTCTGAATGTCCTAGTGCAGTTACAATAGGCACAAAGATAAACATTAGTGATCAATGTCCCTTCCAGAAATTAAGCCATCAAGGATTGTGTTTAAATACATTGCGGGTAATTACTCTTTCAGTGTGGAGACTGATTGTGAGTAAAGACTGTGGTATTCAGGATTTTAGGTACCATGAATTGTATTCTGTGGTAGTAAAACCCCATTTGCAAGTTTTCTCATGCTGTAAAACATTATTCCTTAAGTTATTCCACCAGCCATTGTAGCAGTAAAATGATTGATTGCATGATATCCTGTCATCTACACTGGTGAACTTCTGAATGCTTCTGACACAGTTTAATGAGTCCCAAACACCACGTCTGAATAAATAATTGTACTTTGCAGATATGAGAAGAATGTTATGAAGTGGTAGTAAGAATCCTTTTTTTCACCCAAACCTATCAGAGCATTTAGTGTGTGACTGCAAAGAACAAACTCCTGTGTCTTAAAAAAAAAGAAGAAAAAAACACACACATTTGCAACTTACTCCATACAAGGGGTAGAAAGGAAATTTCAATAATTTGCTTGGAAAAGGCTTGATTGTTTCCCTCTTGATGATTTCCCACAAGTTTTCATGGTGTGTTGGATCACTGAAAGGTCAAAGCTAGAGGTCATGGGAAGTAGGCCTATGTCAAACCATGCAGTTATGCAATATTGTTTTTCACAACGTAAAGTAATTTACCCACCGCTGTAACTTGACGACATATTAAGATAGTGACAGTTTTCAGCTGTAACCTCAGGTGTTGCTGCAGAACGATTGTTGTGCAGTGTGTTCAGAACAAAGTAGAGTGCAACTCTATGGCCTAACATGTGATAAGATAAGATTCTTTTTCATTTTTGATGTAATGGTAGCTGCATAGATCTCAGATCAATTGCTCAAGTGCTTCCTGTGTCAAGGGTCAAGACATAGGCCTACTTCCCACGACCTCTTACAGGGGTCATCTTAAAGTGTAGTCTGCCCGTCTTGGGAGAAAAGAATTTGGCAGATAAATTGCATTCACACTCGAAAGCGAGGTGTGAAGATTAGAGAATGCAGTGATTTATTAGGGTGCAACTTCCTGAGGTTATCAGTGCTGGTGTGCTATGCCGTGTTACTTGTACAGGTTCTTGGCACAGTATCCAGAGGGGGAGTCCTCATTTTAGCATTGATGTCAATTTACTTAAAGTTGATGTTGGCTGCTATAAGATAAGTGCTCTAAATCTGTCATTCAGTCTATTTCTTAGTTGTTTGTGTCTTTCTTTTCTCCTTTCTTTTTTCGGGGACATTGTTGCAATTTGGACAGCCGAATGCATATATTTTCTGCATCAACTGGATATATGCTTGTCGGGGTTGAGTTGCCCCCTGAATCCCTTGTATTTCAAATGACAAATCAGAATCACCTACTGTTTGTATGTTGATAAGCAGAGCGTTTGCCTTATAAATCTTGCCAATTTTCAGCAGCTGATTGAAATACTTTCTTGTTGTTTCTGTATTTATGCAATATGGTTACTGTTGTGATCGCAACCAGTCTATTTTGTCTTTTGTTTCAATGTGTTATCATCCTTCACAGTCAACCACAGAGATTGTAAATAATAAAGTCCTGGTGTAGGACATACTTGAAATTTGATATCTTATCAACACTTGGCCGCCTAATTGGACATGCTCTCCATGTTCAGCATTTGGAGAATGCATATTGCAGATGGTTTGATTTGTATGGAAATGAATTTGTTGTGATAATATTGGTGCAGATATGTGATTGTCAGTCGAAGGCGAAAAAAACGCAAATGCTTCGTCGATATAATGAGAGTAGGGTATTCATCGTAACATTACCCACATGAAAAACAAGGGCTTTGCTTCAATGTAAGCTCTGTTCTCCATCTTCTATCAGTATGTCTCTTTCTCTGCAAAATGTTTTATATACACATATATATATTTCCATGTTGTACCCCTCTTCACTCCTCTCTTCCGCACTGTCTGGTAGCCATGGCAATTTTGAGGAGGTAGCAGAGATTGTGAGGGAAAGAGTGCAACTGTATGCTACTGTGGTATAATCCATCTTATCGGCAGTACATGTATTTCTGTCAGTGCATGTAGCTTCTTCGTGCTCCAAGTGGTGCTAGGTTGAGATCTCGATCTTTTTTTTTTTTTTGGGGGGGGGGGGGAGTGAGGTTGTGTGAGGGGAGATGGCTTCTTTAGGTCCGATACAATTTTATCTTGGAAAAGAGGTAAAATAGTTGCACGTTATTTCACATTTTATTCATTCTCCTCTGAGGCAAAAATGATTAAGGTTTAATGTATCATTTTGATTTACACCAATCCTCATCTTTTCCATTCTCGCTAACCCAGGATCATCCCTTTCCAAAATACCACACACACACACACACACACACACACACACACACCACTCACACACACATAGTCCAAATTCACTCCTGCTTCCAACTTTCTAGATGTGAACAATATGAACACGACATCTCCATTAATGTTTGCTGTTACACAGGGGGTGTCCCATCCATCGCAGAGTCACCATGAGAATTCAAATTGACTTTGGTTGTCAGCCCGCGCGGAGAGCGCGCGCATCACCGGTTTAGTCTTCTTTTCCTGGTGCCGTTATATTCACACGTGTTCAAAGGCTCGAGCAGGCGCCCTTCTTTTGACTTAGCAGGTTTAGGACTGATCTCTCAGACTAGATGCAGCTTTGTGACGTGAGAAGCGTCGCGGTTTACGCCTCTGACACCCAGCCATTTGTCACTGTTAAATCCCGTTCACAGCTCGCCTGTCACCTTGCTCAATTTCAAACGAGTCCCAAATGTGTCCGGAAGAAAAAAAAATACCCGAAATAGGGGAAAGGAAGCAGGGGGGAGAAGGAGAAGAAGAGAGAGAAAATAGCCTCAACAGCCACGTTCCCGAACTGATGGTATGTCGATTACGTCCACTGCGATTATGGGGTCTGTCGACGCAACGAACCGCTGTCAACCCACGGGAGACATTGGGCTGTGAGCAAAGGGTCAGACGAGCAAAGGGGTTTTAGTTTTGCAGTGTGACGGCGGATTTAGCCGAACACGATTCGTGAGGCTAAAACTTGGGCCCGATGAAAGAAGTGGTGTCGGAAAACCAGCTCGACTGGTCCCGACGGCAGCTTAGCTAAAAGCAGGCGCTAATCCATGGGGAGGAGGGCTAGAGTACCCAAAGGCAGAGTCTTTGCCTTGGCCCCTAATCGCGCCTTCCAGACAAAACCACGAGAGTGGCGCCGTCGTTGTATAGCATCCCCGCAACTTCCTTCGTCATCTTTTTCTTCCGTGCTATCATTTTATCTCATTCAAACCTTTTACCAGTTCCAGCTGCAAGATTCTAGCATAGCGATATAGATTGAGTCTGTCTTCGCACGAACTTCACCGGACCAGCGTCCCGTTTCCAATTTTTGTTATGCAGTGGAATGCATTCCGTAGAGTGATTAACAACATCATGTGTTTAGTGTGGAGTAGGCCTTGTATTAAAATGTCCGGGGGAAAATGGAGGGGGGGGGGGGGGATGGAGATACGCATCGGACTTCGATGATTAATTATCTCAAGTGAAATCGTATACCCCGGCAAAATAACAAACATAATTCTTCCCGTGGCATGCGCACTTTATGGCTCAAAGAGGAAAGAGGCATTCTATCGGCCAAAAGCTAGGCCACTTGGCAGGCTTCTCTTCCACTGCGGCGACCCCGTCGAGAATGGCGGCAGGTCGGATGCAACACTTGGTCGCCAGCTGGGGCGAGATACGTCTCCGCGAAGAATTACGACCGATGAAATGTTGACACGAAAACAGCTCGAGACATCGACTGCTTACATCTTTTCCTTATCTGGTGGCGTCTCTCACCAGATAAAGTATCGCCACGACATCGTAAAACGTCTCCAGCGCGCTATCTATCGCCGTCGCCCATTGGCAAGCACGCGCTGATTTCTAATCTCACATTACCCCCCCCTCCTCTTCCTCCTCCTCTTCCTCCTCCTCCTCCTCCTCCTCCTCCTCCTCCTCTTCCTCCTCCTCTTCCTCCTCAAGTCATATTCGGTCATAGTCTAACGGAGTGGGGTCAAGTAACACGTAAATATTTCTGTCCCGACTCCGTAACAAGCTCATTGAAAGTATGATAATTATCTTCTATATCGCAAATGTTCAATCGACCCGAAAGGAAAAGTAGGTAAATGTCTTTAAGTGATCTTTGCGGCCCGGCCTCTCCCAGTCTGTCTATTAATTTTGTCCGTCTGTTTGTCTATCTGTCTCCCGGTCTCCTAGTTATCATGGCCTCGTTTTTTGTTTTCGTCACTGAGACTGCGGCTAGCCGTATATCTTTCTGTGTCAATTGGTTTGCACTCTATTTAGTCCAGATCCCATTTCGCAGATTATTTACTCGAGAACGCGGATGCTCACCCAGATTTATTCCCGGGGATTTATTACATAAACATACACACACACACACGCACACACACACACATACATACATACATTCATACATTATAGTTCTCTGTGTAATCGGGAGTGTCTTCATTGTTTTATTTCTGTCGCATGACGCTGATCTTGATGAAACTACGGTGATTGAGAGGGAATTATTAATTAAAACACATTTTGTTCAGGTTTTTTTTTTTTTTTTTTTTTGTCACGAATCATGCTTTTTCATATTCCCGTTGGAAAGTTTGAATTAATACGTGATATTCCCGATTCATTTTGATGTACTTCCACAAAACAAAACAAAGCAAAAGATGATGAGGTAACATCTGCACTATGCAATCCCAGTAAACGGAGGGGCGAGTAGGCCTATACATATTTTGTTAGAATTTTATTTTCATCACTTTATGGTACGCCTACATCTTCCGTGCTCTTTCACCATATTTGTGTTCTGCAGTAGATACTAGTATGTAATCCTTCTTGTACACAGTTGTCCCAATCATTTACCCCTCCTCCTCCTCCCCATCCCCCTTTTTTCTCTCTCCTCCTCCTCCTCGCATCAACGGCGAGATCCGTTAGTCCGTGACGAAAATGATGTAGCAGCGACTCATGGGTTCTCCGTGGAATGTGCCAGGAGAAGGCAATCCCGTACCAGCTCCAATGAAGCCCGAGTTACATTGACACATCAGCTTAACATTCGCAGGTGTGGGAGGGAGGGATGGGGAAGAGGGGGAAGCCAACAAGGTTAACCGCCTCGCGGAGAGGTCGATGGTGCTATGTATTACACGTACACACTGTCATTACCCCGCCCGTTTGAACTCTGCGATGATGCTGGGGTTGTTGTTTTGGGACTCCGCGAGCCTAGCGCAGCAGCGTCAGTGTGCTCGCGGGCCAGCGCGGATGCCAGCGCGAAGGGGGAAGGGGTGGAATTCCTGGTAAAAGCGTGTCGGGCGGACGCCGCGCCACGCAGACCGCCTGCTGGGGTTGGTCGAATGCTAATAAACATTGACACGTGGTAGGCAGTGGCGCCACGGAGACCGTTCCCCCGTGGAATTACGCCGCTCGCCTTGCCATTCCTACGCACACACTGCGCCAGAATGCTGCTACTGGCATAAACAACTCTGAATTCTCGACCTATCTTTCTTTCTCTATACCAACTTCTGTCCGTCCTCGTCTTTACCCATGTTGTTTTCTTCTCACATTTTGATGTCCTCTCCGCTCCCCTTTTCATCAACCGGCATTGATGTGTCATTTTTTAGTTCATAACAGCTCATTTAAAAACACGTATTGATGTTTTCCTTGTTCGACTTTGAGTGAACTCTTCCGCGATCGTCAACCTCTGCTGGGTTCTTCATCAAATTCAAACCTGTCCTTCCCTGCCTGTTTTCTAATCCTTTTGTCTTTTTTTTCTGACTTTCCTTTCATGTAAAAACTCACCAATCAAAGAAATCAACCAAAGACATTTTGTCAGCGTGACTCTTTGATGTAAGTCCACATTAATGTGGCTGCGTGAATGTCCGTGGGTGTGTGTATATGTGTGTAGGCCCTATCAATATATACTATGGAATTTCATGATTGAATATAATTTATTGAAGTGTAGGATTAACATGTAAGCGGGAACCCTAGAACTGCATGGGGGAGTGGGCTAGGGGGAGTAGTGTGTGTGTGTGTGTGTGTGCATGTGTAAGTTTGTGTAAAAATTTATGATGTAATGATTTTAGTGTCACGTACCGATTGATTGTTTTTTGTTTGATTAATCATTGCTGATTGTACGTTGTTTGCATTCATTCAAGATGAATGCTTTTTTATGTGTATTTATAGGAATTAAATGAATATTACTGAAGAAAAAAAGTATACGTTGGTATAGGGGCTGTTTAAACCGTACAGGTGGCACTGCAGGATTTCTGCGTCTAAAGGCCCGGTCCCACTGGCCGACGGACACAAAGCGTATGCAGAAAGGACACAGCGGACGAGCAAAATTTCGGGGATGGCTTCATCCGCTTTCATCCGCTCCAGAAATTGACAAAATTGGCGAAAATTGGCGAAAATTGGCGGTAACAGAACGGAAATAGAACGGACGTGGGTAGTATGTAGCGGGGATGTTAAACGGATGTTCATCGGAAGCCTAGCGGATGAAAGCGGATGGAAGGGGATGACAGCTCCGAAGGGGTTACCGGAGATAATTGCGAAACGGACGCATAGCAGAAAAAGCGGATGCAGAGTGGATGCAGAGCGGATGCAGAGCGGATGCAGAGGGGTTGCTTTCGAAATGGTTTATATACGAGATGCATACGCTTACATCCTTTCTATTAACGTGCTGTTAACGATGTAAAGACGTTCCACGTACCATATCTTTCCTCCCTCTTTCCGTTTTTAGCTGCAGCGGATGTGAGTTGCGAGGATGCCCAGAGGATGCAGAGAGGATACAGAGGACGTTTAAGGGATGCCGCACGGACATACAACGTTTGTTGCTCGTATGTCGCGGATTTACATCGTACACAGCGGAAAGTTCATCCGTTCTAAAAATTTTAAGCAGCTTAAAACTTTTTGCGCGGATGAAATCACAGTGGACGGATGCTCGATGAATAGAGCGGATGAAACACGTATGCGATGGGTACACAGCGGATTCGTAGCGTTTTCCAACGGATGGCAAGATTTTTTGTACGCTTTACATCCTCTTTGCATCCGTAAGTGCAATGGGACCGGGCCTTTATATCCAAATCCGGGATCCAAATGGTGTCACTGTTTCACCTTTTGAGCGCATAGATGTGCTATGATTCCTGCTATCACAATTCTTAATGCAGTCAATTCATCGGTACTGAACTTGATATTTGAAAATTTCAGTTGGTCTGTTTGACCAAAGAAATCAATGTTGATATGCACCCACACAGAAATAATAGCTGTGTGATTATGTAAATCTTCTAAAATTTTGGAATCAGAATGGAAAGGAAGGATGATTTTATGAGAAAATCGTAAAAAGTACAAAGTGGCGAAAGAGACATAACGACAGAAGAGGCAAACGTGGAAAGGGGAAATAAAAGTGTAATGCATACCCATTGTGTTTCTGAAGTGTTTTTTTTTTTTTTTTTTTTTTTTTTTTTGTTGTTCCCATTTCATTGTTTTGTATATTTGCTTATCTTTTTTTCAAGTCAATTCACTCTTTGGAACGCCGTGAAATATTGTCAACGGAGAATATAAGGACAATCTCGAAGAAGATATATTACTTTATATACAAAAGTAGTGAAAGGAATATATGGGAAAAAATTTGACATGAAAGGAAAAACCGCCAGTACAATGGTAACAACGATCATTCTTCGTCTTTTGTTCGAGTCGTTAAGTATTGCTAAGAGGCCACTTCGCGCCTGCAATCATGCGGGAATGTTTGGAGCTATTTTTGGCCACGAAATCGTGCAAACAAACAAATCTCATGTATGTTCAAAAAAGTGAAGAGAAAGAGAGAGAAGGCGGGGGCAGGGTTGATGACATCTTCCGCTATAAATTTTGTGGTTAGAGCGTGAAATTTTGAAATACATACCCCTGTTGCTTGATGTATTCCTTTTTTCCATTATCGCCGATTTTTTGGTGAGAACACTTCTGTGACTGCGGCGGCGACCCGTGTACTCCACACTAACACTTGTTCCACATGTATCACCCTACTTTTCTCCACAGCGAATTACAGAATACATGGAATGCGGGCTGGCAATGTAGGCGACCCGTGAAATAACAGTTGTCCGCTTCGTTCAAGTGCTCTGCTCGCACGGAATTTGATGGCGATCGTTAAAGTATGCAGTGTAGATACATACAAGTATAGCCAAGATTGCATTTTCATATTTCTCCCAAAATATAATGATTTATAGGTAATTTTCAAATGCGAATCGCATCTAATAGGTGTAGACGTTGCCCTCCCAGTTATTGATTATCATACCCCACCATCGACCTTTCCATATTAATATACCAAACACACACACACACACACACACACACACACACACACACCGACAAACTTAACAGAAGTTCCAAACTACGTCTCTGTAGACATTTTAATTTAAGGATTTCCTTCAAAGTCATCATTCTAGTTTGATTCTCTATACGATGTCCTGGAGTATAGACTTTCATGGCAGAGATGGAACTTTTTTTCTTAAATTCTCAGATCATTATCGAAACGGGAGTCGTGTATGACATTATAACAAATGTTGCACAGGTCAAAGTGGATCGGTGAGACTTGGATGCGTAAACCCACGAGCCCCGCGAGGGGGTTTTAGACTGTTTCCAAAGTTAAACGAGAGCATCCAATTCTCACTGATCCATGAAATAGGCCTGTGCATTATTCGTTTTATAAAATGGGCCTGTAAATTCATGAAATGCAACCTTTTTACCCATCATGCGTCTGGTTCACCTTCAATACTATAGAAGGCTTGAGCCATGCATTCGGATTTTACCGGACGTATGGCCGAGTGTGGATCAGTAAAAATCAATGCATGATATTGACCAATCAGATTGCAGAGATTCTAAAGCCCATTTTATAAAATTGACTTTTTCACACGTAATAGAACGGACCAACCAGAATCATAGGCTGCCCTCAAACAGGGAAAAGATGAGATTCGAGATGCATGTCGTAGTCTATAGTGCTTTAATAGACTCTAAGGCCCAGCACTTTTCTGGATGTTCTCGGTGTTGATACAGATAGTTAGGTAGTAAAAGAGTGATGTTCTTCTCTGCGAGTGTGTGTGTGTGTGGGGGGGGGGGGGGGGCGGGGAGGGGTGGTTACGAGCCGACCATTTTTGAAGCGGATTTTGACACGTGCGACAATATTTTCATGTACCACTGCTTTCAGTGAAGTGACCATGTATATACCTCGTAACCCTTTGTATGCGAGTACTGATTATTAAAAACAAACAACAACCAAAAACATTGTGTTGTACGCACGGTCCAAAGTCCCTGACACAGAAAAGGTTGAGAGCTCATTTTGTTTGATGACCTTGAACTTCACTGGCCGAGAAGTTCATGTTATTTTCAAATTCGGTCACTGCTCATTTACACCTTCAGGCAAACACACGCACATCTAAGAAAGAATCTACATGTAATTAGATTTCAACTTTGAAAAGCGCCAAAAGAAATTTCAAACGCATATGAAAGCAACGGATGACATCGTTTTAGAGAACACAATGAAGGTATATAATTTTGTCTGAAAGTAATGTATTATCAGTAAGCTAATCAACTTGATTCCGTA
Source organism: Diadema setosum (assembly GCA_033980235.1). Taxonomy (NCBI): domain Eukaryota; kingdom Metazoa; phylum Echinodermata; class Echinoidea; order Diadematoida; family Diadematidae; genus Diadema; species Diadema setosum. The sequence continues at coordinate 14,096,678 of CM067059.1, read as the reverse complement.
GTGGGAAGTAAAGGTAACGATCTTTTTTAATCATTTAATTAAGGATTTATACGCGTATCTGACTTTAGGGAATTCAACATTCTCAATTCACATCTTGCTGAGATTGATATAGCAGGAAATGTAATTCAAAGACTGAATCAGCATTTTGTACACGAGTTAGAATCAGAAGTACATGAAATAATCATTGTTGTTTGTTTTCTTGCGATTTTCAGAGATTTTAGCCCCGGAATCAACGAATGCTTCATTCAACTTCGTTAACGGTTAAATCCAGATAGCTTATATGGGATATAACTTTGAGTGAGTGAAAGGTGTCAGTCGTATAGTTTACGACGTTGTTGCACGTTTGAACACAGTGGGTCTCCTGTTGACGAGGAGAATAAGGTTATGTGGCCACTGTTCACTGGTGTCGTTTCTATAATTACCGAAACCATGATTACAAACAATATCAAAAGCCAGTTAAGTGGATTTCATAATCATCGTCGCAACAATGCAGTCGACGTGGTCCGTTCACTCACTCAATACTTATTCAATTTCATTTTGCTCATTTTCCCGAATTCTGTACTTAAATACTGTCTTCTAAATAAGATACATGTACTACGATTTCACGTCCCCCGACTAAATGCTGATTAGTGATAAGGTTGGAGTACTTAGGGTTAGGGTTAGGTTTAGGGTTAGAGTTTGGGTTAGGGTTAGGATTAGGTTCAGGATTAGGGTTAGGGTCAGGGGAAGGGTCTGGGGTAATTGTCCGGGAAGTAATTGCCCTAGACCCATGATTTGCAACATGGTGGAGAAAAAAAAAAACACTCGACATGGCCGAGTGAATTTTGTCGTTGAAATATGAGAACCTAAAGTTGATTTTTCAAATTCATGAAATTCTTCCGTCGAGATGTTTTTGTCAATCAGTTGCAATAAAGTTGATTTGTTGAACTTCGCTTTCTAAAGATGACCCTGCAAGAATTCACATGCCTTGGGCTTTTGACCCTGCAAGATATAGTTACAGATATGACTCCTTTTCAAGTTTGGCTTCTGTCGTTATGTCCTCGTGCTATGCTGTTATTGTGCAAAACGGGCTTTTTTTTTGCGTATTTTCATGACGTCATCTTGAGATAAATCTGTAAACTTATGATTGATAGATTTCTCAGACTTGCCTTTTTTTTTACCATAGTCTTGTCGGTAGGTTATGCTTTGTGCACCTTTTGGCCGATAGCAGCAGCAATCAAAATCTACAGCTGACAATGACGTATTCAAGGATCTTGGAGCTGTTGAATGAAACATACGTTAAAAGAAAAGAAATCATTAGAATGCCCGTTTTCAGTTAACACATGATGGTGGCTGTCTTATAGCCAGATCGTCTTTGAGCTCTGTGAAGTTCACTTAGGTGCAACATTATACGCTAACAGAATCATTGTACATCAAGAACCTTTACCTTCATTCTGTCTCACTTTTGTAAGTTTTTAGACGTCTTTTTCTTCTTTCCGTCCATTTTCCCTCTTTGATTTTTTTCATCTCGGAGGGAGAGGGTTCATGGGCCCAGAGCCATCATAGATGCATTAGCGTTTTCTTTCAGGTCGTTCCAAGGGGCATTCCTCCCGTAGTCGAGTTGTTTGTACAACTAAACCAGACTGGGCAGGTTCAATCCTGGGACTAGCCTCCGTGATCCTTTCCGGCACCAGCGGATCTCTTCAAACCGCTCTCCCCGGGCCACTCGGCATGCTTCGCGTTTGGCGTACCACCGCGGTAGCAGAAAGCCCATCTGTCGTCGCATTAGCACCATTGCTTTCTTACACTCTTGCTTTCTTTCTCCAATACATAATCGCCTTTCTTTGGTCTCTTTTGCTTTGTGAGAAAAATAAGAAAAATTAGGGCAGAGATTTTGCCTTCAGTGACTTTTAAAGCCATGATCATTTTCTTGAATCCGCCGTGTTGTTTTGTTTGATGATGTTGCTCCTTTATTGACCCTGTTGCAGTAAATGTTAAGGCAGCGGTGTATACATACAAATGTGACTTATACAAAGACGGCTCAAAGTTGTGAAAGAGCAATGCATGAGCTCTCCAGCGACAAATTGTGACAAACCTCCAACTGCATGCTCTCCCAATTTCTTTACCCAGGAATTTTGATTTCTTCCTCTTCGTAGTCCCTCGTTGCACCTTTGTTTATTCCAACAACAGGTTTAGTCGGGATTTGTCGGCGTGATTGCGACCTCCCAACGGCTATGATGGGCATAAATCCTTTGGCGCGATGGGAATGCTTATACAAGACATTTATCGCTTCATCAGGGTCCGATAGCAAAGTATGGGATATGTAGATAACGGTCAAGTTTTAGTTTTTTTTTCAATGTTTTACACCTAATATAATGAGAATGTTGATTAGCACGATGAAAATGTGTACCTGGTATTCAGTATTTCAATGATATGCTAGTAATGACCTTGGCTTTGTTTGTTTTTCATTAATTCTGCTTCTCAAGTAAGAACAAGATTAAAAATTTATTGTTATAAAGAGTTACAAAAAGCAAAACTAAATTACAAGAAAATGAAAGAAAAGCAACCGTTTACACATCGTGTCATAACCCTACACTCCACTTGGTAATCGCATGTTGCCTATATTGGCTAAGACGAATAGCCCCATTGAATCCAACCAGTCCTCATACACTGTATGCCTGGCCAATATAGGAACTGCGGTATAATCGTCATCCATACACGCTATTAACTAACAAGAATGTGGCATCTATGTATGAACTAGTGTATCCAAAGCACATGTATTACAGTTTACGTGCTATTGTGTTTTCTTACATCATTACCCTTCCTTTTTCCTTTATTTTGTACAAAAAGTAGTTCGGGTATTGATATGCACCGAGATTCCAGTGAGGTTTGTTACATTCTTGGACGAAGGTGGAGTCTATTCAATTTCACAAGGACTTGTAAAGAAGAGTAGGTAACACACTTTTGTGAACGACTTATATGGATAGACCACTAATGATATGAAAAAGTAACATGAAAAAGATGAAGGTATATACGTTACTGCATTCACAGTCAAAATACAATTTACAGTTTTGTTTCCTCGCTCATCCACATCATGCATACTGCCAGCTCTCTCTAACCCCACCCATTCGTGGTCATCCCACGAGACCGACACACACAAGTGACACACGAGTCATACGACCCACGAGTTCGACATTGAAGAAAGGTCCACGAGTTAAACAACCAACGAGTCATATAAAGCCCACGAGTTCGACACTCTAGGCAAATAAGGCCCATGAGTTCGACATTATGAAAATATTACATCACAGGCAGTTGACAGGGCCTGATGTGTCGGTCTCGTGGGCCTTGTTAGCTTAGTGTCGAACTCATGAGCCTTGTGTGCTTAGTGTCGAACTCATGGACCTTGTTTGCCTCGTATCAGATTCATGGGCCTTATTTGCTTAGTGTCGAACTCACGGGCTGTAGGACTCGTGGGCTGTATGATTCGTGGGTGTCGAACTCGTGACGTGCACCCACCCATTCTTCCTATTCAAAATAATCCACGGTCAAGACAACCCTTACTCCTCATTATATTGCACGTAAGGGACACCTACACTGTTATAGTATTCTAGTTGAATGAGATTTTGATTTTAAAAGACTCTTTTCCTATAAACAATGCGAAAATTAGTGCGAAAGAAGCTATTGTAATGCAAATGCAGAGAGTTATCCAACATCTCAAGGTAGGCACAATCACTTCATTGATATGACAGGCTTTGCTTCTGTCATTTCAAGACATGCAGACATTAGTTTCATTATATTAAATATATTGTATTTTAAATCAAGGTTTACATTACTGTCAGGAAAAACAAAAACAAAACAAAGCAAACAAAAACAAACAAACAAACAAACAAGTAAGACCAGTATAGAAGATACATCAAAGTGCCCATATCAAATTTGCGACGTTTAAAAACCAAAGATTGATTCGTGCCTTATGGATGCTATGCCGGGAGAGCGGAGTTTCTTTGTTTTTCAATCATTTAATATTGTAAATCAGTCAGTTTCATAATCACACTTTTGCGCTGTTGTACAGAAGCAGAAAATCCAACCAAATCAAAACGAAAACCGAACGAAATTGAGCAAGAATGAACAAACAGAATTTATAGTCGGCAGTCATTGTCACTCCGTGAGCGATGTGATGATGTCAAAATCTTTATATAAATATGGAATCCACCTTGAATCGCCTTCAGCAAATCGTTCATTGAGGTTATAAACCCCGTGTGAGTGTAATGAAACCAAAGTCGCACAGACAATGACAAGAAATGGTCAGTGACCAGAACGCGGCGCCACGGACTAAATCCCGAGAAATAATCAAACATTATACACACACTACAATGACTACATTCAAAACCAAAGTCAACAACAACAACAACAACGAAAACAAGACGACGGTAATACTTGCTCTAGAGTGGCGCCGCCATAAACAACAATAACTGTCGACCACTGCCCGTCTTAGCATCTGCTCGAATATCTTTTGCACTTTTAGTTGGCATTCAATTTGAGCTTTGTTAGAGCACACACGCACGCACACACACCAACACAATTGTTATGTTTTTGGGGTTGTTTTTGTTGGGGGGGGGGGGGGATTGGGAATGGTCCGTTTGTGGTAAAAAAAAAAATTATATATTTGGTTATTGTATGTACAGGACATGCACACACATACGAAAAGACTTTGGCCAATGTATATATGAACTGGAAACGGAAAACGTCGCGACGTTCCCACGCCCTCGCGCGTGCGCAAAAAATGCGGGAAAAGAACACTTTTTTCTCTCTCTCTCGGAGACGTGAAATTACTGGCGAACGAACTGACATGATGGCATGGTAACCTCTGGGGAATCGTGGGGCAAAGTAGCAGACAGATAAAACTTGTCAACGACGACGATGTTAAAAGCGATTCCCAGCACGGATGCCTCTGATATGAAGACGGTATTTCGCGAATGGGTTGGGCTGCTTTCTGTCTGTCCATCGAGATCACTGTCCCTACCAAAATGTATAATCGCCATTGTAGTCACCGATAGAACGAAGTTAGAATAGTGGTAGTCGTCAAGAAATTCATAATGTTGGGGATATAATATCTACCATTTATACGATTTCCTATTCGATGTGTGTCTCTCTCTGTGTATAGTGTGTGTAATTCATATCTACCTTTCTTGTCCTTTTCTTTAAAAAAAAAAGAAAACAAATCTTTCGACTTGTGATGGGAATTATGCAAATATATAGAGGTGATAACAACAGCAGTAGCAGCAAGTTTTCGTAGTAGCATTGGTAGAGCAATAATGTTATGCTAATGTTTCTGCTGTAATTGTTACTGTTACAATGTTATTGATTTATTCTGAGAGTAAATGAGTGTAGTGGCGTAAAATGATTCCCCTACTCAGCCTTGACCGCGGCGACAATGAACGTGAACGATTCGCCCACCACGCGACCGTGGTGCACGCGAACTTCAGTTCACACACCTACGCGAATCGCGCACAATCCTATACAATCGCGTATACACGAGTGACAATGAAGGTTCATCGAAACCTATTCATATACCATTCATAACGAAGCTATGGTGAATGAGCCTTTTATAATCGCAAAGTTTAGTGGGTTCGTCCTTTCTGCTTTCTGTAGAACTTTTAGTTCCATGGAATGTCGATTGTTATTTGTTTGTTTGTTAAATACGTGTTTATATAAACTCTGTAGTTGGAATGTATCCATGAAAGCAAACGATCCTTGGCAAACCAAACAACTGCTCGCCCAGTTAAATATTGAACGATTAGAGCTGCTCCGTGTATGTTTATGCTTGCTGTTGTGCGCATGTGTTTGGATTGGTGTTTTCTGTCTTTCTTTTTCTTTTCCTTTTTTCTTCAATCTACTAAGTTTCATTACTTCAGTGCATACTGTAATTAGTTACGGTTCGTGATGGTTTCAGCAGTCCCCTCAATTTCCAACAACTTTTCTTTCGTACAGTAAAATCACAAGAAATGATTTTATTTCTTAACGCTATATCTTCCCTTATTACAAGAAATGAGCCTCAGTGATTTCGTAAAACTATGTATATTAAGCTGTTATGCTGTCATAAGTCGTTGTTGGAAATGAAATAGATGAAATGAGAATGAATGAAATATATTTTCGAGAATCAGTTGCGCTTATGCGAGAAAAAGAAATTACAAAGAGAACGCCACCATCCTTCAAAGTTATGTTCAACCTATATAATGGCACACATGTCTCAGATAATTCTGTTTATCAGATTGGAGGAAGTAACTACTGATTGAATCGTATAGGCATTTAATATGGACCGGTATCGAATCATACTTATTTGTGATCGCTTCAAAATGCTGTCGAAAATCAAAGTGACAAGGAATGGATTGAAAATGGAGCAATTTCGTCGAAGCATTAGTCTTGACAAGACGAGAAAGTAAGAGAAGGGGAGGGAGGGGGAGGGGGATGGGGATCTACCACCGAGACGAGTATGCAGACGATGAAGTGGTGGTTTATTAGTGTGGCGAGCGCGTGGGTGCGACGGTCGCAAACCGGAGATAAAAATATACATATTACTTGCAATCGTTTTGTTTTGCATCCGGGTAACTCCTTCAGTTGATCGCACGGGGGAACATCTGCTGAAGAGCATCACCGGAATCGTGGCGAACTGATGTCGCTAGCACTGCATGAGGCTTGAAAAGTAGGCAATAACGCCTCGTTACGGCCCATACTCGAGCCAAAAGTGAAAGAATTTCTGAGGGGATGGTAGGTGTTGACCCTGTCAACTTGAAGCTTGTTTTGCTTTGTTTCGTTTGTTTGTTCTTTCTTTTCCCGTCTTCGGATGTGACGTTTTCTGAGAAGTCACGAGAAATGGCGGGAGAGTCAACGACCGCGCGTGCATTGTACTTTCTATCGCCCTCCTACCACGCCTGAAACAGAGAGTTTTACCCAAGTTCATGCCACCGCGTTCACGTGAAGTTGCATTATGGCTCTTCTTTTGCGGAGATGACGAAAGTTTTTTGTTTTGTTTCGTTATGTTTTGGTTTGGTTTGGTTTGTTTTGTTGTTGTTTTGCCAGCTATATTAAGACAGGGACATGGCTACCAGGAAAAGTGCGTGTACTGCGATATTCATATACATGAGGCATTACCACTGTGTTCCAAAGTACACTGGTCCCGTCGACTTTCCTATCACCTCAGCAACCAGCCGCACCTTCTTAGTACCCCGCCAAGCTATCACTGTACATGGTTTCACATTGTAGTGTAGGTCGCCACAGATATCAAACTCTATGGGATAGACTTTTTTTCCCCACTTGGATATTACATGAAACATGTATTGAAATTTATCTAAACACACAATACATCATAATGTTAAAAAAACACTTTGAAAAACAGGCAATGAAATATCGGGACTTCATATAGAAACATGTGTCTTAGCAAACACCCTTTTTTCAAACTTGTTCGCTCGTGATTTCATTATTTATAGAAGGTTTGGGTTACGAAATGTTTCTTCATAAAAATGCCGGTTGGATCGATTGCTGTGGATATATGAGCCTAGAGTTGACCAAAGGGATCTGTACGCAAGTTGAGTCATCACTAGAGCAGATCTACAGAGAAAACGGTGCATCCCCGATCCCATCAAGATCAAGGTCACGCATTCCGTAAGTCACAAAGGCCACCATGGACAGATTTTTTTTTTCTCTCTCTCTCCCTCCCGGAAGTAAGGCAAAGTTGGAATTGTGACAGTCTCGTCTTCGACGAATCCGCCACGTCTTCATGGAAAGTCGGCGCCAGCTCTTTTTACTTTTGAACTGGAGGATGGGCGAAAGTAAGAGTGGGGTATAGGAAACGCGCTCTCCACGATGTTCCGGCTCGTATAAACTTTGATTTAAATCATGTCATCGGAAAGGATTGTGCTTGTAGCTGACAGCTAGTTTGATGCTGAGAGAATCCATTATCTTGGCAAGTCTATACATCTCCGCCAGCAGCTACAATTTATAGCCCTATATAAAGGTGAGCAGTTATTATTTTGTAGGTATCAGCCTTTCTCATTCATGATAAAAGAAATCGTAATTTCAACATCTTATGTCAGTTGTCATATCTTCGTCGCATGTGACTGCCTTGAAATTGTGGTAGGGAGAAAGATCATCTTTGCCTTTGGATGGAGGACAGTATCGACCACTATGCTTATTTTCTGCTATACTTCACATGATCAGTCATTTTGTGATCGATTCGTGCATGTTTGAAACAATAACGGAACGTGTTTTTATGATGACTGAAAAAAAAAATGCAGCCGACACTGCTGTCAATAACGACACCGACGACGGCAGAAAAAGATGCCATTGTGAATAAAGTGCATCACGTGACTGTGTAACTTATTAGCTCGACCCAAACTTACTTAAGATCACATTGAATCAACATAATTTGTATTTTTTCGACATCAATGTAGCTAGAAAGCCCCATTTGTCATCCCTAAGGCCCGCACATTACAGCTAAGGGGGACATTCTCCCCAGTCTTCATCCGCCTGCGTGGAAGTCCTTTCCCCAAAGTGCCATCAGCTCACCGTCAGTCAACATCTTCCAGGGAAATATAAGAGGTGTTGACTTCAGCAACTATGAATAGTTATTAATCCAAACATGAGACTTTCTGATCTTGTACAGAGACTAAAAATATTATCATTTTTTTTTTGTTTCTTTAAACGCCGAGACTGTCTGCATTAATGAGAGCCTGTCATCAGTATGTGTGAGTATTCTCCAAGGAGGTTCTTAACAGTATTAGAAGAAGAAGAAGAAGAAGAAAATGATAATGATAATGAAATAATAATCTTGCAAAACCAGCTTGTGTGAGAGCTCCAACGGTGGCACTCCATCCATATGTCAATTCGTCTCAAGTCTGTGATTTCACAAGCGTTTGTTGGCTCACTCCTTGAATGAAGTTACACGTTGTCTGGCATAGAATCTTAGGGAAAAGGGAGGAAGTAAGAAAAATTATTACGGCGCCCTCAGTTGCCATAAAAGGATTTGATGCAGTTGTGAGCATGTCGGAGGAGGAGAAACACCAATGCAGAAAAGCCGCAAATTTTGGCCTTTCTATGCAAGCCGTAAGATCAGCAGACGATAATCTTACGAAGCACTAAACAGAATTGTAGTTATAAGACTACATATAATAATTATGTTTGAATGTCCCTTCGATCACTTTAAGAATTTCCTCAGTTCAAAGAATATAAAACCATCGTTTGCTGTTCAGCGCAGTGAAAGAAAAGAAGGCAATATGGTTGTTAGTAGGCCTGCATCAAAATTACGGATTAAATTATTTTGAAACTTTGCTCTTGGTGTTTTTATCTGTGACCAGTCAGAACTTTGTTTTATATCGCAGTGGTCAATTTAAATCTTTCTAGACGAACACATGGAGGTGATCATAATATTAGAGAAGATATTTAATTCTCTTTTTATACTGAATATGTTAATTTTGTCTTTTCTTGCCTTTGTCTTCAAAGTATTATTATGTGTATAAAAGACAGTCTTTTAAATAATGTCATGAACAAGTCCATAATTTCTGGATTTGTCTTCCAAAACTCGGTTAATGTCGCATAGTCGTAGAAAGGCACTTCCCACTCCTTAAACAGTTTCAAACATCCAGCGTTGTGTAATTACACTTCCTGTGTGACAAAGGAAGTTGATTTTTTTTTCTTTGAAATGCAATTATTGTCATGACATGAGTAAAATGTATAAATGAGAGCTGATTAGCGATTTGCCACCCCTCTCTTCGCGTCACTGCCAGATGAATTACTGACGTCTGAAGTGTTGTATCTTCTTGTCCAGTGTTGTATCTTCTTGTCCGATTTTTGTCCGAAGTTGATGTAGTCCACTGCATAAATTTACATTTCAAGTTCATTTCGAACAATTTCTTCTTTTTTTTTTTTTCTCAGGGGTATAACAAACTTTCCTCTAGGTTCATTATGTAGATGCTTTTGTTACTCATTTCCGACCCCGTTTCCCTTCCTTTAAATCCCCGGTCGCAGACTCTTCCGGTATACGGCGTCACGACATTCGCATTTGGGCATCACGTTTCCTATAGCCACATTACTTGTGCTGAGCTAATCGGCCACTTTTGGTCAGTGTTCCTCCATAATAATCATTATCATCGTGTTTACCGGAAGTTCCGTCGATCTGCCCAGCGAGCTCTCTGGAATGCATACTTGGGCTCTTTTATATCCTTCCGACTACACCGCGCAGTCACCGAATGCACCTGATCAGTAAGACCGCGTAGATCCGCTTTCGACCATTACCGCTGTTGGACCAACATGTTGGTACCGAGCCATCAGCGTAGGCAGTAGATTTGACACGCTCCAGTACGGTACCACAGGAGCAGAAAGGGAGAAAAAGCAAGAAAAAAAAAAAAGGATTTTGCTTGCAAACAGATAAACAAACACACAAAATATTCCTGGGTATAAAACAGGGTGGGCAAATAGGGTGGTGAAGAAAAAAAAAATCGGATTTATAGGATAATCTGGCGGTTGGGTCGACGAACCCCATTCTAGCGGGAGCTTTCAGGTGTAGACTTCTACGTGTTATAAGACGGAGAGCGATCCTCGAATTAAGTCAGGCATGTAGAGGTGTGAGGAGCAAGGGGGTGTTTGTATAAGATTCAGTTGGGGTAAAAGATGTCGAGCAGTCAACGCCAGTTCTGCGGCAGAGTTTCTCTTCCCATTGGTGCTTTCACACTACTGAAAATACACCCGAATCACACCTTGAGAATATAGGGATCTACGACGTTTCTGTTTGCCTCTACGTCTTAGTAATAATCATATATAAATCATAATGCAATGCTATAATAGGAAATGACATCCTTCAATCAGAAATAAACAGATTTATTGCCCTCGCTCTGACTTTCTTAAAAGAAAATGACGCTCTGAAGTTATCGAAACGTTTCTAAAAACTTCAGCAAATTTGATTGACATTTCGCGTAGTTTGGAGGACTTCATTGTTTCCCTCTTTTCACAAATAAATTTCGCCGGACTTGAATGGACCAGAGACATGGTAATCGCGTCTTTTCAATGAAAAATCGAGGATGCTGTATGTCGATAATGACTGACTGAATGGAGAAAGCGCTCATTTAGCCCTTTTTATTAGAAAATCAAACAGATTTGTTTCTATACATACGTGAGCTTTCCTTCTAGACGTTAATATCGGACAAATCAGAATTGACTCAGTAAATTTAGGATGTGCCCAAAACGAACAGCCATTGAAATTTCGTCCTTCCATTACCGCAACATTTTTTTTTCTCTTTCTCTTCTTGTCCGAGTCTTCTTATACCTGCTAAACGCAAATGCTATAAATTGACTTCCTTCGGGACCGCAGCATACGTCACAATGATTTTTATGTCGTCATCATCAGTGGAGGTAACGTAAAACACTTCCAGGTAAAGGCGTTTATACACCATGTTGATTGTCTGCGGATGAAACAACTCGCGCGCTCTTTCTTAAACCATCTTTAGAAGGCGGTAGACTACTCGAAAGACTTGCATTCTTGGGCGAAGAAGCTTGTGCAACATCGGAATGTTCTGGTTTTGTGGTGTGACTTAAAGGTCCAAAGTTCCTAAGAATAACAAGATGGGTCAGAGATTGAACAATGCGAAATATTTACCATATTGTAATGGTAGCCAGTTCACGGTGACTTTATATCTGCTCCTCAGATTTGCTTCTTAGCATTTGTGGGTCCAATATTAACACGTGCACACACACACGCGCTTATGTCACATATCACAAATGTAATATGTATACAAAAATTTAAACAATATTATTTTGTTCTTACTTTCCCTGCTTCAGTTTTTACCAAAGTTCCTGTTATACCATTCCTTTGTCACTACCTTTGTTTCGTTTCCATCTGAGAAGATGGCTGGATAACCCATATTCACCTGCAATAGCTGGTCTTCCATGGGGTCCAGTTGGATATAAGGCGGGACCACTTCACCGAGTTAAACACCCTGCTCTTTGCCATGAATAATGAAGCGGGATCTTAATATTGCGTGCATGAGTTGTGGCTCTCTCAAGTAATGTGCAGTTTAATGTTTCCAGGTTAGCATGCCTGTACAGTGACGGGGCCTTGAACTGCACATTACTTGAATATGAGACCATTCTGAAGCAAATAATTTTCACACAACAATAGATATATAATGTACTCTTAAATGAATCCCACAAGGATTGGAACAATCATCCCCCAGCATTCCCACTGATTCCCACCGATCAGTTACTAGCCATCCCCTTTAATGAAGTTTGCTGGAATGCATTTATCTAAAACAAACAAACAAACAAACAATAACAACAACAACAAAAGCCTTATTATCCATGTATCTTCAGATTACGTTATCACCTCATTCATCTGATTTTGTTCAGTGGCAAAAGGTGGCTCGCCTTTCCGTAATAATCATTATGTGGTGAGACTGGTCCTGATGAGGTAACTGTTTTTAACCAATATTATGTTCAAGGGCAACCGAGGCGCCTCTGCCAGCTGATGATGAAGTCACTTAGATTCTCACTTTCCTCTTTCAGAAAATAGTTAGGGTCTTCCCCCCCCCCCCCCTTCCCCGACATGAAACTCGCTCTTTGTCACCTGGAAGATGGTAAGATTGTCTTCTTTGAAATGGAGGATAATATACATGGCTTACTTTTGCGAAAATGTAAGCTTGGTGGCGTCGAAGAAAAAAGAAAATCTTTGTGAATAAAGATATCGCATTCACGAATTAAGGCAGCTAACATTGCAGATCGTACATAAATGACCGGCGTATTTCGAATATGGTTCTGATATCGCTGAAACTTTTAACTGGTCTGTGCCTTTTGTTTTACTATTACCATGTAAAAAACTCACTCTTTTTTCAATGACGATCTCGCATACCTGGTTGTTGACTAAACTTTGTCTCATTAAAACGTGCTCAGCTGAAGTAGTTTATACTGCAGCCGTAATATCCCCTCCTTTCAGCCTTCACTCTAATACCCTCAAACGCGTCAACGATCCTGGTACTCTACGAATTGGTACCAAAAGGATGAAAAGGGAAAAGAGAGGGTGAAAAAAAGAGCTTAAGGAGATTTATCTGCTCATCAACAATCGCCATGGGAGCTTCGCTTTTTGTACCGTTCGGCCGGATAGCTCTAAGAAGTCAATCTTCCAACAACAGACAACATGATCGGGGGAGTTTGGACGCTCGCCGAAAAAAAAAAGACGCAACATTTTGCCGAATTGGGGAAGAGGACTCGGCAGACATCAAGTCTCTCAATAGAGGCAAAGAAAGAGAGAAAGAAAACCAGTGACAAAAACACCTGCATGCTTCATATATGCCTTGGTATTTTTCTCAGAATGAGCGAGAGTGTGTATGTGTGTGTGTGTGTGAGAGAGAGGGTTGATGATGGGGGGGGGGGGGGCAGATTAGGGATTTGTATTTGTAGGCCTCCATACATCATGTTCTTACTTGTGAGTGCTACTTTGAGATCCATCTCCTGAATGCACATTCCCAGCTATTTGGCCTAGGTTGATATGGCGACAAATCCACGCGGCATTAGGACGCCGAGTACAGGGTGTCACACACGTGTACATGTAGCCTTCATCGTGCATTGAGAAACCCTCACGAAGCCCTGAAAACGTACCGAAATAAACAATAAAATAACAAACTAAGTAGATTTCGAATAAATACCCATTGCACAAACATCCATAACATAAAGCGTCCAATCTATACGAGAAAGCTTAAGGAACATTAGGCCAATAAATCTAAATCAAATATTTGAAACTTTGTTTTAAAATTTCCATTCCATGATTTGATATCTTAGAAACAAATTTCTCGTTGGAGTAACCTTTCGCTTGTAATGCAACAATTTGATTACGACTTGATATCTTGGAGCTTGTGAAGGGCAAATACTTGTTAATGTGGAGTTTAAGTATGTTGGATGAGCCCCCATTTAAAGGTAGGCATATTTAGGACTTGAATCTCTTTCTGAGAGACATTACAAGTCCAACTGACTCTACATCAGTTGGTAACCGCAAACGAATCTGCAGGTTAATAAAGGTTTTGAAACCCTGTACATCTATATATTTTCAGTGAGCAAAGATATTTATTTATACTGAAAAGTTTTCTTCTCAGAGAAAAATAAATGATAACTGATTAACAGATGTCTTTATTTTTATATCAATTCAATCTCCAGATTTCATCGCTGAAAATTGGCATCTTTTCGTCGATTCAAACTTCAAAATTTCAAACTCTCTTCGGTAATCTATGCTATATTACGATTGAATAAAAATGCAACAAGTTCTTTAGGTTTTGAAGTGCAGTTTACACAACGGGTGCTAGATGAATTACACCTGTAAAAATTGAGGCCAAGTGGTAATATCATAAGCACCTCGACATACGCTATCTGGTGGAGATATCAACATAGTCTATATCCCTTTGCTGCACTGAACCGGATTTGCAAAGAAACCAGCGCCGTTTCCTTTCTTTCTTTTTTTTTTTAAAGTTAATCACAGCCGATACCTTTTCATTTCTGTTGAAGCATGTGCAAACTGATGTAGTGATTATGACCTTTCGAGGAATCCGTTATGCGTATTTCAACTTGTGAGTAAGTGAATGTCACATGAATGAAGAGTTGAACGTATTGTACATCCTATTTCGAATACACAGCTGAAGGTGTCTATTAACTAATTCAATGGAACTTAAAAACTCTGGGAATGCTATCGGATCCAGCGGGATAGGGGCAGATAATCATCTTCAAGAGCATCAAATACCCAATACTGGCAACGACTGGGAAGGGAGGCCTATTAAAATGCGACGAGAACAGGAGAGACATGGGTTGCTGTGGCAGACAGCATACCATGGACAATAAAGGAAGTAAAGAAAATAAAACATTGTATGGGAACATGAAAAAAAAAAGACAAAAAAAAAGTAGAAGAAGAAGAAAACAAGAGCAGGAGGAAGTGTCAAGAAACTCTGACAATCTACAAAATTAAGATTCCGTCTGAAAAGATTACCCCAAAATATTCTTCATCAATTTGATATTTAATGCAAACATAATTCCTAAGAAAAGCAGGCGGTGCATGCATTCAAGTTTTTGAGTGTGCTTTAATAGGAGGTGACGCCATTCCACCACCATGCATGTAATTACGATAGTGTACGCGATAGAACGAAATTCGTTTTTTAAACCACTCCATATAATTGATATGTTTGATGAAGATGCCGACAAATCTTTCTTTATGTGTGATTCATAGAGGCGGAGATTTTCGCTAAGTCATCGGCATCGGAGCAAGCACGCGTATGCATATACGAATGGTTGACTCTAAAGTAGTGCTGTTAAAGCAGACTGTTCCCCATGCAACGCCGTGAACCGTTGCGCGACCATGACGCCAAAACGTTCACGCCCAATTTGGCACGTCGGAATCGATTCGGATTCTGGTGAACCGGCGCAAAAAAAGTCGTTCCCTTATTCCGGGAATTCCCTTGTATTTTATACAGTGTGCGCAGCGGGGTCTTCATTTCTTGAATCAGGGAGTGTGGGCTGGTTAAGATGGACGGAGGAATGTGTCTGGATGATAGTGACATCCGGTCATTACTATAGTCCGAAAAAGATTTGTGGAAAGTGTATTATCGGGAAAGGAAATTGGGAATTGTGTCTAATCGGCCACAATGGCTGTAAACAAAAAGTCACCTCTACATGGATTTAGGGAAATATTCAACCTCAGTCGTCGTCTTAACATGTAATTGAATAATAAACTCTCATAAGAATAAAAGGGTAAATCAGCGTTTTAAAAGGGGCGAGGAGTGACAGCATTTTAAAAATGTTGTATTCACCCCTTTTCTTGCTGTATGTAGCACATCTAACTGTTGGATTCAGCTGGATAAAAGGATGAATACAACATTTTAAAAACGCTGTCACTCCTCGCCCCTTTTAATTGTTGATTTACCCTTTTCTTTTTAAGAGTGTAACTGTATGAAATACTATGTGTTTATCTTATAATCATAACTTTAACGTACAAGCATGCAAAGAGAAAACTAAGCAAATACGAATAAAATATGGGGACATGCATCGCGTCGTTGTATTCCCCATGCCAAACCAAAAAAAAAAAAAAAAAAAAAAAAATGGGTGTGACTGTATGGCACAATCACAATGGCGTATGTATAGCCATATTCTGAGGATAATGCATCAAATATTGATTTATTGGGAGGTGCAAGTAGTATTACCACTTTGTAACTTGTTAAGAATTTGTTTACGAAATATTTTAACATAAATGTAGATTTAGTCATCATCCTTCGATATGGCGTATCAACATGGCATCCGGGGTGCCATCCACGGGGCCAAAAGTTTCGCTAGCTGCCTTCGCAAATAAACACTATTATTAGAACTTATTCAAAGTATTCCCCATGCACAAACAAGCGGCACGATAAATCAATCATTATTTTGATCACTTCTGACAATATTACATGATTCGACTTAATCTATGCGCACTAGTGCATGGACGATACTTTTTACTCGGAATGACACAAACCTTGAAACTGTGATAAAGATACCATAGCTGCGAAGTGATGTCGTCCGTTTTCATGAAGTGAATTTTGTTCTCCATTATTATCATATTCAGATGATACCACTTACTGTCTTCTGGTTTAAAGATATAACATAAGCAGTTAGATCTTAGCGCTCTTTTAATTACATTTGACTTGAAATTCCACATCAAACAACCAAACAAACAAACAAACAGAAAGAACAAGCAAACACATTTCTTTCTCTCAACAAGTCTGCATGACATATAACAAGATAAAAACAAACATATTCGCAAACACAGAATCCTCGCAAAGGTTGTTACTTAATAAGCTTGAAGGATTCATTAAAACAAAATATTATGACATTAACTCTTAGGCCTTAGTGCTCTTTGCGATTACATTTGACTTTAAATTCCACATGCATCAAGTATCATGTTGATCCATCAAAGCAAGCAAGCAAACAAACACACTTCTTTTTTTTCTCAATAAGTCTGATTAACATAAAGAATAAAAGCAAAACCCGTGGCTGGAGCGACACAGAATCCTGACAAAAGTTGTTACTTAATAAGCTTGAAGGATTGATCAAGTCAAAATAACAACTCGAGATTCAGCGATGATCCTTCCGCGAGGCGGATGTGTACCTGATTAGTTTTAAACCAATGCTGTCCCGTTACTGATGTATATTGAGGTTAACATTAAACTCGGAAGCACCGTTCCTCACTTCCGTTCTTTTGTTCCTCCAACCAAAAAGGTATGGTAGCTTTAAAAAAAAGGATAGATACTCTTGGACAAATATGCTGGCGAGCACGTAGTTAAACGTCCCTTGATCATGAAAAGGCAAACGACAGGAATGAAATTCGGTCTGTAACTCTTGGTTTAGGGTTATCTGTATACTAACACGTGATCATTTAAACACACACACACACACACACACACACACACACACACTCACTCACTCACACTAATATTAATGTGCTTAGTATAAAGAAAGTGACAGTCTACGGACTGAATGTACAGGAACGACAAAATACAACTGTCATGCGTGATTCGAAATAACTAAATACTATACTAACATTTACATTGGGAATGTTGCAAAAATTAAGTAGACCATTACACATAGCCTTGATTAACACAATCGACGACTATGGAGAGGACGACAGAATAAAAATTAAAATGACATAAACTCTCTGATACGAATAAAGTGAAAAAAACTATGAGAAGCATTGTAGAGTGATGGAAATTGATTGAAATAAAGTATGACTGAATCGAAATTGAAAAAAAAAAAAACAGTCAAAGGCGGTATTTGAAAAGTGCATTGTGCCCAATGCGGCGCTTGTTGTATTTATCACATATAACTGTACATTCTCAGAAAAAAAAAATGTTTCCGAGAATTGAAAAAAAAAACAACAACAACATTAAACACGATGCTTCCTGATTGGTCACTTGCGGAAGACGAAATGACTCTCGTGTGAGATGGCACATCTGCAACAAACAAACACAAAAGTACAAAAAAAAAAAGACCGTGCGAAATAAAACATTCTACCTTTTCATGTCTATTTGACAGAGATAATTTTCTAGCATTCTTCTTCAGACATCCATCGCCATCACTAAATCCATGGAAATAGAAGAAGAGGGAAAAAAGAGATCAATCGAACTTGATTGCTTCCTTTTGCCGTAATTCTGTTTATCACCTAACAACGACATTTTGAAAGTGATGACCTGTAAATGACGTTTTATCGCGCAGCGCACGCAGCTTAGCCAGTACGACGTAAGCAACCATTCGCATCAACTGCGTTCAACGATGTCTTCGTGAAATTATCAAAGAGCAACTGATATATCTTTGGGCCTTAAACCGCGCACCGCGATGGCGTTTAGGTCGTTGTGTAACAGACATTACCAAGTAGATCTTGCACAGCAGTTCCATTAACAGTACTCCTTTTACATGCGATGCACATCAAATGAGTTACGCATGCCTGTTCTGATAAACTTGTCAATGAAGTAACGCCACTCAATGGTCAGATGACTTTGATTGTGACTTATAGGAGTCCTGACAAAACGTTTACGCGATGTTGTAGTACATAATACGCTGAGAAAGAGACGATTCGAGAATTATCTACGGCAGATTTCTACCGCCGTTACACCCAACCCCCAACCCTTCCGACCCTTAATGATGGAAAAGCAAGTGGAGGCACGGGTCCCAGCGAGTCGTGATGGACTAGACTCTAATTCTTAATCAAGTAGATTGATTACATCTGATGGCTCGGAAAGTCATGTAACGACCTCACGATAATTTAGTGGAGCGGAGACAGTCACAGCGCGCCGATACGGTGTCACGTCGGCCTAGAGAGGCAGCGAGACCCCGTCGATATGTCTACGTCCGCTGATAGATGTGGACTCTGTTTAAAAATCCTTTCGACAATGCTCGCCAGTAGCTCCTCGGCTTCTTGAATATTCACTGAGCATCTCCTGCCAGCTAGAGCAAAAGGATATTCCTGTACATTATGTCCCCCCCCCCCCAAAAAAAAAAAAAAAAAAAAAATACAATCGGATTTCGGCATTGATAACTTTCAATATGATTAAATTGTCTGAATTCTCTTTCAGGGTATAAGAATATAACATCTTACCTATATTTTGCAGAAACCCCATTCAATTTGGTTATGTGGTCACAGAGAAACGTGGATCGTTGTAAAGCATGTCATGGGTCTGTTTCTTCCAAGTTTAGCACTAAGATGCCCTGGGAACTGCATGTTCATGTGTGAACACAATCATGAACAGAACTTGGATTCCCGACATGCTCTACAACGATCCTCATTTTTCTTTGACCACTGAAGCAAATCGGATGGGGTTTTCTGTAAGATGTGGGTAATAAGTTACAGTTTCATCCCCGAAAATTGTATTTGGATTGATTCACTATTTTTAAAGCTATCGTTGCGGAGGGTCCCGTTGTATTTTTGTTTGTTGTTTGTGTGTTTTTCTTTTTGGGGAACATATACTGTATATGTTATACGAGTCGTGTGTCTTCTGTTATTTTGTTTATGTGTTAAAGGCGACCACATACCCCATTGCTACAGGAAGGATTTCAATAACTATTCAAAAGCGAATTGAAATGCTTGATGTTCTAAGTGTTGCTAATCCTTTGTTCGTGTTTGATACCCCATAACATCATGCATAATTATCTTTTTTTAAATACTTTAATTAAACAGCTTTACAGGAAAATTACTTAAAATCCATGCCCTAACTGGCAGGCATGTTAGAACATTACTAATGATCATTTCTTTTAACCCCTTTTAAAGAAGTGTAGTTGTGTACGATACGTTTTTACTTGTTCTGCAGTATCTGAAAAAGTTGAAACTTAATCACCGTAAAGTTTGTTTACCTACCTCACTAACGCTGAATTACATTCATGCATGAAAACACCGCTTTTTAATATCTTTACACAAGTGGAAGAATTCATCAGTGTCAATTCCTATTATAATGGTCACTGGTTTTCGTCTTTTCACACCTAATGCTACACACGTGGAGCTTACCCCACACATATCCAAAACAAACAAATATGTCATAAATAACAGTGAAACGAAACACTGAGATGAAACAAAACAGTTTATACCTTTCCACCCGCACGCATGCGGCTACGCACACACACAAGCACGCCCATTTGACTCACTCCACTTGTAATCATGAACGATTTTGCTTTTATCGCTTTGCCATTTTGCGGGCGTGCTGTTTTTACGTGCCAAGTCCATACATTTTGCTACGTGACATCCTTTCACGAGGAATTAATCCGAACTTTATTTCGCTGTTCCCCATCTCTTTGTGTTTCTAGCAGGTCAGCAAACTGATAGTTTGGATAGGATGAGACGTCAGCTGACAGTTTCTGATGATATACCATTTGAAATTATTATGGCACGAAATCGGAGTACCGAAATATAAGCAACCTGACTTATTTTCCTATTTCCACAACACGATGAAATATCACAAGCATTGTTTATCATTCACTCAGGAGCTGGACTGAGCATGGTCACTTTACTTCGACATCAGCACGTTCGTCCCTTTTTATGAGTGGGAGCGAAGAAGTTATGTATTTAGTTTCAAATAATGTGAAACATCGTTGATTCATGACTACAAGTGAGCTATCTCTGTTACGATGCGGTGATTTTGTGGGTTGTTTTTCTTCTTCAGCAAACGTGAACATAGCAAGGCACGGAAATATAAAATAAACAGAAAAAATACGAGTTTCATTTTAGCTACTGAAATAAAGAGCATCGCACACTTCCGCTACAACTTCTATACAGTTATCTGAAGTAAAATGATGTGATTGCTTTCCCTTCCGTGCTGTTGAACAGATAAATCTGATAAATGTGTTCTGTCTTCCGCCATGCCCAGTCTTTAATATAACTGCTGCTTCTTTCTTCAACTAATATCACTTAAAAAAAAACAAGACATCCAAAAACAAAAAACAAAAAAAGCGCACAAGACGTGGACAAATTCTAAAGATGTTCAGAGATGTCGACTCTCATAAATAGATTGGGTCGTTTCTTAATCAAAGCCAGAGTTGAAAAAAGACTCTCTGAAAGTGGAAATCTATGAATGAAAAGGAGAAAAAAAAAGCGAAACTAATGGAGACTAAAACATAAGTTATACATGAAACCATCACAATCTTCTAGAACTGCATAAGTAATTGTCTCAACGTTTTCAAGAGAATCGTATGTCATGTGTGTGTTCGTTCGCGTCTTGACAGATTATTCACTAACATTCTCCTTGTTGTAGAATGAAGTTTCACTCTCATTTGAATCATAAGTTGTTATCCAGCAGCATAGAGGAAACAATAATACTATTGGCATAATATTGCAACATGAGCATGTAGCCGGATAATCAAACCCACTGTTCAAAATACAATAACATGTGATCCCAGGAGCTTGCAACATCGTACGAAATAAAACATTTAAAGGGGTCACGGAGTCTAATGCTCTCCTACCTCTCACATTAATTTATGAAATTGAATACGTAAGATATTGGTGTTTCCCCTTTAGTTTCCCTCTTTGACAAAATTCTGAATGGGTCCAGCATTTTCGTCGACAGGATGTGTCGAAAGACTAAAAGCTGGAACTGAAATAGGTCACAAAGTAAATCTAAGAAAGATGTCGACATCTTGGCGCTAGATCTCCATTATACGATATCTTTGAGGGGATACCTGTGATAACCAGGGGGTGATGTTCGTTTTTCCCAAGGTTCGCTGATTTGAAAATGCACGTATAATAAGATTCGTTATTCCGAAGGTTTGTTATTCCGAAGCACAGAAATTCCATATAGCTATAGATGTTCGTGATTACGAAAATGAGAATAAATAAGGCTCGTTAATCCGAAATGAACAAAGGGTTCCTTCTAACGAACCTTCGGATTTGCCAACCTTTATTTCGTTTCTGGATTTACGAACCTTCAGAATAACAAACTTATTTTTTTCATTTACGGATTAAGAAACCTTCGGGGAAAAAAGAACCTTATTCAATTTTCCAAGTAACGAACCTTCGGAATAACGAACTTCACCATAACCAGGCATCCATTTTGCACCATGTCCAACACGTTTAAGAGATGCAAGGTGGGTAAAAGGATTCGAATCTAGATTCTATTGTTTTCGTGTGTAGAACCATATCTTCATGAACCTTCGGAATAACGAACTGTATCCGTTTGGTAATGCTCATAGAGTACGAGCGGTTACACATCATTAATCTGAAAATGAAATAAGGTTCGCTATCCCGAAGGTTCGCTAATCCGAAAACGAGATTAGGTTCGGATTACGCATCTTTTTTCCCCTCCATTTTCAGATTAACAAACCTTCGGAATGACGAACCGCATATCATTTTCGGATGAATGAACCTTATTTCATTTTCGGAATTTCGAACACCGGGAATAACGAACCTTCGGATTAACGCCAGAAAATATGTTCGGATGAACGAAACCTATTTCATTTTCGTATGAAGTAACATCTATGTATAGGAAATTTTGTGTCTTTCGGAATAACAAACGTTACTTCATTTTCGGATCAAAAAACCTTCGGAATAACGAACATCACCCTTACCATCAGGCACTCATTTTACACTATGCTCAACACCGTTTAAGAGGTGCAAAGCGTGTAAGACGCCTTGTCCAAGGATTCGAATCCAGACTCTCTTGTTTTCGTGTCTAAATCACTATCTGTGCTATCTGCAATGACACTGGGATATTATTTTGTCATGATTTGATCTATACCTAACGTAGTGTACGCTGGACAGCACTGGTTTATTCTGCGTTATTGTTGGGTTGGAGTTGATAAAATGGGGCTTATTTTCAAGGAAGGCGACCTGTGCCTCGTGCAAATCTAATTATCATTGATCTCTAAAATCATTCGCAATCTCCGTATAGGCGATTTTGATTGATCAGTTTTAATCGCGATTAATTTTTACAATTATATGTATTTCTCATTTGGTATTGATATCTTATTTCCCATAAAAACAGAGACATTCTCTAGCATCAGTACAAAGTTGAAGAATATTCATAATTACGCATATATTCAGATCTTGCGTGTTAAGTTACGTAAAGAATCGCATGCTGTCAAGACAGTTAAGCCATACCAGTGATCAGTTGTCGGCATAAAACATGACCAGTAGATGACCTACGCGGATATTTTGCCTATAAGAAGAAGAGAATAATTTCACACACTAGCAGTCAAATGGCAGTCATGATCATATCTTAAATTTCAAACTGCATTGTCCTATTGCGCTCCAATACTCCTGACACTTATGCTTTTGAGTCACCGAGTTACGTTTGTTCTTTATTATGCATTAAGGGGTGACTTTCCCCATAATGTTTCGTTATTATATTTCATGCTGTATATTTATTGTTAATGTGAGGAATCAATAGCAGCGGCCACACTGGCAAAAGGTCGAGAAGTTTAAGTTCGCGATCTTGAAGATCTCGAAGTTTTGCCAGTGTGTATGGCCGCGTCCACGTCTCCACAGCGTTGTTGCGTATTTTTATATGCAATTTGAGGAGCTAGAAGCTCCTTGATGCAATAGGACATGAATATTGCTTTCGGTTTTTCCGTTTGCACTTCATGCGCTTGTTCCCTCAATTTATGTGACAGATCTTGCAAACTATACATAATATAAATTTTTCTTTCCAAACCTCTGAAATTGGAGACTGGGTATAGTTCAAAACGCCTCTAAAGGACTTGTTGCCCTATTGCACAGCAGCAGTCATGCGCAGATAGGCCTACAGACACACGTACGCACACATACATCTGTACAAGCACCGAGCTTATATATACTTACATAAACTCATTTCACAAGAACACTAACTCAGTATACTAATACCCATTGTTTTCTTTCTCCTTCCTGTGCGTTACGTTTGATCCTAAGTGTGCAGTTCATGCCATAGAAAATAGTGTAATCCCTTCTTCAATCCAGGCACCCTCTCGTTGTTTTCTGCTCGGACAACAAAACAGCATGCAGAGACAGAGAGATAGAGCCAAAATGGGGGGGGGGGGGGGTGAGAGAATGGAGGGGAAAATGCCATGTTGGTCTGTCAGAATGAATTGTTCATGTTTCTTAACAAGCTAATTCACGGGAACCCGTTCTGACACGTTTTGTCGGCGAGTAATTGGTGATGGAGCCCGACCGCGCCCCGTAGTTCACACCCGCAGACAGCCTGGTCCCTAGCCACGGGGCATCGCGGCTGCTTTTCCCTTTGGCTCCCGAGGACAACGAAATGGAACCAGAAACTCTATCAGTTATATTTGTACGGTGTTTTTAACCCTCGTCTCTATTTCCCCACCCCCTTCTCATTGTTTGGTAGCTACTGTCGAACGCATTAGTTAACGGATTACGAAAACAACGAGCGCATGATAACACTATAACTGCGCTGTATTAGGCTCCGCCGCTTGACGTGGTAACCGCAAAACACTTCCATCGAAACCAGCGAGTAAATTTGGCTCTTTATTGAGTTCGTGCTCTCCGAACTTTCAATAAGATAATAATTATACGTTTCCGGTACGACTCAGCCAGAAGCAAAAGTTTTGAAATTGATTTTTTCCTCACCTCGGTTTTCCATGTATTAAAATCTGTTGAATCAAAATCCTACTTCAAGACAACTGAAATCACTTCCTGTGAATCTTCGTGTCACAGACTTGTAAAAGTGACTTACTGGATGGAAGTGCAACGATGTAAAATCCATAAAACTGTAAACGATTTAGCAGGCTATTGTCTAGAGACGTTCACAAAATTGCTTCGAGATCGTGAGCCCACAAACTCTGTAACATGCCAAAAGTAATGTGAATCAATTAACTTTTTTAATTGTATTTATCAATCATCGTTCAAATACAGTAAACTAAACTGGTATTTCTGTACAACATAACAAAATAATTCGCATCATTTGGACACATTAGCAAAATGTATATTTTCTTCTTGTGCACTGTTTTTTTTTATATTTTCACGCAGTAAAAGTAAAAATTGAAGGTTGACTTAAAAAAAAAAACTCGAGCGTCTCATTTATTTATTTACTTGATAACAATAATGAAATGAATACGCAATTTTACAGCAAAGTAGAATGGAATCATGTTACATACGGATCAAAATTAATACACCATCTCCCCCACATACACATACATATTCATATGAATTCTTTCGAAAACATAGATCTTGTAGATATGGTTCGCGAGGGATTTTACACGTCTCTTTGGTTGAAGAATCGACACATTGCTGGAACTTGCTGGAACACATGTTGGAACTTGCAGGCCTACGTTATTGTAGAGCCTCAACGCATATTTCCATGTTTGATTTAATATCAAAGACTGTTAAAAAATGTTTAGAAAGTTATGTTCCAGCGTTCAAGATGAAAAGCGCTGACATGATTGTGATGTAGCAAATCACTACACTTTAAAGCGGAGTTAGAGGACAGCCTACGAGAAGCATTTTCTATACCCTGGGCGCCGCCTACATCTTTTTATAGTGTCTATTTTTCATTGTCATAGGCGTCAGAGGGCTATCTCATATAACCGTTAAGACAAAACAAGCGCTCGCATCATTCGCGCTGTGTCAGCTCGGATCGGAGGGAGTGTTTGAGGACCGGAGGCAGGTGCTGTCCTCCTTCCGACACCATGGTTACGGATGCGATCCTACGGGGTGCATCTCTTGTCTCGCTGGCGGAACAAACTCCCTCATCTGCACTGTGGGCCTCCTTTGCAGGCAATGTTTTTACTTTGAAAAAAAAAAATCAAAACAACAATTTCAAAGATCAGTAATCTTCCATCATGAACGAAGCCAAAACTAACTGCTCTTTGTTTCAGGAAACCAGTACACTGAAAGAACACCATAAAAGCAGAAAATAGAAAAAAAAAATGTTTAAGGTCATCGGCCAGTTGTAATTACAGTGAATTGATATAGGCCTACAGTATACGCTCGATGCTTACCCGGCAGTCCGGATCCTTCCATGTTCTGAACTACTCTCGTAAAACAATCTTTATTTCTTATTAAGACATCTCACCACTACCACCGTCCCTACCAACATCGCCACCACTTTTACTCCAATGCCAACGCCACCATTTTAACACCGCGATGCCACCATCTTTGTCACTCCACATCACCAACAACTCCACGTCCACATCCAGTCGAACGCCACGTAATCGTCACTTGGTGTAAACTCCGAAGCTGCCACTACCATCACTTTCACTCGATCACGAACATCGCCACTTCCACTCTAATATCAACGCTACATAGCTCCAATACGACCATTATCACTTCTACTTACAAATCATCATCACCACCACCACAGCTGTTTATGTAACGCCACCAACATTAACACCTCCACTCTGCCACCAACACCACCCCTTCCACTCAAACACCTTTACCACCATTACTGCAGTTCCAATACCACTACTTGCCCGTCCAATCCAATACTATCGCTCCAACATGACCACCACAATTTCTACTACTACTACCACCACCACCACCACCACTTTCACTCCAACGCCACCACCTCTTCCACTCTAACGCAACCACCCATCGTCACCGCTTCAAATTCACCACCACCACCACCACTACCACGACATCCTTTTTACCAACCGCACATCCGCCACCAGCGCCGATGCGCCGCCACTTCCATTTGTACTTGGATAGTGTAAATACTTTTTTTACCACACCATCATACCTTTGACATTTGGCTTCGTTAAGTGAAGGGCAGTTCTTTGCCTTACTTGGTTCATGAGGTTCATGGAGATCCTTTTCAATCTCACCAATACTTGAAACCACATCAGTGGGATACTTCAACACATCATCCTCGAAGAGTCAACAGAACACTCGCCAGAGGAGAGTTATGTATGTGTGTGTGTGTGTGTGTGTTTGTGCATGTGTGTGCTGTTGTTGTTGTTTCTTTTTTTCATTTTTCATTTCTTCGAAATTGTGAAGATGCGAGCGAAGCCTTGACCGGCTTCATAGTGACGCTGTGGCGAGGACGAACGTGTCCGGTCCACAGAAAGTTTTGTCACCGCATCTTCCTATCTGTCTCCCATGCAGTGACGTGTGCAGAGCAGCTGATCAATACAGTGGTTGTTATCAATTATGTTGGCAGCCAAGGAAGGACCAGAATGACGAGCGTTAAAGTGACACCCGAATAATTTTTGGAACACGATGCAATTTCTAACTTTATTTCACTTGTCCCATGCAATATCAACTGAAAATAGAAAGGGCGGTGAGTTGGCTCGGTCGGTAGCGCGTCTGCCTCACGATCCTAAGGACCCGGGTTCGAACCCGAGTCTGGACTGAGCAATGTTGTGTGTAAACATACCGTCCCCTCTAGCAAGAGGCAAAACACTCTGTCCCTCGGATAGGACATAAAATGGAGGTCCCGTGTATGAGAGAGTCATAGCTCATGCACGTAAAAGATCCCGCTTCATTCATTCATCGCAAAGAGCATGGTGTTTAATCCGGTGAAGTGGTCCTGCCTCACATCCAACTGGACCCCATGGAAGACCAACTTAGCATAGCTGACTACGGGCTATTCAGCTATCTTCTCAGATGGACATGAACAAACAAACAAGCAAATAAAACTCGTTTATGCAGTATTATAATACTCCGCAGTAACTTAATTCACAAAGAGTGTAAATTCAATTCCAAAACTTCAAACCACTAGTGCTTTTCACTCATATCTACGTGTAAATTCCTATGACAATATTTACCTGTGACATTTTTTACCTGTGGTACATTTACCTTGTACTCGTCATAAATATTTTCTTTTAAGCCAATGACTACTGAATATGCCGAGGTATTTATAATGTATATATAAACGTCCATCCTGCATGATGCGGTGACGATAATGATGTGAGTAATATTGGTAATAACAACAACAACAAAACCGTAATGACGATCACAACGCTGCTGCAACTCGTTTGAATCGAAGTTGATGTATGTACATGTATACATTCATAATATTTTTTTGAATGATTGAAATTCTCACCACAATATCACAGATGATGTGTGAATACTCGAGGTCATGATGACACAACTGTCGTGCCGTGACGCAGAAAACGATTTGCAACAAAACAAAACTGTAATAACTAGAAGGGGGAAAAAAATGCCCTTTACGAATTTTGTCATAATCATCGAGTAAAATTATCAGTGACTTCACATCATGACACGCAGTTTGTCTGTATGTCAGCGTCCAAACCAGTGTTACGCCATGATTCCACATTTCTGCCTCGAACAAACAAGCACACACACACACACACACACATACACACACACATACACACAAACACACGCACGCCACACACACCCACATTCACACACAGACAAACTCACAATCTAGATCTTCGACGACTTTCTTTTTTGTCCCTGTTGTGTTTAGCACGCCCCAATTCATGTCATTATGCCATTATCGCTCATCATATCCTCCATTGAGTATTTGGAGCAAGCCGCCATTCTCCAAGAAGGCCCCTTCCCTCCCCCATCATACCCCCTCCTTCCCCAATCCAATCCGCCATCCATTGAAAGTAGAGTACCCGGCACCAACCTCATTCAGGACCGAAACGCGTCGAATTGACAGTCCCGACTAATATCTCTCATAATACCCCCA
Organism: Diadema setosum; assembly: GCA_033980235.1. NCBI lineage: Eukaryota > Metazoa > Echinodermata > Echinoidea > Diadematoida > Diadematidae > Diadema > Diadema setosum. The sequence goes on along the minus strand of CM067059.1, from coordinate 14,068,083 downwards.
TAAAGCTCCCATTCTGAACTCTGTTAATGGCTGCCTGACAAGCTAGGGTCGAGCATTTGTTGCTTATCCATGCCGTTTGCCGACGTGATGTCCCGTAGCCGCGTCTGGTTAAGAAATAAGATTATGCTATCACAAAAGTCACATATACGATGTACTTTTTCGTAGATGGACCCATTTCATTTCGTTAGGATGTTTTTCCATCCTTCAAGAATCTGGGCTCCCGAACACAAATGAGAAATAAACCTTGTGAAAGAGATTTAGATCATAGGTTTAGCGCATAACTATGACCGATGTTAGTCACTGACAAGCTGATCTGTTGGCCTCACTTTTCATCATCTTTTTGTTTTCTTCAGAAATTGGATATAGAGGGGAATACCAATCAAATGTTAATCGAGAAGGCACATTCATGTTAAGATAATGGTATAGTTTTGGTTGAAATGGGGGATTCAGATTTCTGACTTGCTTTGTGAGATAATGAGAAACATCTTATGAAATATTGAAGAGCATACAATTTTCGGATGACTTCAAAGTTTCTTTGATGAGAATTGGTTTTGAAATGGCTGAGATATCCAAAACTAAAGAGGTCTTACTAAAAACCTTTTATTAGGACCATTTTGTTTTACTTTATTATTATTATTTTTTAAATATTCCTGCCATTTCAAACCTGATTTCCATCAAGTACACTTTGAATTCCTCTTAGAATTGCATGCTCTTTTATCTTACATAAGTGGTTTCTAATTATCTGGCAAAAGAAAAAAAAACTGAATCCCCATCTCAACCAAAATTATGAATATCATCCCTTTAAGATTCACTAAGAATTTGAAGATTTGTCATGAGAGATGCTCCTCACCTAAAGAGCTTTATTCAGTCCTGGCATTTCATTCATTCATTCATTCACTCATCCATTCATTCATGGATATTTCCGTTTATGAAAAATTGTGATCATGGCTCATATAGAATGAAGATTGTGCACAAGAAGACTAATCAATTGATTACTACACTAGCTCACCCTCAAACCTGACTTTGATCAAACTTGTTTATAAAACTTTTGATATCTAATAGAATTGACAAAAGAAGGTGAGATTGTTTTTGATATCTAATGGAATTGACAAAAGAAGGTGAGATTGTTTTGATATCTAATGGAATTGACAAATGAAGGTGAGATTGTTTTTAGACTAGCAGTGGTTCCATCCAATCCAAAGACATAAACACTCCTAAATGTATGTTTCAAGGAAAAAATCAAAACTTTCAGAGGACCAGTGATGGTTTACGTCTTTATACTGTTCTTATTTTTTGAGATATGTGTAAGCATAATACTTCTAATGTGAACGTTCATTTATATCTCGGTTTATTTATTAATGTATTAATTGATTTACCAGGATAACCCAAAGCAGCAAAAGTTGGTTTCAAATGGGGTCCTTGGATAAAATGACAATCAGTGTCTTGTAACAAGAAATACAATGTACTAAGTATATGACATTGTGATGACTAAAAACACGTTATTAAAATGCACCCTACCATTAACAATATCAAAGTACATGATGAAACTCGGCTAATATAAATTATGTATAACTAGATAATGGAATTAAGAAGTGAAAATATGAGATCACTACCCTATAGTTTACACAAATTGCACGTAGAATAAGATATTTAATCACTACAAACTTCAAATCTCAACTGTCAAATTGTTTATAATGTCAAATGATAATTGATTCCAGAGTTTTCTTGCAACTATGCACAAGGCGTTATTATGATATCATTGATATAATCCATATTACATATTATACTTTTATTATATTATAATAAAGGTATTACATTTTATCACAAGATTTTTACTTGATGAACTTTCGGTATATGTATTATGTTTTTCACATACATATTACACACCAAAAAAAAAAAAATCGATGTAGAATTGAATCTGATGATGCATTATTTACAACAACAACAAAAAATGAAATACTGAACGCGCCGTTTAAAATAACCCAGTTTATTATTGTTACATCTCATTCGAAGGAGTATAAAAATTGCACTTCAAAATAAATATAGTAGCTCTTTTCTGTAACTTTGTCATTTTACAGTCGGTATGTATCCTACTAAAATAATTGTTCCATATTTCGCAACATATGTGAATATGCGGAAGATAGAGAGGGAGAGGGAGAGAGAGAGAGACCTAAGGATGTGGGAGATGAAATTTGCTCACTAATAGGTTAAGCTCATAAAATCCATGTTGTGTTCAGATTTTCCCTCTTATTTCACGTGGATTGTTCATTCACGTATCTTAAACACCACTGTAATCCTTTTATCTGCACCAAACAGAGTAATGGCCTGACGCTGAAGATCTGATGGTGTATTAAGTGGATAATCAAACTTTTTAGCTCATTTTAAAGAGTTCTCTCTAAAACGTGAACATCGATAAGATGGCCAAAGCTCTGTTATGATGTGGATTTATAGTTATTGTAGCAAATACAAACATTACGTGCTATAATATTTTTACATGTTTTTTTTTTTTCTTTAATGGCACTTGCGATGTAATACGTACGTGACACCCCAAAAGGACGGGTAGATCAACTTCTCGGGTTATGCTGTTGATCATAAACGAGCAATGTAAACATTAAAGTAGCATTGTTTTGCTACTGATCAGGCCGAGTTGTTTGTTTACCTCGATTTTTTTATTTGTGCTCAGGATCCGTCCGACGGGCTCCTGCCTCCAAGTCGCGCCGGAGCTCAGCGATGGTGTTTGTCCAACGGGAGGAGCGAACGTTTGATACCGGGCGTATTTCATTCGAGATTGATAAGTCTTCGTGAAGCCAAATAGTTTGACCAAACAAAACGTGGTGCTCATTTTTTTGGAGGGCAGCATGTCTACGGGAGTGTATTTTCCCTTTAATAATAAGACCAGGATTTTTCTTTTTCATTTTTTACATATTTCCATCGTCTCAAGAGCTATACGTTACTCCTGTTTCCATGTTTTCGTAGTTTTTCACGTGAGTGGCATTTCTATTTGAATCAATTCAGTTGTAGTTTATTTACATCCAGCAAAAGCGTAAAACAAAATACAACCCATAAATTTAACAAATCATATTCGTTTAAAATTTTTGTAAGAAATACGTTTAATGCAAACTAAATAACATAATATCACAAAAATCATGTACAAATAAGTTGGAAAAAAAGCATACTTTACAAGGTTGAGAGAAGGTATAGTTAAGTAAATGATAATGGAAAAGAATGATCCACTGAATAGCTGAATAGCGGAGCTTGTAAAACGTATATTACTCAATCAGTATTGAAAAAAAAATGGAAATAATATATTAGCCAAAATATAACTATGTACAGCTAGAGTATAATTGTTGAATGTAATCATGTAGGCCTACTGGAAAGCATTTTGTAAATAGTAATTATTTCAAAGTGCAAAGAAGATACAGATTACGAGTAAGAATAATTTGGACCACCAACTCTTTTTAGTGTCAGGTGTCAAAGCATTTCAAACTCTTGTATTGCTTTTTACATTCCTGTCCCGTTCTTTCTTTATTCGTCAACTCTAGGATTATATATTTATGCATATCTGTATAACTATCTATCTAGCAATCTATTTATCTATCTATCTTATCTATCCATCTATCTATCTATCTATCTGTCTGCCTATCGGTCTATCTATGTTTCGACATGATTGTGTGTGTATGTGTAATGTAGATAAAAAAGATATATAGATAGAAATATAAGTAGATAGACAGATTTCGGGTGCCAAACATAATTTCAAGTCACCAAAAGCGGAAGTAGTGTGAGCAATGTTGAAGATTTAACGAAGAGGGAAAGCAATTCGAAGGAAAAAAAAAATCGTACGACGGGTTTCAGATTCCTTTCATTCGTAATACAGTTATCATCGTCTTTGCGTCCCTGTCTCTCTGACAGATTGACGCCCAAACTGGTTTGCCACGCCTTCTCAGACGGTTAGAACAGAAGTGTGTGAATGCTCTTGCAGTGATCTTTTGGTTGGCGTATTTACACACGCCATTCATTGTAATTCATTTATTCATTCATTCATGTTTTCTTTAAAGATATCACATGCAGGGTAGGCACATACAGTTTGGTGACTGCTTTACAGTGGCGCCCTGTACATGCACTTACAGCTAAGATGACCAGCAATGGTATAACACCAATGAATACAAAACAATTACATGAACAAAAAATAAAGTAAGCCACCTATGTAGGCTACATTGGAGGTAGACAACAGTACGGAAAGGGGAGAGTGGCTGAGGGGAAAATGTCACTGTGAAATTAATTCGATGTCAGTTAAAACGTCGCGCAACAAATGTGCTGACCACAAAGGAAAAAAAAAAAGAAAGAAGTTTTGACTGATGTCTCAATGATTGCACGAGTGGCTTTACAGTCGACTAAATTTTCAAAGATGAATTTCAGGTATGATTCGAGATTGACGGACTTTCTATTCTAACATCTTGCGTGACCAACTATTTGTTCAGCTGTTGTCAGCCCTTGTCCCGCTTTGGTCCAAAGAAGCTACGGAATTTCATTACGTCCATCGGTTGTATGAATTGACAGATTTGCCTACAAGGTGTTTTTTTTTTCTTTTTTTTTTAATGATAGAAAGACTTCTTGGTATTAGCAATATTTATATGAGCTTATTTTGCGATGGGGATTAGGAGGGGAAGATTTTTTTTTCTTTTTTCCCCCAACTTGAATAACTTGGTACCAAAATGGCTCAATGTTACTCGTAAATTTGGAGTAACCACTAGCCGGAATTTAGCTGATAGTCAATATTTACCACTGGCGCATCCAGGGAATCATGAATGATAAGCGACTGGGAGTGACCGTACACTGCTGCCCAGTTACGCTGGGATGGATGGATGGATGCCGAATTCGGGAGAAAAAAAAAAATAACGATAAAGCTTCATAGGCGCCGCAATACAAATATATAGCAGCCGCGAGCACCGTGCAACTTCTTTCTGCACTTCACACAAGCGACCATGTGTGTCGCGTTACCGTCTATTGCTTTCGCAAAGGAGCTATTTATGTGGCAACTCTCTTTTTATGAATCATTATTAATAACGGGGCGGGGAGAGCGAGAGAGCGAGGGTCTTTTTTTTTTACCCCCGTGCGCTCGCATGTTTGAAAAGTTGGCCCTGCCGGGTTGTTGCTCGGCGCTGATTGGCTGATGGCCTATCCAGTGAGTGCAGACTGCTGCTGATTGCGCTCCAGCTCAGTCGGCGACTCCTCATCTGATAGGACGTCTGGCAGGCTGCGATGCCTGGTATCATCCCTTCCCGTTACTATGGCAACCGACTCCACGGCGACTGCCGCTGCACTTGGCAGGCGAAACTCACTCTGCCACTAATTATATCACAGAAAATAGCTACCAGTCATGGAATTCCGAAAATATCGGGTGGCTGGGGGTAGTGGAGGAACGACGACCGTGTGGAATTGGCCCCCGTAACGGACTGGTGGAGTTTCTAGCCATTATATCTGCCAGCAAGTCACCGCCAATCACACACAGCGAGGGCGGCATGCATTCCGAAAGAAACTTTTTTCCCCTCCCGCTCTGAGGCTCCTTTCCGCTTGTGTCACTTCATACAATGGTAACAGTGTCTGATTGTAAAGTGGTGGGTAAACACTAGTTATATGGAGCCAGCGAAGCATGAGATAGAATCCGACTCATCCTCTTCACTAAATCAGATTTGGCGAGGTGAACGCAACTCAAACAGGGGAGCTTCGAGCGAGAGATCTTGGGGTTCCAAAGGGAACTAGCGCTACGTCTTTCATCGGTGGTCAACTGAAAGAAAAATTGATTTCATATCATGATCTCTTTGAAGAAATATAGAACGTGAGACGCAATGACTTCTCATCGACAGACCGGGACCACGTGGTAGAACACCTTACTCATCTACCACGCGACCACTGACTTTTGTTTTTTATTTTTCGTCAACTTTTTCACTTTTTTGTGTGGACAATTTATGTTGCAATTTTCGGCTCTCCTAGTGGTACAACCATCTTCTCGGCTGCGTGCAGGGCGGGGACACGTTAAAAGCTGAGCCTGGAAAGCTCCCGCTACGGATTCCCACGGAATCTTTTCGGGGGGAATCGGCGAAAGTTATTCGAAAGTTTCAGCGACGAGTAAGAGAAAACTCGAAATCAGAGGAGAAAAAGCAGACAATTGATGGATAGGAAAACTGCTGAATGGAAGGAGGAAAAATGACGATGTCGTGCAGATAGCAGTGGGAAAACTTCTGGCTTGGAGCCTGAAATAAAAACGAGTTTAGAGTGTGCTTTTTTTTCATTTTTGTTGTCGTCGGGTCAAGATATTTGATCGAACTTGCTGAACTTTCGGCGATTGTGGATCATACTTTCGGATATTCTTTCCTCCTTCGGGATATCCTTAAGCGGAATTTTATCATTACTTTCTCAAGGCACCGAAACAGTGAGTATTCCCGCGCCTCTAAAATCCAATATGACTGCATGTATTTTTAGTGTCAATATTGTCTTTTGATGAAAATGGAAGCAGAGAATTCAAGACGTATTATTGAAGTTGATAAATTTGTCCGTGTATGAGTAGTATCGTATACATGAAAGATGAAAGTGTAATTTCTGTATAAGTATCAAAAGAAAGGAATCACTGGTAAAATACGAGTTGGAACAAAACAAATGGAAAAGTGAAGTAGCTGGGCGTTCGGTAAAATCACTGAGGGAAGATTTAACAATATATCCACAGCAGACTAATGTATCCAAACAGGAGGAAAGACTTTTTAATTTGACGGAACACAGTTTTAGTTTTAGTTTAATTGATGTATATTGCTCTTCAACTACTGACGTGATGCGTATAGACTTAACAGTTGTACGGTTCAGCGTATTCTGTACTTATTCATTTTTTTTTCTTAAATGAGCGACAAAGAATGGAATTGCGTTTGTACTGGAGTTGCGTTGACGTTTCCTTACGCAAGATTCGTATCCCACAATGGATATGTCCGATGACAGTTCCGCCTTCAAAACAGTAAACAGCAAAAAAAAAAAAAAGTTATATCATTATCAGAGTATAACATGCAATGCACGATGGCTAACCGATATTTGACTCTGTGGATTCTTTGAAAAAAGGAATCCTAACATATATCTGCCAGTCTTATATCTGGTCCGCGCAGATTGACAGTCACGGGACATTTAATCGTTATGACTGACTTTCTCTTATTGTTCCACCAAGCGCATGATGTAAGGATGTGTTTAACAGACAACCAGCAATGACGTAGCATGCTCTTGAGTAGAAGGGATACACTGATTTTGCCTTCTCTTGCTTTTTTTTCCCCTCTCGCCGCTTTTTCTGACTTCAATTTGGACGATTCCCCAAAATGGGGATGATATATGAATGCGCATTGATCACAGTTAAGGTGCCCCGTATAACGGCATCCCATTCTCCGTCGATTTGCTATTCAATCAGTCTCGTTCATTTATTATCATGGTCCTATCAGACGAACTGCGACTGCCTCCGAGAAATATGTCGCCCTCGCTCAAAGCTGCGATCCGAGCTGGCATGAATATGAAATTTCGGAAGATAATTGGATCGAGGAGGAGTGAACAACAGGGCAGGAAAAAAAAAGGAAAGGAAAAGGAGGATAGAGGATGAGCACGATTGATGGATGACTGTTTCACCGACTTTTCATGTGGATGTGTTTTCGGGTCGTTTGATCAATCCGAATGAAATAATTGATTAATTACGACCTGATAGGGCTGTTTCTTGTATACGTCGATTAGTCTGGGATCTAATATACCTCCCATTCTCATCTCTTCCCGTTTCGCATCGAGATTTCAAAAGGTTTTTGTCGATAAAATATGAGAGCAAATCATCGAAAATATAATGTCAAATATTTCTGCAGGCAACTATAGTAACAAATATGTTTGGCAGATGGGATGCAGCGGCCGATCGACCGGCGGAACACACTCGTGGCGCCTTTTTCTACCTCATCTATCTCTTTCCCTGTCTCTGTTCCACCCCTACTATTCTTTCCCCCTTCTTTTCCTTTCTGATTCTGCTGTCTCCAGTGTTATTCATCCCCCTCTTGCTTTCATCCTTCATCGTTACACGACAATCTCTCCATCTTCGGCAGGCTTTCAGTCTCTGTCACGTTAGAGATACACCAAGCCACGTCTCTTGTATAACTGTACACCCCAAACTACAGTCGACCTCACTTAAGTCGAATCCAGACGAACCGGAGAAAATTCTTCGAGTTACGCGAATTATTACTTACACGAAGTTCGCCAAGATTACACATTTGAATTAACACAAGTCATGTTTATAGCCATGCGGTACAATACTTGTACTCGACTTGAGACAATTAATTTTCGACTTGCGCGAGGCCGACTTTGGCGAGTTTGACTGTATTAACTTCTATTCATAAGTCACATCCAAAGATTTCCTTCCATGCCCCGTTCTTTATTGTATTTGTGTTTGTTTTATCGTCGGAGAAAAGCAACAATAACAACACATGAATGAAATAGCTAACAGACAATCACGTTATATTACCTTTCCTTCCTCCCTCGTGTATAGTACTACTCACTACATGTATAGATACTCCTGATTTGTCTCATAAGTATTTGTCACTTTAATAAGCTCTCTCTTTTCATGGCACGTAGTTTAGATTAATTGCCAAATGGATAATAAATGTAAGAATTATCCCAACAAACCACTAATAATCAGTCCTGCAAGATCATATATATATATATTTTTCTACTTCTCAACTTGTAAGTACGGATATTCCAAAATCTTATTCTAAAGATTGCGCAGTTTGTTATGAAAAGTTAAAGGTTCTTTTTTTTTCCGCTGCTCAGTGTTTGAAGTTTCATGTCATGATATTGCACAGTACTGTGTAAATAATTGTGGGGAATATTGCAGTTCTTAATGCGTCCTTCCACTCAATCCGTATATCAACTCATTAATATTGTGGGATTTCATGAGGGTGAGTATCATGCTGCAAGATTGTTTATTTATTTTTTTTTTTGCTTGTTGTTTCTGTTCAGATGTGATATTCCGAAATACGGATATCTACTCATCAAACAATATTCATTTTCATGTAACCTCTCACGTAAGGAAAATGACGTAAAAGATGCACATTACTGGGTAAACTGATTGTGTCGAACACAACCGATCCCTGACAAGAGTTTTTAACTGGAAATTGAGTAATGAAGAAGCAGGTTTTAAAGAGATAATAACAACACGCGAAACAAGTTTCAACCTTCCATGTTCGATAAGATGAATATTGGAACGCTTGCACTTTTGTTGATAGGTTGATATGATGTCAGACGAGCGTAATCCGGAAGACGCCATAATGGGTGTATGAATGAGATAATTGGGCATTCGGTGAACAGCTTAATTTCCCGTGACCGCATCCGGGGAGAGTACTCTTGCTTGTTTGCATGCTTGTGTGTTTTCAAAATGAGCCATTTTATCGTTGTTTGTTTGTTTATCTATTCATTATTTATTTATCTATCTATCTATTTACCGGTCTATCTATTTATCAATCTATCTATCCATTCATCTATCTATCTATCTATCTATCTATCTATCTATCTATCTACCTATCTATCTATATCTATCTATCCATCTATCTATCTGTCTGTCTATCTATCTATCTATCTATCTATCTATCTATCTATCTATCTATCTATCTGTTCATTTTCAAGTGTCATCTGCATGTCAAGGCTGCGGAAACCAGAAGGACGTCGGAAAGAAAGGCCAATGATCTTGGCAACCACTGCCATTCCGACTAACCTTGGGCTCGAAAAGGCGGGCGAGTTGTTGAAGCTATAATCAGCCGGTTTTTTCTTCTTTTTTTTTTCTCCCTCTTTTCCGCGTAGATACAACATGTTAACATGTTTGAACACATGCACCGCAATGAATGCTTTTTCGAGAGCCGAAAGCCACAAATCAGAGGCATCCTTTCACAAAACAAAAAAAAAGGGGGGGGGGATGAATTCAGGCACAAAGATACCCACCCATCCACTCAACACTTCTGACAGGCATCAATTGCATAATATTACCTTTACCCCTTTCCTGGAGTGACTCTTCAATTCCTCCGACTCGTCGAATTCAATTTGACGCAAGTCGCGCGAATTGAAGTCCTCTCTCTTTGAAAGTTTGGATGACTTGTCGCGAGACAGTGGGAGAGAGGAGAATAAAAAGAGGAAGAAAGGGAGGGAGAGCGATCGTTTATTATTCCCTGTTGGCAGAAGTGGTTTTCCTACTCCGCCCTTGGCCCAGTTTGAGCTTTTGTCAAATGTCAGTAAATTGCCTCGGTGGACTATTGCTGGTCTCGAGAGCATTGTGTGCGCAAAACGTTTCAAAGATCTCCCCCATACATGCCATGCATTATTACTGTCGCCAGTCCGAGTGGGGAATTGAAAAGGGCTAATTTCCATACCACACGCGCGGACAATCGAAGCCGAGGGCGAAAATGACGGGTCTGAGACCAACATTTCCCCTCGTACCGAAATAGCTCTTCGGAAAAAAAAGGCAAGGAAAGGAGACAAGAAAATTCAATCATTGCTTCTTTTCTTCTCCTTTCATCAGTCCAAACTTCCTTCTCAAGAGGGTCTCAAAAGCGACCCGTCAGTTTGCTTGAAGTACGTGACTGATACACTCATTAAGGAGATGCGATTGTGTGAAAAGGCAGCAGAATCGTGGGGGTTGGAGCAAACGTGGCCGATATACCACCTAAGTGGACAGACATGGCTTAACTCTTGTTACATTGTGATCAATATTCATGTTCCATTATACCGCGAATTCTAACACACTGGTGCTGAGTAGCCTCCTTTTTTTCTTCTTCGTCTTCCCTCTTCACCTCTCCCGAACAAAAAAGTTTTAAAGACCCCATTTATCACAAACTTGTTTGAGAACGTGATGATTGGCTTTGTGGCATTTCAAGACCGGTTTTCTTTTCTTCTTCCCTTTTTTCAGGGCAAATTAACACATTCCTGACATGCCCCGGAAAATAAACGACCACCCGTTCGTGTCAAACTGGCCAATTTATCTCCCACAAAGGCGCGTGGATGGTCAAAAGTCTACTTGCACGCTGTCAAATTAACATGCTGAGTAAAGGTCATCGTAAATAAACAATATCCGGACAAATAACAAACAATGCTCTCTGTACATTGGTGTGCATTTTAGTGCCAGTTTGATTATAGCTGGTGAGGGCGTGTGCGTTCAAGCCTTCACTTCTGTCCTCTCGAGAACGTTTGTGTGATTGCGAAGAGATGAATTTTCAGTGATGAAAAACAGGAACTCATGATTTTTATAAAGCATTTGAATCGTGATCATTCTGTATTCTGAGGTATCACGATCTATTCCTCAAACATGTGTGTGTGTTTTTTTTTAGATATATTAAAGTCATGCACTCTCATTTTTCACCGGCTACAAATCATTAACGAATATTTCATACCAAGCGTCATTAGAGTCGATATTCCGTGTGACGAGAAGAGAGGGAGAGGGCGAGAGAAAGTTCTGTGGGTAGCTTTCTATCTGATCGGTCTGTGCCTAGCATCAGTGATGAATTCGCCAATGACGTTACAGCGAAATCTACAAGCACCATTAGGAGCAAGGGAGGGAGCGTTCATGATTGGTTGGAAGTAGCCCGATGGAGTGACGACAACCTGTCGAAGAATGGATGGGGGGGGGGGGAGGGGGTAAGGGAAGGCTCTTCCTCCCTCTCAATCTCTCCCTCTCAATTTCTCTCTTCAAAGTAGGCGGAGACTTTAAACTTGCCTTTCATTTTGTAGATGTTACAGGGTGATGGAGGAGGGTTATATCTTATGGAATGTATACACCCCTTCATTCGGATATGGGGAATAAAAGGGTGCTACCAAGAGAAGGAAACGAGAAAGAGAGAAATGGGAGTCGTCTGCTCTTGAATGATGTTTCCCAAACAAACACGAGTCATGTTTAATCATTCAGCGGACACTCAATATAGCTGTTCGAGGTAGCGTACACATTCCGGCCAAAGTGTGCGTGCGGCGGATGAAGGTTATGTCAAGTAAATAGAGTTCAAAGAAACCCCCAAAAAGGGGCAGAAATTCAAGGGTTGAAATATGAAGGCGTGGATTAAATTTCCCGCATGGAATTCCTGGTAAAGATTGATTGCATTTCCTTGAAGATGACTTTCAGGGGTTAATTCCGTGCAGTTCTTGTAATGATAAAAATCAAACCACCTCCCTCATCAAACTAGCTGAGAGAAGCCAAATCTGGTCGACAGTGGTGTGATGGTGACGCCATGGAAGAAGGATGAAGTCAGACGCGTTTGGATGAGATTGAGAGAAAGGAAGAGAGAGAGAGACAAAAAAAAAGCGACATATAGCTTGCGGTGTGCGTGTGTGAGTGGGTGTGTGGGAGTGTGTGTACGTAGGTAGATGGAGAGAAGAGATACAGGATTATAACTGGAAGTGTTAGATTGCGTTGAAAAAGGAGGAGATAGAAAAGGAGACTGTTTCAAAGTGAGAGGGCTTGAACTGATTTGATAATTTTAAGACAATTGAGGGGTTAGTCTCAGAGAACCTAAAATAAACAAACAAACAAACAAACAAACAAACAAACAAACAAACAGACAGACAAACAAGACAACGGTGGGTTACATCGTGTTCACTGAGATGAGATGTAATAATTATTCATGACGTATTACATAATCCTTGTAAATGGTGCTTGCCTGACAGCAGCAAAGTGTTCATTAAATTCTAGTATTTGGTAATAATAGAAACGGTTTGTTGATACATCCAATGCCAAATTTTTAATTGAATTTAATTTAATTGAACAAAAAATAATAATAAAAAGGATCCTTTCCCAAGTATAAACTGACGGGCCGTTTTAGTCACCTTCTCTACCCAGGTTCATTCATTTTTAACATGAATTCCGTAAACTGTTACGTCCTGCAAGGTTATACATCATGTTGCTTTAGCAACGGAGTGAATTGCCTAACCAACTGAGAATAATGAAAGGTCATTTTGTCCACTTATGTGCACAGGAGCTAATTACGAACTGGCTTATTATGATCAAGCTGTGTGTACTGAAAAGGACCCCTTTAACCTTATTCAACACATATTGGGGTTTTGTTCTCAGGCAAGCGCATTCTGTCAATTTCCGTGAATACTTCGGGTAAAAATTTTCATCTTTCTAGTGTTTTATTGATGGGTTTTTTTTTTTTTTTTTTTTTTTTTGGCCAAATGATGTAACATCGGAATGAGAGCTGAAGATTTTCGGGTGACTGCATGTAACTTTAAAATTTTTTCTCAGAGTAAATCCATGCAGTCTTTTTTTTTTTCCTCTTTTTTTTTTGTCATAATTTTAATCTGTGGAGTCCATTGTTCGACTATTCAACGCACCATCCACAAGAATGGGTGGGAAACGGTGCGAGGAGAGCGTTTCAACCGCCGGAATGTCGAGGAATGCCAGTGCTCGACTGAAATTCTGCCCGTATGGCGACGGGGAGCTGGGGCTGACAATAGCCCAGGCCATGCATTCGTCTGAACAAACTGGAGTCAGAATGGGTGAATCCTATTGTGCCGGGCCGTCGGAGCGATACTCCGGCCTTTGTCTGACGGCTATTGTCCGAAGGAACCATACTCCGTCGAAGGAGCGAACGCGGCTATCTACCTATATCGCAAGGCGAACTCTCTGCGGAGAAGAGGCCCTGCGATTCAGTCCTGAACATCTCTTCCTGCTTCCAGGCGTCTTGTCCCTGTGATGCAATACACAATCCCCCATGCTTCCAGAAAATAGTGAGGGAAGAATGGGGGTAAAAAGAAAGACAGAAATTTGAAATGAAGACAGGAAAGATTTGAGTGAGTGCAGGATGAAGAACTTTCTTGCATTCCACTGCATGAGATCATGACTGCAATTCTTCGAAGCATCCCTGAACCAAGCTTCGAAACCGACATTCTTCGACCGATCAATGGCAACATTCAGACCCGCAAGCTTTAACCCGAAACCATCACTGTATATCTTGTGACAAGATTATGGGCCAAGGAACCCGAGTGGGAGAGATAAGTGGCATTCTTTGCCTCTCATCCTTGTCTTTACCATCATGATCTGGTGATCGAGTGTCAATGTCGAGGGGGAAAATCCCACGAACTCCAGGACATGTTGCCGTTTGATGACGGACAAACTTTTGCATCTCAACTATCTGCCAATGCCCGCATCGCAAAATCACAGAGAATAGATTTGAGTGTACGCGATATTATCTAGGAAGCAAATTGCGTATGAGAGGGACCAATGTATAAGCATAGAGCATGAGCAATGTTTGTACAATGTAGCCTCCGGGGTGTAGAATGAAGCGTGCGAGCCATGCAGGGAGATAGGACTGTTTACCTTGATTAACTATGGTGACCTTAAAACGAGACATAACGGCTACCGGTAGCCTTGAAAATCACACGATATATTTAATGGGCCTATTCTTCGAATGGACATTCATCGAAATGCAGGCTTTGGGATGTTGAAGGGACTCTGAGAATTTCTCACCATTTTCCCTTTGTCATTGCACGGGAAAAATTACAAAGATAGAACTATTGCCCACTCGCATGAATTTTCGCTCGAAAATGACACATAACAATTAAAAACCCTGGAATATGCCTTTAAAATATGTCACATTTTATTTGCAAAAGTTCAGATGCAAGGAACGCAAAGAGGGCATAATACATACCATTAAATCGTCCTCTATTCTTATCTATGTATACTTCATGATTCCAGCATTTTCTAGAATTCTACCACCAGGTCTGTCACTTTCCCTGTTCCGTCCCGATCTCTCTTCTCTACATCCTCCTGTCTACTGTCCTCCTATGCTGCTTCCCTTCCTCTTTCTTCCACGTTCTCCTTTTTTTAACTAGTGCGTCCCCATTAACCTCATCCTTCCTTTTCTCCTAGTTCCCATTTTACAGCCATTTGCCTCTTCTGCAGACCTTCTTAGTTACTACAATCTCCGCTCTTTCTACCAACGTCATCCACACCAACTTCATTAACATCTATTTTCCTTCTTTGCGTCAACGTCTCCCGTTTCATCATCCACCTGTCTTCTCCCTATTCTTGTTCTCCCCTCGTCCTCCTCCTCCTCTCCCTCCCCCTCTCCTCTTCCTCCTCCTCGCCTCCTCCTCCTTCATCTCCACCACCCATCTCCTCTCCCTCCTCCTCCCCCTCCTCCTCTGTTTCCTCCCACTCCTCCCTTCTTCCTCCCCTACCGCCCATCTTCCTCCTCCTCCTCCTCATCATCATCACCTCCTCCTCCTCCCCTCCCCCTCCTCCTCCTCTTCCTCCTCTTCCTTTCCCATTCCCCCTGCTCTTACCCCAAAACTCATGGAGAATCTGTGGAATGTGAATGATGCAAGACATCATCTGCATCAACCTGGAAACAAACATTTGAAACATTATTATTTAAAAGGAGAGAGAGAAGGTTAACCTCAGCGCGTGTGAAAACCTGAAAATTTCGAGACAAGAAGATGTAGATCCAATGATGCACGCAGTCATCTATGTCTGCCGATTTGTAGCTCATACCCGCACATATTTGTGGTGGGAAATGATTGGGCAGCCTTGTATAGTGGAACGATTCCACCGGAACTAGAGAAGATGCACACATTCAGACAAGGATTTGAGCAAACAGTCACCGAGTGTATAACTTTTGGTTAGAACACAGAAGTCACTGAGTTTGTCGTCACACGTTGCTTGATAAACTCAAGGCCCGGCCCTCATCCATAAATTGATGATGATACAGAGCTATAGTTAAGTGCTCGCAGAAGCAGAATTGCTCACTTTCAATGCCGTTTGAATGTACACACACATACACCTAAATTTGTTTCCTATACTTTGATATTATCTAATATGAAATTAAAGGGAAATCCCTCTGCAGTTGACAGTTAGTTGAAAAGAAGGAGTAAAGTTTTCTCATAACCCAACAATGAAAATTGGATGAAAATTGGATGAAAAATAAAGAAGCTTTGACGTTTTGAAGTTTTGCTAACTTTTCACGAAACAGTTTTTGAACGTGCAATATGAGCATGAAGATATTGAAGTGATTATGTCATCTCCTCACAACTTGCCACATAGTTTGTACATGACATTTTGAAATTTCCGGTTTTTCATTCAAACGCAATTACGTCTCAGTATCAAATCCTGACTTGTCGGTAATTGATCATTATTCTGAAGTTTTTCAACCAGAAATAACATAATACATATCTTACAATCTTCGTCATTTTTTTTTTGCACACAATCAATGGAAAACTTGGAGGTGATGACATCATAATTAAGCTCTCTCATTTGCATATTCATATCAACTGTACGAGAGCTGTTTTGAAGAAATTAGCGAACTCCCCATTTTAACTGATCATTTCAATCGATCAAATTTTTACTGTTTTACACGAAAGATTTTACTCTTTCTTATCAGACTAACTTATAACTGGACTGGAATTTCTTTTACACAGTGCGATAAAAATCTTGTGCCAGCTGAAAAATGAAAAATTGGTCGCGGAGACTAACTTATTCTGCTCTTTACAGTAGTCAAATTAAGTAGTCAAGCGATTTCTCTGATTGCTTTCAAGAGCTGTATGCATAGTGGCCCATGTTTCGTGGCGATTAAACAATTAAATGATATCAATATAAATGCAAAACTTTTACCTCGAGAACTCACATTTTGTAGCCCAGCAAAAAGCTCATATTCAAGAGTTATTTATGCCTTCTAAAGAGTTCAGTCAGCTAACACTTTGTAAGATGTTTATATGGCGAGCAGTCATTTCGGTAAAATTTTACCAGTCATTCATTGTTTGATATGCGATGCGAATTTTTGTTAGTAAGATTGATGTGCAATCAATAACGTCCCAGCTTACGCCTCAAGCACACGAAGGATATGACCACTTCGACCTATGAGACTAAACTGAACTTACAACAACGTACTAAAATGACAGAAATGATCTGTTCAATATGAGAAAGCGCATCGCTTCAAATCGATGTCTGTCCATACCCATTGTTTATATGAAAATGAATAGTTTGGTAATTGTCATATCGAAATTCATTTCGATGTATCGTTTTATCGGCAGTGGTATTCAAGGGTTGAATAGACTGATCATACTAGACACGCCACAGAAAAAAAGAAAATACGAGTTTGCCTTTTTGAAGGGTTCAGAGAAATCTCCCAGTAGAGAGAGGGCCGTCTGTCTAGCCTAACTTCACTACTATTTTTTTTTTTTCGTTCAAAATGATGAGATAATGGTGTTATTGCTTTGCAGCCTCGGGGCCCTGTGACAAAGGGGAAAAGAATAATAGGCAAAAAAATAAATCAAAGAAAGATAGGGGGTGAAAAAAGTGCCACTGTCACAGATAGATCACTCGTGGAGTGTTTCGACTCATCTTTCCGAGGACACTCGCTAACGATAGCGGAGCGGTCCTTGTCGGCGGACGCCATGGAGTGACGCCGGCCTAAATTTTGCCACTTGCCTCGGCAAGGGATCCCATGACCTCCCGAGGGGGATGAGGGTCATCTTTCCGCCGGGATTTGACCCTTTGACCCCAAGTTCATGGATCCCTCCTGGGATGCCAGCGAAACCTCTTTTTTTCCTTCCTGTATAGTCATATCAGTTCACGCACACATACATTGTACACAGATAATACACGTATAGACAAGCGCACGCGCACTCGACTAAGTACAGAGTCACGCTTTAAATATCCTTGATCTTGTACACATTCGCCTCCCCTGACTGTCTGTAGTTTATTAGTAATCAAGGATGTATCGTACCTCCTTGGTTAAAGGCAGGGAATGGTATCTTTCCTCCTAATATACTCATCGAATTCTAGTCAAGTGCAAAGACGATCTTAAGTCTGTGGTATATCATACATTTTAGTTCTCATTCGTGGGGTTACGATAAACTGAACTTTTGATTTTCATTTTTTAGGATAATCACGCCTGAATGTTTTAATGTATGTGTGTATCATTTGTAATTTCCCTTGTGTATTTGCAATTATCTTAAAAGAATTAATTCTGGATTTAACGAATGTCTATTCACGTCTATAGCCAAGATGAATGATACGTAAGGCAGTCGATCAACGCACATTGTTTGACTCGTACTCGCATTCCGGGACCTCTTTAGCTGGGTTGTACGTATAGAAACGAACCAAAGATGTAATTCAAAAATTCAATTTTGCGCATCCAGGATGATTTTAGCTGTTAATTTGATATTATGATTTTTTGTTGTTGTGACAAACTCTTCTTCATCGGAACTATTATACACTTGCAAGATTTCTTATCGGAGATATCGTTTGTATTATACACGTAAATCCACTTATTTTCATCTGTACATGGTCGTTTTATCTGCATGGGTTTTAAGTCTGCTTCCATCCAACGATGTGGTATTGTCTGACGTTGCATCCCAGTCCAGTATTGACGCATGGTATGCAAGTTTTGCTCTCAGGAAAGTCAGTGAAATGAAGTCCATTGGTCCAATCAGTTTTTCTATCCCTGAGTCAAGGGTAACACACCATGTACCACCTGTGGAAAGTGAGCGTTCCTCTGCTTGTCTAACTGCCACGTCTCTTGTCTTTTTGCTTTTATTGTTTCATGCAGATTACTAAGGCGCCATGATCGTACCCTGCATCCTCTCTCTGGCGTGGCTACTACCCATCCTGGCCGGAGCCAGCTTGATACCGGAGACATCGTCGGAGAGTCAGGTCGAGGAGCATCGTCGCCTTCCGCCGACGAACCCGTTCTTACTGCTGGAAGAGCAGACGTCGTTAAAATCCTACCTCGATGAGATGGAGCCGTCGCTCCAGCTGGATCCCGAGACCACAGAGATTCGGATCCCTCCACACAAGGTGCTGAAGCCGTCCAGCGACGAGGCGGTCCAGATCACGGAGAAACAGTACCTGCGCGGGGACTGGTGCAAAACGCACCCGCTGAAGCAGCGCATCGAGGAGCCCGGATGCATGCCGCGAATAATCGCCAACCGATTCTGCTACGGACAGTGCAACTCTTTCTTTATTCCCAAGCAGGCGACGTCGTACAACGATGCCTTCAAATCGTGCTCCTTTTGTAAACCGTTTCGGGTGAAATACATCACCGTGACTTTGCGATGTCCGGGTCAGAACCCGCCTATCAAGCGGAAACGGGTGCAGAGAGTTAAACGCTGCAGATGTATGGCGGTTGAAGTACCTTGAAACTGTTCCACTACTCTTGTGGTTCTATATTGACTGACGGACACTTTTGACGTCTGTGTTTTCAATGGACGACTTAATTGAACATTGATAGAAGTGACATGCATTATTCGATGTATCATCATATTACTATCTCAGCGTATTCGCCAGATACACTGCCACATTTGCATTCAGTATAATTATACCATAGATTAACGTATTTATGATTTTAATGTGACACAGACATCTGTTGGTGAAAGATGGAACATAGACGAAACGTCACGTGCTTGATTGACATGTGATGCGACTGACTCACGTGGTACCTGACAATTTGGCGAATAGTAGTATCGCATTGTATGCTAAGTATAGAGCACTCGTTTAATAATTATTGATATTTGTATAACAGAAATATGAAATATTTGCATTGTACATATTGTATAATGTTAATGCTTTCTAACGTATTCACTAAAGATATTCTCTAGTATTCTGGTATTTTTTGTGATCAAATATAATGTAAATACACGAAGATATGTATAAACTACACGACCAATTTTGCCTGTGTGTTTATTTCCAGAAAGGTAGTGATAGTAAATCGGAGACCAACGGGGCTACACATTTTGCAAATGACATCATCGACATTAATTTAGTAATGTTTCCAATTTCGGTCATATCAACTTAATTTGTTCGCGGTTTGCCATTGAGATTTTGACATTTATGATTCCGAAACACGCCGACATTCAATGCTGTCCTCCATTTAATTATGATGCAGCACCATGACAGTGTCAGGGAACAAGGCGTAATCTATAAAAAAAAAACAACAACAACAACAATAAAACAAACAAGCTGTGCCATTCAGCTTACATTCACCTATTATTGCATTCGGTTATCCAAGTTTGATACATTTATCCACTTAACTGTGGAGTATCACAGAATAAACTCTTTGGTCAGTAACTATATCTATCTTATTCACAATACGAAAAAAGAAAATCCATCATAATTGGTTCTTTCAATAATGATGCATATGTTTGTCTATTAATATGATGAAACTAAAGGTCACTGTATAGAACCTGAATACTCTTTAATACAGATGACGTGCATGTACTGCTAAAGACTGGGTAAAATATCAGCGACCTTCAAATACCTATTTAGTCTTCCTAAGCCAGCATACCTACTATTCTTCTATTTGGGAGAGATTCAAAAAGATTACGTTAACAGAATGCACCTACACACAGCTTTTGTCCCTTGTTTGGTTCTCAGAGAGCGTTACATGAGTTGGACATTATTACATTCAACAGCTTTGGTAAGTGTAAACACAGGCACGACATGACACGATCTATCGCAGGTTGGTACCAAAGCTTAGCAATCTGATGAAGAATTTACTGAAAGAAACGCAGTGATCAGTGTGTATATACCATTGTGTCAATCAGGTAAATGATGAAAGATCTAACTTATATACGAAACAACATACACTCGCAAACACAATAAACGTGTAAAACCATCGAAACATTGATGTCACTAAAGTACAGATTGACTACCGCCCCTTAGATCATTACATACCCCCATCTTTTTTAAGTAAAAACGAAAAAAGGACAGATTGCTGATACTATATATTGCATAGGATTGAAATTGGTAATATTTACATATAATAATGTGTGACTATAAACTTCTGTAAACCAGATCTCAGCACGAAATATTCAGGTAGATATGATACACAAATTTGAAGCGGGACTACGTCATTAAAAGAATGATAATCTTTTATTCTCAAAGTCCAATAGAAAAACAAAATCTGAGATTGAAAGTTTTAGATCCTTTGAAGTTTTTTTTTTTTCTGAACACATCAATGTAAACCTACATTACATTGGCTTCAAGTTCTTTATTAAGACACTAATTGATCGTCATACTCAATACAAGCAAATTTTTACCAAACGTATTAAGCGATTGATCTTGATTTGTATTCCTATTTCTTGTGAGGTATAGACATGACTCTGCTACAAACCAATAATACCTCATCTTATACGTTTCTTTATTTCTTTACGCACATACTAATGGTAACTTATTATTTATCCATATCATCGATATGATAAAATTTAATGACAAAATTGCGCATTGAATCTTAAGGTAGTTTTGTCAAATGAATTTTTATTGCATTATTTTTATACTTACACACTAAACGAAAAATAACTTAAAGTAAAACTGTTGACAAGTAGAATACGTACCTGATATGGAATCGTGAGTTACGGACGCCACACAATTACCTGGTAATGTATGCCTAACATTGAGTTGACAATGTTTACCGTCCAACCATCCCTACCCAAAGAGGAGTCTTTCAACAAACTCAGAAACAAAACCTACATTATCATTGTATGTAGAAAACAGAGTGTCACATATAGTGGTACGCACTTATACTTTAAGTTGTAAAAACGTTCAAGTCATTGGGTAAATTGCAGGGGGGTGGACATAACAATGAAAAGATTACACACCACACACAATTTATAAATACCAAATAGAAAAACGTGTACACACACGCACACACGCACACTGAGAGTGTACTGCCGTGTAGCCTACTATACCTGTTTCCGTTTCTCGTTTTTGTGTGCTAGTATGTATTTGCAGGATGTGTGCGTGTATGTGTTGATGATGCAATGGACGCGAATTGTTAATGTAACTGTGTTTCATAGCTTGCAATAGTAGTGATAAATACAAAATAAATAGAAAAAGACACATCGGTTTCAAGCTCAACCATTTTTTTTTTCAATCAACAAAATATGACATCATGACGACTTTTATAACTGATAACTGAGCAACATCATGTTTACGTTATAAAATTAATTAAATTAAATTAGATTTTTATTTCATTTTCTTTTTCCACAGAACATAGCATAATACATTTGTATACGAAAATAACAAATGACCTTAACAGTAGTTGACTGTACGATGAAAATTAGAGGTATTAACAAATTATAGTATCTAACATGTAATACTTTCTTTTAATCCGTCAATATTTAGACAGTAAATACTTTTTGACTCATGACGTACAATGCTATCAGTATCAACCCATCTATCTCCAGACATTGGGTATATATACCAGATGAGAGCAGAGGTGAAACAAAATAGGTGCTACGTGCTACGTTAGTTGTAAGCCGTAAATCTTATCACATCAACTTTACTCTCCGGCATGATTATTTTACGCACAGAGAAAATGAAAGGTATTTTGACGTCACACTTGATTTGACAGGAGACCTGCATAATAGGGCTTAGTGTGGTTCCAATGAAAAAAGAAAAAAAAAAGAAGAAACGAATAAGAGAGAAAAGATGTTTGGTGTACTTTAAGCCAAAGTTTGCAAACTATTCCAACGAGTCCTTGAAAAAGGAAAACATTCTTCAAAGAAGGGGCCAAACGAGGTACCCTGTACTCTCAACAAAGGCAAATTGTAAAATTTATATCACGGTGTAAGGTAGCAAACAAAACAAAATGACATGGGAAGTGTGTTTGTGTGTGTGTGTGTGTGTGTGTGTTTGTGTGTGTGTGTTTGTTTCTGTATGTTGGGATGATTAACAAGAACGATACTCTTCAGCACTTAATCATTCTGACAGAAGAGAGGCGAGAGAGGGTGAATCACATTCTTTCTGAACGGAGTTACATGCATGCTTCATGCAGTTTTACCTCGAAGGAACCTTTGTAAACATAATTATAACGAACAGGAGACAGGGAGACTATGGAACAACAAAGAAAGATAATATGAGTGTAAATAATCATGTTTGCATTATAGGTTTGCGTGAAAAGGGGAGACGTGTTAACAAAATCAAGTTACAGTGCACTCCCGTAATAACGGACACGGTAATAACGGATTCCGGTTACTGGGAAGCGAAGTAAACGTCAGGCCCCACTATTTTCAGCTCTATGCTTTGGGGGTGTTTTTTTTTTTTCTCTAAATTTTTTATTTATTCGGTTATAACGAAATTTCGAAATAACCAAAGGAAACTGCCGGTCCCGAGGACTTCGTTATAATGGGAGTCCTCTGTAATTCATCAGTGATGAGAGGAACATACCATAATGAGGCATTCATATCTTGACAGAGGCACACAGTGAAATAAAACTAGATCACGACCTACATCACTACGGGGAATGAAAACAAAACATAGAGGAGGGGGAAGGGGGGGGGGGGGGGGGGCTATTGTGCCAGAGTCAGTTTTAGCATGTTAGCACTCTTCAAAGGAAGATCAGAAATGAGATTTAGTTTTAGCATTTTAAAGGGATATATAGTGGAGATGAGGATTGGGCTTTAAGCTTTTTGAGAGATACCAAGAAACCACTTATGAAATAGCTGAGAGCATACCATACTAGAGGAATTAAAAGTTGATTTGATGAAAAATCAGTTTTGCAATGGCTGAGACATACAAAATCAAAGTAAAACAAAGCGATCATAATAAAGGGTGGGTCCCACCCCTTATTAGGATCGCTCTGTTTTGGATATCTCAGCCATTCCAAAACCAATTTTCATTGAATACAATAATGTTGAATTCCTCTTGGAATTACATGATCTATCACATTTCATGAGAGGTTTCTCATTATCTCACAAAAAGATGTTAGAAACCTGAAATTAGGTCTCAACCTAAACTATGCGATCCCTTCAACATGCTTCAAATAAGGAAGTGACGTATACAATGAGACGGCCAGCTCTATCAGGAGGTATTTAGCAAATCGTTAGGAGAATACGTAGGAACATATGGGTGAGAAAGTGTGTGTGTGTGTGTGTGTGTGTGTTTGAGTGTGTGTGCGTGTGTGTGTGTTTGAGTGTATGTGTGTGTGTGTGTGTGTGTGTGTGTGTGTGTGTTTGTTAAAGAAGATAATGCAATGGCATTAAACATACATACACACACACAAACACACTCACAGCAACAGAAACTTTGATTCCACTAAACTTGGATAGAAATTTGCTCATTTAGCCTTAACTTAAGAACACTTGTTTTTCTCAACATCAGTTGAAGTCCTCATGCATAACAAAATCTAAATCAAAAGTGACTTCCCGAATCGCCGGCCAAAATTCCATTAGATATTTTAACGTAACATCCCGTTCGTCGTCCATAGATTAACTTTATCCAAACTTACTATAGACCATTTTTAACGGTGAAAAAGAAAGCGTCAAAAGATAAAAAAGGAAAGGAATTTGTGACACTGGTTTGACTATTATTCCAAATATGGTTAATAATGCATGCGGTACTTCTCGGGGTACCAAATCAAGCAAGCAATGTAATGGGGTCTATATAATTATAATAAACGCTTGTTCGATGCAGGTCCTATTTACATTTTTGTTTGTTTGTTTGTTTTGTCGTTTTTTGGCTACATGAAGTTTAATAAAACAGGTCAATTACTCTATTGTCAAATTTATATCACAAACAGGAAATTTTGGTTAACCTCATTAGCCTGACAATCGTTACTCGATTATGATCTCCTCTTTCATGTGAGCGAAAGAATCTTCCTCTTTTTAAGTTTCTAAAGTTTACAAGGATGGCTTAGACTCCTTTCTAGGATGCAAAATAGCGAAATGAAAATAGAGAATCGAACGCATCCATTATAATAACTGAAGACCATTTAAAGACTATTTACTAGGAAAAAAGAATACGGCAGTTTTTGCTGATTCCACTTTCTATTGACAAGAGTCCTAGAGAGTGGAAGGAAGAGAGAAATGGAATATAGGAGAATGAAGTTAAAGTGTTTTTAAATCAGCCCAATGTGGCGGCCTCTTTGAACTAGACAGTGACGTCACTTCATTAGTCTTGCTCATAAAATGCAGTTGCATTTTTTTCTCCAAATACAGGGCTCATAATGGATTAATGATGTGGTAAAATTTCATGGTTTCTGAAGACAAAATAGGTCAATGTTCAAGATGAAATCGTGAAAAAAATCGGATAATGAAAGAACAAAAATGCAGTTATAAAAAACAACAACCAAACAAAGAATACATAATATCATTGCTGTGTTACGTCGTGATCGAATCTCTATT
The DNA here is from genome assembly GCA_033980235.1 of Diadema setosum. NCBI lineage: Eukaryota > Metazoa > Echinodermata > Echinoidea > Diadematoida > Diadematidae > Diadema > Diadema setosum. Next base: position 14,042,934 of record CM067059.1, on the reverse strand, counting down.
TTGAGATTCTTTACAAAGCTATAACTTGTAAACTGTCTATACTCGCATGTTTTGATCAAATATCCGTAATTTAAAAGTTTCTTTCATATCTTATGACGATAGCTGAAGTCAAGAGGACACTTACTCAAGTGGGATTGCAGTTCATGGTATACCGTCTCTCTAGTTGATGATGCAATGCATGAAACTTATGCAATGATTTTATTTGAAAGAAAAAATCCCCGTCGAGTTCTCAGCCATAACTATAAGCGTATCAATGGTCTCCTTATGCCACAAGCTCCTGTCGCAGTGTTAAATAATCGCTGCATTAACATTAACATTTGTGATCGAACATTTTGTCGGTAAGTTTAAAGGAGAGCACATCAATTTATAGATAAAAAGTTGTGGCCCCGACTGCTCCACTTAAGATATGAACTTTTCATTTACAAATCCTATTCTGTTGAGACAGAGTGGTAGAAAGAGTTATTGGAATCACAAATCTGTGGTTGATAAAGTTCTCAAAATGACACATTTCAGGGAAAAAAAAAGTTTACTTAAGGTTTGGTTGACAATATGCTTCTTAATATGACTCTTTGAATCAAGAACCTTCCTTACGTCTACATGACACATTTTCGCAGGTTTGCTCAGTAATATATCTTTGTTCTGGCAGAATAAAAGTTACAGAAATAAATGAAAACATTTCTATCATTCGATTTCTTTCAAGAAGTACCATAACTAAAGCGGCACTCATCGTTTACCCCATTCACACAGTATGCATTACTTAGATAGTTAAAATTCACTCCTGAAGTGAACTCTATTGGAATAAGGTTTCCATTACTCATGAGGTGAATACATCATGGTTCATGTGACTAGCATCTGTCAAGCAGTGGTTAGCAACAATTAGGTTAACACCACTCCCCGGAAGTCTGTGTAACTAAGGAGATACACTTTACTCATGAGGTGTACATCATTCATGTATAACGAACATCCCTCATAAGGTGTTGAACACTCATTGGGTTAACACCACTCACAAGAATTCACGTTACTCGTGAAGTTATACATTACACTTGAGGTGTATTAACATGCGTGGCGGTTAATGCCACTCGTAGGGTTAATATTACACTAGACTAACACCACTCAAAATGGTAAAATCACTCATGAGGTTTACACTGCCCATCATGAGATTTACAGTACTCGTAAAGTGTACATCACACACGTGGTTGACACCACTAAGGTTTATATTGCCGATTAAGTTTACAATACTCATGATGACCATTTCATTTGTGAAGTTCGCAGCACTCATAATAAGTCCACATCACTTATGAGGTTAACGCTACCCAAGAGATACGTTACACACGAATTATGCATCATCTAACATTGTGGGGGCAGTGGGGTTAACACCATGCATAAGGTTTTTATAATTCAGTGGGGTTAAATACATAATGAGGTTTACGCGGTTCATGAGGTTAACACCGCACGTGACACTCATCCTCACGAGACCTGCCTACCACAAGCGATAACCCCATGAGAGAGTTAAAGCGGATCGAACGGATTGTGGAAATGTCAGTTTTCTTGAATATTGAAATTCCAAACCAAGAAAAATCCACAAAAATTCTCGGAAGTCCAAGAGAGAGAAGCTCAATCGACGACGAAAAGCCAAAGCCCTCCCGGCGGCGAGACTGGGGGCTGAGGACACCTCAGATGAGGAGACAGTTTCAGCTGGTCAGTCAAGTGGACCAAGCTTGGACAATACACTTAAGAAGGCCATTGAACGCCAAACTGCCTTGTCACTGCGGTCACCGGACCTTGTGTATGAAGATCGCAAACGATGTCTTTGAGGCGATATAGCAATGAAACTTGAGAGATGAATAACGAAAAAAGTGTATGATGTTGTAACCATGGAGCTGCAAAAGAAAAAAGAAAAAAAAAGAATTCGATGAACTTGAATCCATAAAAAGGAAAATGAAGGAAATTAAAAGGGGCATCAAAAAGCTCAATGAAGTCCATGATGATGCTGCGCAGTACGAAACTGCCAACGACTGTCATCGATGAGGACCCAAACGAGGGTACGGACAAACATCGGACAAGTATAAAAAAATATGTAACACTCTTGCATCATTAATTTTATGTGATATTAAATTTTACAGTCCTATACCGAATCCGGTTATCAATATTAAGTTTCCATGCATAAACTGATGCAAAGAAGTGTGAGATGGGATAAAAGTGCCTTACTGGGTGTGTAATGTGAGAAATGAGCCCTCTTGAAATGTTCCAGAACAACAAATGACATGTTCAAATCGGATTACAATTCGATCTGTGATCTGTGCATACTAACTTTCTCGATTTTGTTGATGTACCTCATGGTAAAATAGTAACACGAACTCATCTGGCACTATGCAAAAATGTAAACAAGTGTTCAAATGTTTGAGCAAAGAATTGAAATGGTAACAATCACTAATACAAGAAAAAATAAGACACATGTCCTTATGGAGTTCATCTGATATAAAATCAACTCGTTAAACAAGCAAACAGAACATTTGTAATACAATAACAATACCTTGTGTTATTCCATACTAATTCCATTTATTCCACATCGAATTCGCTCAATTTCCCTCCAGGGTACATGTTGTAAAAATGATAAGAAAATATAAGGGAACTAGTATGAAACGAAATCTACTATAATCGAGTAAATAGTTCATCGTATATGAACATAACATCTCTTTTGTGATTTCAATTCGAGCTGTAAGAAGTGCATGAGAGAACATTACCTGCAGTGACTTACAGATTAATCGTTCCATGTGACAAACCACCATTTTGATACCTCAACCAGAATAATTTTGCACCAACGTTCGCCAAATAACGGAGAGCAGAGTCATGAGAGCCTCAAGTTATCGCCTTATGTCGAGCAGCGAGTATAGTAGATGGGATGAATTTTGACGTTTATTGACAGAAAGTAAGGCCTGGGGAAATATGGCACAAGGGGAATAGGTAGGGGAGAACTATTGTCGAGATTTAAAAAGGCAGTAAGCACTGTTCTGAAAATAGAAAATGGAACATAGGAAATAAATCTGTAAATCTGTAAAATGTTGTTGTTGTTGTTGTTGTTGTTGTTTGTTTTGTTTTTTTTTTATAAATAATAACTGTACACAAATGATTCGAAATAACCCTGGGTTAAACAGTGCTGGTTGCGGCAATGTTGTCTAATAGTTGGTTTGAACAGCTAACTGTAACTGTCGCACTCACACACACACACACACACACACACACACAGAGAGAAACAAACACAACATTCAGACATTAAAGGGATCGTATAGTTTTGATTCAGACCTAATTTCAGGTTTCTAACATTTTTGGCAAGATAATGAGAAACCTCTTTATGAAATGTGAAAGAGCATGTAATTCCAAGAGAGATTCAATGTTTATTTGATGAAAATGGTAACGAAATGGCTGAGATATCCAAAACAAAAGGTGAGACCCATCTTTTATTGCGCTTACTTTGTTTTACTTCGTTTGTGGATGTCTCAGTCATTCCAAAACTGATTTTTATCAAATGCACCTTGAAATAGTATGTTCTTTACTATTTCATGAATGTTTTTTTTTTTTTAGTGTCTCGCAAAAAGCGAAAGCCCAATTCTCATCTCCACCAAGACTATACCATCCCTTTAACTGTCGAATACTACATTAATTTCTTCCTCTCTTTGATAGACCTGTGTGTTCAGCTGTCATGCTGTGTGAGATAAAGAAAACAAATTGTAGATCCTTATAATGAAGTAATCTTACATTTTGGTAAATATTTCTAAATGATATACTAATGGACATACACAATGGCAATTAGTATCGCTTCAGTGCTGACAATGATGTATCAAAATCGTATAACATCCAATGAATCGTACAGATACTTTTCCGCTTTCTTAACAGAAATACGGTTTTTAGGATTTTTCCCCCGCATGAAATACTATTTGGCCGAGATTGGAAAAACAAACAAACAAACAAACAAACTTCTTGGTGTTGATTCGATGAGTCATCACTTAAAGCTGCAAATAATATGTTTTGTTTGTTACTTGGTTTATGTGTTTGTTTGCTTGTTTGTTTGTTTGTTTCGGTCCCCGCGGTGTCTGTGCCTTTTCTGGTCTTTACAACTGAATATATAGGGCACCAGAATATGAGCTGAGAAAAGTGATGAGATGAGAAAAGAAGTGAAAGTACAGATCCGAGGGAGCGAGAGGGAGTAAAGAGAGTTGAAATGATAGAATACTAGTACCAGACGGAGTCTGCCTTCTGCCACAGCTGCTTGGGAAATCACTGAAAAAAATTTGATCACTTTATAGCAGCATCTAAAGATCGAAGTAAGAGATCGAGCAGCGCTGAAGGTCTGCGTAGGGAGAATGAGAGGCGGCAGTTGGTGTTTCTAGTTAAAAAGAATTCGCCTCATTTTGAGGAGAGATTGATTTGTTTGGGAACAGGTTTCGGCATTCTCGTCTGCCTGGTTCCCTTCAACTTAAGAAAACGAACCACATCAACAAAACCAACAACCTGACGAGTATCAACAGCATTATTTCGCGCCGTTCCAACTTGGCTGCATGTGTTCGGAGTCTTCAAGAATAGTGAGGGAATAAACTCGAGCTACAGTCTCTATTGACTCTTAAGCTATCGAAAACGTTACTCTTGTTTTCTTCTTTAAGGTTGTTTTCTCGGAGGGAGACGAAGAAAGAAAAAAAAAAAAAGATTCGGCCAACATCTGGAGGTTATGAGGAAAGAGAGCGGTACCAAGTTGGCGTCATGCTGTCAGGGTTGACGAACGGAGCGGGGCGGGGTAACCCGGGCGTAGTGGGTCACGCGACGCGTTATCACTCCTCAAGTACCATGACCGACTGCATCTTTCGCCTCTCCTCCCCCCTGGAAGACACATGAGGCCCTCCTTCCGACCTCTTCCAGCGCCAAGAGAACGGGCTATCCGAGAGTGGTGACTCGGCGTAAGACCTATCACGCGTAAACACTTGGATCCATGTGCATTTTGATTTAGCACAGAGAGTCGACATACTCTCTGTTCCTCTCGTTTTCTTCACGGTTTTAACTAGCGTCTACATGTCGCCACAGGGATGAAAACATTAACCTTTTGACTTGTTAATGTTTCAGCACATCCTAGCAGGAAATCACTTGGAATGTGTTCTAACGTGTCGTTGAACTAAAGGGCTTTTTACACTTGTAAATTTTTGCTTAGCCCCGGACTATCGGTGGGGCTAAGGGGGGGGGGGGGGGGGCCTTAGCCCCACCGTTGGTACGGGACTATCCTTAGCCCACTTTCTGTTTACACTCGTTTTTGCCAAAGTGGGCTAGCCCCACCGATAGTACGGTACTATCTGGCCCTGCAAAATAGCAGGGGTTAGCACCGCAATTGCGGTGCTAGCACCGCAATTGCGGTGCCAAGCAAGTGAGTGTAAACAGAACGAAAAATTAATCCTGGGCTAAGCGACGGAGACGAAGTCCGACCCTCACTGACCAATCAGAAAAGAGGTAGTGAAGTGCTGCCGGTGCGTGCGTGTACGTGTACAGTACACAGCGTAATTATGAATATTCATGTGGTTTGGAAAGTCCGGGGCTAAGAAATACGAGTGTAAAAAAGTCAGTTTTCTCCTTAGCCCCGGACAAGAGATAGTACGGGACTAATTGGCGAGTGTAAAAAGCTGAAAAAATTGGTACGGGACTAACGATAGTCCTGGGTCAGAGAAAGTCCGGGGTTAAGAAACACAAGTGTAAAAAGCCCTTTTCATTCTCTTCCAGATGCTCAGCATTTTGTAAGGGATTGCGACATCCCACCACTTGAAGGATTACATTACCAGTTTCTTAATCCGACTCTGCTCCTTACGGAGAAAACGCTAACCATGTCATGCGATCAAATGTGAATGATGATGCTTAAACAAAGTGTAATATGAATTCGAGACCATTGCAAAACCGACGATAGGAATAAGATTACACACGTACAAACACATACGGGCCCTCTCACACACATAGATACGAAGGGAGACAAAGAAACAAAGAATAATGGCAAAAGTATTCTACTTTGTATTTATTTCAACCCATTTCACCATTGCTCCGTGGTAATGACATGCCACAATTAGGCCAAACAAGGCAAGTCCATCGGGAAATCTAGTGGAACTGCAATAAAAAAGAGAAGAGTATCAAAGGTATAACTTATTAGTGTTGGTATCATTCATTAGTTCAGTCATTATCAGTGATTGTTTGAGTCACCTAATATGTGTACTAACTTGGACTGGAATGTATCGCCACCAATGGACACGCCCACTCTGAATTAGGGCTAAACTTCACACTCTACCAAACATGCATATCGTTTGGCTCTCTGTCTACCGATGTTTCATTCTCGAGTTTCTCACGAAGAAAGGGCCAGACATTGCTTGCAATTGGTGACTGGCGTTAAAGGCAAAAGAGAACAGCCATAGTAGTTATTTTGAAAAAAAAAAAAAGTAGAGAGAGAGAAAAAAAAAATCTGGCTCCATCAGCAATAACAAACATGACGCCACGACCGGCTAGCCGGCTGCGAAAACGCATCAAAATTGGGGCTCTACTTCTCCGAATGAAAATTGAGGCCGTTTCATAGAAAATGTCATTACACTCATTTCATCAGTAGGGTATGTACATTCTCCTAAATAAAACCAAGGAAAGTAATGGTGGCGGCGGACTATAACCCAGCCCTTCGCCTCCATTCCACCCCCTCAATCTCCCCTTCCACCCAATTCTATTATTTCAACAAATCAGTCTGATCATTTCAACATGAACCAATGGGAGAAGACGACTCGGATGGGTTTCAAACAAACTCTTTTTACAGCCGACAATGCGCAGTCCAACAAGACCCAGTTATACATTTTTTTTTTCTGTGATAGCTTTGTTGCCCTTCAACGGCGGTGATAATTATGGGTGCTTCAACACTGCAAGGACAGGTCGTCTCATTGTCAATGCCTTGCAGCCGTTTGATATAGGGCCTACTATTTCAGGACGCGACTCTCAACACTCCCTCCCTCACCGTGAAGCATTAAAACAATTCAAGTCAATTCAATTCAATAGTTTATTTATTTCCATAGTTGTCAATTCAATTCAATAGTTTATTTATTTCCATCAAAGAATAAAAAGAAAGCATGATTCAAAACCGTACAAGTTGTCAATTTGACTTTCTTTCATCTGATAAGGACAGTTCGTCAAATACAATATAAAGTATATGCACGAATGATAACAAAACGCTATCCTTGGCTCGATATTGTCTTTTAGTGTTTTATTGGTACAGCTTCCGTCGTACTTAAATGAAGGGATGGCATAGTTTTAATTGAGGTGGGGATTCAGGTTTTGAGTTTTTGCGAGATCATTAGAAACCACTTATTTAAAATTTGAGAGAGCATGCAATTATAAGAGGCATTCAAAGTTTGTGTTTCTTTTTAATAAAAATCGATCCTGAAATGGTTGGGATATCCCAAAACAAAGTGGTCCTAATAAAAGGTGGGTCCCACCTTTTAGGACCACTTTGTTTTACTTTTTATATCTTAGTAATGGTTACAAAATTGATTTCCATCAAACAAACTTTGAGTTCCTCTTAGAATTGTGTGGTCTTTAAAGTTTCTAATTATCTCGCAAAAACTTAAAACTTGAATCTTCATCTTAACCAAAATTGAACCATCCCTTTAAGAAGACGTCATGAAGTGAGAGAAAAAAAAAAAGAGGAAGAAAGAGAGGGAGAGAGGGGAAGAATGTTAATGGGGGAATAGAAAGTGTTGGAGGAAAATTTAATAAATAAGTTAGGTATACAATATAGTCCTATCAGTCATAATTTATAACGAAAGAGCGGATGCGACAGGCGACAGAACCAGGGACAAAAAGAAGTAGGAGAACATTGCGTGTGTGCATCCATTCACGTGTTATTTACATTTTAAACATAATAAACTAAACATTTGAGATGTCTACTGTCTTTCTGGGATGAGAACAGAAACTAACAACACCTCAGAGGCATTTTTGGGAGAAGAAAGGGTGGAGAAAGAAAGGATACGAGAGCGAGAACCGGAGGGGTGCAGACGTGGAGGTCACACCCTAGCGGACAAGCAACTCTACGCGCGCTCCGAGTGCCACTCCGACCCCCTATCACGAACCAATTCATCACGGGAACTGTGCCGAAATCACCGCACACAAAAACGTGCGCGTGAGGGAGAGAGTGTGTGCTTATACATTGTATGTATGTGTATGTGTGAGAGAGGGAGAAGATAAAAAAAAGAGGGGATGAGAAAAGGAGGGTGTCACCAAGGAAAGCAGCGTGTTGTCCCCGAGTTACGATCCCGGCGAGTTCGGAATGCGACAAGTTCACACCAGGGCCACGCAGCCTGTCGCCAGCCGGCCCGAGCGTACCGTCTCCGGCTCGCCGCCGTAACCTTGCTCGAGCTCTTGACGATAAAGACTGGTGACAATCGCCATTTTCGGCCATAATTTGGATGAAAAATACATCAAGCTTCCACCAGTTACGGGTTATTGAACCCAATATCCTTCAGTCATATTATGGCCACTGTATCTCCGTTTTCCCCCTAATCGTACACCAGTGTCATGGGCGAGAGAGAGAGAGATAGGGAAGCGGAAAGATAACGATATAGAGACAGCAGGGGAGAAAGAGATAGACATATATCGAGACTGATACATAGTGATATATAGAAGAGACAGAGAGAGATAGATAGAAAAAACAACAACATAATAACAGGCAGATTATAACAAAACAAAGAAAGAAGGAGAGAACGAAAGGAGAGTGAGGAAAGGTAAGAGAAACATATCCAAGTCTAGGATTTATTGAGGATTGTTTTTCTTGTCTGTTTTTTCTTCTTCTTCTTTTAGTTATCAAACTAGAGCCGAGGCTGGCGATCTATAAATCATTATCGCACGCTGATTGTTCCACATCGGCATCGGGGAGGATAAATCAGCGAGATGGTAGAGTGAGGATGGAGTCGGTCACGGGCTGTTGCGAGCATCGTTGACTCCTGGCCTCTGCAGCAAACAAACTCCACGAGGAGCGGCCGAGAAGAAAATCCAAGGCATCACTTTGCAACGTTAAGAGGCGATTAACATTTTTCTTTCTTCCTTCACCGAAGAAAGAAAGGGAGAGGGGCGGGGGATGAGGAGAGGGGAGATGGAGAGATGGAGGAGAGGGGGGGGGGGGGGGGGAGAAGGAGGGTGAGCTAATGGGGGGAGAGGGACTTGATAATGAAATTGTATGTTAAAGTGGATGGCTAGTAACTGATCAGTGGGAATCAGTGGGAATGCTGGGGGATGATTGTGCCAATCCTTGTGGGATTCATTTAAGAGTACATCGTATATCTATTGTGTGAAAATTATGTGCTATAGAATGGTCTCATATTCAAGAAATGTGCAGTTTAATGTTTGCAGGTTAGCATGCCTGTACAGTGACGGGGCATTAAACTGCACATTACTTGGATATGAAACCATTCTGATGCAAATAATTTTCACACAACAATAGATATATAATGTACTCTTAAATGAATACCACAAGAATCATTGGAACAATCATCCCCCAGCCGTGTTGCCAGCATTCCCACTGATTCCCACTGATCAGTTACTAGCCATCCCCTTTAACATGTTCTAAACAATAGGAATTTAATGGGTGTCGTTTGCACTCATACCACAAACAGTTTACACTAAAACCACTGAGTAAATTGAGGGATAAGTTCACACCAAACCAGACGTGGATAATGCTCCCCTTGCATCAAAGATCGCATCATTATGAAAGTTGATTTTTTTTTCTGAGTGACTTTACACGCAAAATTAATGATAAATTATGTCGTTAAGCGCAATGGCGTGTAAACGAAAAATCGGGTGAATAAGAAGAATAATATACAGCCACGTTGGTCCCATCTTTCAAAACATTACGATTATACGACACTTATCATAATCCTCCACAAATTGATTTCACTAACAGGAAAAAGGTCATGAAATAAGACATAAATACCAGAAGGGATGTACTTGTTTGTAAGCATATTTTGATATCTTCCTAAGTTAACAGGTGAAATAAAACCAAACTCCAACATCAAAAGGGCATCTCCTTCGACTGCAGTGTCAGCTTCGGTGGACACACCTTTTACGTGCACACAAAAGGCTTCAAATTGTATTCTTTTGACAATTTCATGGTCTTGTGCACTTAATCCCTGATTCAAAGGAATGATTCTCGTTGATATCAGGTGTAACATAAACAACGTCGGAGTAGTTGTTTACATATCGAGAAATTGATATCTAAAGGGCACGGAGAAACGAGAAAATAATGGATGCAATTCAACGGAAAAGAATTTGAACTTGTCTTCATAAACATTTATATCTTTCAGAGTGATTTGACACACAAAATTGATATGTTGTTCAGCGCAATAGCGTATAATCGAAACATCTGGTATGTATAAGAGGAAAAATATACAGTCACGCTCTTCTCATCTTCCATAAAATTGTATCTGACTCTAAGTCTGTATTTTTTTCCCATAATCAGTAACCTGTGCCACTGCCGTTGAAGGAAAGGCAAAATGAGTATGACATCGTGTTAACAATAAACCATAGGAGATGAGAACTAAAATGATTTTATTCATCAATACTCAAGTGTCTGCATTTTACAACTCCGTGCAGGTGAAGGTCCTGAAGAAAAAAAAAAACATTGTGAAGGTTACTAGTAATCAATATTATTGACGCCATCAGTATCCCATTCACCAAGGTCCTGAAGAAGAAGAAAAAAAAAAAAACATTGTGAAGGTTACTAGTAATATTGACGCCATCAGTATCCCATTCACCCCAAAAAAATAACACACACAAAAAAGCTGTTATATGGAAGTTACATGGAAGTCAAGGCGGATGCGCGCGCCCGCACAAGTCATACACACACACACGCACACACATACACACACGCTCACAGAAAAACGCCAAAAAGGAAGCTTTCTTTTCCTTGCTTTTATGATACACGTGAAAGGAGACACCCCATGCCAAGCTGAAAATCTAACATTCGATCTGAACCATAATAACACAGATTACTGAAATAAAAGCTTTTGTAAACTTACACAAATTCTTAATACAAACACAAGACCCACTCACGCACATGAAAACAAAAGATCTCCGAAGTAAAAGCTTGTTCCATATATTAATTGACCTTTGCTGCTATGTTTTAAGGGGAGCATGAACTACAACACTCATCAAAGTTTCTCTGATTGCCTCAATCCCCATGCTATCTAGAGATTTTACATAATTTGATGCGTACAAGGCACTCAATAAATGTATAAGTAATGTACAGTAAATGTATAAGTAATTCAATTGAACATGCTTACGATGAAAACCTTTCAGGGGGTTTGGGCAACTGAAACATGAGCAATCCTGTGTCAAGTCACGAATTATAACTCCCCATTCCACAGAGCATTTTGCTCATCGGTCACTTGTCAGAAGCAAAGTTTTCTTCCTCCAATCACCCACTGAAGATTATCTTATCACAGTCCAATGAATCCGATTTGTGTTCGTAGACTATGAGGTCAGTGTCAGACAAGTCGGACGTGATCCGATGTGGCGAGATCATCCGATGAAGAATCTAAGCTCAGAGCTTCATTCGCCATCGGACGCCATTTGCGGTCGCAAATCGGGTCGGTGACTGATAGGTGTCGAGTCAGTCCGATGAGTGTCGAGTTAGTTGGATGTGTGACAGATTTGTGTTGTCGTGGTTGTGCGGCTATCGGGCTCGCCCAGCTGGCGACATGTGACAGTCTGTTGAGTGTCCGACGATTAAACAATCATCGGACAGGTTAACTTGAGTCCAGGTTCTAGGGTAATCTTGAATTTGGTATCACCCTTAGCGAGCCTTGGTGCGAGTTTCTTGAACTTGCCGGCTCAGATTTCATCGAAATTCATAAGAACGCAGAAAGTTTTGCATTTTATTTTGGGGGATCAGATGAGATTCCGATGATCAGTGGGAATGGGGTCTTTAGGTACTACATGTATGTATGTATAGCTGATGGTGCGATACATCAGCCGTCATGTATCGGATAATCATGGGGACTTTGGCGGAATAAATCACTGTGTGAGGTTTCTGTAAATACAAATACAGATATGTCGATATATAGGCCTATGCATGTGTTTGTGAGCATGTTGTGTATGCGTGCTCGTGTGTGTGTGTTAGTGTGTGTGTGTTGTTTTATGTGCAGCATTCCATGTTTCAAGCGGTGGGCGTTTGGTGAAGATATCTTTATCCTGAGGTCAGACATCACAGAAAAGGTGTCGAGAAATTGGTCTTAATGTTAAGATTGGCGAAATTCTCCTTGACCAGGCGATTAATCCGAGTATGAAAGAGTGTGCCTGCGTGTGGGTGGATGTACTTTCAGAGTTTTGTGGTTAGAGACGGAGAAAACGTTTCTTTAGGATTTTTCTCGGAATTCAGGAATAGTACTCGGACAAAGAAATTCAGAAATATCTGAGACGCAGTGCTGTTTTCTTAAGAAAATCGTCTTGGTATTTAGGCGTGTGAGTATAAGTGAAAGCATGTGTACGTTCGTGTCTGTGTATGTACAGGGAGGTCAGCGCTGTACACTGCACACGCAGAACATAAGACCAAGGGGCCAGTTTCATAAAGATTGATCTTAAGATTAATCTTACGATTGGTGCAATTCAAAACAGTTACACTCGCAATCTGCTATTAAACAATCACATGTGCTTTAAATCAATCACAAGTAGGCCTATCTTTATGAAACAAACTTACGATCAATATTGATCTTATACGCTCGATTCGCTGAGTTGCGCTGGATAAATCGAGCGCAAGATCAATTGCACCCTAACTTTTTATGAAACGGGCCCCAAGTGTTATCACACATTTCCTACAAAATTGATCTCTTAACAGTCACACACAAGTTGGATCTTGCTTTAAATTTCGCGTCCAAAACTGTGTAACTGAAATCATGAGTTAACCAATTCCTGCTAATAATGAAGATGTGTCAAACATTTCGCCTATTAGTGGGGCAGATATGTGAAAAAGATGCTGACATCCGGCGGAAAGTATGAAATTTTGCACATAGGGGTATTTTGGGGCACTGATTTCAAAAATTGCCGGATCCAAGAGATCTGGCCACGGGGTCGGCCGCAATTTTGAATTTCAATATGGCCGCCGTCAAAGATCTCTATCTTCAGTTCTGAATGACATAAGCCATTGAAATTTGATACGTAAAAGCATGGTGATATGATGACTTTAAGAACAGACTTATTTGATATGTCTGACAAGCTGCACGGCAGCCAATTTGAATTTTCCTACATAGTTGCCATGTTGGAGTGTTGAAAATCTCTATCTTGGGTTTGTAAATTAGACTGCCTGATTGAGCGCGCGTTTGTAACTGATTGAGTGCGCGCTGCTGTATTTACATGGTGACGTCAGTGAAAGGTACATTGTGCTTCAATTTGCTGCACTCTTTGGCATGCCCGTGAATGTTAGTCGTGATGTTTGTCTTCGCAGCCATATTGGAATTCAAAATAGCGGGCATTGCGTTTGTCAGACACATCACATTAGTCAATTTTTGAACTCAGTATGTTAATATACTTGTTTGCACCTGATTTCAGTGCCACTCACCACTTAGAACTCGAGATAGGGATTTTGAAAATTTCGTCGAGGCGGCCATATTGGAATTCAAAATGGCGGCCGACCCCGTTGTCAGATCTCTTGGATCCGGCAATTTTTGAAATCAGCGCCCCAAAATACCCCTATATGCAACATTTCATACTTTCCGCCGGATGTGAGCATCTCGATCAATTTTTGCTACATATCTGCCCTACTATATATTGCAGGAAGGAAAGAAAGAATGAGGAGTAGTATCGACCAGAATGGCAATCGCCAATGTGAAATATTAAGTAAATGGAAGGAGTACTCTTAGTATACAGCAAGCTTGTAGTATCTGTTAATTACAATTATTATTTTAGATTACGCTACCTCGCGGATCAGGTTGGGTAAAACGTTTCAATGAATTGTCAAACAAGAACGAGGATTTCATACCAAATGCTTATTGAGACACCTACCTCCTATAATTCTGGCCCAGCACAATATCAAATGCTGTGTCAGAGACACCATAATCATGCAGGAGAGTATGGAAGATATACTGCCGAGAAGGAGATGGAGGTTGATTGGGCACATCTTGAGAATAGAAGCTGATGACATAACGAGGACAGCTCTTCATAAGACTGCAGAAGGAAGGACAACTAGAACATTCTGGCGACGGAACCGTGAAAATGACTAACTTCCACCAGACCTGGGGATCACTCCAGAGAATGACCCAAGACAGACAGAAGTGGAGGGCTTCTGCCGCTGCCTTACATGCCAGGAGGCATTATTGGACAGTAAACCAAAAAACAACAAAACAAAACAAAACAAAACAAAACAAACAAACAAACAAACAAACAAATACAAACAAGAACAAACAAGTCAGACAATACAATAAAAAAATACATTAATAAAACTAGACAAAAAGGAAAGTTGTTCGTGTGGTTCAACAGTTTAAGTATTTGAAGATTAGTGGCGCATACTTCACAAACCTGGGGTTCGCCGACTTGTGACTCCCGGTATGCATGTTTTACACAAAGCTAGGCGTGTTGAATTCAAGTACATCTCGTCACGTTTATTGCAACCTCATTCTTAGTCAAGAAAAGCAAACACAGACACACTAATGTTCACTCATACAAACACGCATAGACAGACACGCGAGTGAGCATACACGCACACGCACACACACATACACACACATACACAATACATGCCTCGTATCAGGTCTAAGTTACCATTTCTTGTGGCAAAAAAAACCCAAAACAAAACCCACAACAACAAGAACAACAAACCCAGAACAAACACGTCAATACAGATGTATCGACATTTCTCCGTGTTTAACACAGCTTTGAAATCCCGGCAAACTTTTCTTTACTGTTTTTATTTCCTTAATACTTGTTATACACGGTGAGCTGTGTAAAGCCAGAGTAGAAATAATATTTGGAAGCGTTCCTGAAATAAGACGTCAAAAATGTTGTGATACATGACGTAAAAAGAAAAAAAAAATAACAGAGAGAGAAGAAAAATCCCTCTCAAATCTGTTACTATTTTCCCCGCTTAGCCTTTGCGGCGCCGCGCAAAGCGTGTATAATGCGAAAGTGCTCGTGGCGGGTCTGTAGGCGCCCGAGGCTTTATCGAACAATGCACCACCCATTCAGAGATCCCCCGAAATTCTCCTTTGAAACAAATTTTGATATTTGTACGCTGGTTACGCCTGGGTGGCTTTTAATCGATCATTGCCAAACAATTAGCTTCTTTTCCACCTTGAAATATTGCCATGTCTGGAGTGATTCCCTACCCTTCTTCTTACAAATGTGCATAATTATCATATTTCTTCCACAACTCACCAGCTGTCAAACTATACGGAGCGGATAATCCCTGGTTTGTGTCGGCGGCAAAAAACGGGAGCGTTGCTGGAGGGGAATGCGAAGATGAACGCCATTACAAGGGGGAGTTATCTGCCAGAATAAAGTCTTGTCATTCTCCGACACCAACCGATGCCTTTACGATGACAAATGAACATCAATGAATTCGACGCCGTCTCGCTGGCTGGCTTCACTCCTCCTGGTCTCATTAGCGGGAATTTGAAAAGGAAAAGGCATGAACCGAACTCATCACACACATACGCACACACACACACACACACACACACACATACAACACACACACACATAAAGTACTGCCAACAGTTACATTCATTATCCCGCAAGCAGAGCTAGATATACTTTTTTTTTCAGTGATCTTTATTGATTCATTCAAGTCATTCATAAAATGTTAAACATTCCATTCCGGGTATAAAAACACACAAAAACAAACACTTTTATGAGAGTAACACCCACACACACACCCACACCCACTTTTTTCAATAAAGATCATATACACACACCCTTAAGCACATATCTCAAGTCACATTACATATCGCCACAAAAACGCATCTCACAAAACACTGTCGTGAAGCACAACTATACGCAGTTTCTTTCAAGACTCTAAAGGTCACATAAGAATAGGCCAGACTACCACAATAACATATACCATATGCATTTTCATGACAATAAAAGTGGCATATTAACTATATTAATTTTGTAATATCATTGTCTCTGACTGGGGCGAAGGTGCGTTGATTCCGCTCCGCTTTGTGCCAAGTTACTCTGAAAACACTGTAAACATTTCTTTGAAAAATAACAAACATAATAGTTAGTCGGTATCAATCACAAATACAGACCAATGTTTGGCTAGGAATCGCAGAGTAAAGAAAAAACAAACAAACAACGAATGTACCTCGTTATACTGATGAATCCTCGATTCTGATTGGTCAAAGGTGCAGTCACTAGTTTTTGCTATACTGCCCGGTCGTCAGCTAGCGGTTTCTCAAGATGCACGGACGCAATATCTTGCGCGTATACATAGTATTTGCGCGCTGTGATATACTGTTATCATTTTTTCTCTGACCGGAAGCACGGCAACTTCATTTCAACGCCTTAATTTAGCATAAATATCTTAAATTAATGACCAAGTGGGATGCACTATATAAAACAAATATCGACCGCTTCGAGGGGCACGGTTAGCTCTCGTGATTTCTCAACAGTGCAATGCCTCGAGACAAGTCGTGGGACATAGCACTGTTGAAAAATCTCCTCTGGGCTAATACATTGTAGTATTAACCATTCTCCTTGAAGGAGTCGATTTATGCATACTGTTTTGTTTTTTCTTTTTCTTTTTTTTCCGTTAACAGGAATGTTTAGTGACAAACCAGAGGGCAAGAGCATTTCGCGCGTTCTGGATACACTTATTCTGAGGCGTGCCTCGATTTCCGCATAATATACACAGGCACCATCAAATTGGATGAACTTCACACAGCCTGGGAAATGGCATCATGAACAACAGCGAAACAAGCGATGAACACATCATAAAACTCGCTAAACTGATATTCTTACGAGTGATTACATAATAACACGGACAGACTGTCGCAGTTTTGTGTAAATTTTGATAATTTATTGCTTTCTCTTAATTTAAACAATACAAACTTTCCATTTTGTTTCTGCACAAAGATATAAACCTTTCATACATTTCCACGCCACGAAATAAATTTGTTCCCACGCTCTGATAGAAATCTTTCGAAATGCTATCGCCACCATACAGAAACAACGATCACAGCTTGGCATAGTAGCATACGATGCCAGGTTATTTTCGTAATTACTCGCACGAAGATAAACAGGTATAAAACATATTTTCCGTACATAAACTCGTCTCCATTTCCTGTAATCCCTGTAAGCTCTTAAGTTATCGGGTATTGGGACCAATTTAACCATCTAACAATCCTTCAACATGTCAAGCTGAATGAAACAAGAGTATACACGGAATAACCAAAAATCCCAGCAAGCATAAAAACACAGTAGAAATACGATGGTATAAAAGCGCTGGACAAGAGTGTGTTGGGACATGAATTTAAATCCAAAACTACCTAGAGTTGATACATCATAATAGTCAGCACATTCACACATGCAATTATAGGCCCTACGATTAGCCGTTACAAAGAAGTTGAAATTACAATGAATAGATATACAACGTATTTGAATAACTTGAGTATAGTGATAGTTTGAGATGTTTGACTTGCAGAATGTGGCAGATTTCAAGAATTACCATAATGATGCAGGCAACGCCACTTCATCAAATTCTGATGGGGAAAGGGCATATACGCAACAGAAGTGCGTTTGTAGTAGTAATCAGTATTCATGTGATCAGTCTTTCATTTTGCCCAACATGTCCAGCGGGCATAAGCCTTTACTAATGACCGGTACTAATGACCGATACTAGCGACCGCTTGGAGATATCATTGCTCAAATACGTGAATTTGTATATTCAGTTGGCAGTTGGATTGCCGTCTTCTACAATAGCGTTGACAAATCCATCACAGAGGATTTACTCACGAAGTGTTGAATACGGATGATGTACGGGAAGAAATTTGATTCACAATTCAATTTTATTAAGCACTTCATTTCTCATGTTAGGCCAATTTCTTTACAGCACAATGCATGGATATATTTAATCGAATTATGAAATGACACGGATCCATGTCACCAAGTTATAAAACAAATAATGTACATTATCTAAGGGGGGGGGGGGCGTTAGTTAAGCATTATCCACTCCTGTAACTTCAGAATAGCCGAAAACTTACTCGATTTCACCTCGCATGCTTCAGACTGTTCCAAATTTACTATCGGGTGGATAACTCTCACTAAAACCGTCTGTAATATGTATTACATTATATTTGTATCATAAAATAGATACAAAGACAAATACAAAGCAGAGGAGCAGAGACAAGGAGAGAGAAAAACAAAAAACAAAAACAGGGTTAGACAGAGTGAGAGAGAGAGAGAGAGAGGGGGAGGGGAGATGAACACCCACAACAAGACATTGGTCTGGCGACTAGCTCCAGAGACTCACAGACAGGGTCATTACCGAGCTGATCTGGACCACAGCTGCGGGACCACTTTCAGACGTGGTGACACTTGTTAATGGATTGAGCAGTTGTGATACCCTTTTACTCGTCCTCCCGTCGCAAAATAATATCACCCTGTTATTCTTTTCTAACCTGGTTTTATGAAATACATAAAAAAGAGACAAAGAAGCCAGAAACGGCAAAAACTCGCGATACCCTTTCTTTAAAGGTTTTCAAGTGCAAGTACATCTGTATCATAATTATATATGAAGGTGCAATGTGAAGAAATTTTGTTGCAAAGCAATTTCATTGGTCTTGAAAACTGGGTTTTTTTTTGTCTTGATAATTTCACTGACTTTATGTTTGTGCTTGCAGTCGAAATTTTCTCTAATAGCCGCTTCGTATGATTTGCTTTTGAACGATTCCCTTACATGAAATAACGAATGAAATGTTTTGCACTGCGCTAAAAACAGAATTCAACGAGAATTGAGATTTTGAAACAGGACACAGCGAACGCGTTTATTAGGGGACTGCAGAGGTCAATAAGGCTCCCACTAACAACGTGGCATTCATTTTCACTGCTAAGTAAATAGGGAATTGCTCACTATGCTGTCCAAATACAAGAATGACCCTTTGAAGATCTTGAAAAAAAAAAATTGAATTCCATACGACAAATTAGCTAAATTACACCCACTTGGATTACTGGCAGCTGTAACAGATGTAATCAGGAAGTGAACTTCGATGCGAAGCTGCAAACAAGTAACAAGATTTCATACTCTTTAAATTGTAGCCAAAAGGGCGCTCCTTCAAATGGGAAATCCATTCATGTTTTTTTCTTCTTCCTTTTCTTGCAATAAACACGAAGGAATACACACCATCGGAATGTCGTTAGTTGAGCCTCGATCACGTAATCCAGAGCAAAGGAGGCAAACAAAGCTGAACAAAACAAAAAAGCACAACAACAAAATCGCTCGGCTGGAGAAGTGCTTACCACGAAAATGTGCTGACTTACATGTTCAAGTACAAGACCATAATAAATCTGGCACAATGCGTTACAAGAGACGTGACATTTCTACTCTAATCACACCAGGAATCAGTGGCTATGGACGTGTCAAAGTGTACCAACTTGTGAAAAACCACACCCACACGTTTTTGGTTGGTTTTGTTTTTCTATATCTTTCTCACACACTCCTGTACCCACGATCCATCTTTCTGGGTTTTTTCCCCTCTCTGATGAGGAAATGGGACTCCTAGTCATGGAAGTGAAAGGTAAAGCTGGTAACTTAAAGCTTGATGTGTCCAAAGCAGTCTGGGGGTGATGAAAGGGATCTCTGCTTCCCCCGGAGAATGCGGGCACCAGACAGTGGATATACACCGGCCAAGCCGTGTTGTTTGGGGCCAGTCTCGGTCGAGATGACTGACATCGAGGAGGACGGCCAAATGGTTGGCCGAGTGCATGGGGGGGGGGGGGGGGATCTGAGAATTACCATGAACTTGATGAACTATTTTCTTGGCATTCCCTGAACTTTCACATGGCAACAGAGTAATTTGGAAAGCATTCAATAGATAAAACAAAGTTCAAACTGTCCTCCAAAAGGGGCAATAATGGGTTCGCTATTTTGAAAAGATCTGATACATTTCTGCCTTTTTTTCTCCCATCAAAAAAACCCCTGAAATACAGCTAGTGGTTGAATAGATGATCTGCTTTTAATTATGTTGCATGCACAACCACTGCAGTGCAACATGCTTTTCTGTCATATTCTTGACAAACCTCATTTGTTATCCCCTGCCTCTTCCTCATCATGAGACCAATGTTACCTCACGTATTATATATCTGAGATTTGTTGAATACTTACACAAAAGAATACCTATACAAGAGAAGACACAGCTTATACAAATAAAGTACCAGCATTTTAGCACCATCTTGTGGTGTTGATGTAGGTTAATATTTCAGGGGATGGCATATCATACATTTATTTTATCATTACACAATGACTACAAACCTGCTCATAACCCTCTATCTTTTCCCACTGATTATCTTGCCAAATTGCGTATGAAATCACAGATCAAGAAGGCAGCGAAGTCCTTGGGTACTAATTTTTAACATACAGGTGACTCCCCTTATAATGAAGTCCTTGGGACCGGCAGTTTCCTTGTGTTACATCAAAATTTTGTTATAGCCAAATACATGGAGTATACATAGTACAGTGTAGTACATAAAGATATGGGGGTGATAATTCTGGGACCTGAATCTTTCTTTGTTGTAATGAGAATTTCATTATAACTGAGACAATAGCGTTTGTCTTGAAAGGAGTTCACTGTATTATGTGTACAAAGTGGAAAAGAAAAAAGTCATGAAATTTCAGTTCTAAAATTATCACAAAAAATTTCAAGAGGGAGCTTATCTAGGCCATTTTCAGTGACATTGGTCAGGAAAATGTGTTTTATAACTTGGCAAGTTTACACCCGATTTTTGCAAACATGGTCTCAAAATGTGTACAACGTGGGAAAGAAAAAAGTAATGAAATTTCACTTTTAAAATTATCAAAAAAAAGAAGAAGGGGGGAATGAAACCCAAATGCACACAGGGATTGAGTGAATGCAGCAATACAGGCGACTCCTGTTGTAACAAAGTCCTTGGGACCAGCAGTTTTCTTGTGTTACATCAAAATTTCATTATGGCTGAAGAAATAAAATGTATGAAGATATTGACCGATTCGGGTTCGTTGAGGGCAGCAGACATTTTACGGCACAGGGCGCAGCCATAGTGGGTGTATCAGCCGACCCCCCCCCCCCCCCCCCTGCTCTCCCCCACCCCCGGGCAACATGTTTATCACGCACTTGTAACAAAGGTTCGCGCACTAAGCAAGCATTCGCGCACTCAGTACGAGACGCCTATTGGCTAAAGCAGTTTTTCATTCTGCGCGCGTGCTAATGTAGGGAGAGGGGTGGGGGAGTGCGGAGGGGGGGGGGGGTCGGCTGATACACCCACTATGGCTGCGCCCATGCCAAAAATACACATAGCGCGTCACAGAATCGGTCAATATAGATGACAATGCAGGGACCTGAATCTTAACTTCAGTGTAACAAAATTTTGTTATAACAGGAGTGCACAGTAGCTGAAACAACTACATGTACATTACAAAAATGCAAACATATTTAGAAATAGAGTCAGCCCTATGGAAAAAAAAAAATGTATATATACATAATAGAATGGGATGAATAACTGCAGCCATACCGACACTAAATACAGAACAACTTTTGCTAGTTTTTCACAGGATGCAGACGAAGCATCTTGAAGTAATGGTGCATTTCAGCCATGTTCAGCCTTTGTCAATTGAAAGTTTCTTGTCATGGGCTCGCTGCCGGAATGATTAAAAAAGAAGAAGATTGCATTGAAAGACGCACATCATGCTAGTTAAGCTGCATCCAAGGGAAGTTGACACATACCTTAACCCCTTAAGTCTAAGGTATGGTTCCTTTCCAACTAAGACGATCTACTGCACAGCCAGTTCCTGGGAGTGATCGGTTAAGACATCTCATTTGAGTCCTGAATGTTGGACAATTTTAATACACTCCCTACATTCCTCACATCTGTGCTAAGTATGACCCCACAGAGCCAGAGGCTACTTTGTGGTTACCCAACAGTCCCAAGAACCGATTTCTCCCACAGAACTTCCCCCTCCATGGGAAATGCAAAAGAAGTAACTTGCACTACGTGCAAACAGAAATATCACGGCAGCCAGAATTTGATTGTACGCATGCATTCTTGAGCAGACACCTTCTCACCACATGAAGATTGTGTCGTCTGCTTTGAGGTGCTGCTGTCCGACTGTCATGTCCCTCAAAAAATACAAATAAAAAACAAAAAAAGGTCACTTGAGAATAAAAAAAGAAACAACAAAACCCATCAAATGTTTTCCCAAAGTTGAGATATGTCATACTGAGCAATGCACAAGCAAGCATACTGTAAAAACAAAAATGTTAGCAGTATGAATTTCGTGACAGCCAAGATTTGCAAAATCAAAATGCATGCAAAAGTTCTTGTCTGCACTATATGCATAGAATGCCAGTGGCAATTTGCTCATTCATGCCGCAAAAAAAGTTGTTGGCTCCAATTTGTGAAAAATTCATGCCGCGAAAGCATCTTGCTTTACAGTACTTTTTGTTACTCATTTGTCATTCCACGGAGGTGTTATTTACTGTCTGAATTAAATGTTGGGATTTTTGATGGCGCAATTCAAATTTCATTTCCTGCGTTCTAAGTTAATCCCATGTTTGCCACTTTACTTGAGACCGATAGTGGTACGAAGAAAGAATGATCATTATCAAATGCTACAAATTTGTAAGTAAAGGACAAACGTGGCATGTGTTGTTTGACGGTTGTTTGAACGTGGCATGTTTCATTTTACTCTTTACCACCACAGAACAATTCATGATCTTTAAGATCCTCCACTACCAATGAAACACAGCTCACACAATATGCACATACACATACAAATTGTTAGAATCACTAGTTTGAATGGAATGTACTACATAAACACAAAAGCTAGTGAAGGGAGTTCTGTTACTATATTCAGTACAGGTGTGGTATATCGGGGGGGGGGGGGGGGGGGTTGGGCTGATGGTAGTCCTATTTACATCCAGCATGTCTACTTTTCTTTGAAAAAATATAGGAGCAACATAGGCCTACAGGGGGATATCTGAGCAAACACATCACATCAATATAGACAGTCATATTAGTCTAGAAGCAAAAAAAAAAAAATAATAACAAGCAAAGGAAAAGTGAGTTTATCATTGAGTTGGAATGAGATCAACCATATATCAATACAAATACTTGAATAATATAACACACCACAAAATACTTTATATAAAGAATGCATTTGCATAATGTACATAAATCAGAAAGCTTGTATATCAAAGTATATGAATATGCATGACTTGTCACGATAGTTGAAAACATAATACAGAATACATAGAAATATTTATATCCCTAAATCTACTACAAAGCTGAAGAAAAAAAAAAGTGAAAAAGGAATGATCTACACAGAGATGATTATTATTATTATTGCACTGTATGAAGGAAGATTTGAGTTTATCATGAACCACAAAATTCAAATTCTATAGACTATCACTGTACACATAAAAAATAATTCAGCCTTGCCATTAACCACAATTTAAGTTGCAAATATTTCTTCACTTAGTTCAGGACCCTGTTGCCTATGTTGGTGGAGACAGCTCACAAAATTAAAAGAAAAAAAAAACAACCAATAACATCAAACCACAGTTTATGAATGCATGCTTCTGATTGGATGAGAGTAAAACTTGTGCGATTAATCTGTCTAGATCTGTGACCATACTCTCTCACAGTGACACAACATTTGATTTTTATTCGATACTCAAGTGGGAAAAAAAAAGTCTTACTTCACACTCCAAATAAACAATTTGAAATAGTTCAGAATGTAATCAACCTACTAGACGTGAATGAGTCAGTGCACAGTCACATGCTTAGACACACTGTGTGGGTACCAACTATTCTTCACTGCTACTGATTTAAATGAAAGCAAAATTGATACATCAGAGTACATTTTTGAAAAAAAAAAAGTTTCTAGGTACCAGAAATAAGTTTAACACTTAAAGTGTAAACACTTGCTTTGAGGTTCAGGTTAAAAAACTACTACACACAACCTAAGTGCAAGCAAGACTTTCTTAAAGCATCCCTTAACAATTGTGATGTTGTTTGCTTAAAAACAGACAGAACAGTTTGCCATTGCCTCAAGCAAGAAGGAGAGAGAAATGGAATCAAATCAGACAAGTCTATCATGACAGTGCTAATCGGGAAGTCCAACAAATCTAATTGAACTGCCATGATTGTTGTGGATCTTTTTTATCTAATTCTTTGATCATTACTCAAACATCCCTGTAATTGGTTCCTACACCAGCTATAGTACTTTGGTAGGGGGTTGGCGACAACCTGCTTCGGCCAGACAAAAAAAGAGACCACTGAGTAGTCCCTTTGCACCTAACAAGGCTGGGTGGATTCGCCTGCAAGGCCCCATCCTTGGTGGTCTAAACCAAACATCCATTGATTAAGTTGCGAATGCAATTTGTCCCTAATCATGTTCTCTATTTATCATTTGCAATCATAGAAACACAGTGGGGCATTGTAATAAAGATAACAAAATAAAAAACAACAATGTATGCTCCTCTACAAATGACTGAACAATTCCTGCCCAGGGGCTACACGAAGGAAAAAAAAATTGCTTCAGAGATAAGAATCTAGATTTTTCACGTCAATGTGAAAGGCGCTATGAATACAGAAAATTGACGAATGTTTTCCTGATGTTATAAAGTGGTAGCCACGTTATGCAACAGTCCCTAGGAATACAAAATTTCACCCTCCAGGTGGCATTTGATCTGAGAAGAAGAAGAAGAAGAAGAAAAAAATCCTGAAATCTTAAATTTCAGCTCATACTACCTGTGGGTTTCGTGATGATGCACATGTTCTACACAATGAATGTCTCAAGGAATAGATGCTAACACAGTACTTGCTGGCGGGAAGCTAGGTGTCTGAATACAAATGTCAAAGATTTAAAAAAAAATTATAGTGCAAAATGTTCTTCTTAAACCCGTTCCCTATGAGATTCAGAAATTTCTGTACATTTTGCACAGCATCCATCTAGGATTCTGCAGGCAATGGCTTGATTCTTGATTTCAGATTTGTTTGGCTGGCACCGTGAGGAATCATGCATTGATAACAATAATTCTATGATTGTCTGAAAACAAAACTGGAAGCCATTGTGTGAATCTTGCCACACTAATTACCTCAAAAGCTATGTCCAAGCCTGTAACCCCACATGAAATCCTTCATCCCTAAACTGTGTTTGTGTGTGCGTGTGTGTGGAGCCAGATGTCTGGGTTGCAGCAAATCACATGTGAACGTTTCATTTGTGCCTAGTAAATATCAGTCGTATTCAACATATCTGCGATTTAACCAACATAATCATGTGATCAATTTGTCAGTCAGGACCAATCAAAAGTTCATCAGAAATGAAAGAGTAACATTCTACGGTGTAACATTGAAAATCTTATCAAAACTGGATTAAAAGTAAAGAAATCATGACATTTTAAGGATATGTTAATTTTTGCAAAACAGTTTTGGAACAGTTGATATGACTACTGGTGTGTAAATGATGAGGTGATGTCATCATCATGCAGTTTGCCATTGATCGTGTACAAGAGAAAAAAACTGACAAAAATTCAATTCTTTTGCAATAAAAGGATATAACAATGCTATTCCTACTTGAATAAGTTCAAAATATTGATCAGTCAGATATCTTAGGATTTGCAAAAGGAGCATAATTGGGTTTGAACACACACTCACACACAAACGAAATTTCAAGATTTTACTTACAAACTATACGGCATGTTGTGAGGCAAAGACGTAATCAACTCACTATTTGCATATTTATAGACTGTTAAAAGAACTGTTTTGGGAAAATTTACCATAAACTTCACAATTTTATAAATTCCCTAATTCTCATCTGATTTTGATCAAATTTTCAATGTTGTGATTGTAAAAGATTACTCTTTCTTTTCAGACAAACTTTCAACTAGTCTAGAATTCCCTTTTAAAAATACAACTTCACTGCTCCCTTCCATGAGTAGAGGGGGACATTACAAGAAATTACTAGGTGCTGATGGATTAATGTCTGTAACCATTGCTTGTATATCCACCCACTTTCTTGTTCCTGTACTTCATGAGTGAAAAATTTCACAAACAACAGAGTAGGAGGGTATCCAAGAAGTATCAGGATTTCAATAAACTTCACATTACTTTCATTCTTTTTCTAATCTGTTATACTTTCATTTCATTGTGAATTTGTGAAGAAAAAAAATTAGCTTGACTGACCCCCCCCCCAAAAAAAAAAAAAAATCTAAAAGATCTAATAGCGAGTATAATGTTGCCACCACTGTGTTTAGTTCCACAGTAATACTTCAAGTGGGTGTGTCTATATGCATGTACAAATGGATGGTGTTGGTGTACAAGTAATTTCTATGGCCAGGATGGAAGAAATCTAATCTGGAGGGCAGCACAACAATGTTAAGATGCAGCCACACAACAATTCTGCTAGAAAACATTTGTGATTGAAAATGTCACTAAAGAAACAAAGAAGGATGATACAGAAAAATATTGCAATATACTGTGGTGCTGGACCAGCCTTTGGAAGTGTGTGGTGGTTACTCTTATTTCTGTCAGCCTAAGTTCAGCTCATTTGATAATTGTCAGCCAATAAGTCATCTTCAAGCGAATACATACAAATATGTTTATAAACATAGAGTATCAAAACCAACATCTTTTATATACACTTGGTCAAAAAGACTACTTAATATAATATAATGATAGTTTCCTTTCAGCCACTCTCTCTCTCTCTCTTTTGTATTTACAAAATGAATATATCTCCATATAAAAACCATCCAAAGTACTGGCGGAAACGAATACAAAAACAACTGACCTACATGACGATAAGATAATGGATAATGGCACAGAATAGAATTATTACTCTTTGTCTTGGTGGTGAGTACTGACGACACAGAACTGCCGATAATGTCGCGTCTTTCCGCAAATCGCAAATCGAAGGACACTGTTCCGACACGGCATGGCCAGCACAACATCATTGGCACACCAGGAATACAAATACCAGTGGTGCTCCGGAAAAAATACAAAGTTCCCAACCATCCCAACCATGTATCAAGTCCTGATAAATTTCTGCTCACATCGCAGATGATTGTCTCCCTGAGTTGCCACGTGATCTCCATGTGAATCTCGCGGTCCTCTGCCGCCACCGCCGTGATAATTTCATGATAGCGAAGACGTGCTTCCTGACAGTCTTGCTTTCTAAAAATTCAACAATAAAACACAAAAAATAAAAGAACATTAGGCCATTTTTTCTTCATACTGTCCCTCTTTATAATTATCAATAACTGTTATATTGATATTTCCATGGTAAAATGTTCAAAGTGATCAACACAGAGAATAGATATTCAACACGATTAATACGATTTAGAAATCTGAAGCAAACAAACTGGAAAATACAACAGTTTTCAAAGAAAAAGTGCTTTCCCTTCCCATATGAAGCTGCATAATTTCAAAACTCATAATGCATCATTTTAATAATCCAAATTGTTTAGAAAGACCAACTGCACACACTCCATCTCCCCTTCAAGCACATTTAAATAATGTATTTTTGTATAAACATGATACCAACATATTTGCCAAATTATATGAGCCTTATGGCATGCTGTATTAAAAAAAAAAAAAAATGCTTCCTTATAGCTCAAAGATGACATGCATATCCTCCAAAGTTCTCAACATTGATCTGGCAAAGTTTCCAATTCTCTGACTACTCCGCTGCTCTACATATCTTATATGTGACACAGTCCAGCACAGATGCTCTGTGAACTTTCGCCGGCCTGCCTGTAAAAGATTTTGCATGTATGGCACTTGGATCAGCTCGGCCAGCAGACCATGTTAAAAACCACAGAGCAAACCTGCCCACTGGTCTACTCACCAGTCCACCCGCCTTCTTGGAGCCAGTCTTGAGGGGAGCCGCCTTCCTCCATTCCTCCTGCTTTAGTCTCACCTGCTCCTGGTTATCCAGCATCCTGAATTAAAAAACAAACAGACAAACAATAATTGGATTGGGATCAAAATGAAATATGAAACTAAACCTTCTTGGTGTGCGACACATTGTCCCTGGGATGACAAGACTTCATATTTACAAAATCATGAATTTTCAAGAGTGCAAAAAACTTTCTCATTTTTGCAATATGATGTCAATGTTGTGAAGAAATAGTGAAGAAATACTGTTTGGGATTACATTAATAATTGTAACGTTTTGAAACTCAAATCAGTATTTTTGACATTCAACATTGAGCTTGGAGGTTTTTGAAAATATGCCAATTAAGATATTAGGTCTTGTCATCCCAGGGATGATATACAGAATTTAGCTGCCTGTGTGTGCTGCACTCATGCCGTATGTGTTTGAAGAAAATCATGACTTGTGTGACACCTGTGTGGGTTGTGCTCACCTTGCCACGAATGGCTTTCCCTGCTCATTTTCATGCATATTACTTTTGTTATGTGTGTCAAGATGTTTGCTGACATGGTCTCTACTTATAGCCTCTAGATATCACACCTGAGCCATTCAATATTCTTCCCTCGTCAACGTGCAAGATTTTATCTTTTGTTTACGCTCCCTTCACGATTGGTTGTGATCACAATTACCATTCGGTAAATACATTTTGAAACTTTAACATTCTGGTTGTTTAATTCTGATTGATTTATTGCAATCAATCAATATGAGCAGGGCATGGAATTGCACTCCAAACTACATGAAGAACAATTGGGCAATGCAGCACAAACATGCTCTCTTGCAAAGCCAAATCATCTGCAATAATCTGACAAGTTTGGCCAAACCAGCTGAGTTGCACATTGAAACATATGTTCACAATCTGTCCCAAACTATGTTTGCAATTCATGCTGACAAAGTAGATCACGCACGTTTATTATGCAAAATGTACCAGCGCTGAATGAGAAACCTCATATATCAAGGGACCGCACAAACTCACAGGTGGTTATGAAATTTATATGAGACTAAAAAATTGGTTTGATTGAGCCTTTGAATCAGTTAAACAAACAGCGCCATTTGAAGTGATGACTGGCCGACCCCCAGCAGTCTACCAGTAAAGTTCATGAAAGAGTGACCGCAGTCCGGATTGCCAGCTTCAAATCTACCGCACCATTGTCTGATTGTAGAATCAGGCCTTGTGCGAACGCATCGATACATCATCACTGGGTTCGCCCGCCGCGTCAATCATCGCTCCCTTTGGCAACTGCGGTGGACGCTTTTTGTTCAAAGCCATTGTGGATACGAAGAACAGAAACGTAGAGGTGGGCTAGGGGAGAAGGTACAGGGAAAGACCAATAAAGGGGTGGGGGAAGGAGAGGGGAGAGGGGGGAAGGGAGTCGGGGGAACTGTAGAGAGATTGACGCATTAACCTGAATAGAGGCATCAGTCAAAGCGGGTAATCGAGCCCAAAGCCGCAGCCGATGCCACTGTCTGGCCGGCTGGTGGTGACAACGAAGGAAACATCTGGCCTCTCACTGGCTCTGTGCTGCACATCACACACTTGACCCCTCGACAGCATTAAAGGGGAAATCCTAGCCCTCTCCGTTTCTCCTTCACAAGGACCATCACTTAACAATCTGAAAGCCTGTCAAAGGTATGCATGATGCTCGCCCAAGTATGCAAGCTGAACAATTACTAGCGATTCCAAGACAAAACCCAGACCTCAGAAGCAGACAAGACAGTAGCAGATGCAGATTCAGGTGAAAGGTCATGACTGGGCACTTGAACCCGGTTTACCACCAAGTGGAACAACTTCAACAGTCAAACAAAATTCACAAAAAGGTCTATTTAAAATGTTTGCCTCAACAGCTGGTATATCACTTGCTCGCTGTAAGATTGTGACCTTAAGTGCAATGAAGGAACAAAGGTCAAACAGTCAAACAGAAGAGGTAGAAGCATGATGCACTGATGGCATTTGCATGCACGGGATACAGTTTATTGGGGTAAGTTGTTGTAGGGTCGAATTGGATATGAAGATATACAGTAATAGCTGGCGGCGACTTCATTCATCATTTGAATTAATTCAATAAAATCAGGCAATAAATGAACTGAAGACAATGCTTTTGATTGAGTATATTCTAGGAAATTTTGTGCTTAAAATAAAAAAAAAACCTTGTGAGCTATAATTGTGTTAGATGATAAATTAGCTTGCTAGTTTTATCAATCATAGACTTAGACTGGGCTGCTAACATGTACTGAAAATAAACTTTGATTTATTAGAACTGATTTTGTCAACAAAGTAATCTAGAAGTAATTTCAAAGCAAAACAATATTCTTCATGATTTCTAATATCAAAGCAGAATATTCTCCCTTCTTTGAGGCAAAGTACAACAAACTTGCTACTTAATCAAGTAATAAGTTTTTCTTTGTCAAAACTATCAAAGGAGAATAACGTATTTGTTTAATATGACAAAGCAGGTTTCAAGCGCTAATCTCAGTGTCCATTCACAAACCCAAACAATAGGGTGGCATTCAAAATAATGAATTCTTGTATTGAGTTGTTTTTTTATTACAACTGATTAACAACTTGCTCTTCATCAAAATAAATAAGCACCAATTATTTAGTGTTTTAATAGTTGCCCTGATAAAAAATCATGGGCATAAACACTCAGATTGGATTCAAACCATTGATCTCCTGATTACAACACAGGCGTTATATCCACAGAGACTATCAAGCTTCCGCCTGGCGGCCAGAAGTGCTGGTTCTAATCCTTATAGCATGCGGTTCGTACTGCATATTTATCCAAAATAATGGATTCTTGCATTAAGTTGTTTTTATTGCAAATGACTGACAAATTGTCCTTCATCCACATAAATGGGTGCCATTGTGCTGGCGGTCATATCGAGCACTGTCGGCTCTTATTTGCACAATCACTCGCCTGAGTGTGAGTGTGGAGAGTTGCCTATCCCACATGCAGTCACTTGGATGGTACATATGTTACAGAAGGGAGTAAACATGTTTGGCGTGAAGTTTCACACTGAAAATGCTGCTCACTCAAATGGTGTAACAGAAACGTGCTCAAGTTCGCACTGCTGTCTATTTCTCAGCAGTTGCAGGGGTCTAAGGCACCATAACTTGATATGTTATAGAGAACTCTGAAGAGGATTACTTTGAAGATCAAATGATCATTAAAGTGATGAGAGTTTTGGTTGAGATGGGGCTTCCGGTTTCTACTGAGATGATGAGAAACCTCTTGTGAAATATGAAAGAGCATAAAATTTTATACTTGATGAAAATTGGTTTTAAAGTGGCTGAGATATTCAAAACAGAGCAATCCTCATAAAAGACGGGACCCACCTTTTATTAGGATCACTTTGTTTTGAAATGGCTGAGGATTTTTTTTTTTTTTTGACATCTCAGCCATTTCAAAAGTGATTTCCATCAAATAATCTTTGAATTCTGCTTAGACTTGTATGCTCTTTAACATTTCAAAAAGTGGTTTCCAAGTATTTTGCAAAAAGTTAAAAGCTGAATCCTCATTTCAACCAATACTATACCATTCCTTTTAAAATGGTTTGTTCTAGTGATGCATTTGCCCAAAGCATGAGACTGCTGATTCACTTTGTTTACTGTTTTGCCTCGTGGTGTCATAGTGTGTGTGTATGGGTCGCCATGGATGTCAACTGGTATGATAATAGTGCATGGTAAAGTGCAATGCCTACACATACTTTGTACTGGGTTTCATACGGGGTGAACTGCATAAATCAATACCAGCCATCTCTTAACCCTTTGAACCCCGCATTTTTTGAGATGGTCGTGACCCTCACCCTGCATTATTTGCACATATTGAGCATATTTTGCTAAATGACTGAATACATTGGCAATACATACAAAAAAAGCCAAAAAAAAAAAAAACCCAAATAACCACAGGTCTGTGAAGTGTGGTTACGATTACTCCAATTTTATTTGAGCTGCAATAATAGCTCAGATTGACAATAATGATTATAATCATAATGATAATCAACATTAGTAATGTTACCTATAAAAGCAATAACTTCACTCCCTGACTGTGCCACGCCCCCTTGACTTCGACGATCACCAACATGATCACCTCCAGCTCCAGCTCTAACGGCATCCCAACTGCTATTTCCCCCCGCTGGTACCCGGCTAAGATTGTACATCACCTTGTGCAGCATCTAGCTCATTATCTGTGTCCGTTTCATCTTCAAAATCACTGCTTTGACTATAATATGACTTGTCAATAGCTTCCTCATAATCACCAGATGATTCACCTAGGATTATCGCACGAGCCTCCTCTGCAGAATAGCATCTTTTTGCCATTTTTATAGCTCAAAACTTGCAAATCCAAACCGTAATCAACGAAAGTATAGACCGAAGAATCTCTCCGCATCGTTGTAGTGAGATGGCGTCCTATTTAGGGGGTCACCTGACAGTTAAAACTCAAGCTAACAAAGTCACATGATTTCTGGCCGGTATACCGGCCTTTAGGGTATTTGCACGTTCTGCGCGCGGCCGGTTTTCCGGCCTTTCGGGTTCAAAGGGTTAAGCGGGAGCCCCACTTAAACAGGGGAATATCTCATTATTTACCAACCACTCCCCCTTAAGCAGGGCTTAGCTAGTAGTTAAGCTAGTGATAGAAGTAGAAGTAGTAGCAGTCGTAGTGGTGGTGGTGGTGGCGGTGGTAGTAGTAGTAGTAGTAGTAATAGTAGTAGTAGTAGTTGTTGTTATAGTAGTAGGAAGAGTACAATGGTGGCCTGTTGGTAGTAGCAGTAGTAGTAATACTAATAATGCTAATTGAAATATAAGTTAGTAGAAGTATCTTTTGCTGACATTTTGTGTTGCTGAGCTATAATACTTGCACAGCTGAAAGACATATTTCATCTTTCTATGGCTTAATTTGTGTGCCCTATTGCATACACAAATTCTTTTCCATTGTTTTTTTTTTTTTCCTTTCACAATCAGTGCAGGGTTGACAGTGTTCCTGATCATCTCCTTTGGATACAATGAAAAGACCTCGAAAGTACATTGTAACATCACCAAAATCTACTCCAAATTGACTGACATACAGTCACTTCTGTCTTAGTGGCCACCTGTCTATAACAACCTCTGTTTTGGTCTCCCATGTGTAGCTGCTATAGACAGGTGTGACTGCAATATTTGCATAGATGATTATGATGATGATTGGCTGAGGGTCACTGACCTCTTCTTAGCCGCCATCTGCTGCTCCTTCTTCCAGAGATCCTTGAAGTCTCGGCAGAGTGGGGCCCAGAGATTGAAGAGGTAGGTCGGTGTGACCTCCTTGTCGCCTTGCTTTGGTTTCACACACAGCCACTCTGCCAACTCATTGAAGCTTTGGAAAGAGAAACAAACATCAGGAAAAGACAAAAACAATAAAAAATCATTATGAGAAGTGTCGCATCCTTTGGAGTTATGATAGAATTCAGTTAAGTATACAAAGTATACAGAATTTTCAGTGAAGCTACTTTTCTTGTGGAAATGAAAAAATATGGTAACATAACTCATGTGATTGATTAAAATTTAGATTGAGATTGATACTTCTTTTTTTTATACAAAATTTTGTGAAAACTATCCAAAGATTGACACAGTCATGCCATCATTTACAAAAATTATGAAATACATAGGTAATGTGCATTAAAAACTAAATTACATATCATAGCACACATATGGCACATTAAGAATAGTCTATAGGTATTACCATCAAACATGCATCACAGTTTTTTGTGCTATAACAGATTTTGTATCAATTCTCACCCTAAGTACTTATTTGTAAGTTCGCAACTGCTGATCTACATTTTAACAAGCATGTGGGGGGGGGGGGGGGGAATCACAGCATTATCTCATCATCAATATCCCAAATATTCATGGCCCATGTGTAAGTTTGTCATTAAAACCCCTTTTTGAGAACCCCATTGAGAAAGACATTGATGAAAAAAAAAAAATCCCAAAGGCAGAGGCAGCTGTCACTAACCCCCATGGGACCATCACACACATTTGCTATAGAAATCATGCACAGCACATTTGGGGTGGAAATGACCAAGTTAACCATACAGAAGCCTAGGTCACACTGGCAAAACTTTTTGAGAAAACTTCATGAAGTTTGCTCAACCATTCACACTGGCAGCCAAACTTCTTGAAATTTCAGTTCTCAATAACATCCAGTGTGCATGCGCAACAAAGAAGAAAAGCACCCACCATCTGACAACTTCAGAGGCATTGCAAACTGAAAGTGGACTTGTCACATGACAAACTTTGCAAAGCGTCAGCTATATGCATTCAGACTGCACAAGCTTCCAGAAGATTTGCAGGAGTTTGGGAAAGTTTTATGAAAAGTTTTGCGAGAGCTTTTCAGGAAGTTTGTGTTCAGCCTGGCTAAACTTTGAAACTTAAACTTCGAGAAGTTTTGCCAGTGTGATTGATGAAACTACAGTCAGGTACCTCTTCCTGGTGTCCTGTAACCTGGTGTTCTCCGATGCGATGTCTTCGTGAGCCTGGGTGATGAACTTCTCCATGTTGTCGCTGAATGGTTGGAGATGCTCCTCGCTGGAATTCTTCTTGACTGCCTCCGCCTTAGTCTCGCATCCTGTGTTAGGAGATGGGCAACCAGTGTGAATTGACCTGGTATGATTTAGGTCTATGCACATTAATTTGTTCACATCATGCAAGTGATTCTTGTAATTCACAGTCAACATGCATTATTTGTAATGAAACAGATTTCTTTTAACTACAATAAATGAAAACTATGCTTTTATCGCATGATACAAAGATATTAATTAAAAAAAAAGCATTATGTGATACAAACAAGTCTGCTTTGGCAAACACATTCACACAAAACAAGGTAAGAGAAATAGAAGTAACAATGAAATCATATATCTAGGTATCTACTCAAAAACTTGTCAATCAAACACTTGTTTTGAAGGTAATGACTTCAAAAATTTACATATATTTAAAAATTAACTACTGTAAAATCAGAAACATTCGCAGCATGATACTTCGCAAACTGGAGCCGAAGGCCTTTTTTTGCGTTATGAAACTTTTGCAAATTGCCACTGGCATTAACTTAATTGTGTAGACAAAAATCTTTCACATGCATTTAACTTTAGCATATCCTGACTCCTGTTTCATGTATGCAAACATCTCTCTTTTTACAGTAATTGTAACTGATAAAAATACCAAATGAAACTTCAAAGGAGAAATCATAAGAATGATGAAAACTACATAGACACTGTCATAGATACAGCTGGAATAATTTTGGGTCCACATTCTGATGTCAATAATGACTTTACCATATCCAACCAGATCTGTCCAAAAAAAAACAAAAAATTACTATGTAGTAAATAACTCAAACAAATAAAAAAAAAAAAATCAGCTGAAAACCCTTTATGGTGAATTACAGAAGTTCAGATTTGGGGGTGTGAATACAGGAGTATATCACCCCCCCTCCCCTCCCACCACCACCAAACAGAAGAGCATCTACCTTTGAGATCCCGCTGAATCTTGCGCAAGTCTTTCTCCAGCTCATCAAACTTGATGAGGCCGGCCTGGGAGACCTTTCCCGGCTCTGGCAGAGGGAAAGCAGCGCCCTCTGGACTCGATTCCTAGCAAGTTGATATGACGGAGAGAAATACAGACAAAGATACATTACAGGAAAAAAAAAAAAAGGATTTAGGAAAGCAAATTGAAACACTACTGTTAAAGATAATAAAAAGTTTTGGTACCTCAAAAGTTTCCCTGAATTTCCGTGTGACTCTGTCGAGAGGACTTTGGGAGAGCTACATACACTGATTACTACGGCCAGCGCATACGCACACATCACATGCGAACAAATTTCAAATCCATGAACGGATAAGATGTTTGTGTGCGCATGCGCTGGCCGTCAATTCAGTGTAGCTCTCCCGAGGTCCTCTCGACCGAGTCACATTCAGTCATCAATTCGAACAGAAAGGGACTATTGGCAAAACCAAACGTTGCCCAAAGCCTGTTTTCAATACTTCAACTTAACTGGTAAGTCTTCAAATTGAAGAAATTTTTGGATTTTAAGTTGATAATTACCCGCGATACTAAATCTGTCATGATCCTGAAAGCTACAATGCGAAGCCCCCTTTAGCTATGCGTATGGGGCTGCTGGTCGCAGTTAGCTACACAGTATGCGTATGGGGCTGCACGCTGCTGGTTGCAGTTACCATGCAATACAGCTGTAATGGTTTCGCACAATACGTGTACTACCTCGCCGCCGCCGTATGGCGGCGGCTCTGGTACGAAACCATTATTGCATGATTACTAAGACATGAGAGCACTTTGGGGCGAGTAAGTCTCACAGTGTTAGTTATATGAATGGTACTTTAACCCGTTGAGGACGAGTCCCGAGTATACTCGGGCAAGCGTCTATGGGAAATGCGTGTTGTAGCAAAATCAAACCGTCCTCAACGGGTTAACCTGAGACACAAACTAAGACAAGGAAATTCAGGGAAACTTTTGAGGTAATACCAAAACTTTATATTATCTTTAAAACCTCATTGACAGACAATGCTAGCCCAAGAAGAAGGTGAACAGCGCCCTCTAAACTGAACATCAACAGGTAAATTAACAAGAGAGGACATCCAGGCAGGATACGGAGGGATACAACACTTCACTTCATTATGCAAAATGCAGGTGATTAGTTCATTTACAGGACTCATTTTAAATTGCTGCAAGTTGCTGTGCACTACAGTCCTTTTGATCTCCATTACCTTTGATCTCTTTCCGGCTTTTATTCCTTAACCAGCTTTATTCACTGCCTCTTAACAATGAGAGAACTTTATTTGTGCTTTTTGGATTGTGTAAGAAATATTCTATTTATTACACATTCATGGTGACATATGCTTCATAATTTCATTTATTTATTTGTATTCTATTTTTTTTGCCAGGAAACTATACCTGAAAGAAACCACACCTCAGAGCTATCATACAAAAAAAATAATAAGAAGAAGAAGAAATAAACAAAAAAATCATACAATACTGTACAAAAAAGTAACATACTTGAAATACTTACTACCAGTACAGATATTTGTCTTTGCCTATACAGCAGTTTTCAATTCTTACCTTTTCTAATTTGTTGACATAACACGACACGATGTAATGCAGTAGATTTCCCTGGTTATCCTGCACAGGAAGAAAAGACAGACATATTTCCTTCAATGAAAAAGTATTTTGAAATATTTATAACATTCCTTGCATGTGATTATAGAATCTTGATGGAAGCACCAGCTAAATTTCAAGATGTATGCCGAGAGAGAGAGAGAGAGAGAGAGAACAAGAAAGTGATTCTGTAATTCAACACTCGTTATTTTCTATGAATCACATAAGGTGCTGTTAATGAACACATTGGGTTTCAATGTGAAATGCTTTATTTCTTGCAAATATTACTGCATCTTTACTCTTCTAATTTTTAACCCATGATTGAGGACGAGTCCCGAGTATACTCGGGCAGGGGTCTATGGGAAATGTGTGTTGTAGCAAAATCAGTCCGTCCTCAACAGGTTAATGTTGTATTATCCGCAGCTGCCTTCCTCTTGAATGACCACTCTTTCTTTTTTTAATCTTCCCAGGGTGACCACTGTAGACAGGTATGACTGTATTTGTGATCATATTGGCACATTGATAGCACTTACGACACTCTTGACATCTTTCAGCTTGGGTAAGATCTCAAGTCCAAATCCGTCCGCCTGTCCCCTGGTTCGATTTCCTGAAAGCACAAAGCACAAAGTTCATATGAGAGAACCAGATAAGTGTGGAGGAATAAGCAAATGCTATCTTAGTTCACCTATACACCTCTGCCTGTACATGGGACTACAGGACTGGATGAGATAGCTCACTTCATATTGAATCCAATGCATGCTACATGTGCTTCCAGTTGGATTTTAACGCATGAAAATGGAATAAGAGTTGACACTGAAAATTTCCCTCTGCTTAAGATTTTAGTTCTTTGTGGTAGAAGTTATAATGCCTGAACTGTAATGGGAAACCCATCATGCTGGACATTACACCTTTAGAATGAGATATAATCAGTACTGTATAACAATGTTCACAGTGCAGGATGCTATTTCATAACTTCAATTTTCTATGTTTGCTTCATAGTCACCTTGGCATTTGATGCCCTTTAATATGTGACTCCACTCAATATGAAATTTTCAACTTATTCTTATCTCTTTAACAGATAGGCCTTCACAAATCCCTGAAATCTGAATCAGAGTGGCAGCTCATGTATACTATAGTTTGGAGCCTTGCTCAGTCTGAACATCATAGACTTTGAATTACTGATTACATCAGCATTATGTTAACCTGACCCTTTCCCAGTCTAATCATTAATAACTCAACACAGAAACAGTACCTGGATTCAACACAATTTGTCCTGCATTCATCTTGAAAAATAGATCTGCAGTAATGTCAGAAATCTTATCTCAAATTGTTTATTTATCTACTTCCTTTTTTTTATCACAGGATAGCCTCTTCAGTCAGGGAACTGATTTACATATCACTACTTTTAATAGAGCGAAGCTGAAAAAGAAACTTGCCTCCATTCATGTAATTGCCAAGGGCCAATACCAGAGCGAGAAACTGCTTCACACCACTGCTGGTTCGTAATTGCTATAGGTAAAGAAAAATTTCAGAGCAGTTGACTGGTATGTGCACAATCAGCATTACTATCACTGTCAACATCTTGATTATTATCACTATCATAATCACATTGATCATCACAGTCTTTACCCTTATCCCAACATATTGCTACTTACATTCGATTCTAGTTGTTTCATATAACAATCACGGGTGTAACAGTTTGGATGGGTGGTTTTCCTCTCTATCATTCTAATTTTCGATTAGTGGTTACTCGGGCTTTACCATTTGCTATTTGTAGTCAAAAGAGATGATGAAGAACAGCAAATGTCAATGCAGGTCACGTGTTCACAACTAACTTTGTATAATGAAGTCAGGTACATTGTCAAGCTGAGTGAAAATCTCATACAGCAAATCTACCCCATAGATGTAGTACAGATCACAGATCACAGAGTGTTAAGCTTGATATATGTACATGTAGGTTGAGGTGACAGAGTGTGCAGGGCGTAGTCACCTAGGAGTTAACACGTAGGATGTCATGTTTAAAGACCATTGCAATAAAAGATACAATTATTGCAAACACTGCAGTGACAAAGGAAATAAAACTGTATATTTATATCCTGTCTGCTGCCATGGTAACTGTATCTATGGCAACTTACAATGATTATCAACCTCTTTATGAAACAGGCCCTTAACCTGTACGAAGCAAATTTTGTCCCCCATACCTTGCAGACCTCCCCAACAATTGTCAACCTGCTTCGTACGGCGGACAGATTCTCATCCAACACAGCCTGGAAAGTGATGCAGTAAACACGGTTGGCAAAGTCTGGAATGTCAGCCAGTTCCAACAGGAATCTATGAAAAGAGTAAAGGAGAGAAATGATATATATACATGCAAAACAGTGTATACCTACATCAATACACAAACATATAAATGTATGTGAACATACACACGTGCATCTATATGTATACAAACACTCAATGAGCACTTTCATGTGCCTTTTATATTTGAATTTGAGCACTTGTAAATCATATAACATAGGATTACTGCATATTTGAAAATCTTACAATGTATTCAATATAATTAATGATACAAGTGAAATAAAATGACATATTATCTATTCTATTATATTTCATGTATCAAATTGATGAAGAGGCATACAAATTTTCTCAGAGAGATAGGAGAATTATCTTATTCTTTGGGTGCAAAACCACTGTTAAAGCATACATAAGTAAAACCAAGTAGTCCCTACAGGTAGTTATGCTGCATCCACAAAATACTGTAAAACCAGAAACATTCACGGCATGAAACTTTTGCACACTGAAGCTGACAGCCATTTTCGCGGCATGAAATTTTTGTGAATTGTCACTTGCATTTAACGCATTGTGTAGGAAAAAAAAAGACTTTCGCGAGCCTATTACTTTTGCAAATCTTGGCTCCTTGCGAAATTCGCAAAGGTTTAATCCTAAAAAAAAATCTAGTACAGAGGACTCCTGGTATAAGAAAGTCGTCGGGACCAGCAGTTTTCGTTTGTTACATCAGTATTTCGTTATAATAACCGAATAAACAAATAATAAAAAAATAGAGGGGATAATTTTGCGGCCTGAATTTTCACTTTGTTGTGACCAGAATTTCGTTATAACCACGTTCATTATTAAGTGCACTGTTTTACACCATCTCTCTTGAAAGTACACAACTTCATGGCTCAGTCGGTAGCGCGTCTGCCTCATGATCCTAAGGGCCCAGGTTCGAACCCGAGTCCGGACTGAGCAATGTTGTGTGTAAACATACCGTCCCCTCTAGCAAGAGGCAAAACACTCTGTCCCTCAGATAGGACATAAAATGGAGGTCCCGTGTATGAATGAGTCACAAGTCATGCACGTAAAAGATCCCGCTTCATTCATTCATCGCAAAGAGCAGGGTGTTTAACCCGGTGAAGTGGTCCCACCTCACATCCAACTGGACCCCATGGAAGACCAGCTTAACGTAGCTGACTATGTGCTATCCAACCATCTTCTCCGATGGAAAATGAACAAACAAAACAAACAAATAACAAAATGAACAAATACAACAGAAAACAACATCAGTGGGTGATTGACTCAGTGACAATACCACTGTTCTTTTGGGCCGATATAAACTGACCGACATCATGACAAATGTTGACTGTGTAGTCAGGAGTTCAACCTCTAAATTGAAAGAATGCTTTGGGGAGACATCAAAGTCATCAATACCTCCTATATCAACTTTTTCAACAATAAAACTTACTGTTCCGGCTTGTCCAGTGGTTTTGGGTTCTCTTTCTTGGTGTGAGCTCGGATCATCTTCATCTCATCTGCTTCTGGTCTCTGGAGTCACAAAAGTTGCAGAAAGAGTGACAAATGTCTCAATTATAGAAGGTGTCTGTCAAAAGTAGAATCAACCCATGTCAAAGTAAAAACAGTGACTAAAAGTTATCAAAGGTTATTCTGTCACCAATTTTTTCCTCGAGTAAGTATAAGTGGTATAAGTATAAGTTGGTAATTGGTATAAGTTTTAAAAACACTCCTCCATACTTGGCTTTGAGACTTGACCTCTAAACCAGCAGGTTAACCATGACCTGTGATATTTCACATCTTCAAATCCAATGGGTTGAGCTGTGTATTGCACATGATACATTGTTACACAGATTAGAATTGTATTGTACATGATACATTGCATTGCAAATAATAAATTGCTCCACAGATGAAAATTGTATTGTATGTGATAAATTGTTACATGGACTAATCACATTTCATGAGGAAGGTGTGGATTTGGTGTGAGCACAGTCAAAGACCTTACTCTGAACACACTGATAGATGCAGAGTGGGATGGAGAATAACACCCCATTTATACAGGACCTTTAGAGTGCTCCAGGAGTGGTTTTGAACACTCTAAACTAGTACAGTGGCCCTGAAGTACTCTAAAGTTATGTCCCTCTCGAGGCTAGGTTCAGGACCGCTCCTGAAGCACTCTAAACTCTTTACAGATGGTCACCAATGTTTAGAGTGCTCTGGAAGTGGTAGCAGCATGTGCTGTGCATACAGTTTTATGTGTAGGAAGTTCCCGCTCATGCAAAGGTTACCATGACAGTTATGCCTCTCTAAACCACTTTGTGTGCAATCTCAGCAAGAGGTAATTCTCAACAAACACAAAGAGGCATAAGTCGTAGTGCTTCAGGAGCGCTCCTGTGTACAACTTTATGTGTAAATGGGGTGCCAGACTGAATCAAGAGATGTGGTCCTTGGATGGACCCTCCTCACC
The DNA here is from genome assembly GCA_033980235.1 of Diadema setosum. Taxonomy (NCBI): domain Eukaryota; kingdom Metazoa; phylum Echinodermata; class Echinoidea; order Diadematoida; family Diadematidae; genus Diadema; species Diadema setosum. Next base: position 14,000,883 of record CM067059.1, on the reverse strand, counting down.
ATCTCATACAGCGACTGCAAGTTCTCAAGGTCAATGACGGTCAGGTCCATGTTGAGGACAGCATGACGGATGTCCGTCATCTCGACGTGGAGGCTGGACATGAAGATACCGACGGCCTGGGAGCGTTTGCTGTCCAGCAGCTTGGCCACCTGTTGGCAGGAATACATTTGGCAACGGTCAACAGTGGCCATTCAGCAGCTAAAGCTGATGGACAATGTCTTCATAGTTACAATATAATGTTTTCATTCATCCAGGTTCAGAGAAAGCTGGTTAACTTCAAGAATATTGGGTATAAAACTGTAGGCCATCATCAAAACAGTGAAAAGGGATTGCTCTTTAAAGGTAGGGGATATCTTTTACAGACCTCCCAAAATGCAGCAAAACATTAAATATGAACCTCAGGGGACTTGTTTAGGCCACTGCTGAGAAATTTGGAAGTCAATACTTATCTACAATTTGAATAATGCACAAAACTCAACTACTCAGTAGTTCTGTGTGTTAGCCACACTTAAGCCTTTTTGTTGCAGTCTTCTGTATTTTTTATCTATAAACACAAATCTAAAAGTATAAGAGCTGATGTAATAACATATAGAGTGTGTGGCAAGAATGTATATAGAAATGTTTGTAAGTTTTGATGAACTTTCTTCACAAAATATACATGATGGACACACATGCAGTGCATGGGTCTGCAAAGGTAGCCTAGTAATGTACTGGAATTTACGGTGAGCCCCCCAAAAAAATTCAATTCAAAATCTAACGGTCAATAAAAATGTACTAAGTTACCTTCCACTTTCAATACTTTATGGGAGTTTCTAAAATGATACTCTCATCAACATACCACTGTATTTATACAACTCTTCATTTAAGGCATGCAAATGGGATTCCCTACGTTTAATAGTGAATATAGAGGATACAAGTTTCATTGAGGTTTGTTTGAAATCCCTCCTTGTAACTTACTTGCTTTGTTTTGGGTTTGGTGTAGTTATCTGAGAGCGGCTTCTTCTTCTTCATTTCCTTCTTGCTGAACATCATCTCCAGCTCCTCTGGACTGATGGGGGGTTCATTCAGGTCTGCCCAAATGACATCCCTTCTGGGTTCAACAAAAGAGGGCAGTACACACAGAGTTTATACAAATTCAGCATTGCCAATTGGTGATTTCAATTACAGAAGAGCACGATTTTAGTGACATTGGACAGCCTTGGGGAAGAACTAAAACAAGCGAATGAAAACATAAAGGAAAAGTAACACCACTTAAGAATTTTGTGATAATTACTGGGTTGTTTGTCTTTAGTTCTAGGGACCAGCCATTGCTAAAATCTTTTTGTATCAAACCTTTTCTCTCATAACATATTGCGGACTACAGAAAAACATATAGTTCATCATTACAAAAAGTTTACATCCATGAATCTTAGTGTACCACTATGTTGATATGAGAGAAATCATTACAACACTACCCTTTACTTACAGAAGTATGTAGTATTTTCTGAATTTGGTGATGTTTTAGTGAATGAATATATAGATTTCACATTCCTTTAGGTGATATCGTCTGATTGCAAAAAAGGCATAACTGTTTGTTTGGACATAAACACACAAAACAGTCCCACCCACTTTCAATAGAATAGTGTTTCATCAGCTGTTTTTGTACTTAAAACCCTGTAGAAGCAAAATTATATCTATGAATGTTCACAATGCCACATCTAAATTCTGCACAAAGAAAAATTTACAGTTGTTTTGAAGTCATATGAAAGAACATTAGAAGGTTATTCAAACAAGTAAAGTATTAGATAAGAAAATCATCTTGAAATCAACATTGTGGCAACAAATTTCTGCTAAATGAACAAAACTAAAAATCATCAAGTTGAAACTTGTTAGAACAAAGTTGGACCACTTAATAGTGGAAAGATTTTGTTGTTGTTGTTGTTTATCATAACCATGCTATCGATAAAATAAACATACAATTAAACAAGCTTTCTGCTGTGTAAGTCACCCTCAAAATAGCAGATCATTAGAGATGCGAAGAAAAGAAGAAACCTGAGAAGATGTCAAAAGCAAATATTTTCCTTGGAGTTGAGAAGTTATTAAGCAGACAAAGGGAACTTTGTCTAAAATCTCACTCATACTCTTTCAATACTCATTACCCGACCCTTTCCTATGGCTATTCAACAGGTCACTATGTGCACTCCACAATGAGATGCGTAGTCATTCTGTATCCATTACCCCTATAATATTTCCTGCTGGTATATCTTTTTCTCTGTCACATAATTCCAGATGAAAGGTCCTCTATGTGCCCTGAAGGGCAAACCATTTGCAGCACTTCCTATATTGTAGGACACGACCTAATTTTCTTTCCTCCCAGTACGTCAAAGGATTTTTTGGTTCCAAGGGAGTTAGTTGGGCATGTTGGTATGTCATCCCATTGGAGTCATGTTTTCCATCTTCTTGGGCAAAACATTTTGCCTTGGCCGATGCAATCACATCACGTGCCCGAAATGATGCCAATTATGCCACTCCTCCTGTATAGAGGACAGCCGCAGTTTTGATTTTCCCCCAATTTGAGCACTGGGTCAAAGGTCGTTGTGCAAGTGGGGGGAAATGTGCCTTAGATTCTCTTCTATAGAATTCTGAGGAATACAAAATGGGATTCTATCATGCCTCATGTAAAATCCCATAAATATACATGTAAATATATATTAAGAAATAAAAATGAAATCAAGTTTAATAGATTTGGAGGCAAACCAAAATCCCATATCAACATAAAAACAGAAAAGCACTCTGAGAGCGCAGACCTCCGCCAAGCAGCTACTTTCCAATGATGATCTTGCTCTTCCATAGAGATCTGTGATTTCAACCCATACGTATGTGTGCTGAAAAATCATCCAATTTTCCAATATAGAAGCCTTTGTTACATCATAAACCCTCAGCTGCGCGGCGTGCCTCGTCCTAGCAGAAACTAGAGCATGCACTTTAGCACGCATATGAAAACCTCAAAAATGCGCAGCTTGAACTCCCAAGTTCATTGACCCTTCCTGCCAAAATATCGAAAATCCTTCATAAAATCCATAAAAATTTCCGCATCACTACCAAAATTTAATCATACGTTCCTTGTGTCATTCTCAACCTTTCCTGCAAGTTTCATCCAAATCCATGCATAACTTTTGGAGTTATTTTACACACGGGCAAACAAACAAACTAACTAACAAACAAACCAACAATAATGAAAACATAACCTCCTCCCTTGGCGGAGGTAAATATGGCAAGATTTCTAGGCTGTCAAGAGAAAGAATCCATATTACTGTCTGTTGAAAAAAAATATGATGTTAACTTGAGTTTACAATACTTTATATTTCAATGGAAACTTCTTGATGGTAACTAGCAAGACAAAGACTCAATGATGTTATTATTCCCCCTGTGATTAAGGTAATTCCTTCATTTAAGTATGAAAATTCATTGGAATATGGCTGCTTCACTTTTCTGTTATTACTATATTACAGAAGTAAAAAAAAAAGAAGTTTCTCACTGGAATGCTTGAATCAGTTTGAATAAGTTGTAGGACATTCAATAAAAATGAAGTGGTAGATGTTCTCTTTACTATGGACAACAATATCTGACTTACAAAACTACTTTCAATATTCATTTTCTTTCTTCTTTTTGTGCTTACAGAGGAGCAGCATCTTATTATACATAAGAATGAATTATAGTCAGTAAATACAATTACATAATGTATTTTAGAGAAAGGTTTCTTCGCAAAAGCTCATAAATAATTCAACTGAAAGTTAAGCATTAAAATTATTGAACAAAGGTAGTTGTTCCTAAACTAAAGTTTAATATTCCAAAGATGCAATATGGTCTACACTTCTGACTTTTTGATAGTGAGCTTGGAATTAACCAAAGTGATGACAGATATAGCTATTCACAAAATGAAAAGATTTGCTGTTTCTGTGTTGTTTCAACAAAACATTAATAATATTCAACAGTGTAAGCCTTAACCCTAACCAGGCCGGGCTTTTTTGGGTGTTCTGTGGCCGGGGAGGGGTTGATTCAACCCCCCCCCTGAGATCTCGGCCATTGATCGCGCAATCGCCATGAAATTTGGCACGTGCATTACCTGTGGCGTATTCTACCAAGCTATACAAAAAGAAACGGAAATTTTCGTCATAATAATTAATTATGCTAATATATGCATATATTTATATATATATATATATATATATATGTATATATTTTGCTCTAAATCAGAAATTAAAGCTCGTAGAATCCTAATTTTTGGTGAAAACATTCTTTGTAGCATTCCTAACAATGTACTTGAAAAAAAATTTGGTATCAAAATCAATTTCTTATGTATTTTATTGTTTTATGAATTTCTTATGTATTTCCTTGTTTTTTCGACCTTTTGTTTTATCACTTTTTTTCCACAAAATTTATGACAGAACCTATTTCAAGCATAATTATGCTAAAATTAATTAGTTTCAGCCTATGAAAGTGAAAATAATCATATCTTTATGAATAAGAAGAGAAAACTCCATTTGCATAGACTTTATACACAAAATCATGTTTTTGAGCCATTTTCAGTCTGACAGGCATGTATAAAACGTCATGCAGCGTCGTAACGGTATGCGCAATTTTTGCGAAAATGGTGTCAAAAGATGCGCGAGACTTAAAAGTACAAAGTCAGTGAACGGCGCGGTCAAAAAAAAAGTCGCGAAAAATGTTGAGGGGGGGTTGATTCAACCCCCCCCCGGCCTTTTTAGGGTTAATCAACTTCAAAATGACAAGCGTAAATAAACATTTTAGGAAAACTTAGTTGCGCTTTGTGCTGAGACTCACTGACTAAGAAACTTTTAGAACAAATTGGAGAAACACAGAACCGTTTGAAAATAGACATTCTAAATAGCAACTTTTTAGAGACTTCCAAACAAGAATGAATTATGTTTCTTGTCCTCAAACTTACGTGTTATTTCCTTGTTGGCTGGCAAGCTTGTGCATCTGTAGTCTGTTCCAGTACAGGGGTTTCATTGGCACTTTGGGTTCAATTACTGGTTTCTTTGGTCCCGACTGTTTAGTCCGCAGAGCATGCCCCGGGAATGGAAGAGATGAACCTGGTATAAGCGGAGGTGCTGGCGGTGGGGGTGGTGGAGGACCCGATCCCGAAAATGGCACCGGAGGAGGGGGAGGTGGGGGTGGGCCAGGGAGTGGAGGTGGGGGTGGCGGTATATGGTTCATCCCCGGTGGAGCCGGCACTAGGGGCAGGGACTGTGGCGCTGGAGGTACTAGAGGTGGTGGTGGTCCCGGTGGCACAACTGGCGGAGAGGCGCCCTCCGAGGGTTGCGACGGGCCCTCCTGCGGGGACGTCTGGGTGAATTCGCTGCGCCCCTTGTGCCGTGACAGCTTCTGGGAGAGGTCCTGCTCCTGCGAGAACTCCTCGAACTTGTCGATGTGCTTCTGCAAGGCTTGCCTATTGATCTCAATCCTGTCAGTCTCCACCGCCACATCCACAGACTGTTTGTTTGAATGGTTGAACTGTTCAAGCTCTAGCTCTTTGAGTCTGTGATTTACATTTTCGAGCTGTTCCTCCAATGAGCATATCAGAGTTGCATGCTGACCTCGCATAGTAAATACTTCCAGGTCATGTTCCGACTGCGATTTAGAACACAAATATGACAAGATACTCAGTATCCATGATAGCAAGTCTTTAATTGCATAGACAATGTGCTTTTTAACATTCTGAAGCACTTGATTTACGATATTCTGCTAGAAAAAAAAATATATCCAAAGAATATCTATCTAAGGACTACACCTTTTGAAGAATTCATTTTTCTCTCTTTACAAGAATGTAATAGATGTTGAACATTGAAGATTCTTTTATCAGTAAATAAAATAGTTAGTCTAGTTGGATCAAAACAGCAGCTACATGGCGACACAACCTCAGTAGAAGAGCAACAGTAATGAACAATCTATACATATACATCAGGGAGTGATAATTCACTCTATTTCAGTTCAATATCTCAAGAAATACAATCATCATATAAAACAGATGAATCAAGAATAATATAGAGCTAAAGGGTGCAATGATGCTTGTTCATTAAACACAAAAGATATGAATAAAGAATAGCTGGCGCAATATTGAAAGATTTTTACTGTCAACAAAGAAACAGAATACAACTGAAATCACTGTGGGGTATGCAATCGGCAAACAAACCAAAGAAAATGATGCTAAATGAAAAAAGATGAGATGGATGCCATGGAGAGTGGAAAATGTTACGCACCTGAAGACGTTCCACGGTCTGCTTGTGCTCCCGCTTCAGCCCCATGACCAACTGCTGGTGCTCTGTGATGGGTGAAGAGAGAAAAGTAGGAGACATGCAGTCGCTCTAAAATCAGGGCAGCCATGAAACGTAAGTGGGCCAAACACAGGTCCTCCTGTCTCCTCCCATGAAGGACCAACCACCACCACCACCACCCCTACTACCACCTCTACCTCCCTCCTCCTCCTCCTCCTCCTCCTACTCCGCCCTCCTCCCCCTCCTACTTCTCCCCGCACAAGGTCACATGACTTTCATCAATAAACATTCTTTCATGCCTCTGCCGTCAGTGGAATGGCTGGCACTTCCAATAATGGCCTACTTTCATGAAAAGCCCTCCTGGAAGAGCATACTGAGTTTTTGCTTTCTTAAAGTGGGCATGTGCAGTTGTATAGCTTTCATCTCATTTTGTTAATCTTTATCAAAAAGACATCAAAAAATTGATGCACATTACGGTAAAGATCACTCAGAGAATAAAATGTTCTCATATCAAATGACAGTGATATCATAATTTGTTATGGAATAAATTTTTCATCATATGTTTGAATTTCAATATCTTTGTTGGAGCTGATACAGAGAATCACAACTCCAAAGCTCCAACAACTCCCCGAGAGCTATCGTATATGCCATGACTTAGTTTCAAAATTTTTCTCAATATCATGGTTATTTATCATGATAAGAAATTCAAAGCTAGACCCTCATAAACAAGACAAAGGACAATTAGAATATAATATGTCCCATTTGACTATTTTTTCCCCAACACTGTATCTTTAAAGCATCAGAGGAAATCGTCCATGTGAGCTGAATGACGACGACGGTCTATTCTCGAGATGTATCAAATTTGTTTGCCAGGTCAAACAGGTTGGCAAATGATAGTCTGACAGTGATACCTGAACTGCTTCCAGACAAAACAGCTCCGAATACCACTGATAGGTGGGCGTCAACTACGGTTCTGCTTCAATATCACTTCCACCACCACTCGTTCCCCCCCCCCCCCAAAAAAAAAAAAAAAAAATTGAAGAGGGCAATCTCACTGACAAGATAAATACTAATCCATTGGGGGAAGTTTACAGTCACCTTTATCAAGTTTGTGCAAATACTTGGCACAAATAGCAGATTCTTAATAGTCACGCAAAGGACGTAAAAACCCTATATGTGACCGTGCACCTCAAAACGAACATAAAGTCACACACACTGATTTTGCGTGAGGACTGAAAATAAGTGAAATGGGTCAACCTAGCCGATCTTGACTTTTTCATATTTTCTGAAAGAGCGGGTCTTCTTTTACATTATGCTAAAATTTGGTATCATAAAACGGGCAGGAAAGTGTGTTTTTTTTAGCAGTTTATCTCAAACATTTTTGGTAGAATAGTGTGATCAGGTGTGTCTTTAGAATCCCTTTTTCCTTTCTGAAAAACCTTGTCCACACTCTTCACTTTCAACTCTTATAACTTTTGAAGGGATAGAGCTACTGCTTTGAAAGTTGGCATTTATTATGGACAGAATGTGTTAATGAGGCATCTTTAATTTCAATTTAATCTGATAATCCCTTCATTGTTGTTACTCTGGTGGTTTACTTCCTGTTTTTTGTCCCATTCATCACACAGCCAGCACGGTTTGGTATAAGATTAAGCGCTTGAATAGACACTGTACTTCAGAGCCTCTTTTCTCAGTTCACACTTTTTCTGAGTTTGTGCTTTCTTTCCAATATTTAGATAGGTTAGGAGAGTCCATTTGATTTGAGTTATACATCATTTTAAAGCTTAAAGTCTGCTCTTTCAGAATATGGTCTTAACTAAAAATTCATGTCTGGCTACTTTTTGTTTGTTTTGAGGTGAAGAGTCACATATGATATCAATGGCTTTGCTTGGTGGTGCTTTTACAGCTCAGATGATTTCAGAGCTACAAAATGATTTCCAGCACGGGGTTTATGTAAATGTAGGGATTGCCAACTTTACCGTCTCCTTTTCTGTGCCCTTTAAGAATCAAACCACATACCCTTATATCTATTCTCCTAATCTTTTTTTCCTTATATTTTTATCAAAAACAAATGACCAAATACAAAAGATAAACAAACTTGCTGTGACTTTTAACAAACTCTATTTAGATAACACATCTTGGATAACTGCATTACACTTCAGACTTTTTCATCTTCATTTCACGTACTCTATACGCCATAGATTTAGCGAGTCTGATTTTTCGCAAATCAGGACTTCCTGACGATTTCGCAAGTGGTTGAATTCTCTATCGTGGAGTACATTAGATACTGAACAGAGAAATGTATGTGTGCATGTCACATTCATGTCAAGATCAAGTCAATATCTCTGTGTTGAAATTTGTGAAAACGACCTGACTCACAAAATTCAAGAAAATAAAACACCCTTGCCAAATATTCGGTGTATACAGTAAATGTGTGTGTGGTAGCTCTCACTCACTAAAAACATATCACATTATGAAAAAAAAATCACATATCAACCATGGAAAAAAAAATTGTAATGTGTCACAATTTTTTGAGATGGCATGACAGTAATATTGGTAGATCCCTCCCTCTATGAAAACATGCTGGAGTTAGCATCTTCAGTAGCCATCTTTCAACTACTATGGACTAAAATCCTATCTACAATTGATTGAAGTTTCTTCACATGTGACTATATTTGATCTATACATACACACATATAGGTACATTGTTCAGGAGGGGTATGCTACAATGTAGGAAGCTCTTTCTCGGCTTATCAACTAGACCTGCTACGGCAGTACACCATTTTACGACCGAGAGACATGATAAAGCTGCAGCAGATTCTGCGTAGTTCTGACAACTGTCTGAGAGTTCACTTCTGGTCATTAGAAATTGGGTCTTCCTTTTTTTTTTTTCTTTTTTTTCATGGAGCTCTGGCCACCTGGCATGCCCCCTGTAATTGTCTCCATCACGAACTTCTCGCTTGTAATTGCACCAGTAAGCACAGTCATGAAAATGGGCATAGAGGCGTAGGGAGCCCTATCAGAAGTTAAGGGGCAGGGAAGCGAAGGGGAAAAGAGTTTAGACACCCCGACAAAGACATGATGCATGTTGAATGCACGTCACGGGCGCAAGGCATGACATCCCCTGTGGCCTGGGTCGGGGGCAGGTCTACTGGAGAACCCTGCAAAGTGGAGGAATTCTAGATCCTCTTCGGTGCGCTCTCTGGTTAATAATTAGAGAAAATTTCAATGAGGCATATATGAGTACAGGTTAGATTCATACCAGTCTTGCGCCGGTGTTGTAGCTTGCCCGTGCACGGTCTAATTTCAGATGACGCTGTGCATATCACTAAGCTGATATCCAGGGTGTAAACACATAAATAATTACTTCACTGAGTCGAGTATTCCAAGAACATGACCCCAGAGGGTATCCAGTGATATCAAACTCAGTGTAAGTCCGCTGACCGGGGGAGGGTTCATAAAGCTATTCTTAGAGTTACGAACGACTTAAGAATGACTATGACTGGAACACGTTCTGATGTGCTATACTTATCACAATTTCAATAATTCAGCACAAAAATTCAGCACAAGATCACCAGTCCTTCTTAAGTTGTTCATAACTTTAAGAACAGCTTTATGAAAGTGAATAGTGAACAGTGAATAGCAATGGTTCCCTATCTTTTAATTTTTCTTTAAAAAAAAAATCATATATAATGGGTCAAGACAGTAGAGAACACACGAAGAATAGACTTTATAACCTACGGTTCTTACTAAGTTTGTCCCTGATGAGCACTACAAACAGGGAGCTTTCTTTCACATTTTCATCTCAATGGTATTTCAGTGGTAAGAAGAGCAAATTCAAACACTTCTGAAATATCATTTTGAATTGTTCCTTTGTAATATCCAAAGTTCCCATGTTAATGTACAATGTATGCTGATCTTAATTTTGATCAGTACTATTTTTTTTTTCCAAATTCTTTCATCCTGAGAGAAATGTTTTGCACAAAGAGGAAATATTCTACCTCTGATAAAGGTTGCAGTTCTCATCAGCTTCAGTCACATTCAGATAGTGGTCTAGAATAAAGCTACATGTAACTTCAAGGATACACTCACAGTTACGCATCGGAGGTACGAGGCGAGTATCTCCTTGGTTATGCACGGGGTGCAAGTGTTGCATGGTCTCTGTAGTTTCTGTAATTTTGTGATGAAATTGATTTTTTTGACAAGTGACAATGTCAATTTTGTCACAAAATTACAATTTTGTTGACGAAATAGCAATGAGACCAAATTTGACATTGTAACTTCTCAACAAAAAAACCCCCAATTTTGCCACTAAATTACAGATTTCGTGACTAAGGAGATGTCACAAGAGATGTCTCTGCGACCAGCTGCAGACTGGAAAGGGTGTCAAAAAAGAAAAAAAAAATGAACATGTTCGATTCTCTCGTGACTCCACTGAGACTCAGTTACATTTTTAGAGAGGTTGTGCAGACATCGCGGAGACGTCACGAAGACATCTCTGCCGCCACTCCGCGACCAGGGAGACTCGAGATGCCACACGGTCGCCAACTAGTCTCCAGCCCAATGAGATACCCAATTCACAGCATAATAGAGATAAAACCACCTGCATAAAAATGTGCATCAACTATCAAGTGCATTTAAAGGCCAAGTTTAATGGCCAGATTTACAATATTTCCATACAATGCCATCCTTTCATAATGACCTGCATTACTCTCTTTACAATATACGTGCCAAAATTGAAGTTAAAACGCAAGTGCACTTAAGGTGAAGTTTAATGGCCACTTTTTTCCAATTTCCACAAAGTGCCATAAGCTGATAATAATTCATGTTAGTATCATGTGGTGCTGGTAGTATTATGCGGTGCAGTATATGCCAAACTTGTCGTTCTGTGTGTTTGCCAGAGAGGACTTCTGTTTCTTTCCCATATTTTGTGAGTTCATTGAAAATGTGTAATTAATTGCAATGTTCAATATTTGTTTTATGATACTATCACATTGTTCTTCAAATGGAAACAAAAATAATAGTTTTTTTTTTTTCCATCTGAGACTTTTTAAAATTCTTAAAGAATATTTAATTTTCCATGAATCATATCATGCATGGAATAGTTTACTTCACAAGCATAATGATGGTAGAGTGATATACCCAACAAACAAGCATGAGTCTATTTTTGTCAAGACTCAATAATGGTTTGTGAAGGATGAACACAGCCTGGAACCCTCGGGACAGCTTTTCAATTTCATTTTGAATCAATATTTTCTGCATTCCTTTCCGAGCTTGTCCATTAAAAAAAAAAAAAAAAAAAATCAATACAAATAATTCATGCATTCTGTACATGATAACACTCCTGACTTTAATAGATATTGATACATGGGGCCAGGAATTATGATTGAAACACTCGGTGAGAGCACACTAAATATCTCGACAGTCAAATGAGAATCAACAAAATTTTGTTTTTTAAAAATACCCAATATCTGGTTTCAACTTGCCAGCAGACATAGCTATCATCGTCTTTCACATGAATAATGTCACAAGAATGAAAGCTTTGTCTGGGTTGGGTTATAAGAATGATGAGAAATCTAATCCATAACCTCATCAGGAGTCTCCTATATATTTCTCTTCTTGCTTGTGCATATCACATATATGATTACAACTGTGACCCATATTTGTTTTTTTTTTCCCTAGAAAATGTAGTGATCTGTATTAGACACCTTGAAATCTTATGAAAACACTTCAACAGATCAAAACCAGAAAAAAAAAATGTCTCAACATATGAAATATATGCATATGTTTGAATTATATAAACATATTCAATCTTATTTGTCATTTGATTGTAATGAATTACATTTCTAATGGCTATTCAGGCAAACCAATGTCTAGGTGATGTTTTGCCCCCTCCACACAAAATTACATGATTGCCATACACCCCACTTTAATCTACAGCAATACATCATATAGTGCCAGCAGTGGCTGTATTTGGCTAATCATTCTTGATCAACACAATATCCAAATGTATTCAATCATCCGTGAAGTGAAGAAAATGCCACCTCTCGATCAAAGTTTACGAGAAAAAATATATGAAATACAAACTAAAGGTTCTGAAGACCAGTGTGGATGTCATGGCGGTAAAGTTTGCATTTTACACAATCCATCTTATATCAATCTACTCATGTCGGGCTGGTGGGAAAATACCAGAGGCACAAAAACTGTCGCGTCTTTTGCCACCCTGCACTCTGAAGCCAATGTACACACTAGGAAATGAAATGTCTAATTACACCAACCGCTCCCTCGCACGAGCAAATCCTTGATGTCTATTGATTACAGTGAGGAATATCAATAAAGCTGGAGTCGATTGCCTTTATAAAGCCTCTGCGTCTGGTGGCACGACTCTTATGGTGACTCTGACCATAGCCCACTCCTAATTGAGATCATATGTCGCTAGCACTGCAAGCCTCATCTGATTAGGGGGAAATTAGATTTCTGGTTCAGTTCTCCCGACAATGACGAAGTGTAACACAATATTCGGCCGCAACTTTAGCATCATTTGATGAGCAAAATGAAACTGGGCAAATATATATCAATTTCATTGATTGTGGCAAAACTGTGGCTGATCAGACAGTGGTATTAATGAAATCTACACTAAACAATTTCTTTTCCCATCAGAAAAAAAAATGAGCAATCTGAAATCTGTTTCTAGTTCTCTTCTCTGACAGAACTTGTGATCATCACAATACTAACAAAGTTTCTCAACAGATGTTGATATATACCACAAGGACATTCCTCACTATTTCATATCATGGATACAAATCTAAAGTAATTTTTTTTTTTTTTGCAATTTTTCTTAAAAACTGACTATCTTTAATTGTTACAATGACTGTAAACTCACATTATTTTAATGTGATATTTGCTTAAGGAACTGTTTCTGTGATATGCATTTGCAATGCTACATTTTTTGTAATCCATGTTTCAAGATAATAAATCGTAGTGTAATACAGTTACATCCATGTTGTCATGAGTGATGATACATTGATCACTGAGCTCAGTTAAATTTATAGAGTACATGAATGCTACACTATGACAGTCGGAAGACTTTTCGGTAGTATTATTAACCTTCTTATCATTCATAGATACCATTTTCAATATCTCCATTATCATTATCATCACTATTCACTATCACTGTTATAAAACATCACCATATCCATCATTATCATCATCACATTGTTATCATTGTTATAATCAGGTAGCTAGCCTTTTTAATAACACTAACGTTGTTTCCATTTCCATTACATGTACAGACAGGATTATTCTGACTAATTTCTTTGTAGTCTTCTTTGTAAGATTCTTTACTCTGAACATGCTCATATAAAATTTATGATTTTTTTTTTTGACAAATAATAAAATGGTATATATTGGAAAGATATAGAAAAGAGACATGTCAAAAAAAAAATTCTCTCATTTTCAATGACTTGACACCATCTGCAGACACGCATCTTCATCGTCTGAGATGCGCGAAAATGAGAAGCGACATATTCGGCACGGTGACATTTATGGGGTGATACGATACGGCCCTGATACTGTTTTGGCAGATGGATTACTTACAATGTGCATTAACTCGTTTGGTTGGATGTGGTTGGCTGTCTACTTTCTGTGTACATTGTACACAATATTCATCTTGGGGCTTTTTTTTTTCTTTTCTCTCACCATCATAGTGGCAGACACATAGCAAATTCTTGAAGAGAACCTGTGTGTAGCCCTTAGGTGCAGAGTTGCCACTTGGTATAGCCTTTATAACTTTCCACTAAACTTCATGTGAAAGTGAGAAACGCAACAGCTGAACTATTGCGACCAACGTGAACGAATGAATGATATGGCAAAATTATTTTTATCAAGCAATTAATTATTCCCAAAGGCCAAGTGCAGCTTTCACTTCCATTACTACATAGACTATTCTTCCCTAGACAAAACAGCTTATTTGATACACCAGCTTCTAACTTTCAATGTATGAAGATCAATCAAAGGTTTACTGAGAAATAAGTAAAAAAAAAAAAAAAAAAAAAAAAAAACTGCCAGCAGAAATTGTACGCTGCTAATTTTGTCAGTCTTCTTATAATACACTTAAAGGAGGCACTTCTCTTTATCATTTCATAAGCTATCATAGTAGAAATATTTGCTCTCAGAAAATCATGTGCTGACTTCTGGCACACCCTTTATTCATGGGATAAGCCCTGAAGAATGAACTCAAGTCAGTAGAAGTGGTCTATTTTTTTCTCTTTTTTTTTCAGTTTTATACATAAAGGGGGCCAACTTCATCACTTGAATATCACAAGATTATAAGTTGAATATTGTTTATCGAATGTGTTTTGATGTCAAATGAGTACAGTTTTGTCGAAGACATCTTCCACTTCTATGCATACTGTATATAGTCACTTTCATCCTGCTATACCTTTTCATGACAGGAACCATACAATGAAGGATCATCAGACATATCAGCTTTAAAAACATTTGGACTGGTTTAGGGGTCTTTTTTCCCCTACAGTCTAACAGCATTGCCATTGCTACTATTATTCTCGTCATTTGGAGGGTTGAGTCGGGGAAAAACATTGGAGAATGGCCGGCAATTAAACTCATCGTGACTGAATGGACACTCATTAAGCGGGGTGAGAGTCTACTGATCCAGCAGCAATATGGCTAATCATCCACTCGAAAAAGAGGCACGCTAAAATTTTCACACCGCATCACCAGGCACCATCCCGTCGGGATTCGCCTCCATTTGAATCAATGATGAGATTTTTTTAGAAGCCAAGAATTTACATCTGGCACTGCATGACCATGCACTTCATAGAAACACACAACTCCTTCTCTCTGTGCCAAACACACATGCATATACACACACAAACACAACAACAGTGACACACACTTACTGGATTAAGCTCATAGTCACTGGATACCAACAGGCATTAATTGTTGAGTCAGATGAAACTGCCTATCGTTTGATTTCATACATGTTTGTCACAGCTAATGACTAATATCTCTACTGCACAATGCAATGTTATGAATCTAGTCCTTTCTATTAGCATACAAATGCACCACACTTTTCTTCTTGTGCAATGATATTTCAATGATGAGGCCTGTAGCCACTATAATAGCAAACATGCAGTTTATAAAACTTGGATATGAAATACAGTACTTGTGAACCTGAAATATTTCTCATGAAAGCAGTCCAATTAATTCTTGTATAAAGTTACCTTTTGTGCATTTGGTTTGCTCTGAGTAACTTGAAACATGATTGCTATCTAAATTTCCTCCAGATATGGTTTGAAATGAAATGTAAACTTGGCAGATGTGAAAAAAACAACAACAACAACCAAACAACACACACATACCAGAGAGCTACTTATACCTGAGTATATGTATGATCTACCTCACTATGCTGAATATAAATCCCTGTATCTAAGGTCCTAAGGATATTTTCCAAAGGTATGTGTTCTTTAGCAGCTAGCCCTAGCTAACAAGTATGTCACAGGGCAAAATTCTGGTAAATTAACACAATACACCAATGTCTCCGCCGTACACAATAACAGGAATGTCAAGCAGAGCACAACCCATGACAGTGCTTAAAATTCTCCTTGTAAAAGACTTTATCCTATTGTGCCAAATCATAATCACAAGTACATTAATCCCAAATAAGGACTGCGGACTAGACGCCAATACCTCGCACCCCTTTAAGAGCTAGCAGAAACTACCACAGTATTGTAAACTTGAATCGAAATGCATGTTTTGTGCGAGTGTATCCATGCAAAGTGCAGGTGGAAAAAAAAAAATCCCAACTACCTTGCACATCGTTCTTAAGAGTTTAATCGCATCTGCACAGAGGCCGACTCTAATTCAGTCATTTCCTCACCAGTAGTGCACTATTCGTGCAAAGGTTGAGTGGTTTTTGAAGGCCCCCTTTTTACTTCAGACCTGTCTTTCCCACATTTCACGGAGTAAGACCGAAAGGTGACAACACTAATCTTAATGTCCTCAGTCAGTAACAGCCTTCTAATTGATGTACCCTCTCTCCATGAATCCCCCTAAAATGGATTCACAAAAACTTGACAGTATAAAGCTTTAACCTCTCCTACTTTTATGATGGTGATTTTGCATTAGTACATTTTCACATGTGTATCAAATGTAAACATACGTGTAGTTATTCCTCATTATGAAATACAGAGTAAAAAATCTATCCTCAACAGATTTTCAAGTAAGTTTCCTTATTCTATTGGAGGTTGTAAGAAACATCAAATTGCAATACTTTCAATCTGTTCAGTCCTGATATGAACTTATTGCCAAGTATACTTCATAGTTATACCTGTATCTCTTCAACCTTGGCCATGACATAAACTTGAATATATTATGGAGCAAATCTTTTTTCTGGAAACTTTACATTGAAGCAGAAACACTCAAGTGGCCAGTTGACTAGAAACAGGGGAAGGTAATTTTGAATTGATTCATATGAATAACAAGGTCTTTTTCTCACCACAAAAACTATGAATCCACATGAAAAAAAAAAAAGTGCTTGCTGTACAGAGAATATTGTGTCGCTTACAAATATAACATTTTTTCCCAGTGACATCACCATAAAAATATATTTATGAAAAAAAAAAATATAGCAACTACATCACCAACCTGATTACAGTTGGGGGCCCCATCTGCAATATCTGCCAAATTTGATAATAGTGAGTGAAGGAAGTCCACAGATTTGATTGCTTGTTTCATTTATGGAGTTAGAATTGACTTCTGTCAAAAACTTGTGGGCAGAATGATTACTTCCGATCAATATTTCAGAGTAGAAATTGATTCTCCAAGCAGGATGTTTCACTGGGTGAAGTGTTAGAATGTCACAGGGAGAAAAGGCGAGTCAACCGCTCATATAAATTTCATCTAGCACAAATTCAGTGCAGCAAATGTGGTCTTCTGCTCAAAGTCAATATTGGTTTCTAGCATATGACAAAGTCATAGACAATCTTGTGAAGGTCATAACCACCAATAAACTGAAACTGACAGCAGCAAGTGTCAAAATAGATTGCATTTCTGTATACATATTTGAGTGTCATGTGTTTCTAGGTCAAACAAGGAGGATGGCCACCAACATGGCTACCAAAAATCTTGAAAATCTCAAAACCCTCAAGGATGCAAGAGCTGCATCAGCCAAATTCAGATTCAGCACCCTCAAAATAGGTTCAACTCAACAATTTATTTTTAATTTATTCACCATTTATACATAAATTCTTTTAATGGAATTTTAATTTTTGGTGGCCATCTTGGATATCTTATCTCAAAACCCTCATGGATGGAAAAGTTGCATCATCTAGATTCGGAGTCAGCACTCTTGAAATAGGGTAAAATATCTATAAAAAACGAAACAAAACAAAACATCAGGCAGATGGTAAAACAAGGTTAGGCCCAAAATCTGTTTTTGGCATTCAGACTATACATGTAGTACAGTCACAAGTTGGAAAATTTGAGTTTCAGTCAGCAAGAACTTGAGATATCTGCTCAGTTAGATTGCTGCTGATTGTCGACATTGTGTCATAATATATCATTGCGCAAGCCAAAGCATGGTTCCATCACGAGCATGTACATGACTGTATTGAGTTATTGTATCCTGGCTATGTAAAAGTTCCATTACATGACATTCTACTGCACAAAACATAAACACGTATGCTAAACACATGATCACCCCTGTGCATATTGTACAGCTGGGATAACGCTGATGGATTTTCGTTATCATTGCTATTTTTAATGTCTATGCGTAGCACGGAGGAGAGGAATCATGAACTTGATAACTTGATAACATCATCATTATTAAGGCAGGTGTAAACATGCTCTCATCATGGCAGTTGTGATTATCACACATTACTTTTTCAAAAACTCATTTTGCACGACAAAAAGCATACCAAATATGCTAAAAGCATACTAGCTTTGATACCTAGCAGGTTTGGTAAGCTACGATGTGATATCTGGGCTCATGGGACAAAAAAAAAAATGAAATAGAAGCTCTCACAGATAATTCCCCGACCCCCCTGGAAAAAATTCAGATTCACCAAACATCCCCAGAACCTGGGGCACCTAAGCCCTCAATTTCTTCCCAAATATAATCTGATATTCAAAACACTGTAACACAATCATCATAGACTGAATAAGATTACAGAAATTTTGGGCAATTCGTGTTGATTTTTTTTGGAAGCCTAATTTACGAAATCCTCCAGGTGCCTAAAATAAACTTATGGTAAAAAGGTCAGAAGTCAAAGCGAAGGTTTATAGAAAGAAGAACATAAAAAGAAAGTGGATTGCCATGCTTGATATAATGAAAGGCTGGGATGGAAATTTTGAGGGTGCAAAGCCGACGAGTAGACTTAAAGGGCCTCACAAGGAGTCAATGAAACTTATTTCTCCTACAAACAACAGCTTATCTCCTCAATGAAAATTTAACACCTATATGCTCTTCTAATCAAAGCCATTAAGATTAAAGGTATTGTTTACCATTGGGAGCAGTGATTTCAAAGATTAGAGTTATCACCTTTTATGCACATGTGTAGGTCAATTGTATCACAAAACATCCTACCATATAAAAATTTCGAAAATTAAGCCTCAAGTATTACATGGAGATATCCCTATTTTTGTCAATAAACCATAACTGTAGATGGTTTATTCTTGAAACAATTTATTACACCTACTGTTCACATTATGAACATTTAACAATACTTAACACTGATTTATTGACTAACATTCTCTGTTGTTTCTATCCCTAACTTACTTTTTAAAACTATTTTGAAGCACTGAAGCTGGGTTTTTATTTCAGCTTCAAATGGTGAATAATGCCTTTAAGCCTGATAAGAAAATCACGCAAAAAATCAGGTCTGGCTTTTCCTTGTCAATACAGATTTATATGTTTGATATGTGTATGTGTGTACACGTATGTGTGTACATTTGTACAAAAACTGTTGAAATAGATGGCAGACTAAAATTTGCAAGCACTTAAAATCAAATTGACAATGCAACATTGTAGAACTAACGGAGCTCAGAATATTACACAAAATTCCTAACACAATTTTCGATTTGTAAGCCCAGTACTAAAGATAGAAGGAAACATAACATGACTTCACACTATGTGCCCCTTTCTATACAAAAACCACCAACACTGTCAGTCATTGCCATGGAGGATGACCCCAATCCAATCCATTGTTTACAAAACAATAAGGGATGGATCGTTCCTCAACCTTTGCAGGTTTCCCTTCACAGACAGTCGAACAATACCGAACATATTTCTCATAATTCCAGTCACGTCTCATTTATGCATTTATGCATTGAATGCATTGATCCACGTGCTCAACCAGTCACCGTCCCATCTTGTCCCCCCCCCCCTCTCCTGTGCCATGTTTCCCCACCCCACCCCCCCCCCCCCCCCCATGTGTCATCATTTGACAGCAACATTAGGATACCATTCTTACGACATATTGGCTTTATGGAATGGCCACGCTGAGGCAATTGAAAGGGAGAGAGAAATAGATGGACAGATTGAGAGAGAGAGAGAGAGAGAGAGGGGGTGAACACACACAATCCATGTAATATGAGTCACCCGCACTCCCAACTCACTGGTATATAAATACAGTAGTCATTTCCCCTTCTTTTCTTTTCACACACAAGCTTCTGTGAGGCCTTATGTAGCATCCATTCATCAACCTACTTGAAGATGGGTAGTGTAAGAAACCGGTAGATAAGATGCCCCATAGATAGAAGATAGACATTACACATTGTACACATTTACGGCTGGCTGAAGAAGACGTTGTGGAAATTGGCATCCCAAACACAGAAAATTTAGTGGCAGATATGTCTCTCGGTAACGCTGTATCGTACAACAGGTTGGAAGTCCCTTCTTTCTTGGTAATGGTTGAGGTAAAATATTTCCTCAGCTGCAAATACAGGTTGTGTGTCTGATTCATATATGACACTATGATGTACGATGGAATAATGCAACATACTACATGTATATCTACTCTGTCTAAGATGTTAAACCAAAATGAATGAAATTGGACAGTTAAAGGGACTGTACAGTACTGGTTGAGGTGGGGATTCATGTTTTGAACATTCCTAAGTGAGATAATGAAAAGCCTCTTATGAAATATGAAAGAGCATGTAATTTTAAGAAGGATTGAACGTTTATTTGATGAAAATTGGTTTTCAAATGGCTGAGATATCCAAAAAAGTGCTAATAATAAAAGGCGACATGCCACAACTTTATTAGGATCTCTTTGTTTCACCTTGTTTTTGGATATCTCAGCCATTTCAAAACTGATTTTCATCGAATAAACTTTTGATACCCCTTAGAACTGCATGCTCTTTGACATCTCATAGAGTGGTTTCTGAATATCTCGCAAAACGTTAAAAGCTAAATCCTCACCTCGACCAGAACTGTACACACCCTTTAAAAGTTGGTTCGTTTGGACAAATTATCATTCAAAATTCAAAAGGGTGATTATGAAGGTAGATGTAGGTAAGTTCAACTTACACACTCTAGTGTGTCATTCTTGCTGTTGCAATGAGTAGCAGTAGTAACTATGGATGCACTGTATCATAAAAATTAGTTCTAACAGAGTTCTGTACCATTTGGACACATCTCGGTCCTTATTGGAAAACATACAGCTTGACAGCATTTTGTCTCCTGCCTGGCAGAAGGGCCCTAAGGCTTGCACACTATTGAAAAAAAGAAAGAAAGAAAATAATACAAAAACTGATGGTTACATTATGTGAAAGAGCTTACAAAACTCTGTCAAATTATGTCACAAACCAAAATTTGATTTGATTTTGGGGTTGAAATTTCGTGCCAGGGCACTTCTGACAGGCAGCCGATGAAATGATGGCTAACTGATGGCAGTGAATTTACCATTTAAAATTCGACTATATTTGTAGCTGAGCATTAAGGGGCTTTTTTTATGATTAACCATTGATTGGAAATTGTTTTGTTGTTGTTTTCAGGGGTTGAACCATGAAGGAACAACTGTTTGTACCTCCATGGTTGAACTGAGGGACTGTTGAACAAATTACATTTACATGGCATCATTATGCACCTGTATTGGTGCCCCGTCAATTCTTGGCTGTGTGACATTTGCTGTAGACTTGGCTATACATGCCATATGTGGTAAACAGATATTTGCTTGAATGAATTGCATCAAATCTTTCCAACTACCACACAAAGTCATGCAATTTCCACAATCTAAATGACTGTTGATAGTGGTGGTAAGATTTTGTTTTCATATACGGGTGTGTGTGTGTGTGTGGGGGGGGGGGGGGGTGGTGGGAGATAATACAATTCTGTCCGCATGGAACGCTCTTTTTCACAAAGGTGTTCTTTCCTTCCCCAATGCTTTCAGCTTCCTCTACCCCTCTCTTTCTCAATTAGAAAACAACAACATCAAAATGGTCCAAACATGTAAATGAGCCCCTCATGACTTCATGCATTGTGAACTCGTCTGAAAAGCTAATCCCTTGCAAACTAGGAGAAACCATGAATGTGTGACATCAGTTCACTGAATGGGATTGTACCACTCAATAGTACAGTGAACATAGAGATGGGGGGGGGGGGGGGGGGGGGGAGTACTATGTATGAACAGGTTCCGGCTTCACAACCATTCTTTAAAAGTAAATTCCTATGATTAAATAAGTCATCCGTCACTTATAGACAATGTATAAAAGTACATGCAAAAATGCCTTCACAACAAGCCATTATGAAAACACGAGGGGTGACAGACTTGGAGAAAAAGAGGCCTTGTACAGAGCCTGTGTACCCTGAATGTCAAAAACTGCATCTGAAACACCTAGAATGGCTTCTGGGATGCTATTGAAATATTGGCATTCACAATGCCCAGCATAATATGCTCAGTATTCCCCCCCCCCCCCAAAAAAAAAAACAAAACAAAACAAAACAAAACAAAACAGAACCCCCCACCAAAAAAAAAAAAAAAAAAAAACAACAACATATATTTTGACAATTTAGCACTCTGAAAGAACATCAATGCTTGTGTATTGTCATCAGCACTACTATAAAAGGTTCATTTCAAGGTATGAGACTTTGACACTTGAACTCTTTGTGCCCTACAATGTAAAAACCCTGCGTGCCACATTCTGCCGAGACTGCAATGCTTGAGCGCTTCTGGAAAACATTCTGTTTTTCAAAGCCAAGCAACTTTGTATAGAAGCGTCAATGCTAGACATGCAGGTACAGCGAAGTTGTAGAGAAAATTGCAAGCATCGCCTTGATGGTAACGACGAAGCTATGGATATATTTCTTGCAAATGGCCAGTATTCAAAACTTAACCCTAAAACAGATTGCAAAATTATATTCATGTTCATAACTACACATAAATTTGCACTTTCATAAATTAGGTCTGGGAGGTATGACATTTACAAAGACAAAACCTCGACGGAATACAGTTGAACCTCTATTATCCGGCCTCCCTTTATCCGGATCTCTCTATTATCCGGACGCAATCTCGCCGTGATTTTGCCCAACTCCTTGAGAACTCCTACACAAACACACATGAATTACATATTACTTTCAACATGATTAACATACATTACATCAAATTTCCTTCCAAATTGCTTACCCTCAGACATTTTAACATCCCCAAACATCCCCAAATGTAACAATGAAAAGGTTGCAGTATACACATTACTACATGTGGTACTACAATGGGCTACATCAGTACATGTGTATGTATGTACATGTATAAAGCATTGAGTCTCCCGTATCCGGCCAAATCCCTTATCCGGATGAGCCCCGGTCCCGACTTGTCCGGATACGAGAGGTTCAACTGTATCAGCATTTACTCGAAAAATCCCTTTGGCACACAGTCACCATGCATCGCAAGATAGACGCGCGAGGAACGGAATCACGTGGGAAGCTTTTAATGTACTGTGGTATATTGCGATAAATTTATTGATCTGTTTATGCAAAACTGTGCATTTGAGCAAGATTATATGCAAAGTTGGCAAGCTGTTGACTGAAAGAGGCGTGTGAACGAAGCACACAAAAAGATAAAAAGATAACAAAAGATCCTCAGCCTGCCCTCCAAGTTTCCGCACGCAAAATATCACTTAAGGACATCAGCTATCATGTGAAATTCACATGATGACAGTCCAATTGTTCTGATGGAGAGCTATATCCACATCCATACAATGTTTTCTTTGCCGTTCAATGTTTCAAAATGCTTGGCACACCAGGGCAGATAACTTTCAATAAAACAAAGCTTCAGCTGTATCTACATGTACTGTGTACAACTTTTAAGAGAAGTGATAGTGACATCAATACTAGCACAATATTACTGTGTTCATAATAGAGTTGGGTTTTTTGCATGTGCAGGTACAACATAGTGAGCTATCCCTGACAATGGCTCCTGACATATTCATGCAAGACTTTGTGTATATGTTGAGGCTGCTTTGTCCAGAAATTCTCATATATATATGTCAAGTTCTGCAAATGTGTTACAAAATGAGGGCTGCAACAATAAATCTCGACAGTTTGCAAATTATTGAATTACATGTATGCACAGACAAAAGCACGAAAGGCACTGCTGCATAAAAGTCTGGTTTCTTGATGTCTAAATCTATTACTAGCGCCACCACTATGTAACATGACATGCAGATACAATAAATCTGTACACGGATACATTTCTTATTCTCACACAATAGAGAAGGCTTAACAATGCACTATCGATGTCATATCACATGGATGTTTGATAATATAATAGGCTAGTCTTTACACAGCCTGCACAGATTCTACAGGGTTTTCCAGAAACTGGGGGTTGGAGGGAGAGTAGAGGTTAATCAATAACCTACATTCTGATAGCATTGAATGCTTTTGAAGTTTAGGATGAAAACTGCTATATAGAAGATAAAAACAGATGCCCCATTTTATTGCATTTCATGTGTGTGGACATAACTTCAATAAATCATCATGCTACAAACTTAACCCGTTGAAAATGGTTTGATTTGGCTACAACACGTATTTCCCATAGAAGCTTGCCCGAGTATACACGGGACTCGTCCTCAACGGGTTAAGAACATCAAACTACCCCTGTAAAAGGAAGAAGTACAGATAATACTTGAAGGTCCTTTAATTTCTGAATGTTTCTCCTCTCTTTGGGTTGCACTGAAAGTAGACAGGGTAGTAGGTTTACAAAAGGAGAAATAGGATTTGAATAATTGATAAATTTTAGATAACCCTGCACATCCAATACTGTGATATGTTTTCTTGCATGGAAGTCTGCGACAAGTTTCAAAATCAATCAATAGATGCTGTCTCAGGCCCATAATAATCTTATGTAAGTCATGATAACCTCTTAACCCACTGACTACTAGTCCTGGGTATAGTAGGGCAAGAGTTTATGGAAATGCGTGTTGTAGCAAAATCAGCCTGTCCTCAATGGGTCATAATATAGTATTTGAACGTAATGGGAGGAGGGGTGGCACCACAGACGAGGTATTCTCTTTGAACTTCAAACTTATGAATCCGATACAGCTTTCATCTCAGGATCACAAAGGAAACGGGTCTAGGGCAATTACCCCCTGGGCAATTACCCCGGACCCTCCCCCTGGCCCTAATCCTAATACTAATCCTAATCCTGAACCTAAACATAACCCTAACACCAACTCCTAACTCTACACCTAACCCTAACCCTAATCTTTACTCTAACCTTACCATTAACCAGTATTTAACCGGGGGTAATTGCCTGGATACGAAAGGAAACATCTACCTCATAGCAAAGCAATTGCACAACATTGCAAGAATCCACAGCGCAATTGACTTAAAACATTCATGATAGCTGTAACCATTTGAAAAATCAACCCAAAGTGAGATAGACTAGTCTGCTATCTCTGTATTAAAACATATTGAAACTAAATATAGTGCACAAAGGAAAGCTACTTCTTTGAATGACAAAGTGTGACTACTACATAAAGGAACTATCAGTATCGCAACATGGAAGTATATGTACAGCATGATTTACCTGCTTCTGTGTACTTGAGTCCATGGTTCGCGTCGTCCGCAATTGGTTTGGGCGGGGGCCAGATGGGGGAGAGTTTCCCGGGAGAGGTGGACAGCGAGCTAGAGCCCGTGGACAGGGAGCCGGTGGAGACCTGGTTGTCATGACTCCAGCAGTACATGGCATCCACCTTGAAGGAGGATGAGGAGGAGGAAGAGGAGGAAGGAAGATGCACAGTCGATCACATGGGGAAATGGATTCCACGATATTATAGCATCACTCGGGGAGCAAGATTGTTCCTCCCCAACGAGCCATTCTACTCCACCAGCTCAAGTCACCGAACAAAGGCATTCCACGGCCACCTGTACAGTCATGCTAAACATCCGCCAGTTTTGTCGCATCAAACCATTTATAAATTCCAATATATCCTTCTGGCAAAGGTGGATTTAAATACACAGGTCTACAATTGTACATCTAGATTCAATTAGGCCACATCCTGACAAAGTTCTTTGCAAGCAACAATGTAGCAAATTAACCTAGAATTCTAAAACTACATTAAATTGCAAGATACGTGCAGATTAGACTCACCATTAGCACAATAAACTACTGTCATGACAGACACCGTGTCTCTGTGTGTCTGCACGCCTCAAATACCAAACTATTCTAATTGTTGACGATCAAAAACCTATTGTCCTTCATGGCTTATGCATCGGTTGCTAATCACAAAAATGCTGTTTGTTCTAGAAGTCAAAAAATGTGACATACTCGACAAGGTACACAAAATCAGAATACTTCCACAATTTTAATATTTTTTTCTATTGCACAAAAAAAAAGTAATAGATCTGAAGAAACACAACACTTCACATTACACACAAAACAGTAAAGACTGAAAACATAACTAACTAATAACATCAAACAAAATATGCACAGTTGTTCCCATTCATCAGCACCCCCTCCTCTGCACCCACCCCCACCCCCCCCCAAAAAAAAAAAGTATTAGTAATATTATCAAGGGCAGGGAGTAAGAATCTTTCAGATGACAACAAATACACAAAGAAATTACACCTTAACTGAACCAAAATTCAAACAGAAAATTCTCTCGGACTGTAAGACTGCCTACACCCCATCTACGGCGAGTCAACGCCAGTCTGATGAAACCTACAGACAGTAGACGAAAGCTCACGCAAGGTAAATAGTTTTCTTTGGTCGTGTACAAACAAAATTTCGCCTTAATTAGAAAATTCCTCTTGCCCTGTGAGCATCACTCATGAAGGATCTGACGGATCTCCACTGGCATGAAGCAAATCAATAAAAGCTCATCATTTTTTATTTTTGATTTCCTTTCCACATAGTATCAAGAAAACACAGGCAAAATACAAATAAACAAAAACAAACAAATGCACAGTACGATGACCGTATTGCCTACAAAAATCAAATGTTGTTGCCAACTGTCATACGACACAAGAAATAAAAAATGTTGGCACACCAAGGGAAAAGAGAAAATACGAGCCATACTTTGAACACATCCGTCCCCGAGTTCTCCTCAAGTGGTTGTAGAATACCAATGTCTAGCAGGCTTGAGCAGAGCCTAAGGACGGCTGACTGGGCCTCCGGGTTGTACGCTGGGCTCATCATCCGCTCCTCCTCCGCAGAACCCGACGGGGTCGCCGTCGAGAAGGAAGACGAAGCCGTGCACAGCCAATCGACGAGACGCCGGCCTGGGAGGAGAAAAGAGAACGCAAACATGGGGCACGAAATATTAAAAATCGAGTAAAGTGTGCAAAGGGAAATCCTGTCATAATAACAGAAATTGCTATACTTATGCATCATCATCCATTTCATTACTCCTTTAAACAGTAGAAATATCACACAAACTCTGGTTCAAAGATGGAATCCCTGGCCTTTACAGATTTAGGCTACAATGTATCATGGTGTTCTGAAGAATTCATTACCAGTTATGCTGCTTCATGTAAATATCAACAGAACATTCTGCTAACTCACTAAATCCTGATAAGACCTGCTTTGGAAGAATTAAGAAATTTCACTAGTGTGCAGTCTGAATATAATTTATACAAACATGTGACAGGAAGCATTATGTGGCAAAAAAAAAAATTCAAGGACTTGAACGCAACTGGATAAACTCATCTTTGGCATTAATTCCTGAGGTCTTGATAAGCTTAGGCAAATGAAATCCGAACACCTGTGTCACGTTTCATGCATAGAGTTGGTTAATGATCTGAAATACTGAACATGAGATATATTATATGGAAGTTGTTTTTTTTTAGAACACTGTGTGTGTGTGTGTGTGTGAGGGTGTGTGTGTGTGTGTGTGTGTGTGTGTGTGTGTGTATGATTTGTAGGACACTCAAATCCCATCCAAGTCACCCTAAAGTCTGTCTTTTAATGAGTCATTCTAGGTGTCCTCACTCAACTATATTTGGCACTTAAATTATTCATATTCAATTTAGGTCCAAATCAGCATGAAAATGAAATATTCAGTTCCAAGATTAAAAAATAAAAAAATTGAAAGAGACATACACTGACTGAAGAAGGAAAAAATGAGGGACTCGGAAAGAGACAATGATGGAAAATGGAAATACAGTATTGTAAGTTTCAGACAAAGAAAAATGAAAAAAAAAAACAGGAACAGAGAGAATGAGAGATAATTCATGAAGAAAAAATTATCGAAGTAAGGTGGAAAGATATGGAATGGGAAATGGGAATGTAGAGGAAGGAAGGATGCATGTGAAAATATGTGTGCATAATATGTGGTTGCACATAAATACATACACATACTATCACACCTCTGTCCAAAATCCCACTAAAGCAGGGGAATATCCACACTGAAAATATGTTGATGCAGATTTGCGGGATATTCTACTCCCGTAATGTGTCTTCCTCGACCCCAAACAGCCAGGGTTACAATCATGTCATGTGCAAAGTCCCCTGTACATGCTGGGCTCCTGAGAAACCCACACAGAATGTGGAACTGCATGACCTCACGTCTAAGGGGGATTAATGAAGGTTCTCTCCCACGTAGTGTAAGTCTTTTTTTATTTCATTTTATTTTTTTCTTGGGGGGGGGGGAGGGGGAGGGGGAGGGGGAGGGAGGCTCCCCCTTTTTTTCTTCTGCCTGACAGTACATCAACAGCCATGAATTATGGCATTCCAATTCCGGGGAAGGTACTGAAGATGCTAGCAATTGAGAAATCACACATGATGAGGGTGGCATGGGCCCCCATCCCCCTCATCTCCCCCCCCCCTAAAGACTTCTTGAGTGTATCATACTGAAAAATGATGCATGGTTTTTCATTCGGGGAGCATAATAATGCGCATGGTCCATATCAATCACTGAGGGCACACAGAATCAATACTCAGTTCCAGGAAGGATGTCTCCACAGCCCCTGCTGATGTGCAGAGCTCTTTTAAACCATGATAAGAATGCATGTTAACGCAATCTGTCTGACAATGAATGATTGATTATAATCCTAATAAAAACATACACTGGTACATGTAACCCAAGATTCTGTAGACCCATCAAAAGTTACCAAATCATAAAAGCACAATAAGGACCATGGAATATTGGACACTATCAGGTGAAACTGTAAGTTTTCCAAAATCAAAGTAATTACATTTTATGTAATTCTTGTAGTTTTGATTCATTGGAGAAAATTGACACGCATGTGTAAACATAGTCCATATACATGTAAGTCTATGTCAGGCAATAAATTATCAAAGAATGGCAGTACAGATAAACCTCTACACAATTGTCATGGCAGTGGTAGAACTCACTATTTTTTATTGATATGTGGTCAATGAAGAAGCACTAAAAGTATCAAATTAGTGTCAAATTACACACCGCCACTGACATGACTGTCATGTTACCAAGGCCTGGAGCGTTGCCAGGATTCGTTTTCATGTCAGATTTCATCTCCACCAAAGTGCAGGCCCCCTCTCCCCTCATGACACACAATATCTGCATGGCTCTTTCCATTTTGTTCAAGTTTTTGTGCAGTCAACTGTAAGCGCGGTTTCAGACTTGCAGTTGCAATAGAACATGTTTGTAATCACTAACCCTACGACACACTCACTAAGACGGAGTACAGTTATTAAGTATTCAGACGCTGAAACAAATATTGACAATTGTGAAAAAAAAATTGATGTAACAGGGGCAGTGGAACGTTTTTCATGGTGGTGGTGGTGGTGGGGGGGGGGGGAGGCTGTGGGACCAAGGAGGGGGTCAATGTCAATGGTACCTTCCCCCTACCCTGCCCCCTCCCCCTCCCCCATCCCCAACAAGTACAAATGATTGATTTCCATTTTATTTGCCCTTCATAAGGCAAAAAAGGTCATTTTTTTTTTGATAGGTCATATGATCTTTAGTTAATACCGGTTGCTCAAATCAACTTCATTGTCAAGATTGATAAATTGAGATAATGATGTTATTGTATTTGTATCTATTACTGCAGCAGGTTTGTGAAAAGTATGTCCAGTCATGAATTACACTTGTACGACTATTAACAGCATATATGTACAATATGTTGTATTTGGGCCACATGGACAAAGCTTCCCATTTTATCTTTATCATATACAGGCTTGTACATGTAGGCCTAATGTGTAAACCGTGTTCGGAGGTATTCTGGTCTACAGATCATTTGTTGGCTGTAGTATGCATGCAGGGCAGTGGCCATAGTACTTCTTTCATTGTGAGCAAAGAGCTACGTAACAGCAAATATCTACAAAGCAATATTTGCGGGTAAACAGGTACATGTAGCCATATTTTCTACTGACACAATTTACAAATTCACATTCTAACACATTTTTACATTTCTGTAACAATTACAGTTTTGTAGCTGCTGTTAGCCTCTTCTCTCAGACATACATGTACAGTGTAGGCTCTGTTTATCATCTTTACGGAAATCATGTTTGAAACACTTTTCAATATCCACTATCAAAGGCATTGCAAAAGCCTTTTGGATTGCGTTTTTCGGGTGGTTGCATTCAGTTTTTTTGAAACCTTAATTCTATGCCAGAAGTGAGTTGACAAACACACGCATAAATTGTCAAAAGCATCAATGATATAAACTAAAGCCTACTACCGCAGCTATACATGATATCATACATGGGTGGTTGAGGTACATGTACATGTACAATATAATGCATTTTTCCCCTTGGATTGATGTACAGTTACACAAACGTGAAATGAAAAGGGCTCAATCCAACGGCTTTGGCACTAGTTATTCTGCCATCAGCATTTATTTGTTAAAAAAACAAAGAGCGATTGCATCTCCTCTCTCAAAAAGAACCCGAAAAGATTTCTTTCCCACAAAGCAAAATCAGCTTGAACTATCGGAATACTGCACAAACCAATATCTACACCTGGACGGATATTTCATGCATGGTAGAATAGATGAATAACAAGATTACATTCTCCCAAAAACCTTCCTTAAAGGGACCTTCCTTTATTAAGGGGACACACTATGAAGAATTGTAGCTCAAGCAAAAAGCCATTCTACATATAGTTGACTTTAAAAACTCATGATGGATAAGTTCCAGATAAAGTTCCATCAGGATTGCACAAAAATATATTGAAAGTATCAAGAATTTTGAGTTTGACATGATTGTGTAAGTTTAGTCAAGATTTCGTACATTTCTGAGTGTACAGGTGGTGACATCATTGTCTCTCATAATTTGATAGGTTTTTACATTTAAATTTTATGAAACCATTGTCATGTCAACAATTCAGCAGAAGTCGCACCCTCTTCCTTTGTACAGAGTCAATATTGCTAGACTGCTAAATGCTGAAATCTAGAAAAAAAAATTATGTACAGTAGGCACGCATAATTTCCAAATAATGTGGTATTTTCCTATTAAGATTTATGGTATTAAATCTTAATTGGATAATGCCACACATTTTCATTTTCTATGGGTCAAACACATGAAAATCAGAAACATTTTCTAAGAAAATAAGTACACTATGAATGTATTTTACTTCAAAAAATTGGGTTGTTATCTCCAATTTGATGGCAGTTCCATAACGATACACCAATATTTGAGTATTTAATGTGATCCATGCTTGAAATTAATGCAGCAGAGTAATAGGTCATAGCATGGTTGGCATGCAATTCAAAGGCTCATTACCTTTAATATTGTGATTCCTTTTCTACTGTGCATTCAGCACGTGTGTAGAGGTTGGAAAGGCCTTATACGTGTTAAAATGTGTCCATAATAGGCTTACCAGACCACGTAAACCCGAAAAGCCATTAGCAAAAGAACTCTGTAAATGCACGGACCGTAGAGATGATACAGTTGTATCTCAAGCTCTATTCTGTGAAGCAAAGGGATGATGTTCAATGTAAGGTCTTGCATTTTGGGTAACAAACTGGCAGAGTTCTAATCATACACTTGTATCTTCAAATGTCTTTTCTGTCATGATGGTTCTTTGCATTCTGCCAAGAGTCTTCCACGTGGTTATCAGTGGCATGATTTTGGTCATCCAAAGATCATTGCAAAACCACCTCTCCCTGAAGCATTAAAACACCAATGGGAATGACAGCCTGCACACGTTATCATTGCAATTGCTTCATAGATTACGCGCATCGTGCTGTATCCTATCCTAGCCTGATCATGCGCACGAAAACTGAAGCATGACGCATGCATTCATATGCTGCAACGTACTCCAAATGTATGCACAACACAGGGTTGAAGTTATGCATGAATGCTATTTCCCTCGAGGTCTGGACATTGTGTGTTAAGCCTTTCTTCTTCTTCTTTTTTTTTTTTTTTCTTCCAGGATTGAATCACTTGATTGTCAATTTTGGCTTAATAAAAACCACAATACTCTGAAAAATACATTATTCTATGAACTTCTGCCTCTCCAACCTCATACAAACACTGTACAACCCATTCACTTTAAAGGGATGGTACAGTATTGGTGGAGATGAAAATTGCGCTTTTAAATTTTTGCGAAATACCAAGAAAACACTTATGATATAACAAGTAGTACAGAGCATACCATTTTAAGAGGAATTCAAAGTTTATTTGATAAAAATCGGGTTTGGAATGACTGAAACATCCAAAAACAAAGTAAAACAAAACGATCATAATAAAGTGTGGGTCCTACACTTCATTAGAATTGCTCTTTTTTTGGATATCTCAGCCATTTCAAAACCAATTTTCATCAAATAAACATTTAATTCCTCATAGAATGACATGCTCTTTCATATTTCATAAGAGGTTTCTCATTACCTCACCAAAAAATTAGAAACCTGAAATTAGGTCTCAACCAAAACTATATGATCCCTTTAACTGCATTCTATGGTCAGGCTTGATACAAAGTAATTTCATATTCCTGTGTCTTATGATGATGCATCAGAATGTGGATCTGCACTGCCCGGAGATTGGCGAATTGGGTTGACGTTTTCTGACTCAGAAAATGAGCTTAAGACTTTACGAGATCAATCCTCACTGTTAAACTCCAGGTCAACTTGCAAGAGCTGGCTTGTAATGAAAGGTTTTGGAGGCATGCCAGCTCATACAATATCAGACGGATGAAGATATGTTTGGAAAAAAAAAAGAAGAAGAAGTCATTTCGCAACTATCCCAGATATAGTGCTACAGTAGGAACACATCAGTGAAGTTTGAGGGAAAATCTGACAATCCCTTCAAATGTTATGTGTAATATGGAAAACAACATAAAGAAAATATAGAGAATATTTAGAATATTTTCCCTTTTCTACCATAATGAAAGAGCACTTAACTTTAATAACTCTTTCAGAAAGCAGGGGGAGTGATATTACACATTTGCTGCATGTACGTCACTAACAAGTTAAGGAAATGTGCACTTTTCATGAGGAACAAAATTTTGTGCAATTCTTTTAGTTCACATTTTCTTTATACCGCTGTACACTTGGTATACGATGTCACAAGCTGTAGCCAGTCTTTTCATTCAGTGATGCCTGCACCAAATCTTTTCAATGGATTGTCAGATTTTCCTCAAACTTCGCTGTCAATGTGTTCTACTAAGATATTGCTGCATTCAATCAATCAAGTATACTATATGTGCCATATACATACTTAGCGTGTCTATATTTTCACATATCGGGACTTCCCGACGATTTCGCGATTGGTTGAATTCGCGATCTTGGAGTACTGTATTGAACGGAGAAATGTAGGCCTAGACTTAGATGTGCACATCACATTCATATCGGGATCAGAGTCATTATTTCGTGTGTCTTTAATTTTGCAAATTATAGCATCTGACTTCCGAAATTTGTGAAAATACAGACCTTGCAAAAAATTCGGTATAATGTTATACAGCATTCAGGTTTCATTCCTAACATGAAAAACATAATATAAAAAAACGCAAAATACAAAGCCAATTTCTTCTCAACTCAGACTGGTAAAGACTTAGAGCTATAACCTCATATATTTCACTTCATATGCACTTATCTATATCATGCCATATCAACATCATGTGCAGATGTAGTATGCACATCAGGAAAAAAAAGAGAAACGTAAATTCCTAAAGAATTAATTCAAAGAGAAGGAGGATTATACACACGTTTGAGCAAAGCACATCTCTACTTTAATACAGCACAATCAAATGTGTGATTCCCACAAAAAACAGGCTGGTAGAAGTTAGACTAGTACATTGTATCCAATATCTCACATTCCAAACTTCTATCATCATTTTTGCCATTCATCCAGCCAATTCAACTGGCATCTGGGGATTTTCTAACATCTATGGGACATAGAATGTTCAGTCAAGAGACAGACTGTTAATTCTTCCTCAGTAAAGTGCATTCACACCGGTCAGAGAATAGTTGGGCACCAATTAGGGCCTAAGGAGTGGGGCATTCTCCAGCCTAACAAGTAAGAAATCAATCGACTTCATATGATAGCAGTGTGTTGCCTCCGTGTGAAAGAAAGCAGATGAATGAACCTCAAGATAGTTATGTCCAGTCCTCTTCTATTCACTACAATTTTCACCGAGTTTCACAGAGTTTCTTGTCACTACTGTACATTCTGCACTTGCTCAAAGTTTTGGAACTTAAATCAAGATTTAGATTTTTTATTGCCACAAAGTGTAGAATGCTTTTGCTTACAGTGCGGGCTTACACTACAAGATATCTATCTTAAAGTAAAGATTTGTCATTATGATCAATGAAAGCTCTTTGTCACATGTAACTGAATTTTCCAGGATTGGTTTAAATAATGTACAATCAAATCACATGTTTCAAATTATAGAATGCCTCGTTTCAGCCTGCCTTGTTCTAAAGAACCAACTGTACCTTGTTATGACCTACCTTGTTATAAATTGCCTGCCTTTCTACAGCCTCTCATGCCTGTCTTGTGATAGCTCGCCTTGCTACTGTCTGCCTTATATATATAGCACGCTCTATGCAGGTTGTGAAAGTTAGCAACTTTGATTATAACTACCAGCATATATTTTCATAACTGTCATACCTTGTGACGTTTGCCTATTAAGATGACAGGGCACAGCAAAATATGTTTTCCAACTTTACCAATAGAGCAAGTGGGTAAGTAATTGATATACAGTGTACTTAACAGGTGCAGTATGAGTGAGGTACCCTTATATCTGTATGATTTTTTTTTTTGGTTATCTTTGTGACCCTGAACAAACTGACAAGTGTGTATGAAGCATTATTGACCATTAAATGTACTGTATTAACTCCACTTTTTTTTTAAATGATTTTCTTCTGTAAAACATATTTCTTTGTGGCTATGTGTGTGTGCTTGTCTATAATATATACATTTCACAGATGAGACAAAGGATTACATGTAATTATGTGGCAACCACAGGATTGATTTTTATGCATCTTTCGAGCAACAATTTTTCATCACTTGCGTAAAACGATTGTTACATGCTAGAAAGAGATTTATCACTCTATTGGAACCATTTTTAATAATTTATGCTTTCAACTGTTACATGATGCCTAGGGAAACTACTGAAATAAAATTTTACGTGAACACTTTGGTGTTCTGACACCAATTGCTGCCATCAGCCAACATTTCATGAAAATGACAGTCTTACAAAGGCGATTACACTTACAAAGTTCCATGCCGTGAATGTTTCTGCTTTTACAGTACAGTACTGTAAAATGAGGAATATTCGCGTGCATTTTAATTTCGTGGATTCACAAAATTAAAATATGCGTGAAAGTCCTTGTCTACACTATATGCATTGAATGCCAGTGGCAATTTGTGAAAATATCATGCCGAAAAAAAAGGCCGTCGGCTCCAATTCGCGAAAAATTCATGCCGGGAATATATCATGTTATACAGTAATCACAACAAAGTAAAGTCTATTCTACTGACAAAGAAATAATGGCATTACAAGTGTAGGTGTTATATTCTTTCACAGAAAGATGAAATCATTCACGTACTGCTCTTCTGAATATGGATCTTACCTGTGAAGTTGGACTGGTCTTTGAAGTTAATCCTGAAGTCCAGCTTGGTCTGCTTCTCCTTGGCTGCAGCATAAGCAGATGGCTCTCGGGCAGGCATCGGTGACCTACTTCCACCTGGAGATCGCAGCCAGGGTTGTCCGACTGGGCCGAGGGTTGGAATGTCAGGAGACCTTTCCATGGATCGCCTTCGCATTTTACGGGCCTCAGGCTCCTTGCTGTACGGTGAGGCGTCAAACTTGAAGAGTGTCTGAGGTCTCTTGAGGGTTATCTCTGGATGCGGGAAGCTGTGGGATGCGCTCTTCCACAGACTCTTTTCCCCGCGCTCGTTGGGCGTCGTGGCCTGCTGACTGGGTGGTGGAGGGGGAGGGTGAGCCGGCATTGAGCTGGAAAATGAACGTATCGCTTCGTTTGAGGAAGACAGGTCTGGCAATGATGGGAAAGACAGCGAGAAGTTTGGAAGCTCCGGAGTTGCATTTGACTTGGTTGGCTTGGGAGGGATGTTCTCTGAGGACAATTGTTTGTCATGTTCGGCTGCGGTACTTTGGTCTTTGGATTGTTGTTGCGGTCCATTGTTGTTGATTGAACTGGGATACATAGAGAAGCGTTGATGTGGTGGCGGCAACATGGACTCGGCATTTTTCAAATTCTGCTTCAGTGTGAAGCTGACGTCACCCTCTACTGATTCCCGCCAGGAGTGACGATCCACTGTTACCCCCTCTTTCAGGGTATGCCAGGAGGAAGCCTGGCCCTCAGTATCTGGTGTGAAGAGTTCCTGGTCAGGTGTCTCATGGTGTACCTCACCAAGCTGAGACTCACAGTCAAAGAACTCTATGTCGCTGGGTGTATTATCGTGAAAAGCATCACTTGATCGCTCTCTGAGCGGTAGCGAACCTGGAGGTAGGAGTCGGGACCCAATAGAGAAATAGTCCAATCCTCCATTAGGCTTGCTGCCTCCTTCAAAGGTCACTTGTGATCCAGAAACATCATCTACAATGATTGGGGGACTCTCATCCTGGTAAGCTGGATTGTACTTCACATGATAGTGCTCACATAACGAAGTAGGATTCGAGGTACTGGAAGATTCCCCTGGTGTTGAGATATCCATTCCATCCATTTTGCCAGCATGATTGTCCCCTTGAAGTGATGATGCCAACTCCTCTGGGCTCAGGGCAGGGAGCTCCACCTTCCAAAACTTCAGAGGAGAAAACAGGTCACTGACCCCTGGGTTGCCATCACAACTTGGAAATCCATCGGAGCTCTTGCGGGATGTGCCACTCAAATCACCATCAGACCTTCCTTGCCCATTTCGCTGCATTCCTCTGGTATTTGCTCCAATTCCTTGGGCACCATTTGTGATGTCTTTACAAAGACTGGGATTAGAAGTCGTTCTTCTCTGAAGAACATGATCAGGGATTGGCTTCGCTGAGCTAGTGTCAGACTTTCGTCTTTTCATCGACTTGCCAGATCCATTTTTACTGTACGATAGTTCATACACACACACAACCTCTTCAATGGTTTCTGTGCGAACTGCTTGCATCCTGTTGACGAGACCCCCATTGCCGACTCCTCCCCTTTCGTTTGTGGGGGAGGTCACATGATTTCCTTTGCTCCTCCTTTCCATTTCTTTCTTCTTCTTTTTCTTCTTCTTCTTAATGGGGGTGGTTACATTGCTACTGCCAGCAGTTCCATTATTGACATCACTGTCACAATTATCTTGCTTGACCTTCAATATATTTCCTTGAAAGGATGCAATTCCGGTTGAGTTCACACCATTGATATGATCCGTAATCCAATCTGCGTGAGATGGTGCATGTCCTATATGTGAAAAATGTGAACCCACTGAAGTATGTCACCCAAGGATTTTTCTCACAAACTGCTAGTGCACCACCTTCACTGCAAATGAGTGACAATGTCACATACATGTAGTGTCAAAACACATGCTCCTCCAGAAAACAGCAACACAGCTGCTGACTTGCGGCTTCCAGTCTCTCACAATGTTACTGTGTACATGTATCAGGATGACTGAGTGGAGCCATCAACATGGTCAGCACCCCACTCCCTCACTGCTTTCGTGATTCACAAAGGACGCCTCAGCTACCCAGCT
This sequence comes from Diadema setosum, assembly GCA_033980235.1. Taxonomy (NCBI): domain Eukaryota; kingdom Metazoa; phylum Echinodermata; class Echinoidea; order Diadematoida; family Diadematidae; genus Diadema; species Diadema setosum. The sequence continues at coordinate 13,963,049 of CM067059.1, read as the reverse complement.
ACTGCACTACCTTCGCCACCATTCATGAATGTCTGGTCAATAATCCACCATTCTTTTTGATCCTGGTAAAACCACATCAGGGACCAAAATGTAATATCAATAAGGAACTGACACTGCTAAGTCCAACAAAAGGTAAATGTAGACTGGATGCATTTTAAACTGTGAATTCTTGCTAAAATTTCCACTGCGAGTTGGGTAACCAGAAGAAAAAAATCATATATTCATGAGCTTTAATGGCACAAAGTCTCTGTTTGCCGTGCAAAGAATGTGCTGCCGGTGATTAAGTAAGCACGGAATGAAAATGTTGCCGCTCCTTTGTCTGCCCTAACTCTTGGCTTGCATGACATCATGGGGCAGGAATTCTGCAGAAAGAAAGAGATGAAAAAGGACAAAAAAAGGGTTTGATTGATGAAATGTGCTACATTGTATAAACAACCTGAAGAACTGCACCATGGTAACAGATCAAAAAAATACATGTAGTTATGTTTAATATGAGTTTTTCTGCATACCTGGATTATATTATTTCATGGTTAAAAGATTTCCACAATGCATCTTTCTGCATTTGTCACAGTTCATTAGACTGATGGATAACTGTACCTGTATGTTTCATCATTTTTATGAGCCAAAAATGTTTAAATTTCACATAATTTAAAGCTTTCTTGAAAAGCTCTAAGGCTTCTTCAAGGCTAAGTATAATCTGATTTATTTGAAAGAAATTGTACTTGTCTACCATGCCATGCAAATGCTGCTGACATTTCTGGAGAGACCAAATGTAATCGATCCCATTATTCTGAGAACAGATTATTTCAGCTTTCAATTTTATGTCTGGCAACAGCAAAGTCAAAACTGCACATACAAGTTGTACAGCATTCAAATCAAATGCTCATGTTCTATGACATGGAGCTGGCACTGATAATAGTTAAATACACAACACACAAAACTTATTGGCTTTATTGCAACAATTTATGTGCTAACAGGGTGCTGGAAAATCATGTCACGAATCAACACGCTTCAGGGGAACATTTTATTATCGGTAATAATGTGAAGCATTTACTACTGTGCCAACAAATGACATAAAATGAGGCTACACCTTGGTTTAATGCATTTAAAAAATTGAAGCTAAAGTATTGTTACAGATAGTTATTAGACTTAAAAAATAAAAGGTTTTCTTCTTCTATGCCACTGCTGATGGGAAGGCAATACCATCCGCCCAAGAGAAAGGAATGCATGCGCGAGTCCAAACCATACATCCACTGTTTGGCTTGATTAGGTTCCGTTGACACAAACACCCACACACGTGGAACTGGGGCTATCCAAACTATTTGACTGCACATTTCAGAGTTCTGAATTTACTGGGAAATTCCATTCTTTTGTGTCCAAACCCCTGTCCCTCTCCACGGGAGCGTTAATGGCGTCTGCCCCGCCAACAAAGGCTCCACAGAGTGTGCAGTGCGGTAGTCCTCAGTCCAGCCTCCTTCTTCCTTTGATGGTGACCTCGTGGTAAAGCCTGGTAGCCAATACATTCAGGCACAGGCAACTGTGACTCAGCCCTTAGTGACAAGTTTTCAGTCCTAGGATTTTCCCAGGGTGCTAGTACCCTATACTGAATGCTGTGTACAAAACTGTCTGAGTGGGTGGTTGGTGTAGCTTTTGGGTCTTACTACAAGACCAGTGCATTTTCTTACAAAAACTTCTTGAAAACTTGATTGCAAAACATTCCACAAGCTATGAGGATGTACAAAAATATAATGATGCTTGTATGTTTGAAAACTAATGAATCTGTATCTGACAACTTGCTGAACATATCATGACATTACTGGCAAGCCAACAAGTTCCCTTTCCTGTTGTAGCCATAAAACACATTGATGCAGCATAGTCAGCCTGCACAATTAGATGACTACAGAAAAAAAAGATAACGATAAAAGAACAAGAGTTGGTATTCGTAAATTTCGATGCTGAAAGGATACTTTTCTGTGTCACAGTTGACATCAAATATGCCAGTAATGGTACCATTTCAAAGAAAATTATAATCTTTCCTTTCAATTGGCAAGCATCATTCATTGAGGATCCAAGAAGGCATCCATTGTGCTACCAAAATTTAAAGGACAAGTTCACCTTCATTGACATAAGGATTGAGAGAATGTAGCAATATCAATAGAACACATCATTGAAAGTTTGAGGAAAATCGGACAATCCGTTCAAAAGTTATGAATTTTTGAAGTTTTTGTGCAGTCACCGCTGGATGAGAAGACTACTGCAGTGTGTGATGTCACATGCGTACAACAATATAAGGAAAATATAAAGAGATTTTCACAAAATTTCATCTTTTGGAAAAAGTACACATTCCCTTGACTCGTTACTGACATATGTTATGGGTAATATTATTCCCATTGCCTTTAGATAGAGGCAAGTCAGGTGCTCTTTTATTATGCGAAAAAAGTGAAAATAAGTTGAATTTTCTTTACCTTTTTTTTATACTGTTGTACTCATATGACATCACAAGCCTCATCAGTAGTCTCCTCATCCAGCCGTTCCAACACAAAAATTCTAAAAATTCATAACTTTTGCATCGATTGTCCAATTTTCCTCAAACTTTCACTGATGTGTTCTACTAATATTGCTGCATTCTCTCAATCCTTATGTTTATGAAGGTGAACTTGTCCTTTAAGTCCTAAATCTATCCCGGAGAAAACAACTGTGGGAAAAAAAAAGGAGTTTGAAGCATCTTGTGCACTTACGGAGCTTAAAGGTAGGGGATATCTTTTACAGACCTCCCAAAATGCAGCAAAACATTAAATATGAACCTCAGGGGACTTGTTTAGGCCACTGCTGAGAAATTTGGAAGTCAACAGTTATCTACAATTTGAATAATGCACAAAACTCAACTACTCAGTAGTTCTGTGTGTCAGCCACACTTAAGCCTTTTTGTTGCAGTCTTCTGTATTTTTTTTATCTATAAACACAAATCTAAAAGTATAAGAGCTGATGTAATAGCATATAGAGTGTGTGGCAAGAATGTATATAGAAATGTTTTTAAGTTTTGATGAACTTTCTTCACAAAATATACATGATGGACACATATGCAGTGCATGGGTCTGCAAAGGTAGCCTAGCAATGTACTGGAATTTACGATGAGCCCCGAAAAAAATTCAATTCAAAATCTAACGGTCAATAAAAATGTACTAAACGTTACCTTCCACTTTCAATACTTTATGGGAGTTTCTAAAATGAAACTCTCTTCAACATACCACTGTATTTATACAACTCTTCATTTAAGGCATGCAAATGGGATTCCCTACCTTTTAACGAGGAGAAATGTAACAAATAAGATCAGTGCAACAATAATACAATGGGAAGAGGTATTTTGAGTATGCCCACAAGATACGACATGCTCCACTCATCCAGTGTTTGCTGTCCTTCAAATGACCATTTAGACAAACTAAAACATGGGTCTGATTTCATCCGAGATATCTAAACAATCAACACATCTGCTACTTTCCTGCACAAATACTTTCTTTGGGGTAAACTCCTTCAAACTCCTGTGAACTCCTTCAAATACAGACTAGACAACTATTGGAAAGAATTACCATCAGATCTGTACAATGATGACCCTGAAGGATACTAACAGATGTCTTGAATCCTCTCTCTCCACACACACACCTTGCTAAAGAACCACTCATAATTGAAAGATTGATTCAAATGACCACCAATCGATCGATAAACAGGCCCAGACCTACTAGCATCGATGGATCAAAGTAAAGTAAGTAAATAATCCGTCACAATAATGAAGATGCAGTGATCTGTAAACAATCCAAACTTCAACTATTTGAGGTATGAGAGCCTTTCTACCTTTATACAATGTAAAGAATGTGCACAAAACTGAACGCATGACATTATTTGGCAGATGAAGATAATACATACTGTGTAAGTATGACTGTAAAGCCAGAAATTTTTGCAAATTTCACAAAGAGCGAACATTCACAAACGCAAAATGCACCCAAAAGTTTCATGCTGCGAATATTTCTGGTTTTTCACAACCTTCAAAACCTTGGATGCCTTTACATAAAAACAATATTAACTGGATGACAAATCTGTAAGACTTTTTATCTCTAATAACTCAGTATAAAACGTTTGCAATTTTGTCAATATAAAGGCTTGGAAAGCAGAACCTAGTCTAGAGCTTACTTGTACCACCTGAAATCAGTGTTTTCTACTGGATCATCTTCTAAAAACAGAGTAACAGCACAGATATACCAATTTTGAGGCCAGCCAAGCCCTGACTTTGGAGATATACATATGTACAATCACCAATATGTCTCAATTATCCATTTAAATGTGATCATACAGCTCTATAACTGAATGACTCCACTTACGGGTACAATGTGATACAATAAGTACATCGCCTACTTTTTGAAAATCTAGGAATGCCGAAAATAGCATTCCAAAGAGACATTTGTTTCTAAATTCTCACTTGGAATATTGGAATAAAATGCCAGTAGATTCCTTTTGCCATGCACATTGCCAATTGACCGTTGGGAGCATATTTTTTGGGCCAGCAAATATCCAAGGAAAGTATTAAAGATTAGATCATTTTGATTACTGGGGTCATATCAATCCACTAAAATTTGTAAACACAATTTAACACCTTTTGTAGAAATGTAAAATACCCACCTGTCACATAAATAGCTACGATTATTCTTTATCAGCATAAATATTGTTTGTAATACGTGTACTATACGTGTGTATCATTCAATATCAACACCATTATCATTTTAGTTGTAGTAGTACGGTACGGTAGCAGAAGTAGTAGTAGTAGGAGGAGGAGTATGAGTAACTATAGTTAGTGATGTCATCATCTTGAATTTCATTGAATATTTTCATTATCATTATGCATCAAATATCACCGAGATTCATTTGGAAGGAAATGTCTTCAATTTTCATCAAAATAAGACTAGCACTGCAGTTCTCCTTAACCAAAGCTATTCTTTGTGTGAGGCTGTTGTATTTTGAACTGATTTTCAGCCATTGCATTATTTAGAGATTATGGCATTTATACATTTATGGGACTAAACTATACCCTATTTTATGGATGAAAAAATCCAATTAAACAGAGTAGATCTACCAGATAAGACAACATTTGAATGTATGAATGATGATATAAATTTCAAAGAAGTGTAGTGATATTTACATGTACCGAAGAATATACTAAGTGATGAGTGATATCACATGAAGAATAATATCAGTCAAAGAGATGATTTTGCAAAATACAACTGGTGGTTTTTAATATTTCAAAAAGGCTTGTCTCCTTGTGGACCTTGTGCAGTCATAACCACATACCACTGCACCTTGACCTCAATGAATGACTAAACATACAAGTACTAATCACTCAATGAGAACGAGGTGTGGACACATGTGGATTGTGTACGAACTACGGAACATTCAATTTCAGGAACATAAGATCCCATTGGCCATTGCTCTGGCACTGCCTCTAGGCTAGGCTCCGGTTTTCCTTTCCTGCCTGCCGCATGACGATCGATCGATGCCACACTACTGGCATTAATAGGAGCACCTCTTTCCACATCCTATATACAGGTACTCCATCTGGCCCTCGATCTTCCATAAGCATGTAAACTTATCTACCATACAGACGGATTTCGTGAAATGAAATACCGGCACTAGAAACTTCTTCTAGTATGGGTAACTGTAGTGGTACTTGTGCAGTATTAATCATGTTAATATATTGTATCATGATCTTCTACCGCCCCAACGTAAACGAATTTGTTGGGAGCTTCCCTCATCTCATCAACAGGAAACGAGCAACATCTGGGTGAAAACAGATTCTAAATGGGGAAAAAACAACTCACCTCTTTTGATACCACATCTAGAGATGGGCGTGAATACCATAGAAATATTCCTTGTGTTTTTGTAAGGTAACAAAACGTCCATTCGCCTTGGAATTTACGCCGGTTATCTCGTGTGTGGGGTGAAAGGAACATCGATGGGCTCGCGGCGCCGCGAATGGGGGTACGCACTGATGAGGCCGATGCAGCTAGCCAAGCGGCAGGTCTCAGATGCTCGATGCATGCCTTGGCCTCTCAACGTGATTTATTTTCCGCGGAGTGAATGGGGATCTTTGGAGGAAACACCAACAGCGCCACTTGCGACAAACGCCTGCGCAGGCCTACTCTCGATCCGGCTCACGGAAAATCTGTTACCGTTGGTACGAGTACTAGTCACCGATTTCTATTTGTAATCCAGCTCCGTTGTGACTTGTAAAACACAAGCAAAACATAACTAAAAAAGGGAAAAATAAACAAACTTATATCCTACAGCTACAGTGTGGGCAGGGCTCGACATTAGTGGTGGCACGGTGGCCCTGGGGCCACTAAAAATTGATGTGGGTGCCACCGTCCAAATTAACAGGTCAACTTTTGGTGGCCGAATCAAACAACTGAAACTCAAAGCGGGTTTTTTTTTTTTTTTTTTTTTGAGCGAAGGGGAGGGGGGCACTATGGATATATATTTTTCTGAGAGAAAAAGTTAATGATCAGCAAAGTATCAAAAGTGCAGAAGAAACACATACAGTAGTTTTTGAACCTGGACACGTTCAGATTGTTGGAGCGAATAGTTGAACTTTATGCTAGCCAGATGGATCGAATTGACGTAGAAGTCAAAGAAGGGGAAGTGGTTCATTGAAAATAATGTTATAGGCAGGATAGCATCAAGATTCCTCCAAAGGCGATTTCTGAAAAGTCGTTGCCATAGCAACTATCGTGTGTTATAGGAAATGTGACTTTGAATGACCCAGCTGGTGATGCCGCAAATGAAGATTGAACTTGAAATAGACATTCTCAGAAACGTCTTTTGTGTTTTACATTATTTTGTTGCAAATACATGTATACGAAAGTTTTTGGAATTTAAAGTGTTACCATGCATGGCAACAGATAATTTCTTTCATTCCCATGACCTTGAACGATTTTGATTACATCATGAATGGATAACTCTTAGTCTTATATAAATTAAGTCACTTTTGTTACATTTGATACTTTATGAGAAAAAAAAAGTGTCATAAAAAATCGTTACCATGTTACAGAATGACTAGGGCTTTAATCACAACTGAAAGAGTAATCCTAAATCAATCAATTTATGAGCCTTTATTACATTTTAGTACTTTTTAATTGAATGAAAATATTGTTTTTATAGAAACAACCTGTTACCATGGTAACGGGAAAATACATCATGTATATCATCACTTGTTCATATAAAGGTTATGTGTATCATTTTGTGCACATTTGACTAATATTGCCACAGAAAGGGTTACTGGTAATTGCAATATCATTGTAATGAATAATTTCAAATCTATAAATTTAGCCACTTTTCTTACACACTCTAGTATGGTATGATTTGAAACATGATCCCCCCCCCCTAAAAAAAGAGACAAAAAAAAATAATTATCAAAGCAGGAGACAGACGTCAAATTTCAAAAGGGCTCAATATCCACATCTGCTAAGTAAGAACATGACGTCAGTCTATGTGTGCTGAAGTTGGTGCTTTTTGTTTTTTGTTTTTTTTTTCCCACTATACCTGCTGGATGGTATAGTTTTGGTCGAGATGGGGTTTCAGGTTTCCAACTTTTTTAAACTTCTTATGAAATATGAAAGAGCATACAATTCTAAGAGGATTTGAAAGTTTATTTGATAAAAATTATTTTTGAAATGACTGAGATATCCAAATTCAAAGAGGTCTTAATAAAGGATGGGACTCACTTTTTAATTAGGACCACTTTGTTTTACTTTTTTTTTTATATATCTCAGCCATTTCTTAACCAATTTTCATCAAATAAACTTTAGGTCTTATCATAGTTATATACTCAATATATATCTTACAAAGAGTTAGAATCTGATTCCCCCATCTCAACCAAAACTATGCTATCCCTTTAATATTAAGAGGGTCTTTACCATCTGTTTTTTTTTTTGTCGTTTGTTTGTTTGTTTGTTTGTTTGTGTGTTTTTTTTTTTTTTTTTTTGGGGGGGGGGTTAATAACTCCTTGCTTCTGAGATATTGACAACAACACACAAACACACACAAACGCAGAGAGAGGGAGAGATTCACTCGTTACCCAGTCCCTCATGTGCCTCTGCTTGTTGGCGTAATCCTTTATTGTTTGTATAGTGGTACGTCTTGTTTGATGTTTCATGCCGATTAATTATTATCATTTTTTTTTTCAATTTTGTCTATTTGAATCAACACAGGGCCGGCGCCGTGTTTCTAAAAGCGAGGGCCGGTTTATTATTTTTTAATGGTGCAACTTCTAAATTTCATCAGCTGACAAGAAAAAAAAAAAACAACAACAACAAACAACAAACAAACAAACAACTCAACCCCTTAACAACAACAAACAACAAACAAACAAACAACTCAAACCCTTAAGGGTTTGAGTTGTTTGTTTGTTTGTTGTTTTGTTGGACGGCAATTTTCTGGTTCAACTTCCTGGTTTTAATTGGCTTTGATAACAACAACAACAAGAACAACAACACAGCAACTGACCAACCCCCCCCCCCAAAAAAAAAAAAAAAACAAAAAGCAAAAAACAAACAAACAAAAAAATACAAAACAAAACTTAAGCACATTTTCCTGGTGCCACTTCCAGGCTAAAAAAAAAAAAAAAAAAAAAGAAAGGAAGTGGGGGCCGCAACTGGTTAAACCATCATGTATTTCTATATATGCCTACTATGCCAAAAAAAAAAAAAAAAATGACAGTAATAAGATGAAGGGGGGGGGGATCAAGCCCCCCACCTCCCGGTTGCGTCAGCCTGCAACTTACTTAGACTTAGACTTAGTTCCTCCTGTTCCTTGTGGAGCATTGGGCGGTAACAGTGGTCCTCCATTCTGCCCGGTTTGTTGCAATATCCTTTGCTTCATCCCAGCTTACTCCCATTGTTTGTAGATCCTTCATTACTGTTCTTTTCCAGGTGTTTGTGGGCCTTCCCCTTCTCCTCTTTCCACTTGCAGGCATCCATTCTAATGAAGTTTTGGCGTGTCTTTCATCCTTCATTCTCAGGGTGTGACCTAGCATCTTCAGTCTTTTTTCCCTTATAATAGCGCTGAGGTCTTTTTGATTACATCTCCATAATACTTCTTCATTTGTGATTTTGTCCTTCCATGTGATGTTCAGAATTTTTCTCAGACATCTTTGGTGGAACACATCTAATTTCTTGGCTTGCCTTGCTGTTATTTTCCATGTTTCACTTGCATAGACTGCCACTGGAATAACAAGGGAGCTATAAAGTGTGATTTTGCTGTCCAATGTGATATGTTTTGATCCCCACACCTTCTTGAGCCTCTGGAAAACAGATCTTGCTTTGCCCAGCCTACATGTGATGTCCAGTTCTGTATCCCCATTCTTGGATATGATGCTGCCTAGGTAGGTGAAGCTGGAAACTTCTTCTGCAGTTTGATGGTTCACCTGCAGATTCATAGGACGTTCGTCATGGATTGACATGACCTTGGTTTTTTCTGAGCTAACTCTGAGGCCCACCTTGGCCGCGGTCTCTGTGAGGCTATCTGTCATCTTTTGTAGGGATTGGGCTGTATCTCCCAGAAGAGCCAAGTCATCTGCGAAGTCCAAGTCTGTTAGGCGATTGTCATTCCACTTGACTCCAAAGGTTGCTTTGTTCATGACTTTCCGCATTACGAAGTCGATAGTGAGGAGAAAAAGCAGTGGCGATAGAATACAGCCCTGTCGAACTCCTGAGAAGATGTTGAAATGATCAGTGTAGCTGTTGTTTGTTCTGATGCAACAGCAAGAGTTGGCATACAAACTTTTGAAAATGTTGATGAATTTCTGTGGGATTCCATATATTCTTGCAATATTCCAGACTGTCTCTCTGTGTACGCTATCAAAAGCCTTCTTGAAATCCACAAAATTGATATATAACTCCATATTAAATTCAAGGCTCTGCTCAATAATGTTTCTCAGAGTTAAAATCTGCTCAGAACATGATCTCCCATTTCGAAAGCCTGCTTGTTCCTCCCTCAGCCTTGTGTCTACAGAGTCTTTTAGCCTGTTTAATAATACTGAGCAAAAGACTTTGCCTGGGACTGATAAAAGTGTGACACCTCTCCAATTATTGCAATTGCTTAAGTCACCTTTTTTTGGTAGCTTGACTATTACCCCTTTGCTCCAGTCCTCGGGCACTTGTTCTGCAGTCCAAATTTTACTGAATAGATGGGTGAGCTGTTTTGTTGTATCTTGCTGGCTATATTTCAGCAGCTCGGGGGAGATATTGTCTATTCCTGCAGCTTTGCCATTCTTAAGTGCTTTAATAGCTCTAAGTACTTCGGCTTCTGTTATCTGACCAGTGTCTAGGTCTAATGGCTCCATGACATCCTCCTCGCTGAAGTCAATGAGTGATGGTGGGTCTGGTTGGTTGAGGACCTCTTGGAAATGTTCCACCCATCTGGCATTCTGCTCTTCTTCTGAGGCAAGGGGTTTGCCCTCTTTGTTCTTAATTGGGATTGAGTTGGCGTTACCAGTGCCGCTCAGCTCTTTCAAAATTCTGTACAACGATCTTGAGTCATTTCTGTTGGCTGCTCTTTGGGCCTCTTGTGTTTTTCTCTGTAACCATGCTTTTTTGTCCCTCTTGCACTGTTTTTTCACCTTAACATCTAAATCTGAGTATATTTGTGCTTGTTGGTTCCTTTCTTGCTCTGTCTTTGACTGGTCTCTTTGGCTTTTAACTTGCTTTCTTTCATCTATGAGTTTCCAGGTGTCCTGTCTGATCCACTGTTGTCTTCTTGTCCCCCTTCTTTTGCCAATAATCTTTTCAGCAGCCTCGTTAATGCAAGTCTTTGTCTGGTGCCACTCTTCCTCAACATCTTCGGAGTGTTGAAGTACTGCAAAACGGTTGGCGAGTTCTAGTTTGAACTTTGTAGCAACCTCCGTATTTGCAAGGTTTTCCACAGCAATGGGTCTTAAAATGGCAGTGTTTCCCTCCTTCCTGCGCTTGAGTCGAAGACGCAGTGTTCCGACCAGTAGGTAGTGATCTGATCCCACATCACCACCTCTCCTTACTTTCACATCGGATAAAGATGACCTCCATCTACTGTTGATGCATATGTAATCAATTTCATTGAGAGTTTTTCCTCCTGGTGCTCGCCAAGTCTTCTTGTGGATGAGTTTGTGCTGGAAGTATGTGTTTCCAATGCTGAGGCCATTTGTAGTGCAGAATGATATGAAGCGTACACCATTGTCACTGTGGGTAGGTGCTGTTCCATGTGGACCGATGGTTTGTTCCAAGCCCTTCCTCTCCTTGCTGATTTGGGCGTTAAAATCTCCGATAAGGAGTTTTACATCATAACTGGGGGTGTGGTCTATAGCATCTTGAAGTTTTCCGTAAAATTCATCTTTTTCATCATCCTCAGAATTCTCTGTTGGTGCATATGCTTGTATGATGGTAGTTTTCCCATGTCTGCTACATAACCTTGCAGTAATGATTCTATGGTCTACTGGAGTCCATTCTATTAGGGCTCTACTAGCTTCTTTCCCTAATATAATGCCTACTCCATGCGTATGGATATTCTCATTCCCAGAATAGAGAACTGTTTTGTTTCCTTTAGCCATCTTCCCCTTTCCTGTCCATCTCATTTCACTAATGCCTAGTATTTCAAGTCCATAATTGTCCATTTCATTTAAGACTTGGTCTAGTTTGCCACATTGGAAGAGTGTTCTTACGTTCCATGTGCCAATCTTAGTAGATGTTTTGGCAGAGAGAATCAAACTTCTCGAGGAGTTGACTTCCTTTCGGCTTTGGTCAACTTCCGTCATTGACACTCCTAAGAGTGAGTTATCATCTCTTCGCCGGGTTTTCAATGAAGTTCCTTTTGCTGTTACCGTTTCTGTAGCGTCTTGTTTTTTTTACGAGGTTGGGTTGCTAGCCCAACGCTCAACCCTCCTCCTTTCTCATTCTGGGCTTGGGACCAGACAAAGGCGGAGTTTCAGCCTGCAACATGATGTGGTAAATCCTAAAAAAAAAAGAAAAAAAAAAAGCCTGCAACATGATGTGGTAAATCCTAAAAAAAGGGGGGGGGGGGAAATGGCAAAATATGATAGAGCAGAAACCTGCGAACATTACTTTCTATAGTGCAGTAAATAATCTTATCAAGGATTACACACTATAATATACAGTAGCAAACTGAAATAAAGGGGAAAAAAAAGAGATGAAAGAGAGAAAAAAAAAATGAAAGAACATAACTATAATATGTACAATAGAAGGGGGAAAAAATAAAAAAAAAAAGGAAGGCCCACTCCGTCGAGCCGGATTCGAACCAGCGACCTAAGGATGTCTATGAGTTATTTCTCTACAGTCCTCCGCTCTACCAACTGAGCTATCGACGGGTTAGCTGGCGATGGAGAGATTTGATACTTTATAAAGAGTTAGCTTGGTATACACAATGTACTGCGCTGCATGCGCAATGCATGCGTGCGGAGAGTGCAGCATTGTGTGTGTGTGTGTGTGTGTACGTGGGTGGAAGTCATATGATTGTTTTTGTATGGATCACAGCGCACGATACACAATATCATCCAGCTACCTATCACAACATTAACACACTCACTGCACAAGCACTGCATGCTATGCATTGTACGGTATCATAAAACGATGAACATCGAAGACGTTTCGCCGTTAATCATGATTATGTATTAAAAGTGAGTATTATACGTTGGTCATTCAAATTACATATTCCTTGAAACATTATCATGGCTTATCATCACAGGGACCATGGTGTGGATTTAGACCTTTTCCATTAAATGCGGAAGGCCGACAGGCGAGGGGGAGGGGACGTATCGCCTATCGACTCGAATAGAGGCAAGAAGTTGACGAACGTATATAGTCCCATGTACTTACTTCCATGTATGTTTGACATTATAGTTTTCATCTCAGAATAGAAATCAGCCCCTGTTTCTAATTTTAGGTTTATGACTTGTGTAGCAGGAAATCTAACGTACATACATATATTTCACTTGGCTTGACTTCATGACACTGCTATAGTCCCTCAATTTTGCAAATTTTTGCTTCTGGTGCAGTGGTGTTTACATCATTGGATTGTCATTCCACATTGTCTGACTCTGACATTATTTTTACATTGACATTGGACACTAAATTGACCGTGACTCATGTTGCAGTTGACTGAGACCAAGTTGATTGAGACGAGGTCAGTTGAGAGTTGTGTCAGTCATGTCAAACTCATTGATATTTGACTTGTGCACTAAAATTTGCATAAAAAATGGATTTAATACTGATGTTCAGTTCTTATAATTGCATAATATTAAGACCATAATCTAGAGTCTAGAGTTCTAGTCTCTTTGCGTGTAGATTCTAGATGTCGATATGATTATGAAAGGCAGTGTATACAACCACACGCGTGTGTCTTTACCATCCAGCCACACGAGTGTGGTTGTAGCCATGGCCCGAGTCGCTGGATACAGCCACACTCGTGTGTATTCAAATTTATGTACATATCCACACACACGGAACTTTATAGATTCTACTGTATTTCGCGTTGCGTAGCGGGGCCGTGTGCAAGTGTGTGGCCACATCAACACGCGATATGATGTACCACCGCAAAGTGATGAACCTACCTCCTAGATTAACCTCATTTAATATTATCTCGCCATCTAAACAAATTTACTTTGTTCATTTTAAACTTTATTCTCATTTTCTTTATTTGATAAAAGATGAATTTAAAATCAATAACAAAGTTACAATTGATTTTGGACTTTGATTCACGATTGATCATGCATCGCGTCGTTATTGAGACTTCAACTTCGTTCGTTCGGGTAGACGTTGTACTAGTACAGTTCGCAAATCGTGCACCTAGCGTACACAGGCAGCCGGCGCGCGGGTCCCTGCTGGGGCGGGTGGCACAACTGTGCTGGCTAGGCTGCAGCTGCGCTGAGTGATCGCTAGCACCCGAAGTCACGATGTAGGATCTACCACCAGCTGCAGTCTAGCGATGTCAATCCGAAGTCCCCCAATTTAGCGGCAGTTGTAACTTTGCTAAATGCTTAACCCATCGTATCAAGCAAACACGAGCAAAAAAAAAAAAATATTTGTAAGAAAACAATTTCAGAAGGTATGAAAATGAGGTTACTTTCATCGCTTTGCCAATAAGCTTGCTGTGTGGTGTTCATGTGCCTGACACGCACGGGTGCTGTTCGTTATTCCGAAGGTTCGATATTCCGAAGGTTCGTTATTCCGAAGGTTCGTTAATCCGAAACACGCAAATTCCCTATACCTAGAGGTTCGTTCATCCGAAAATGAAAAAAGGTTCGTTAATCCGAACAATTGTGGCGTTATTCCGAAGGTTCGTTATTCCGAAGATTTGTTCATCCGAAAATGAAATTCGGAAAAACGAACCTTCGGAATAAGGAATCTTCGGACTGAAGAGCCTTCGGAATAACAAACCTTCAGAATAACGAGCTGTAACCGACACGCACGCACGGCGATCATCTCCTCCGTGTGTGTAACGTGTAGATACTGTATGTACATTACACACGAGTGTGGCTGTATCCAGCGACTCGGGCCATGGCTACAACCACACTCATGTGGCTGGATGGTAAAGACACACGCGTGTGGACAAGTGGTTGTATACACTGCCATTTTATGAAAACAAAAATCTTACAAAAATTTAAATATTTATATTCTACATGTATGAATGTAAATTTATGTGCAGAATGCTGATCTATATCTATATTGAAAATGTGCTCAAAATTAATATGAGTTTTTTAATCAGTCTAAAGTTGTACTACTACTAGCCTTATTCCTATTACTACTAGTACTAAACAGTGCTACTGGCATACTGCATGCAGTATTTATTTAACAGTAAACACCTTATTTGTGTACTGGTATACGTGATGTCAGTTTTGCTACTCCTTTGCTTGTGAGCGTTTTTTGTTTTTTTGTTTTTTGTTTTTTTTTAAATTGTGCCACTCTTACAATTCTACATTATGATCAGCCTTACTAAAATGCTCATTGCTAGCTGTTTGCTATATGAACTACTCTGAGTTGTCCTTTTGCATCACTGGTTATTGTTAGGGGGACAGCAGCCCACAGCCTAGGGCAATGGCAATGTCTACAAAAGAGGGACGCTCACTGCCCTCGGAGCAGGTTGAACCAGTGGGGAACCATCCCTTTGGGAGGGAGGAGCAAGTTACCCGGCAACAGCTCCTGACGGCCTTCTTCAACCACCTGTACCTGGGACAGTGGGAGGTGGCATCGGCCTGTGCCGCATCACTCCAGCACCTGCAGGACAACCATGGTGGCTCCTCTGATGAGCCAGACATCCAAGCTGTGCTCAGATCCATTGTCAGACATCCCAGTGAAGTCAGGTACAGAATGTTTCATATTCTGTTGAATCAACCTCAGCTCTTTGTTTGATAGATTTCTGCAGCTGGTTCTGCCAAATGTTGATGATGCCTGTGGGGTTTATAATGAACGCTTGTCAAGAATACCTTCACTGTCAGCATCAATAATGCAAATAATTGGATTGTGCACAGTATTTCAAGGAGGGACGATATTGTGTGCTTGTGTTACCTGGACAGTCAAAATTCACACTTCAGTAATCAGATTTGCAATTTGCCTAGTTTTGTTTCCATTTATTTAATTTTCTACTGCAAGTTGTAATGTACAAAAAAGCAAAGCAAAGAAAAGAACAAACAATATAAAAATACATATTCTCAGTGCATCAAAATGTCATATAAACACAATTAATTGTGGAAAGGTAATAGTCATGGCTGTCATAAAGCAAACCAAAGCAACAACAACAGAAGAGTAATTGCAGTTGATTATTCATTGCAAAACATTTCATAGTAAATGTACTGAAGAAAAAGTAAGAAAAGATGTGAATGTGATAATTACCATAATACTTGAGACTTTAAATTACTATTCATTGTAATTCTCCATTATAGTACCCTTCAGTGGACACTATTGGTTTTGTTTGTTTGTTTTTTCAAATCAGTTTTTTATCATGTTGTGACTCTTTATGCAGTCTTTGGTCTGATAGCGTACCATCTCCACACCACCTGGCATGGTTAGCTGCACTCCACCTCAAGAGAGGGACCCAGCAGCAGCAGGTTTGAAACACACAACAAAAACTTATTTGTCATTTCTCTACTCTAAATGATGCTTCAATGCATTGTTGTTGCAGAGTTGAAATGCCTCTGGTTTGATGTACTGTATATTATATTTTGTATATTTCAAACTTTCATACTGGAATTCAAGCTGATGACCTATAAAAATTACCGGTAGTGCTTACATAATTTGCAAATTTATGTGCCTACTATCATATGTGAATTTGAACTCTTCTGTAGCTGTGTGTTTGATTCAAGATGTACAGATTGTTGTAAGTTTTGATTCATTTTGGTAGTTAATAGGAGATAATTGGTCTAGTCTGGTAGACCAGGAACAAACAAACAAACCAACAACAACATCAACAACAAGAACAAGGACAACAACAACAACAACGAATTTTCTCGTCAGCTCTGATTGAAGGCTATCACTACAGTTTGGTCAATGTTATTCAGAAAATTCCTCAACATCTTGACAATTTAAGAATGAACACCACCTCTTCACCACCCAATACAGTCACTGCAGCTGTGTCTGCCAGATGTGAAGATGCAATTGTTACCTCTGTAGTTTTGCACCAAAGTCTAGTTGACCAGATTGAACAAAAAATCACCTGAGGTTTCATCTTTATCAAACACCACTTGTTCTTTTTTTTTCATCAAGGTATTGTCAGCTGATGAGCTGCGTGGTGTTGAGTTTCGACTGCTTTTGTATCTTGCTGGATCCAACGCTCCCTCAACCATCCTACAGGTAAGGTCTTCTGTATGGGGAACTGCCAAGTGCATAGTATTAGAGTATTTACTCTCTGCATACAGGACATTTTGTTGTTTCTTGTGTTAGCATTTAAGTGTACTTTGTATGTTGTAGGCTGAAAAACCCTGCTAATATCTGCTATACAATTTTTATGCTTGTCCAGAAGGATAATAGCTCTTACAAATACAAGCAAATGCCCTCCACGATTCACCTTCATTGATATGATTTTGCAGTACAGGTATTATGTTTCCCAGATGAAACTCTGTTAACTGAGGTCAAATTCTTGATGTTTCACATTTTATAAAAAATGCAAATGTTTCAATATAAATAATCTAAAACAATATGCTGTGAACCCATTACAAAATGTGCCTTGAATAATTCATCATATTGAAAACATGACATCTGTCTAAATGTTTACAGTGCATATTAGTCAAATTGCCAGGATTTTAGTTTGATATTTTTCTTTACTAACTTTCTTTTCTTTTCTGCAGGAAATTCATGCCTACCATGAAATAGTCCAGCACCAGCCAAAGACAGGACAGAAATCAGTCATTCAAAGTGGATCACCATGGCGACCGCCTCGTCTGTCTCGGGCGAGCCTAGATCTCATCTCCTCAGCACTGGCGAAAGACGCCATGCTGGGTCACACCCTCATCCAACATCTCCTCCTTCAGGACCAACCTGCCTGTGCAGAGAACAACTGTTTGTTGTATCAGCTCTACATCAGCTGCCTTCAGGAATGTGTGACATCCCTGGACTCTATATGTGAGACTATGGCTGTGCACTCCCTGGACAGTAATACCGTCGACGAAAAAGTGCAATCCATTCACCATCTACTCAACTTCTTTGATCCACCGCCCTCAATATTGGTGTCTTTGCAGACCTCTGTGGAAAACGCCTTCACGAATTTGCTGCGACTTGCAAGGAGGCACCCCAAGGTGCTATGCCAAGCCACGCTGTCTGCAGTGTTGGTGGGGCGGGAGTCGGACGCTCTGCAGGAAGTTTTCTTGTTGGTCCAGTCGAAAGTGAGATGGGAATCTCTAGAGGGAGCCCTTGCCCAGTCCAAGCCGCAGCTGCTGCAGTACATGTGCCCGGAGCTGCGGATCTTCTTGTCGCTGTCATGTCTGAATGACAGAGAGGAGGCTTGGTGTAATCTCATTCACTGGGCGATAGAAAAGGGTCACCACATACTGGGCAACATTGTGGTGAGTTGCAAGGGATTGTTGACCTATTCATATATAATGTGTTGATAAACATTGCCTCTGTATAATTGCTAAATCTTGAAAAGATGACATTTACTAAAGTGCTTATAATCATGGTAAAAAATGTACATAATTTCAACAATTCGTTTGACATTTAGGTGCAATAAAAATAACTTGATGCAAGAATTGATTAATTTGAGTTAAAATGCAATACCTACTGCTGTAAGGGATACAAACTAACACTGGCTGCTGGGCAGAAGCTCGGTAGTCTATTGGATATGATGCCCGTAATCATTAGTAATCAGGAGTTCGTTGGTTCGAATCCAACGTGAGTAATCAGTATGTATGCCCATGATTTTTTCATCATGTCTGCTACTAAAACACTGAATAATCAGTGCTTATTTACATCGATGAAGGGCAATTCGTTGATTGGTTGCAAAGAAGCCTTTCGATGCTTCAGAGACTTGGGTGCCAAATCCAGTTCCATTATGTTGCTGTAAAGACACAGTCAGTGATTCTCCAAGTTCCATTCAAGTCTAATACCCTGAGTTTGATGTGTTATCAAATATCAAGATCTTTGTCTCAAATGATTCAGATGCCCGTGACAGTGTTGTTATCTATCATATATTTTCACTCCAGCAGGAAGAAGAAAAAGCTCAAAATTATATGTTCCTCTAAATACCTTGTGTCTGAATTTAGGAACTTAGTTCTTCTTAATTGCTCTTATTTGTCTTTGTTGGTACACCCAAGGATTTCTCCATGATCCTGATCCGGGAGAAGATGTATGCAGAGCTTGGCTCCTTGCTCCGGCCTGAGGAGCTCTCCCCCCTGAAACCGCTGGTCTTGCTCCTGGGTTGGAGCCACGTGGACAGCTGCTCTGCGGCCAACAGCCTCCTTGATGTCCTGTGGAGAAACCAGGTATGTAAGAACCGTCAGATGGAGAGGCATCCACCCATGATGATAGACGAGACAACTTCTGTAACTCATTTTCGTCACCAGGTCAACCCCTTCAGTTACAGTCCCAAATGCAGTCAGCTATAGAATGTGAAGGTGATATACATGTCATAGTATTCTGTTTTCTGAAGGGGATAATTTTGAGGAGCTGTTGCAACTCAGTGACCGCAGACTCTCAATCAAGAGATCCCTGGTTCAAGTCCCTGGCTGCAGCAGTTGCATGTCCCTCCGAGGGGATGCTGAGCCGTCGTCCATCCTGTGGTTATTTGTTTTCAAGCATTGTTTGTTTTCTCGAGCGACCATGTAAAACAGATCAATTCAATTCAATTTAGTGATGATGATCACCCTGTAATGGATCATCCAAACAGTGATATTTTGTTTGTCAATGATGAATTTTGTTTGTTGTGGTTATGTGACTATATGTTGAAGTTTTATTCATGTATTCTTTTTACAATGATCAGCCATCACCCAAAGAAGAAGATTTACTGCAGCAATCTTGCCAGAGGCTTCACAGTGATGTGCAACTCATCCAGTGGTGCTTGGACAAGGCCAGGTAAAAAATTGAGCCAAAGCAAATATGGAGAAGCTTCTCTCTGTGTTCATGAAAAGTGCAACAAAAAGAGCAAAATCAACAAGCAGAACAGCGACAGTTTCATTACAGTCCGACAAAACTGAATACTGTCATAGAATCTCACCATTTCACAAGTGTTTATTTACTTTGTTGCTGAAGTACTATAAATACAATACTGAACAGTCCATGACGTAATAGAGACACATAATTTGTCATGAAGTGGAATCTTGAAAGGGGTTTGCACCTGTTGAAGGGTTTAATCTGCAGGTCTGTGAGTGTTGCTTCCTTCACTTTGAAAGAAAGATTCAGTTCTAATTGCCAGACTCTTGGTAGACTTGAGAACCCATAACCAATGTCGTCAACAAATTATCAGGAGGCCAAATAAGGGGAGGGTATTGTGAACAGGGATTATTTGTGTAAACTTGATGGTACCACCCCGATATTGATACATTCACACAGGTTTGGATCTTAAAGTGAGTGTAGAGCTTTAATAGAAGGAGTCGATATCCACAGGTGTGTGTGTTTGTGTGTGTGTGTGTGTGTATGTGTGTGTGTGTGTATGTATAGATGTGTGTGTGTGTGTGTGTGTGTGTATGTGCAATTCTTACAATTTGACTGGCCCCACTAGCAAAGCCATTAAACATTTTTTTTTCTGCCCCCCCCCCCCCCAACTTGTATACTGGCATACAATGCTTGGGTTCCATTGTAGTAGCTTAGTGATACAATCGTACAGCACCCTGTAAATTCCTTTTTGATGAACAGAGCACCAAATTGTTCTACCTCTTTTTGACCACACAATAGCCTTTGATGATATCCAAGAATTGAATATTAAGAAGTAACAATATCTCAGTGCCTCACACATACAATCCCCATGGTATCAATTTTAAGCAAATAAGTTGTTTGTGTTGATGCAAAGTAGAATATGTACCTCTAAATTATCAGTACACAGTGAATATATCATCCATTCAGTACAGAAAACACATTGCATTTTCAATTTCTCTGACTGCTGGCATGTTCCACCCATCTGTATAGACTCTTGTTTGGACAAAACAAGAGTAAATGAAAATATGCACACGTTATTGCTCCTGTGAAATATACCATACTTTGCTTTATGTGTTGCTTCAGTGCAGAAGGTTAATCTCAATCTGCTGTTTGTGCATTTGTACACGTTCTGTTGTGTGAATCCTCCTCGCAAAAACATTTTGTATCCAACGTTTATCGCAAGTTTCAAGTTTGAAGTAATGGTTTGTTTCATATAAAAAGAACAATACATGATTTCCAGCCCAAGGGCTGAAATTATCATTTTACAATGTACAAATAAATAGAAATTAACAATTGTTAATAAGGTAACATTGAATTACAATGAGAATATTAAATTGCAATAAGAATATACATATCAAAGTAAGTAAATACAAATATGGGTGTAATTGGAAATATAAAGATGGACTGAAATAAAGCTGAAATGAAAAGTAAAACAAAAACAATTCTGTTATTAATCTAAAAATGAAAATATGAAAATATAAATATTACTAGAAATTGAGTAGATGTGTTGAATATGATATTTCATTTTTCCTGAATCAACCCATTTTGCATGATTAAACTTTGTGTAAAATTTAACACATGCACAAATTAAAAACATTTCTCTGTTTTGGTAACAGGCCCTTAATAGCAGAGTACGGTGGCGAGGCTGGTCTGGAGGCCAGGATCATGGCCTTGTTTCAAGGAGCCGATTTCCACTCAGTCCTCAGGTTGCTGCACCATTTTTCTTGCCTGTCCAAGTTGGATCCCAAAGATGTCTTCCACGTTCTCACATCACGACCTCAGCTTGGTAAGTTAGTGAAAAAAAATATTTTCATGAAGGATTAATTTTTGTTGATTTCGCAAATTACTGTTCAGCTGCAAATTTAACAGTACATAGAAATATTACACCAGATCTTGGTCGTATAAAGTGGCAAAGTGAATGGACAGGCCTCGGCTTCAAATTGTGAAAACGATATCTCACAAAATTTGTCTGTGACCTCGTTATCTGTGAAAATATCTGTACACACAAGTAACCACTTTTACAGTACTTCGCAGATGCTCAGTAGTCTATGGCATTGGTGTTTTTCATAGGAAGAGAAATTAACCTGTAGCGGGAAATTAGTTTTGACACTGGTCAAAGAAATCCATCCAGCAGATCAGTAAACTTTTGACAAGACTATGTTTTTAAGTTGTGATATTCTAAACTTCATTGAGTCCTTTTAGGTGGCTTTATGAAGAGACCTTAAAATTGCTGCCTTTGTGAATGGCTTTGATATTGCTTGTGTAAAACTCTGCATTTTTGCAAGGGTATTAAGACTGATATCTTTGTTATATTATGAACTTGTGTATCAGGCTTTAGTTAATATTTGTGATTGATAGCTGCCCTCACGATATTTGGCAGGGCACACTTGTACATGAAGCATCATCCATGACAATAATATTAGATGCTGATTGCTGCCAGCTGAGCATACTTGCTACAGGAATCTTATCATTTGATTTAACACAAGAGACATTCAGAGACATTTAAATATCTGAGTGAGAGGTTTTATGGTGTCATTTTTACAGGAGAGCAAACTAACGGACTAAGGTGTTCTCACTTCAGCTTTAAAGTTGTTGATGATATAGAACCATGTGTACATGTTTATATATGAACCATATTCCATTGATCAATACTTCACTGCCTTCACTGGTTGATATCATATGGATGAATAAGGACTTACGCTGTATTTGAAAGTAGAATGGCTTTTTAATCTCATTCTATTTCAGAATCCTCTCCTGTGAATGGAGGTGAAAAGAAGACTGTGAGATTTGCAAGCGAGGAGGATGAGGCCTCCCTCAAGCAAATCATGTGTGAACAGAAGCGAGACAGTGCCATCTACACCAGCTTTCTCATCGTACAGAATGTCATGTTGGCCGTAGTGTACAGCGCCTGCCAACCTCCATCAAATGATGCCGTGGCGACAGAAACCTCGGCGCCTAATGCGGAGAGACCTGTTCCATCAGTTCAGGTGCTGGAAGGGAGTGAGGAGAGTTTGACAAACGGCAGCAGTAGCAAATCATTAGATGCTGCCGCAGAAGATGAGCCCCAGCATTCCAACTGTCAAAGAGTTGGAGGAGGCAAGGAGACTGTCGTCGGGGAGTCCTGGGAGACGGCTGTTGTGGACCGGTTGAAAACTGCTAAGGAGCAACTAGCAGGGCTCAATCCACTGACATACCGTGTGGAGATCCTCGAGGATCTCTTCTCTCTTCTGTTCGCCCGCTCCGAGGACATCTACCGGCCCGAGCTGGAGGCCCTGGTGGCCTCAGACAGTGACCATGAGGAGGGCCACCTGGATGAGGATTGGGTCAACACCAGCTTCACCAGTCTGGAGAGTGTGGAGAGCCCCCTCAAGGAGGGCAGTCTCCTCACTGAGTTTACCTTTTCCCGGTCGGCGTCGCTGGACGTTGAGAAGAGGACTTCGGCCAGGAAGAGCACTCGCCGTACCTTGAGCCTGGGACCGTTGGGCAGCTCCCAAACAGAAGTCCACCTGTCTCCGAGTGAGGAGTGTAGTCAGAGTTTGACGGAGCCCAGTCCAGCTTTGCAAAGTGTGGATGAGAGGGGTTTAGGCAAAGGGAAAGGCCAAGCTGTGAATGGTATAGAGATCACAAGTCATCAGAACTTCCCTCTCGTGAGCAAGGTCGGCTTCCTTGCGAGCAGACGTTTCATGCAGGTGTATCTGGACATGCTGAAAGAGTGCATGGACAATGTCAATGCTGTTAAGCTCAGCCTCCTTGGGCCAGGTGCACCCTCTCGGACAACCGGCAATAAGTCAGCAGACTTCGGGCTGGAAGCCCATTTGGAAAGCTCCGTCACTCAGACTCAGCTGGCGCGCCGCATTGCTCAACTGTCGAAGAGAATAAACGAGGCCCGGTGGCGCTTCCAACTTGTGTCTAGCCAGCAGACCTCCTCCAAGGAGGGCCAAGGCGACCTCCTGGATGATGATTGCAGCATCCTCGAGGAAGAGGAGGAAGAAGAGGAAGTCTTCAAGACTTTCTTTGAGGTCAGGACCAACGGTGAGAGGACCAGGAAGAAACGCAAGAGGACAACCTCCCGACAAAGCTCGAGCCGCAGCCGGAGTGCGTCGGGTTCGTAATTTACACAAAAATACAAATCAGACTTTGCTTGCTTTATTTAAATGCAGTATTTTACTTTGATTTGCAGTCAAGCAGAAGTCAATTGTAGAGCTTATGTACATGTAGACTGTGGTCATAGAGGTCGTGTAATTCATGTCTAGGATTTCTAGGTATTACAGAGCATTTCACGATGAGTCACCTTCACATGAATTGTAATTTTTGTTTAAATGTTTTGATTGTCTTAGCAAACTTTTTGCTTCCATGCACTTGCTCAAATTTCAAGAGGGTAAGGAAATAAGTGCTCATATGAAAACCACCAGAAAAGGATTTCTTTTTAAAGTGTTATATTTGACAAAGGAAAAGAGAATTCTATAGTGCCCTAATTGGACCTTGCTTTTGAAGCATTAAGTTAAGCCTTGCAAGAGAGAAATAAGGCCTATATGGTAAATATCTGTTTGCGAATAGTACAGTCATAAACACAAGCTATCTTTATGTAATGCTTTGCTGTCTCAAAGGACCTTATTTTGAGTTTGCAAATATTTTTGTTGATGTGCCATTGTTATTGTTTTCGCTCAATGTCACTGCAACATATCTAAAGTGGAATATTGCACTGTTTTTACAATGTAGATAGATTCAACAGTAAGTATTTAGCTCTTACTAGTCATATTCAAAGCTTTGTAGAGAGTCAAACCTCATTTTCTGGAAGTAGTTACCTTGACATAGAAACAACCATCAAAGCACCAACAAACCATTGCTTACTCCAGCTTTAAGAATATTCATGTTGATCTTTCTTTTACTTGTGACAACAACAAAAAATCACAGCTGTATGTGCAGATAAATGGAATCATTTACTTACATCTCTGTATTTCTTTTCTATATATCAGTTATATGAAGAACCTTGTATAACTTTTTGATTTGAAAGTGAAGAGGACACATAAGATATGATAATTAATTTCATGTCTAATGGTGTATAAACTAATTTCTTCCAATCCTCCCCATCTCCCTTTGTACTTCCCTGGATTGTCTTTCACTCCATGCACCAAATTTTTCGTGTATTTTATTTTTTGTATGTGTGACTTGTAATCATTGTGTGCCACTTTTTTCCCTTTTCACGTAATTGATCAATGGTTCAACATTCCTGATGTAATTTAAAATCACCTTCCATGCATGTGTGTGATTTTTTCTTCTTCTAACAACACTGTAATCATCCTATGTGATCTCCCATCAAATCTTATTTCATCTGTGGTGTTCATTAATTGTCTTTTGTTTGTTTTGTGTCATTGTTTTGCTTTGTGATCCTCAACACTAAAAATGCTTGACTCTGAACTTACACGTATGCATTTATCTCAATCTCTATCCCATGCCATGCAATGCTATTCAAAATTTCACTTGCTCCACTACTGGCTCCACTTCTGCACTCTAATTTGTGTGCTAATACCTCGCTATGCACAAACTTCATCCGTCTTTCCCCTGCATTACCCACTTCTCTTGCTATACCTACCATTTTTTTCTTTTCGCTGCTGCCCACGTATGTCCTTTGTAGGTTGGAGTAGCTCCGAAGCAGGGAGTGGCAACCACTCAGCACGCTCACATTCACACCTCAGTGCAGAGCCCACTTCAGCAGGTTAGCCCGCCCATGGGCCATGCCCCCAGGGCCCCATCTAGGGCTTGATTTTTGCCCCCAAAGTCCAGGGACCCATATTGTGAAGATGTTCCGGTTCTTGGCAACAGCCTGAATATTCGAAAGTACTTTGTTGTTTCATGGCTGTCTCCATAGCAAGTGCCATTCTTGCAACTTTTCAGTGATTCTAAATATCTTTTTGTGAGTTCGAAAACCTGTTTCTAAAAAAGAAAAACGAGAAAGAAAGAAAAAAAAAAGAGTTGTTGTCAATTGGAAACTGTCTGTCACTGGAATTTCAGTTCATAACCATACATCAAACAAAGTTACTTGTCAATGAAAGTCTTGTGTAGTTGAGGGACAAGGATTTATAGAGTGTGGTGACTGAATATTCTCAGATGAAAAGTTGATCTTGTGAAGCTCTTTCAACACTTCAGTTCTTCCCATCTGTGCCTCGTATTTTATTATTTTTATTTATTATCATTTTCCTTTTGGAATATTTTGTCAAAAAGTCATCTGTACTATTTATTGTTGCTTTGGTTGTATCACTCATTTCAAATCTTCCGCAGCGAAAGTTATCACCATAAACACGGTGCAATTGTAGATTGTGTACAAAGTGCCAAGTCTCTTGTGATATTGCTTACCCATGATTTTGTGCCAAAACATGTAAATTTGTTACAGTGGAGAGCACTTTTGCAGCCGTGAAAGTAGTCCAGTAGAAATTGTAAGCTTCAAAACAATAAATCTCTCGATGTATCCAACACCTGGTGTATATACAAACTATGATAGCATTCCAACTCTATATATTCCCATACCCATGGTCCTTTCATCTTGACACCAATAGTATTTTCCCCCAGTGTACTAGTAAATGTATGTGAAACTGTATTCACATACATGAACACAAGTCTTGTTTATTCATCATATACTCTTTGTAGCTGCTGAATAAAGATGGTAGCTCAATTGGAAAACACTGTCAGACTTTGTCAGCTGAGCTGCCGATGATAGAATTGATGACAAAATACTCAAGAATGCAAAAATTGATGCTGTTGCTGTTACCAGCATCACCCTGAAAGGATAACCCATTAATGAAATGAGATATTCAAACACTTCTAAGTCTGTGGGAAAAACTGAGTATGATAAATTCAGTTACTCGCAGTTTTTTACTTCTCAAACCATTTAAGGTTTCATATTCAATCATCCTCCATTTTTAACTCACCTGAGCCAAAAGCTCAAGTGAACTATTGTGGTCATTTATTGTCCCAGCATCCGGCATGGGTCGTGCGTATGCTTTTTACGGGGATCTATCACTTGGTCTACTCCCACTTCGTCCAGAAGCCATTTAGCCTCAACCCACATGATCTAATCCCGTTTTGTCTACACCCAGTTCGTCTAATGACTATTTAGTCCAATTGCCACTTAGCCTCATTACCAGTTGGCGTACTTCCAAGCCAGATGGGCTATGCCCATTTCGTCTAATACCCACAGTTTATTAGACCAAAGGGGAAAAAGATCCCAAGGAGACAAAATTGCGATTAGATCATCTGGTTATTAGATGAAATGATAGTTAGCCAAACTGGGCATTAGACCAAGTGAGGATTAGACCAAATGGGCATTAGGCGAAATTGACAGTAGACCAAATGAGTTTAGCCATAGTGGTGTTAGACGAACTGGGAAATAAACCATCTGATAGTAGACCAAGTGGCCATAAACCCTTTTTACATTTTGAGCTTCTTCTTGAAAACCCCATGACAGAATTTCACCAAACTTGGCAAGTACATAGCATCCCTGATGATGGTAGGATCTTGATTAGTTCAAATGGGCACCAAAATCCCAGGAGCCCAAAAGCCCCCAAATTAAAGAAACTTTTTATTCTCTTGAACCAGAAATTATAGAGCTTAGTTTCATACTGGTATGAGTAAGTACATTTGTGACTGTAGTTTCAAGTTTGTTCATGGCAGATCAGGATTTTCACATTTTCATTTTCTTCTTGAAATGCAGGGTCATGGGCCCTTGAGGAGCTGAGAGCCCCCAAAATCAGAGAATCTGTTTAAAAAAAAAGAATCTTCTTCTATGAAACCAGAAATATTCTGATTAAAATCAGTGTACTTTTATAGTGAGTGTACTTTCACTTTGTTTTGTTTGTGGCTGATCAAGAGGTGGCCTTTTTGTGGCTGGGAACGAATTGGGGCCAATTTTCACATTTTGAGCTTATTTTAAAAAATGCATGATCAGATTTTCTTCAAACTTGGCAGGTATTATTTCCAATGTGATAGAACAGATACAAATCATCACCATACCTTCCTGTGGGTACCCCAAAGCTTCCCAAGTTTGCTCTGTTCTTAGTAGTCTGCAAGAATGCGTGGAAGTTGAACTTGTGATACCCAGGTGAAAGCAAGACCCTCGGGACTCTTTTTTTTTTTTCTTCTCCTTCATGTGAGTTTCATTTTTACATAATACCAAAGACATTGTCAGCTTGTAGAACCAGGCAGCTCAAACTTTAAACATTCTTAAAACAGTGCCTTAGGCATTGTGTGACAATGTTAACTCCATGTACCATGAAACTGATCAATATTTAGTTCATTTTCATATCATTAGTAGGTCTAATTTTGTCTGTATGAGAGAATTTCAGGCCATTGCCGCACTACGACAGTGAGACAATTTGCGGTTTTTGAAAAGAAACGTGAAACATCATCTTGTGCGCAAACTTGCAGGAACCACCGACGGCAACGGGATCAGCGGCAGTGAGAGACGACGGAGGAAAAAGAGGAGATCGTCATGTCGGGCGGACACCTCCGCGCCGAGACCGCGTCGTGACTGCGGCATCGTGGCCCAGATGCTGGCGTCAGAGGACACGCTGCTCAGGATGTGCCTCAGGCGAGAGAATTTCACGCAGGCAGGGCAGGTAAGAATTACTGTATACGCCATAGTTTTAGCGAGTCTCATTTATTATGAGTAGGGACTACCGGACGATTTCGCGAGTGGTTAAATTCGTGATCGTGAGAGTACAGCGCTGAATGAAGAAATGTCTGCGTGCACATAACATTCTTGAGAACCGCGAGAACATGCTTGCCGAAGCGTTGCGATTGGGTAGGCCCTTTTCAGGGCCACACACTTACACTAGAAAGAATATGTGGTGCACCGTTAAGCCTTCTACCACCCAATGTTATACCACCTTGGAAGCCTTCAAAGATTTAATCATGTGTGATGTGAATGTTTCACTGAAAGATGGTGAACTTCAAAATTCCTTTACTAACTAATTGTCTGAATCAATTGAAGCATCGACTGTTCTATCTGTTTGACTTCACTCTTTTTATTTCAACATGTTTAAAAGTTTCCCTTAAACTTTGAAATTTATTGGCCTCTTCTCAATAGAGATATTTTGGATGGCATGTTCAAACATGACAGCCCTGATGATGTAAACTTGACTGTTGGGAAATTAGAGAGACACTGTGCAAGGCATCTGTAAAGAATATTTTTCCAATATTTCGCACTCACTTTATATTCTGGTACTCATTATTGACATAATAATTGATGATATGTGATGCCTTTATGATAATAAGTGTGATGGCAGTTGCTGAATTTGTCTTGTTGGATTAAAGGGGCCGTGAAATCCAAAAATTTGAGCTCTGAGAGGGCTAAGATGTGTTAATTCTTTGATAATCTTTCACCAGTTGTTTGTAAAAAGCACCTGTAAGAGAGAAAATCCAATTTTGCTGCCCTGATTTTGTATATGTCCAAGTTCCTAAGCTCCGCCCCTTAAAAAAGTGAAATTTCGACAAATGTGAGTCACGTGACCGAATACGTCATCTCAAGAACCGAAGCTTTCGTAGCAGACGACACTGCTACACGTTAATACGCACACGGCCCATACCTACCCACGTATCGCGTATGTGTACCCCGCTGTTGTGTGTTGATTATTCGCAAGACGTCGGGTTGTTAAACGTTTGATTGCAAAAATATAGTTTGAAGAGATCTTAGCTACACCCTGTAAACGAAGCATTCACACCTTTCCCAACGATCAAAATCTACGAAGAATCTGGACCACACGAGTAAAACTGACAAGGGCCGATTGGGACGGGCCCAGCAGCTCAAGTTTGGTGTACGTGTGCAGCGCCCACTTCCCCGGTCCCGAGGATGCATTCGAAGAGGGGCTGCATAACCAATTTCAGATTGCTAAGGGCAAGGCTGAAGCCCGATGCTTTGCCTGTAATTAAACTGCCACTGCAGCAAGGCGAATCGTCCGAGTTGAAGAGGAGTGGCAACAACAACCAGCCGGTGAGAAGAGGAGGAAAATGAGAGTGAGTACCACAATGACTATCGGTTACGGGTTACGACTACGTTCGTTCGGCATTACCGTGAAATACTGTAGTCCACCACTGCACTGTGCACTCCATTTCGTCATAGCCGGTGACTGCTTTCAACCTCCATAGACTTTGCACATACCAGTAGACCACATCTAGATCTAGTGAAGACGCACACGCAGAACAAGAGGGGACCGATATTGCGTTTTTGTAGGTTCGGCATTTACTTACAAAATTAGAAATTCGGTAAAAATGTGGGGTCTTTCTTTGTGTTTTCATTCGTGAATCGAATATGTCACGGTAGCTGGCTATGCTCTGTGACTGTGTGAGTGTGAGTGTGATGTGACTGCAGTCATAAATCAATACACTACACTAGTTGCAGTGACAAATGAAATACCATGGGTATACTCGATAGCAATGACAATGAATCCGAATGATATAGATATACATATAACAGGGTGGTTAGTACATGATGACAGGCTCAGTTTTTTTTTTCCCCAAAAAAAATAAGAGCATACTGGTTTGGGGTACCTACATTGTACCTGTATGGCTGTAACTCAGTCAAAGAAAGCCTTATAGGTCACCTATGTTCTAAAGTCAAGACAAAGTTCAAATTCAAAGTCAAAGTTGTATGGACAAAGAACTTGCTCGTCCTAATTGTGAAGAAAGGCAGTGACATAAACTGTAGTCGCAACTCAGTCGCATCAAGGCAGAAGGGCCAGGACCATAAATGCAGACACATCCATGGGTCAATATCAGTAGGTTTGTGTCTACGTGTAATAGATGCAGACTTCATTTGCAATTTATCCATATGGGCAATTCCACAGTCCCGGTACCATGGTACTGTACCGTAACTGATGTTACTATACAGTGCTTTTACAACATTCTGTAGTCTGTAGTACCGGTAAAATGCAAATACCTTTGAATTGTAATTGATATAGCTATAGTTTAAAGGTAGGTACCGGTATACAAGGTACATTGTAGCCTTACTATGGCTAATATATAGAATTATAAATTTTGCACGAAATCTGCATTTCTAAAGAACTGCAAGAAAAAAAAAATGCATCAGTAACTGATGTTACTGACAATTTTGTCAGTGATCCACTGCCGGGTTTCAAGTCGTACAAGTCCAGGGAGCTTATGGGGAGGGGGGAGGGGGGAGCTACATAGTGCATGTCACAAAATTTTGGAGGATGAAATTGGGTGGGTAGCTTTGCATAGTAACTGTTACATGTTCTCCCTCCAATATCGAATATCAGCTGAGAAGCAGAAAAAAAAATTCCTTGTAAAATCGTAGGGGCAGAAGTGCACAATGCCCCCCCCCATAGGTACGATACAGTTGTGAATGCTTCTACCCACGATCAAGATTGCGTGAGAGTGTTAGATGAAGCATAGCTATTTTGTTAAATGCATAATCTGACATTTTATCGAGCTAAAAATATTTTAGCTGCATAATATTTTGTCAGGATATATACGGTACCACTGTACGATAGTGTGGAAAATGTGAACCTGTGATGAAATGCTTTTACGTAGGTGCAGATTTAGTGCTTGAGAGAGTTAAAACCTATACATTTTATTCCATAGTTTCTTGGCTGTTTAGGTTTATTCATCTGAATATATTATCAGGTGCTTGTCAGTCAGCTTGACAAATGAGAATTTCTTATTATGATTATAGATCATTGCTCAACCACGCTGTAAAACTGCAGGTTGTGAGAATTACAAACATTTTGTAAGGAACTGATTTGGCATGTATCCTATGGATTTTTTGTTTAAATGAAGTTGACCATATATTCTATAAATATGCTTTCTTATTACATTTGTGTTTCTTATTTACTAGTATTTGTCAATTTTGAGCATTCATGGCATATGCCATTGACCAAATCAAAGGCACAATCATGAACTTTTCTTGTTTCACATTACAGATGCTGGATGAGCTTCTTGCTAGCCATGAGCATGATCCCCTCAGGAATCTCTCCAGCCTCAGGAATTCAATACTATATAAGGATTTGTTCAAACCAGAGACTTTTAAAATTGATTTATTGGTTTCAAATTCTACTTCAGACTCCAACTAGCTGCACTCCACTACAATGCCAATAGCAACTGTCCGCAGGCAACTACCAAGAGTGGGAAAAAGCGGTACAAAGTCATCACGCCCAAGTATAAGCCTGAGAAAGCATCAGTTAAGGTATGCAAAGGAAAGGTCTCATTCTGTAAGTGAATATAATTTTGTCATTACCCTCTCTACAGGAAAAGAATGATCACAGACCAGAAATAATAATGTACACAGATAAAGAAAGTATGGAAATTAGATTTAGATTACTTGAAATTATAACTCTGCCATGTTGTGATGTATCTTTTGTTCATTTGTTGCGATACAAATTCAACACATTTCTTCAAAATCTGAAAGTTCTTTGTCCTTCAATGGCCTGCTTTTTGTCTATTTATGTGTTTTAATATGTAGGCATGGTTCTTTGGGGTTCTGAGTCACCCTTCCCTCCCCCCCCCCCAAAAAAAAAGAAATACGTAATATTTCATATCTAGCTTGTCAACTTCAGTGGGATCACTTGTTGGTTATCACCTTCCCTTATCTCTCATTTTAATGTTATTGTTTCTTCTGCTATGCTGAAAGAATCACACCATGTCCCTCCACCAGCCCTATCCCCAACCATATACTAGTTAAAAAAGAAAAAAAAAAATCCCACTCTTATTGATATAAGTAATAGCTGAATAGTCTACATTTTAGTTGGAGGTGATTTGAATATGAGAGCATTAATCAGTTTCGTTAAATCAGAGATTGGTTTTAAAGTAAATATCCAGGCTTTGGTCAATTTTAACCCTTTGTACAAAATTGAACTTTACACACAAGAGCCATGTGTATGTGAGTGTGTGCTTTCAATGACCCTGAACAATAGACATGAATACCACGAATACCACCTTTTCAGAGCTCTGCTCACTAGGCTTCCCGACTATTGCTCCAAGGCACATGAATGCTTTATTAATAATTCATGATGGATTGCCCTAGGCACTGTTACTGTTAGTCTGAATTCATGGTAAAGAGTAACATGCATGCACAGATGAACAAAATCAGCACATGTTTTCATGTGCTTGCATACACTACATTTCAGGATGAATAAAGACTAGCTGTGAAAGTGGAATTTCTCATGAATATGTAATAGACCATTCCAATCCTGACCATTGTTCAGGACCATTGTCAGGGTGTTAACCACACACTCCCATACACATCTGACCCCTGTGCAAAATTTACATTTTGTACAGAGGGTTGAAAACAGAGCAGAATCTGAAATCTAACTTTAAAATGAATCTTGAATTTACTGAATCTGATTTATGCTATCATTTCTAAAGCACCTCTAAAAAAATTGTACATTAATCAGCTATTGCACATATCAATGTCAGTGTTATCTGATACATACTTTTGAACTATTAAGGATCCAAAGTAGGAAATGCTTTTTTGTAACACCTAGTGTATATATATATATATATATATATATATATATATATATATATATATATATATATATATATATATATATATATATCATATGTGTGTGTGTATATGTATTGGTTTTCCTTTTTTAATAGAACCATGCTTGTTGATATGTATTTCTAAAACAAATATATACACATTTTTTATGATATTTTCTTTTCTTATGGCAGCCTACAGTGCTGATCGCGTTAAACTTACCTACGCGTTACCCCCAAAACGCGTAGGTACGTGTACTTTCCGCGTTGCGTTTTGCCATACGCGTTCGTAACGCGTACACATTGTACAGCAAAATATTCCCCTCCCTTTCACTATTGTGGAATAGCGCCATCTCGCGGGCAACATTTCATTATCTGTATGTTCGCGCCCGCGCTCACACCGCAATGCGATCCACATCGGGCCGCGCCATGATATTGACTCAAAGTGAAAGAGCTTTAAATTATAACTGACTGTTAATTGAAGAAAAAGAAGAAAACACGTGTGCTTTTATAGTTTTAAGGTGTCACTGAGAAGGGGTGATGTATTCAAAAATGAATAAACACGTATTTTCGGCGTTGACTTGCTCATTTTTACCTGTCGGTGCTGAATATTGTTTTAGCTTGAGTTTCATTTTTATGGCATACTTGTTCTTCATGTTGATGTTTCTTTCAGTCCTTCGTGGTTGGTGTTGTTGTTGTTTTTGTTTTTTTTCGTGTGAGGTGACCTATTTTGTTTTAGTGTACGAGCTGAAATTTTCGCGGTGGTTTTATTTTCGCGAATTTCGCGAATCGTCTTTGAACCGCGAAAATAACAACACGCGAATAACTAAGGTTAGTTTACTTAGACCCTCGCAACCGCGAAATAAACAACACGCGAAAACGTCCCCCAAGTAGCTCTAGATTTGCAAAAATATCTGTACGCGAAAATTTCAGCTCGTACAGTAATTCCTATCGTTCTGAACGCATACAACCGCGTTAAATCACAAAAACGTAATGAATAAACACGTATTTTCGGCACTGGCTTGCTCATTTTTGCCTGTCGGTGCTGAATTTCTTCAGCTTTAGTTTCATTTTTATGGCATACTTGTTCTTCATGTTGATGTCTCTTTCATTCCTTGGGGGTTGGTGTTTTTTTTTTCCGTGTGAGGTGACCTATTTTGTTTTAATTCTTATCATTCCGAACGCATACAACCGCGTTAAATCACAAAAACGTAATGAATAAACACGTTTTCACGGCGCTGCCTTGCTCAGAGTCATTTTTGCCTGTCGGTGCTGAATTTCTTCAGCTTTAGTTTCATTTTTATGGCATGCTTGTTCTTCATGTTGATGTCTCTTTCATTCCTTGGGGGTTGGCGATTTTTTTTTTCTTTCTTTTTTTTTTTTTTTTTCGTTTGAGGTGACCTATTTTGTTTTAATTCTTATCGTTACGAACGCATACAACCGCGTTAAGTCACAAAAAACGTAACGAACAAACACGTTTTCACGGCGCTGACTTGCCCTTCTTTTGCCTGTCGGTGCTGAATTTCTTTAACTTGAGTTTCATTTTTATGGCATATTTGTTCTTCATGTTGATGTCTCTTTCATTCCTTGGGGTTGGTGGTTTGTTTGTTTGTTGTTGTTTTTTTTTCCGTGTGAGGTGACCTATTTTGTTTTAATTCTTATCGTCCCGAACGCATACAACCGCGTTAAATCACAAAAACGTAATGAAAAAACACGTTTTCACGGCGCTGCCTTGCTCAGAGTCATTTTTGCCTATCGGTGCTGAATTTCTTCAGCTTTAGTTTCATTTTTATGGCATGCTTGTTCTTCATGTTGATGTCTCTTTAATTCCTTGGGGGTTGGTGTTTGTTGTTGTTTTTTTTTGTGTGTGTGTGAGGTGGCCTATTTTGTTTTAATTCTTATCGTTCCGAATGCATACAACCGCGTTAAGTCACAAAAAACGTAACGAACAAACACGTTTTCACGGCGCTGACTTGCCCTTCTTTTGCCTGTCGGTGCTGAATTTCTTTAGCTTGAGTTTCATTTTTATGGCATACTTGCTCTTCATGTTGATGTCTCTTTCATTCCTTGGGGGTTGGCGATTTTTTTTTTTTTTTTTTCGTGTGAGGTGACCCATTTTGTTTTAATTCTTCTCGTTCCGAACGCATACAACCGCGTTAAATCACAAAAACGTAATGAATAAACACGTTTTCACGGCGCTGCCTTGCTCAGAGTCATTTTTGCCTGTCGGTGCTGAATTTCTTCAGCTTTAGTTTCATTTTTATGGCATGCTTGTTCTTCATGTTGATGTCTCTTTCATTCCTTGGGGGTTGGTGGTTGTTGTTGTTGTTGTTGTTGTTGTTTTTTTTTTTCGTGTGAGGTGACCTATTTTGTTATCGTTCCGAACGCATACAACCGCGTAAGTCACAAAAAACGTATAACGAGCAAATACGTTTTCACGGCGCTGACTTGCCCTTCTTTTGCCTGTCGGTGCTGAATTTCTTTAGCTTGAGTTTCATTTTTATGGCATACTTGTTCTTCATGTTGATGTCTCTTTCATTCCTTGGGGGTTGGCGATTTTTTTTTTTCCGTTTGAGGTTACCCATTTTGTTTTAAATCCTGTCGTTCCGAACGCATACAACCGCGTTAAATCACAAAAACCTAATGAATAAACACGTTTTCACGGCGCTGCCTTGCTCAGAGTCATTTTTGCCTGTCGGTGCTGAATTTCTTCAGCTTTAGTTTCATTTTTATGGCATGCTTGTTCTTCATGTTGATGTCTCTTTCATTCCTTGGGGGTTGGTGGTTGTTGTTGTTGTTGTTTTTTTCGTGTGAGGTGACCTACTTTGTTATCGTTCCGAACGCATACAACCGCGTAAGTCACGAAAAACGTATAACGAACAAATACGTTTTCACGGCGCTGACTTGCCCTTCTTTTGCCTGTCGGTGCTGAATTTCTTTAACTTGAGTTTCATTTTTATGGCATACTTGCTCTTCATGTTGATGTCTCTTTCATTCCTTGGGAGTTGGCGATTTTTTTTTCCGTTTGAGGTTACCCATTTTGTTTTAATTCCTGTCGTTCCGAACGCATACTACCGCGTTAAATCACAAAAACCTAATGAATAAACACGTTTTCACGGCGCTGCCTTGCTCAGAGTCATTTTTGCCTATCGGTGCTGAATTTCTTTAGCTTGAGTTTCTTTTTTATGGCATGCTTGTTCCTCATGTTGATGACTCTTTCATTCCTTGGGGGTTGGTGTTTGTTTGTTTGTTTGTTTGTTTGTTTGTTTGTTTGTTTGTTTTTGTGTGAGGTGACCTATTTTGTTTTAATTCGTATCGTTCCGAACGCATACAACCGCGTTAAATCACAAAAACGTAATGAATAAACACGTTTTCACGGCGCTGACTTGCTCATTTCTGCCTGTCGGTGCTGAATTTCTTTAGCTTGAATTTCATTTTTATGGCATACATATTGGTACTTGTTCTTCATGTTGATGTTCCTTTCATTCCATGGGGGTTGGTAATTCTTTTTGTTGTTTGTGTAAGGTGACCTAGGATGTATTTTGTTTAAATTCTTATCGTTCCGAAAGCATACAACCGCGTAAAATAATATCTTGTACGCATCTTAACACGTAACGCTAATTATCATGAATATATCATGGAGTATGTTCTTTTTACAGACATAAATCGACGTGATAAAATTAGAGTACACGAAATATGTTTAGTTTCGGGAAATAAAATAAGATTTACTCTCTGAGATTACATCATCGAACCTTTCGACAAATGCAGGAGACTAAAACTGTGATTGTTGTTTTATGAACTGTATATTGGCATGCAACGCTTGCGCAGCAATGAAACAAAAATGTTATTCACAGGCTTACATCCTTTTTATTCCAACCCATTTGTTTACATATCTTAACCACACGCAAATCGAAGCGTCCACATCGTTCTCCAGCGCACCTCTAGCCCTAGGCCCTTGCCCGAAATGGGCTCTGGGACATTCCATTCAATGACGGGGTTTTTATTTTGCAACGTTGTCAACTATACTCTCATGTAAAGCAAGTTCATGCTACGGCTAATCTATTTTATGATGCATCATAATCTAATATGCTTAGATAACCTAGGTCGAATTTGCAGAGACATAGAAAAAGATTTGACATTCAATCGTGATACATTTGGTACAGGTACGTTTAACTACTCATTCACCCTGTACTGTAATCCGCATGTCTGCTCCGCGCGTGTTTTCGCTGTCACTAAAACTTCGATCGCGATGGTGTGTGTGTGTACTGTACTGTACGGTTCTTCGGCGGGGGCGTGGGCCGGCCGGGTCGATCGGCCGGCGGTCGTCAGATCGTCGACGAAACATAGACCACGCACCGCGCGGCGCAGCACGTGACTTGGTACCAAGGCACAAACAAATTGGACATACGTTGTACGAAGTCGTACATTCAAGAGCTAAAACAAACAATGGCGAAATCAAACTCCACTAAAATGGTATTGACGCTTTAATGTAATGAGTATATTCCAAGTTCATGTTTGACCGAGTTTTGAGAAGAAATTCTATACTTTGTAAGTTTTCCTCGCACGAGAAAAGGAATGTGATCGGTGAACTAGCTACCCATACAACAGTAGTGTGTACTGAAGAACAGTGGAGCGCGAGCAGCTAACACGCAGCTAGCTAAGCTTGTGTAGCTATCAAAGAGATTTTTCTCCGCCCCACCACTAGAGGGCGGACAATGGAGTCAGTGATTTCATGTTTTCTTTTAGACGGCACAGATTGGGGACCCTAACCCTAAACCTAACCCTAACCCTAAAACCCTAACCCTAATCCAACGTGTTTCCCATAGGTTTGATACGCGCCATGCCCCAATCTGTGCCGTAAAAAAAAAAAAAAAAAAAAAAACGCGAGCCCGCCATTGTACCACTTAGTAATGGCGGACTTTGCCTACTAAGTATACATTTTCTACAGCGCGTATTACGTGAACTTCTGAACTTTTACGCGAGTACGCACTTGATTTTGACAACGTTAGGAATGCACCAAATAAACTTTCAAACTTTCAAACTTTCAATACGGTGTGCTGCAGATTCTTGGGGCGAAATCTGCCTTTATTAAAGCCTAGCTTCTGGTATTTTGAATTTGTACAATAATTCTTATTCTATATAAGGTAACAAATAAAACTACTTCATATATTTACTATATATTTTAAAGCGTAATACAAAATATTTTTTTCAGTCTAAGAAAACTTGTTTCAAATAAAAAAAAATAATATGTACAGTTCTTGATTCAAGTCTAAATTCCATGCGCCTTCTTGCAGTTACCCATATGGATAAGATGCATTTAAGTAATCAGCTGTTACGGAGTTGTAGGCCTACTACATACAGCCCCTATTAGACTGTAATTCTGACTGTCATTTTATCGGTGGCGTTTATGATTTTATACTCTTACCCATAAAAAAAAAGAGACAAATACGAACATTATGAAATGAGTAAGTTTTTGTCAGAATTCCTTATCAATATCAATTGTTGACATAATAGTTTTCAGATTTCACTTGCTTCATTATCAAAGCTGTTGTACATCTTAGTTGCTTCATAAGAATTCACCTTTGATTTATGATTTTACAAACGAATTTTCATTGTTCACCTATTTTTTCTTAGTTTCATGTTGTAATATTTCACGATGGTATATGTAGGGCTGCCAACTCTCACTCATTTTGGTCCTTTCTCACTCTAAAACTTTATTTCATTTGCATGCATTTCTACTGATCTCACTCATTTTGACTCCTAAATTATAGCATTGGCCTATGGGAGTCTCACTCTCAACTAGTTTCCAATGTTGGCAGCCCTGGTGGTTGTCTTTCCATGGCAAGATATGGCATTTTTTTTCCATCCAGGGTCAAAGAAGAAACCGACAGGAAGGAAATGAAAAAGGATAGAATGAAACACCTGCTCAGCAGGCTCTTTTTATCGATATGACACAAATAGTGAACGTAGTACGGTACATTAGAAATTCGATAAAGTTCTGAATAGTTCATTAGTGGAAAAATGAGCAAAAAATTTGGGGGATTCCATCGGATCGAGATCTAGATCTAAATAGAAACTATAAGTACGCATTACAGCAGACTGGACCTGATACAAACCTACTGTCTAGCTATGATTATACATGTATGGTCTATAGACTATCTAACGTTAGACAATTCTCCAACATAAAGATGTAGTGAACTTATAACACGTGGATCATTGACGTGCGTACAGACATCGAAGATCCTATATTACGATCTTTATTAGACTAGTTGTGCGTTGACCTCTAAGCTAGCTGGATGAGCACAGATGAGCCGCAGACTTTACGCACCAAATCTCTACTGTACTGTGTATCTAACACACAGACACAGACACACACACACGCACACACACACACACACACACACACTACGTTCATTCGGCATGCAGCACACTGGGCATTATTTGCCTCTTGGATATAACAAGGGTATGTGTACATGGTAATGGTAGGAGACTCTGTTGTGGTACCGTGTAGGTGTGCGCGCTACCTATCACGCCTACCGTACATACTGTGTATGTACACACCAATGGTACACACACACTGGCTTCCCCCCCCCCCCCCACGATGAGATGAGCATGCTAGTGTAGCTGCATGCTGCACAAAGAGATTTTCCCCAGTGACTGCTAGAGTGCGGAGTCTTCATACGCCCTGTACTATTGTTTTGTGAGCGCAAGGGGAGCATTGGATGACAACGAGGCGGTACAACGGTAGGCTCACCCCTCGTGCTAACACGCTAGCAAACGAGCAACCGAGGAGCAGCCAAAATCAAGTGCGTACTCGCGTAAAAGTTCAGAAGTTCGCGTAATACGCGCTGTAGAAATGTATACATAGTACGCAAAGTCCGCCATTGTTAAGTGAGCTATGGCGGCCCCCATGAAATCACTGACTCCATTGTAGAGTCCGCCCTCTAGTGGTGGGGAGGAGAAAAATCTCTTTGATGCTGCATGAAAACAGCTGCTATATAAAACACGGGCAGCTCGCGGTACTACGGCCACGGTATGGTACTGTGTGGCAGTACCGGTATGTGTACGGCACTGCTGTGTAGGCACCCAGGAGATCCACGTTACGAGTGCAACAGTTACTTTGTACCTGTATATAGCGTGTAGGCTATGTCGGTAGGATTGTACAAGAACAACAGTAGGTCTACTACATACTAGTACAAGTATACTAATAGTACGTAGGTGTCCAAGTCTGCATTGTAACCGACACCCCATTACGACAATTATCACGCTATAAATAGATCCCAAAAAATTCAATAACAATACAGACTGTAGGGCCTATACTGCCTTAAGGTGTTTGGTTCAGAGTTAATTTTCTTCAACAGATTCTAAGCTGTTGACATTACAAAGATATACCTACAATTTGTATCTTTCTAAATTACGTGAAAATTGCCTGTCAGATATGCATGTTAGTCACTTTTTAGAGTAATTAGTAAAAGATTAAAAAGACAATAGTTCATACTCCGATGTTACTATCTGACTGTTTTGCAAAATGTCATTGATTTGTTTATCATAGCTGTAACTTTGATACATTTTTTTCGGAGCTTTTCTTTTAGTTCGTACAAAGTTGTCTTCGCGTATACTTCAATTCTTTCATAATGGATGGTTCCCAGTTTGCTTTACATTGTTGTTTGTACTAATCACTACCAGGTTTTTACAGTTTTGTTGAGACAACGCAGTTTGTGTTTCCCAGCTGAAGAGAGCAGCGTAAAGCTTTTCTGTGAACTTGAAGGGAACATTTTGTTTACAGGTGTTTTATTCAATAATTTTCCCAATCAATTTCACAGAAGGTCCCGGACACAAATTGGTCTCAAATAACCCTATAAGGGACCGAAACTGAAAAAGGAAATTTAAGAAAGGAAATTCGTTACTTGAAATTTGAGCGGTTATAATAACCACATTGTGTATAAACACCTAATCAAAATTCAATGGGGATAGAACTGCAAATCATGCTTTCGAATTTTTCCTTTTCCAGTACTGGGGACTTAAAGTTCCTCTGTTTACTTACTTTAGTTGTTACTGTTACATTTCGCGTAGTTTTTCTCTTTATGATAATGTATGGTCCATAGTTTGCTTTATATTGCAATTCGTACTAAATCACTACCAGTTTTTACAGTTTTGTTGAGACAACGCAGTTTGTGTTTCCCAGCTGAAGAGAGCAGCGTTTAAGCTTTTCTGTGAACTTGAAGGGAAAATTTTGTTTACAGGTGTTTTGTTCGATAATTTTCCCAATCAATTTCACAGAAGGTCCCGGACACAAATTGGTCTCAAATAACCCTATAACAGAGACTCCAACCCCAAGCACCTTCTGATCTGGAGATTCTCCCGCCCGAAACCCCTAACAAACGGGAGACTCCAAGTTGACGTGTGCGAAGCGCGAAGTTCCTAGGGTTTTAGATGTTCTCTGGTGCTATCTAAGGCTTATTTGTTCAACATACGATAGCAATAAGTAAGAAATCCTTTCCACCGGGAGACACAGAGCCTGGGCGGGAGAATTCAAATCTCAAACGGGAGAACGGGAGATTTTGCAAAAATGGGCTTTCGGCGGGAGATCTCCCGTCGAAAACGTGAGGGTTGGAGTCTCTGCTATAAGGGACCGAAACTGGAAAAGGAAATTTAATAAAGGAAATTATTTACTTGAAATTTGAGCGGTAATAACCACATTCTGTGTAAACACCTAATCAAAATTCAATGGGGATAGAACTGCAAATCATGCTTTCGAATTTTTCCTTTTCCAGTACTGGGGACTTAAAGTTCCTCTGTTTACTTACTTTAGTTGTTATTGTTACATTTCGCGTAGTTCTCTTTCATGATAATACATGATTCACAATTTGCTTTACACTGCAATTGCAAGCCGATATGAGAAGAAGGACGGGGCGCATGCCTCCCGCCACGCGAGCCAGAGAGTCATCATGCAGTCTTCTATACAAGAAAAAAATAGCGGAGGAGGTATCACTGGGAGCCGGCAAGCGATATCTGTTTTAATCCCTGAAGCAGTACGAGTCAACGGGCTCCATAGGAGTGAAGAAGATTAATCCCCGCCCTCGAAGCTCGAAGACTTCCGTACCATTATCTACAACCTGTGAGGTCCTTTCAACGACAGCTCTGATAGGGGCATTCAACTTGCCACAGACTACCATCTTGATATAGACGCGTCTTGCTCTATACCATCAGGTGGGGTGCAGGCAAGGCCTAGGCTGGGCCCCTGAAACAACGGCTCTTTTTAGAGCCACCAGAGATTCAAGAAAGAACAAAGAGATACTCTCATGATTGAACATAATATCACTTTCTCAACTTTCTTCCCTATCTTTTCCTACCCTACATTTATACGAATAGCATGCTCCCTATTGCATGCATACGAAACTGTTTTTTCATCCCTCTTTTCCCTTGCCTCCATTGTAAGAAATAGTGTTGTGTGACATTGACAATGTTATTGCATCATTTTTCTCTGCAAGTGAGAGGTGAGTTTCTGTTCATGTGTTGATGTGCACTGCAGTTGAAAAGCGTTCGAAATTCCTTTCCCGTGTATCGTGGAAACTCGATAGATCTAGGCCTACTAAAGGAGATCTCACATACAAGGAATACTTACATCAAAATATTTTTTCCGTTCCCAATGAATTCATTTCCTCTTCCTTTTTTGCTTTGATCGTTTATTGACAGTTGACTCGACGTACCGAGTTTCCACTGTACATTATTTTCGCGGAGTGTTCGGTGCTGCGAACTACGGCTATAGGGCCTACTTATATTTTTATTTTCATTTCTGTCGTTTCTGACCTTGTTTGTTACGATTACTTCGGTCTGATATTACTTAGTTCATTCCCTCTATATTTTCTTTCAAGTGCCTCGCACAATACATGCACTTTCGGAGCGGCAATTTCTCCGCTTCACTGCAGTATTTCGTAGGAAGCTGATCCCAACCGCTTCGATGTGCTGTATGTTATCTTTTGTAATGTTTGTGTTGTCGTTGGTTGTGGGGAAAATTGTTGATACTTCGTGATTTTGCTAAGGCGTTTATCTCGAGTGATGATGGTGGTCGTGTTTCTTAATGTTGATAGGAATAGGACAACATGATCTGAGTGATGGTGATGATAATGATGCTGGTGTGAATGCTGAGCGTACCGTGTCCTTCTTTTACTTTTATTTCATTTCTCCCTCTTTTACCCTTCTGGTTGGGGGAGGTGGTTGTGGCCTATAAGTTACCACATAATTCTTTATTATATATGTTGACAAATTCACTCTAATAGTTGGCAATTATCTTTCAATCATTTATTGATGATCAGGGACATTTCCGTTCCTGTTACTTCGGCGATGTCATTTCTATATTGAGCATGTGTATCTATATGCACGTTTCGTGGTTATTACGCATAAAAATATGCGTTCATTCGATACCTTTACTTGCAATAATGCGAATCTACGCGTTCTATACGTATACATGTATTTAAACACAATAGGGCGGTTTTTTGATGCACAAATAATAATCTAT
Organism: Diadema setosum; assembly: GCA_033980235.1. NCBI lineage: Eukaryota > Metazoa > Echinodermata > Echinoidea > Diadematoida > Diadematidae > Diadema > Diadema setosum. The sequence continues at coordinate 13,919,393 of CM067059.1, read as the reverse complement.
CGTGCGTATAAGGTCTTTCACGATTTTTTAGAGACTATAAAAGCTCACATTATCCTAATGAATCATATCAACATTTAAGACATCAAGCCAGATACAGATAGGTCCAGTAGGTCTATCATTTCCTATTGACCAGGTTTATTTACATCGGTATATACATCCGAACACAAACAGGCTTTCTAGCGGTTTTATAAGAGAAGCATATACGCATTTATTCATTGTCTTTTGCTGTTGCACACCGAATGTCTGCCTTTTGAAATGAATATGCAAGTATTCCATTAGAAAAGGGATTAGCCACATTAATATTTTTCTAACCCTAACCCTAACCCTAGCCCTAACCCTAATCCTTTACAACAGCAAAATAAAATGCTTTTTAGTGTTGACAAATTCACTTTAATAGATGGTAATTATATTTCAGTCATTTATTACTGATCCAGGGACATTTTCCATTTCTGTAACTTCGGCGATGTCATTTCTATTGATCATGTGTATCTACACGTTGTGATTGTAGCTACGCATATTAATGCGTTCATACCTTTACTAACTTGCGATAATGCGAATCGACGCGTTCTGTGTTTACATGCTATTGTATAGACAGAAGAGGGCGGTTATTTTTTTATGCACAAAATTAATCATCTATCGTGCGTATAAATTTCGCGATTTTTTAGAGACAATAAAAGCTCACATTATGAAATGAATCATGTAAACATTTAAGACATCAAGCCAGATACAGATCAGGTCTATCATTCCCTGTTGACAAGGTTTATTTACATGTATATACATCCGAAGACAAACAGGCTTTCTAGCGGTTTTATAAGAGAAGCATATACGCATTTATTCATTGTCTTTTGCTGTTGCACACCGATTGTCTGCCTTTTGAAATGAATATGCAAGTATTCCATTACAAAAGGGATTTGCCACATTAATATCTTTCTAATCCTAACCCTAACCCTAGCCTTAGCCCTAACCCTAATCCTTTACACCAGCAAAATATAATAAAATTATGGCCTATATGAGTCAAGTTACCAAATTATGGATTTTAGTGTTGACAAATTCACTCTAGTAGGTGGCAATTATATTTCAATCATTTATTACTGATCCAGGGACATTTTCCATTCCTGTAACTTCGGCGATGTCATTTCTATTGATCATGTGTATCTACACGTTGTGATTGTAACTACTTGTACGCATATTTATGCATTCATTTGATACCTTTACTTGCAATAATGCGAATCGACACGTTCTGTGTTTACATGTATTTAGACACAAGAGGGCGGTTATTATTATTATTTTTTTGATGCACAATCATCTATGATGCACAATCTTTCGCGATTTTCTAGAGACTATAAAAGCTCACATTATCCTAATGAATCATGTATAAATTTAAGATATCAAGCCAGATACAGATAGGTCCAGTAGGTCTATCATTCCCTATTGACCAGGTTTATTTACATCAGTATATACATTCGAACACAAACAGGCTTTCTAGCGGTTTTATAAGAGAAGCATAACGCATTTTATTCATTGTCTTTTGCTGTTGTAAACCGAATGTCTGCCTTTTGAAATGAATATACGAGTATTCCGTTACGAAAAGTTTCTGGGCGGCAGTTTCCAATTCATTTGAAGTGGTACAAAAACAGATGTCATCAAGGAAGTATTGCCACATTAATTTTTCTGGATGGCCCATTTTTAGCATCAATCTCCATAAAATTATAATTCGCTCAGCAAAAAAATATTCCAGAAGCACGTGTATTTTATTCTACATAGGGACCGAAACGCTCTTGTCCGTGTTAAGGGTGGGGCGGGAGGGGGGGGGGGGGCGATGTATGTGGCCTATATGTTTTTAGTTACCAAAAATGCTTTATAGTGTTGACAATAATGCACTCTAGTAGATATATTTCAATCATTTATTACTGAATCAGGGACACTTTAAATTCCTGTTACTTCGGCGATGTCATTTCTATCGAGCATGTGTATCTACACGTTTTGATGATTATTACGCATATTCATGCGTTCATTCGATACCGTTACTTGCAATATTGCAAACATACGCGTTCTATACATTAAACACAAGTGGGCGGTTATTCGATGCACAAAAATTTAATAATAATCTATCGTGCGTACTATAGATCTTTCACGATTTTTAGACACTATAAAAGCTCATGATATCGCAATGAATAGTATAAACATTTAAGACATCAAGCCAGGTACAGGGAGGTCTACTAGGTCTATTATTCACTGCTGACCAGGTTTATTCACATTGGTACATGTATATTTATCAGAACACAAGCAGGCTTTCTAGTGGTTATAAGAGACATAAATATGATTATAAAATTATTCAATATTCTTCTGCTGCTGTAAGCCGTATGTCCGCTTTTTGAAGTGTATATTCCATTACGAAAGGATTATGCACCGGCAGTTTCCATTCAAAGTGGTAGAAAAACAGATGTTATCAAGAAATTATTGCCTCATTAATGTCTTTCAATGGCCTATTCTGAGCATCAATCTTCACACAATCATATTTCGCTTAGCAAAAATTATTCCAGAGGTAGCTTTTAGGGACCGGAACGTTCTTGTCTGTGTTAAGGGAGGGAGGGAGGGAGATGTTGTGGCCTTTGTGTTAGAAGTTAGCAAATAATGCGTTATATTGTTGACAAATTCACTCTAATAGATGGCAATAATCTTTCAATTACGTTTACTATATTAGGGATACTTCCCATTTCTGTACTACTGCGATGTAATTTCTGGCGAGTACAATGTATGTTAATTCACACGTTTTGGTGGTTAATAAGCATATTGGTTCATTCGATACCTTTACTGGAAATAATGCGAATGTACGCGTTCTGCGTATATTTAAACAGAAGAGGGCGGTTATTCGATGCGCAGATAATCATTAATTACGCGTACTACAGATCTTTCATGATTCTGTAGAGAGTATAAAGGGTCACATTAATGTTTACAAGATTATTAGGATTATGTGAGCCTTTAAAATGCTTCAAAATCTCCCACTACAGAACGATGGCGAGCTGCTTTTTTTTTTCCCTTCTATACAGTGCGTATAAGAGCCATTTTTATTGGTACCTGACAAGTGTTATATTAAGGTTAGCAACTAATGCTTTATAGTGTTTACAAATTTACTCAAATAGCTAGCAATTATCCCTCACTCATTTATTACTGAATCAGAGACACTTCCCATCCCTGTTACTATAACTGCGATGTCAGTTCTATTGAGCATGTGTATCCACACGTTTTGGTGTTTATCACGCATAATACGCGTTCATTCGATACCTTTGATGGTTACAATGCGAATGTATGCGTTTTACGTACGTTCTAACAAAAGTGGGTGGTTCTTCGACGAACAGAATACAGTTTGTAACCTATAAAACGTGCAAACAATAGAACTTTCATGATCGTCTTAATAGTAATATTTGCCTACATAATCGTGATGGATTTCATGAACACTTTAGACATCGTTAGGTGTTTCACACTCAGTACTGTTGAGCATATTTATTCACATTATCCATTCAAACTGTGGTGGTTTCAACGGAAATAAATGCATTCTTTATTACCTTTTCTGGTTATGATGCGAATATACGGGCTTCACGTACATATCTAAACACAAGTGGACGTTAATTCAATGCAGACGTTTTTGTTTTTTGTTTTTTCATTTAACGTCATACGATATATTTTTCACGATCATTATACAATAGTGGGGAAAAAACATATAGGCCAATAGAATCATAATGGAACTTGGAACTTAGAAATCACGCAAGGCACAGATAGGCCGAATCCGTCTTGCACTATAATGAAGCATGTTTGTTCATGTTTATGCACACTTTGTCTTGGTTGTAATCCAAATATACGCATTAATTCACTTCGTTTTGATGATTACAGCGAGAATGCATGCGTCTGAAATGCATAAAGAACCAATACAAGATTCGTAGGTGATATCTAATGTTACGTTTAGACCAATCTAAAATTGTCAAGATAATAATAAACACTACCATCCATGATTCATTTTCACGTCGCTACCCTGCTTTGGACTTTCCAGGAATCCTTAGATATTTATCAGTACCTGGGGATGGACTCGTCAAAACATCATTTTGGTACTAATGTGACGTAGAATACACAGCGCGATAAAATGAAATGCTTAAAATATCATTATGTACACGAGGTGCATTATTTTATTATCACTTTATGTTGACTTATATGTTTCAGTTTAAATATGGACACTTTCATCCAAATTTAAAAAAAAAGTATTTGAATATGATCATACATGTAAGTACAATCTGATTGTAATTTATGTTATGAAAGAAGTGTTATGCATATCACAATAACAGAGAAAACTAATTATAAGTGCACATTCTATTATATCATCGTACTGAAAATGTTCACTCTGTAACCATTTATTATCATCATACATATTACATGATATCATAGTTACACTGTGTAATAATATCAAATTATAAAAACGACATACTTCTTTTTCTTCTCTTTACCGACAATGTCGATGTACATGACCGTATAGGACCTACTCTTGTTAGAAAAGAGAAAGATATGATTTTACGAATACATGTATCTATCATGTTACACCGATAATGATTTCTCAATTACTCTTAATCATATCATGGAAGCTGGAAATATGCAGATGTCAGTTGAAATCAGTACTGTCTAAAGAAACCAGTTAAATGGAAGGAGTGACAAATAAGCATTGAAACAAAATCATTCATAACGCAGTCATAGGATTATGCCTCATTCACTTTGTCAAAACGTCGGGAAGAACCTCAAACATTAAGCACTTCAAATTCTGTCATTCGGAAGTTGTGCATAACTTTATGATCAGCTTAAAGAAAAATACTTGGTATCCCAGAGTACGTAGTCTCCGTTTTATATAGGGCTACAGTTGTAACATACACCTTTACCGGTACGTATAAAATGCAATATATCAGAATATATTCATGACCGTAATTTCATGTTCACCCGTCTGCTTATAATAAACGCCTAGTTGCAATAAGCTTATATAACAACGCAAAGGATTGCATGGAACTTAATAATAAACGCGTACGGCAGGCTGTCATACGAGATGTATACATGAGTACTTTAGCCATAATTTTTTTTAATAAAATTTCATAGAGCAATTGAATATCAAAAAAGCTGAAACAATACGAAGAGTATTCAGTGATTCAAGCGGTATATTATCAACGCCTTTTCAGCTGCATGAGGATTCGTATAGCCATTCTAATTGTTCTTGAATTTCTAATGTATAGGCCTAGCAAAATGTGGAAAGGTTACAAATTCGAAAAGGACTTACTTGACTAGGGACAAAACAATCGAAACACATAATAGAAGCTAAATATTCACTATTTCATCTCAGAAAATGTAGGACTCTGACAGGAAACATAGATACAATTGTATTGTGGTCAATAGAAATAGGTAAAAGTTGTTTATCACACATTTTCAGCTTAGAGGAGAAATATAATACATCACCACTTACCAGAATGGACAGTTGGTTTTCTTATAAAAATGACCACTTAGACATACTATGCATACATTAACAGACATTCACCAGAAGAAAATATGAAAAAAAAAAATACAGTCTGTCTAAAAAACAAATAAACAAAAACAAAAAAACAGAAAAAAAAAACCCCCAGAAAGACACCAAGGTAATATGGTTTTCTGAACCAGGACGGGGACTTTCAGCGACACAGGGTTTGAGAACAAGTGAATAGTAATAATGATAATACTAAACCCAATAGAATACTCCGATAAAAGTTGTAAAACTGCTGCACCCATGTCCTTGTTTTCATGACATCATTTACACGAAATAGCTTTGAACAAAAGGTGTCGACAATTGAAAGTATTTGTATGAGATTGGGTGTGTACGCTCTATTGGTTTCCGTTGTTCACAGACCCGCTGGCCGGAACGTTCCCCTCTCTGTTTTGAAAAGTCCATAAAAAAAAAAAAAAAAAACAAGCGTGGAATTCTTGTTGTTGCGCATGCCATAAAGTGTAGCAGACGGTTGTGCCAGTGTCAGTAAGTATGTCGAGTGAGGGTCTCGAACGTGGACACCAAAGCCTGGAAGATAAATGAAAGAGAAACGGTGAGAATATGAACGTTTTTTTTTTTTCTAATAACGCAAAGTAATAACGAAAATAAACTGCCACTTTGGGCTCGCTGCACGAGTACTCGACCCTGGGATCAACCCGATTTTGATAAATCTAACCTGACCAAGCAAAATAGTGAAAAATTAATTACACTTGAAAGAAAAGTCATGGACTTTTAATCTCTATAATATTTGGAAACTTTGATTTGTATTCTGCAAATGAGGACTCAGTAAGCTAATGATGACGTAAATCCACTTTTTTTTTCTATTAAAAGTAAATTGAATCGGAAACATTTCAATTCTTTTAGATGTACATTAATAATCGCAAATGTCCATAAAATTAGCTACAGTGAACAGAGATATAAAAATTTATTACAATAATAGTTTATGTCTACATTTCTATTGACAGCTGAATAATATCTAAACGAACATTACGTTAAAAACAATTAAATTTCGTTGTAGTCATATCAAACGGTTGAATGTAAAGAAGGTATAAATTCCCATTCATAAAATTCACAGCACTACAAAAGTTCTGCATTTCTTCATATCTGATTTTAGGGAGGTTAACATAATTAGAACAAGAAAAAAAAACAAAATAACAAAGACATCTATGCTTAACTTTATTTGAAATGGATTTGAATAGATAATTACAGAGTACTACAGTTTACACTAACTAATCATCAGTTGCTGGAAAGGGCCCAACCCAAATGAAACAGCGTTTTCATATCAAGGCGGAAAAAATATCAGAATATACGAAATGTGCAATTTCAAATATCTACATGACACTAAATAAGTAAGTATCCCAAGTAACACAAACATAAATTGATGAAGTTTCAGTAAAATATAGAATTCAGAACCAACAGAGAATTACTATTTGAATAATAAATTTCGAACAGTAAAAACAATGTAAAAAAAAAAAAAACTTACGTGTATAAGTAAATAACGGGTACAAGTTCGGCCGTAACAGGAACAGTGACAGCAACTGTTCATGGCATCACAAATTAATAGCAAAACAAAAACCAAACCAAACAAAATAAAACAAGATTTTATAAAATAATCTGACGAACGAAAATAAAAAACAAGAAGAAAAAGCCACAAACATTTGAACGTGCACTCCTGGATAGCTGCTGCCCCGGCGTCAGAAGTTCGAAGGCGTTCGCTTTCAGCGGTTTCTCCGGGTATTGTTTTTTCGCTTTCAGTTCGTTATTCTGAATGTTCGTAAAATACGGGAAGGTTTGTTAATATAGAATAACGAAACTCCAACGAAACGACTAACGAAATGACAATCGACCTTCGGAATAACAAACGCCACATACTAAAATTGTGTTCGAATGAAGCAAGCCTTTTCCACTTTCGACCTAAGGAATGTAACTATCGGTACTCGCAATTTGCGTGTTTCGGAATAGCGAACCCTCGGAATAATAAACCTTTCGAAATTAACATCATCCGGAAACAGAGATCAATGAGATGATAATAAAAAAAGAATGATTGATCGCATAATTATCGTAACACGATAAAAATCAGATAAATGTCAACACCATTTGTTGAAAAAAGAGAACGAGATAAATTTCAACTCAACGTGTTCAAAACAAAAATACAACGAATTTCACCGCCATATTATGTTAATAAACTACGTAGTTATAGCGAAGTGATAAATCATTTCACTTGGCTAATATTTTTACGACCAGCCTTTTTTTTTTTTTTAGTCGGGAAGATGTTCATCATCGTGGTAGAAACTGAAGGAAATAAAGCGGATCTTCTGTCTCACCAAGCGAGGTAAACACGAAAAAATAAATACTACTTTGCCAGACAAAGGTGAGACGAAGGCGTAAAACGTTTGAACGTGCACTCCTGGATAGCTGTTGTCCCGGCATCAGAAGTTCGAAGGCGTTAGCTTCCAGCGCTTTCTCCGGGTATTGTTTTTTTCGCTTTCAGTTCGTTATTCCGAACGTTCGTTATTTCAAAGGTTTTCCGAATGCTCGTTATCTCAAAGGTTCGCTTATTCCGGCTATTCATTAGCCGGAAAATAAGGGAAGGTTTGTTAATCTAGAATAACGAAACTCCAACGAAACGACTAACGAAACGACAATCGACCTTCGGAATAACAAACGCCACATACTAAAATTGTGTTCGAATGAAGCAAGCATTTTCCACTTTCGACCTGAGGAATATAACTATCGGTATTCGCAATTTGCGTGTTTCGGAATAACGAACCCTCGGAATAATAAACCTTTCGAAATTAACATCACCCGGAAACAGAGATCAATGAGATATAATTATCGTAACACGATAAAAATCAGATAAACGTCAACACCATTTTGTTAAATAGAAAACGAGATAAATTTCAACTCAACGCGTTCAAAACAAAAATACAACGAATTCCAACGTCATATTAAGTTAATAAACTAAGAAGTTATAGCCAAGAGATAAATCATTTCACTTGGAGAACATTTTACGACCAGCCTTATTTTTTTTTTTCATTGTTGACTTCTTCTTTTTTTTAGTCGGGAAGATGTTCATCATCGTGTAGAAACTGAAGGAAATAAAGCTGATCTCCTGTCTCACGAAGCGAGGTAAAAGAAAAAAATCATTTTGTCGCGTTTACCTCGCTTCGTGAGACAGAAGATCAGCTTTATTTCCTTCAGACTTTTTTTTTTTTTTGTATGAAAAGGAGGTGCCGCAATTTAGTTTCAACATTTGAGGAAACATGTATTAGCGGAAAAATGAGCAAAGAAAATGGGATTCTATCGTGATAGTGTCCGATTTTCTTTGCTCATTTACCACTGATAAAATATATTCATTTCTATGGTCAGTTTCCTTCTGTTTGCGTTTTAGAAAAAAACATACAGATGTGTAACGATTTACTTGACGGACATAATAAAAGCAGTTCTGACACCTCGTTTTCATAACTTTGAGAATCAATAATGAAGGATAAATTCGGTAGACCGTTTGGAACAACAATATACAAAGTGAATGGCTAATTAACAAGTGCAAAACGTCGGTAAATCGATGTAGAACAACAACGAATCAACAGGTCATTTATGTAACTGAGAGCCCGGACAATCTATATTACCAGACACTTATTTTCTGTTGCCGTGAATTCCGTCCTCAGAGGCTGAAAAGCGAGGGAAAAGAAAAGGCAACAATTATTCACAAAGATCTTAACATTACGAGTGTAAAGAACTAAGTGAATCACTCTCTTCTGTTCCACTGCAAAATTAATATTGTGTTTCAATGCGACATTTTGCGCGGCGCAAAATCGCATTGCAGTTACGCGCGATACTTTCACTTAGGCGCCGTAGATGGCGCTAGACAATTTAACCGGAGGAGATCCGCCGGTCGGTGCGTTCGCGTTGAAACGTGTTTGCGTACGCGTTACCGATGCGCGGTTCTACGCGTAGGTAAGTTTAACGCGATCAGCACTGTATGTTCATGACCTCATGGAAGAGGTATCCCGTTGGAGTGTCAACTACAGCGCAAGTGAACTGGAAAAGAAAGATGCCCCACCATTCCTTAGCAGCCAGTACACATACCAGGCCAAGGATGAGCTCATTCGCCAGCATACTAGCCACTTCTGTCTGGATACCTGATTATCCATCCTATAGGCTTTCTTCCTAGGCCTTTCATCCATATGCAAGAAGTATGCTAGACACATACTTATAGACGAAGGTATCATGAAAACATGAACAATTTTTCATGGTTTCACTCTGGACCCTGTTTTCTGTGATACATGTACATTTACTGTATCATGTTCATAATCATGTTGTATGCTTTGGGAGGCTGTTCTAGCAATAACTTAGCTTATGACACACATATTATCATCTATATATATATCATATGGATGTCAAGATTATATACAGTGTATGTCATATGATGTAAAATGCACTCCCGTTAGAACAAACACGGTTATAACGAAATTCCAGTTATAACCAAGTAAAAATTTGGGCCGTAACATTATCCACTTTATGTGTTTTTATTGTTTATTTGTTCGGTTATAACAAAATTTCAATATAACGAAAGAAAACTGTGGGTCCCAAGGACTTTGATATAATGGGAGTCCACTATACAGTCATTCAAACATGAAAGAGGTTAACTTGTGGCTTGGATTGCATAGTCTTACATTATTATCATAAAATTACTCCTAGGTGTACTCAGTTCCTTCCTCTGGCAGATTATCATACACCCGCCAAACATAGTGTGAAGGGGTATGTGATAGGTATCAGTGTGACGTTAGTCGGGCAGGTGATTGACAATTGACATGAAAATTGGTGTTTGTGATGAAATGAAGGTGCAGGTGTGCAGACTTATTTTTTGTGTGTTTTTCAGACAAAGTGATGCCATGTTAACCAAAGTTTTATCAAAACGTTGTACAGCAATAACTTCCACAGCATTTTAGTAGTTAAAGTCAAAGTTGGTGTTTGTGATGGTCTGTAGCTATTTGTGCAAGACACCCTTTGTGTTTGTACCTGACCAAGCATTAGCCATATAGTTTTCTTTTTTATATTTTATTTCAGTTGAGCCAATTACCACACAGTCAAGAGATGATGTATATTGAAGTACTGTGCAGATATCTAATCACCTTCAACTTTTACAACCTTGCACTTTTTGTGGTCACCAAAAAGAATAGCGGTACAATAAAACAAGGAGTACCCCGCATACAAGCTGTATAAAGAGATTTAACAAAGACAATAATGCAGTTAATGCCAATAACATGTAAATGGGAGTTATATTTAGGCAAGGTCAACTGCGATACTGTAAATCAAAGTCACAGAGAAGCATACTGTCAAACTTCATCAGTGGCGAATCCAGAGGAGGCGCAACACCCCTCTTTATTCTTTTTTTGTTAAACAAAAGAAATATAACAAAAAGGGGAGGGGGTTAATTTAGAATGGCGCCTCCCCTTTATGGAATTCATGGATCCGCTCCTGTACATTCACATCTATTTCTAGTTTTACTTTCATGTAAATTGTGCACAAAGTTCTTGTTAGTATTGGGCAGTAATTTCTCAACATTTTATGAAAGCTTCATTGCAAAAGAGATCATGTCAGAGAATGTTGCATTTAAGGTAATAGCATTTAGTTGAGCGCTTTAGATAAAACATGTACAGTGTACATGAAAGAATACCAAGCACAGTTTGTGTTATGGAAGTTTTCTTGACCATGAGTTTGTTTTTTGTCCTTTTCAGATACTATATTTGTTTGATATGATTTTTTAATTACATAATGTAGCTTTTTTCTTTTTGGATTATTTTTCATATAAATTTCCTTTTGACGTGTTATATGACGAGTACCAACTGTTCTTTGATCATGCAGCTTTTTGAATAATGGAGAAGCTCTTGCCAAACTATGAAGTTGTGTTGTGATTTTTTTTTCCCACTGTTGAATGCACAAAATGAAACTTTTTTGTTGTTGTGTAATATGTGTGTGTGTGTGTGTGTGTGTGTGTGTGTGTCTATTGGTTGTGCATGATTTTGTTTCATGGAACATGTACTCTCTAAAAAAATAACAAGCAAGAAATATGCACTCTTGGAGGATTGAATAAAAAAAAATGAATTTACAGTGAAATTTGAGTGACAATTTGTATTTCCACTTTTGTGGAGTGACCTCAGAGATAACTCCGATTTGACTCTAATTTCACTCAGAATTCACTCTTTTCTCATATTCATTCCTTCAAAAGTGAACATTTTCACTTGTTATTTTTAGAAACTATGTTCTATTATGGTGCTATGGATTATTTTTTTTTTCAACACAGAAACATATATAAAAATCAAACAGAGGGCTTCAGTTGGGGAAGAATTGTGTGCTTGGGGTAATCACACATTTTATTTATCTTGATTGATTGATTGATGTTTATGCCTCTGCCACGAAGTAGTGCGGAAGCATTGTGTGTTTTCAAGTTGTCCGTTCGTCAGTTCACGTGTCCGTCCGTCTGTAATGAATTTTGTGGACAGCGTAACTAACAGTTTAAGGTACAAATCCTAATGAAACTTGGAATGTATAACTGAGTGCATGGGCAAAGTTTTGCCTGTCAACATTCAGGTGCACATGCTCAAGGTCAAACGGTCAAGGTCAAATGTTCAAAATTTCTCTATCCCCCCCCCCCCATATCTATGCAATGCCTGGAGGTATTTTCTTGAAACTTAGTGTATGCATGTACTACCAAATAAAGATTCTCAACAGACAACATGGGTCATGAGATTAAAAGTCAATGGTCAAGTTGAAATGTAGAAATTTCTAGTTTTTCTCTATTTCTTGCAAATGCTTCAATTAAGGTATCTTCACTGAAGTTAGTATATGTGAATGTATACTGACTGGCAGTGATTATAGCAACTTTGGGGGTCAGTGGTCAAAAGTCAGCAGTCAAAGGTCAAGGTCAAAATCTGTAAATGTCAGTCTCTTTATGGGTTTTACACCTGGAATCCCTTGTACTCCTTAGATGGAAATGATTTGCTGATCATGTTAACCGCAGATGAAGGCAGTGGTAACCGCACAGATCTTCCAAGGAATTCTCCAACGCCATCTCGCTAGCTGTTGGTAGGCAACATGGCGGTTTCTCCTGTACAGAAAGGAAAGAAAGAGTACATGTACTTAATTTGAAATTTAGAATGGAGAGAATTAAAAAATCAAAGAAGTTAAATTTTCTTTGATAAATGGCTTCCTTTTCTTTCCCAATGTTTCCTTAATGTGCATCAGATATTGATTAGCAATAGTGGGAAATATGCCTTTATGTGATTCTAGATGACTGTAGAGATATATAGTGCATGAACATATTACATGTACATCAGGCTTTCATATTGCCACTGTGGTGAATTTTCAACTGGGGTGGAGGGTGGGGGGGGGGGTTGGTGGCCAAGGCAACCGAGTGGGAGAGGGTGTGAGAGGGGATACACCCCCTACGGTAGGGAGAGTTTTGAATATCAGTTCATGAAATATGGCACGCACTGAAAGTCCATATTAGAGTTTTTTTTTTTTTTTTTTTCTCCCCGATCAAGGGGGAAGGGGGGCACGGTCCTGTGACCCCACCTATGCCAGTGCAAATTACTCATATGTGTACTCATGCATACATTTAATCCACACATGTATACTCAGTAGTGAACGTACGCTAGATAATGGCCTAACAACTTCCCCTTAATTCAATAATTTTTTAATTGTTCACATGTTAAGCAAGACACCAATGCTAGATCTGTGTACAGTGTATCCATGAAAATATCAGTCAAAGGCTGCATATGTAACATAGGGCCTATACACTATTTCTTGTGAATGGGTTTTCACTTTTTTGGCCTAAAAGTTTGGCACAAAAAAAAAAACACACACACACAAACAAACTTGGGTATATTCAAGCATATTTCAAATCTAAACTACAGTATAACTAAAATTCTTATAAAACACACAAAAAATAATAACAAAAACATAAAAACACTTACTTGTTGTCTGTGGCATCACCTCTGGCATCTTCATCATATTGTTGTTTGTATTCTGATAGTATGCAGTCTCTAAGTGTAATACATATTCATCCAGGCAAAAATGGTCTTGAACCCTAGGTGCATGGTGATGCAATCCAAGTCGTCGCCAGCAAAAGAGTCCATCTTTGCCACCACTCGTGCGATTTCTTTGCAGCACACAGACTCCTTGACCATCGGCATGGCAACACATCCTCCACTGCATGAGCACCTGAACAAAAGACAGAAATGGGGGATCAAGGAAATGAGGATTATTGCTTGCTTTCTGAAATAAAAAATGTGTGACAAAAATAACTTTTTTGATTCAAAATAAGTATTTTTAGGAACACTTCCAGTATCATATTACATATGACCTCTTTCCCAAGTTCCCATCTGCTATTATGCAAGGTTGAAAAAAGTGTGTATAGCTACTAAGTATCCCTCTTGTGTGAAATGTACACGAGATATTATGTCATTGAGGCATGGTTTGCAATATATTACAAGTTTGCCAAAATTCATTATCATGCACCACGGGCCAATATTTGCAATCCTTCCCCCCTCCCCCATGTATAAATACACTAGTATCAAATACTCATTGAAGAAAAAGATGTATGTAAATCAATGAATTTAAATGAAGTAAAAACAAAATCATAATACTAGATGATATGGTACTAGATGAAACAAAAAATTAACACTTTGCTCTGAAATTGGAATGATCAGAGTTTGTCTCTTTAGTTGACGTAAACATTGATTAAAATATTACAATTGTTGAAGAAAAAGAGAAGAATTTCCACATAGGGGGGCCTAGCCCTATGTGAGGTCTAAACTCTAATAACGTTATAGATAGATCTAACAATGTTAGAACCTAGGTAGCCTACATGCAGCTACATGTAGGGCCTATTCTGCTGTAAGATTTTCAGGACAAGCAATAAAATGCAGGGTTGCCAACACTGGAAACTTATCTAGTTGAGAGTGAGACTCCCATAGGCCAATGCTATAATTCAGGAGTCAAAATGAGTGAGATCAATAGAAATGCATGCAAATGAAATAAGAGTGAGAAAGGACCAAAATGAGTGAGTCTATCAAACGGCTCAACGCTCAATGCATGAGAGTTGGCAGCCCTAAAAATGCCTGATTAAAATTCTGTTCATTGTAAGAATGCACATAAATTTCAGATTTAGGTTTTATGATCAGATAAAGAGCAGGGATAATTAATGAAATGAAACATCATCATTCATCAGCATGTCGATCCCAGTGCAGTCACTGTGCAGTCACTGCAGTCACGTCTTGCACGTTGCAAGATTAGGCGCAGCTGTTGTTTGTACATGCATCGGCATCGGGGAAACCGCCGGGGCTGAGCTGGTGGGAGCCCGATAAATACATAATTCCCTATTGGCTATAGTCCACAATAAAAAATGTGTTGTTGTTGTTGTTTACTTTTTATACAGAGTCCAGCCCATTACCATAAATCAACATCATAGCTTATGCAAATGTGATTGCTGAGCGAAACAAATCTAAATTCTGCTCATTCAGTTACGAGTTCCTAGGCCAGCTCATGAAAAAAAAAAAAAAACAACGATAAATCTACGCCAACGCTAAATACCCCGAATACATCGATAGAACGGCCATGCATGGCGCGGCCAGCTTGCCGAGCGGCCAGGCTCGGCTGACAGTGATTGTGCACGGCTATGGCAAGCGCGCACAGCTCCCCAGGCCGATTGGGTAATGGCTGTAATGCACGTCGAAGCCGCAAAAGTACGGGTAAGGGGCAAATTGGTAACTAGGGAACTACAGAAAAAACAGTAGAATTTCAATTAAATGAAAATCAACAGTTTGACTTACCAATCTCTGTTGCCCAGCCTCCTCTCAATGTCTTCTGGCTCATTCTCGTCTTCACCTCTGACTGCACCTTCATCTTCCACCTCATTTTCGAGCTCTGGCTCAAACTGTAGCCGTAACGTTAGGGCCTTATTTCTGCACGTTGAGTAGGCAGAATAACTGGAATTTGGTCATAAAATTCAGCAAGACTGTCGATGTTCGGAATCTGAACTGGAAGAGTGACTTGCGCTCTCTTCCATACTACTGTCGATTTAAAGCCTCAAGGGTTATTCATAAGAAGAATAGCTAAACAAGTTAGAGGTCTCACTAGTTGTGTTGCTATCCGCTAACAGAACTACGTGCTATAATACAACTGAGTAGCGTCTGCTCGGCTAGCGCTCGAACTCGCATCGTTCTTGAGATGACGTATGAGGACTTACGCGCGCCGTGGGCGTGTTTTTGACATTTTTTCAGGGGGCGTTCCCAGAGCTGTATATTCTCTCAAAATAACTCTTTTATTCATCAGAATCATCAAAAAGTAGTTGTAAATGCGAAATCAGCACAAAACATTACATAAAGTTGGCCTAAACCTGAAAAATAGGTTGATTTGGGCTTCACGGCCCCTTTAATATTGACTCAGAAAACACAGTGTTATATAAACTTTCCCACATTTTAGTTTTCTGTCTTTTTTCTCGCATCATTATGTGTAATCAGGTTATCAAGATATTTGATATGGAAAACAAGCAAGAAGTGGCGGAGGTGCATTTCGCATCCCACTGGCAGAGAGCGGTGAAGAGACTCAAGTCCGTGGACAGTACTAGCATGGTGTCTGGCCCTCAGACACAGACTCCTGGACTTAAGGGTGGGCTCGGGGGCATCGCTTCTATGGCTGCGGCAGGCATCGCATCTTTCTCAATGACCGAGATCATTGACGAACTCCTGATGCATGCAACATTGCCCATCTTGCCCGTGCCCCAGCCGGCGAGCGGCAGCAACACGAGCAGCAGTAGCCCCAGCCAAAGCGGCGGCAATGTGTTGCTGTGGCAGCAGCTCCAGAATGTGAACGTGATCGCCATGGTTGTGTTCGATCTGGCATGCACGGGATGCCACTCGTGGAAAACGTGCACCGAGCTTCTGGACATGGTTGTCAGCCGTCTTCAGTCCGGCCTGCTCGCCCCGTCTCCCAGCACTCCCAATGTTGTGGTGACCAGCCCCTCGCAGTATGTATCCAGCCCCAAGGCGGGATGTCCCACGGAGACCCTGCTTGGTGTGAAGGCGTTCATGCAGCAGATGCACAGCCTGATCAACCCAGTCTCCTCCACCGCAACAGCCCTCATCAGACCCAACGTGCTGGAGTACTTCCAGCGCTCTGCCCTACAGGCCCTTACTATGGCCATATCTCCCTTAGACCCATCAACTCTTCGTTCTCATGTCAACTTTGTCCTGGAAGTCCGCCAAGGGATCCAACTCCTGTCCTCCGCCCTTCACTCATTCCATGCCGACATTGACTCGGGTTTATCAGACTTCTCCCCGCCAGCCACCAGCAGCCCCAAGCGTGGCCCCCGGGGCTCGTCGGGAAGCGAGACGCCCGAGAAGTCCCGCCAGAAGGTGTCGGAAATCTGCCGTGCAGTGCAGCAGCTCCTGAGGGCGCTGGACAGGAACGTGTTGCCCAGCTTCATGATGGCATTTCCCAAGCTCACATCTGCAGGAAAATCCGAGCAGGCGATCAATCCTGCAAACTACCTCCTGACTGTCTACAACCACCTCAGTGTCCTGGCCTCACTGGCTGTTGATGCCAGGGACTGGCAACCAGGTACTGTGCGAAGGATAGAAATAACTGAGGAAATATGTCAGTAATGCAAAGGGGTTGTAGGCCAATCCTCATGGTCAAATGTTGAGAGCAATCATACTTCTCCTTTGTAAAATTGAAGGACTGTGCTGCTGACGTTCTATAGTGATCATAGGAGCAGGCAGATGCATTCCTGTCAACTGCATGACAGTCAAAATGTTACTGTTTGTGAAATGTCATTAAAGTTAGCAAGAGAGAATGCTGTGGAAAGATAGTGCTGAAGGATCAAGAATGTATTTTCTGTTTAATACATTTTGCTATGAAGTTTGATGGGAATTGACTATATTTAGTTTTTCTCTTAAAAAGGCCTACAACTTTTTTCTCTTAAAATGGCAGAACAAATGTAAGCTATCATATAATCAATTGAGCTGTTACTTCACTTTCTGTTTCTCTTGCTGTTTTTGTTTGTTTAGTTTTGGCTTCATGGAGGGAGCAGGCTAGGAAAAATTTTAGACACAGCTCAAGGAGACCACAAAAGAGTGCTGCTCTTTTCTGTCATTTGAATGCATATTAAGTTATGTGAGTTAAGGAGGATAATGATTAAAAAATCCCCAGGTGGCATAGAGCTGGATCAGGTAAATGATAATCAATTTGTCTGTCTGTCTGTCTGTCTAACTGCCTGTCTGTGAACTGTCCATGTCTGCTGTGTACTCGTACAGGGAGTGAGCGGCAGCTGGGAGTCGAGAAGGACCAGTGCCAGAATCCATTCAGCATCCTGGCGGAGAGTCCCTGCACGCTGATGGGGAGGCTCATGTTCTCCAGCCACATCCCTCCAGTCAGGTGGGTGGCGTTTAACCCCTCTCATCACCGCCAACGCCAAGTGCTATTGACATTGCACATAGAGACTGATTATGGATGGTGATCACAGGGTTAACCTGTGGCTGATCCATGCAGTAAGGGAGGTTGCTCTTCATTGTGATAATAGTGAGCTTTTAGATCTGCGATGCTAATCCTATGACGCGGCCATTAGGCAAAATAATATGTTGTTCTGCACATGAGTCAGACAGTTGTTGGTCATTGTCCAACCTTGAAGGGAGGCACCATAACCATTAACGTTGCAGATTTAAGGCTTGCTAATAAAAGAGAAAAGCTGAATTCACCATCCATCTCCAAGGGCATTGACTTTAATCAGGTTAATAGCATCATGCTTTGCCTTTGTGTGTATGCATGTGCTCAAGCATAATGTAGATGGCCCCTGGAATAATTGTGTTCCTGGTCATCTACAATCAAGGAAGAGTGCTGCACATGATAATCAAGCACACTTTTGACCAAACACTTATCACAGACTGTTCAGTAGGTAACCATGTGCAGGAAAGTGTGTTAACAACAATCTGCCATGCACAGGGAAGCGCCTTAATGACAAGCTAGGTATATCTTTGTTAGTTTGTATGTATGTTGTAGATGCTTATATGGCATATCGTTGTGAGCATGGGAGATTGTTGTTGCAGTGCTTCCCTGCGCATGGCAGATTGTTCTTAGGGTGTGGGAGTGCACATAGTGTTAACAACATTCTGCCATGCGCAGGGAAGCACCTTAATGACAATCTGCCATGCGTACGACAATATGTGCTTGTGAGTGATATCATTTCTTGAAGAAAACATAGAAATTTGCATTCTGTAACTGTCTTATTTCATGTCCGACTTTGATAAAATTTGTACCATTTTGTTTGTTTGATTTTACTCTGTGAAAGTCAATTTTTTTAATGTAGGTGTTGGAAGAGCTGATCTTTTCTTTTATAAGTTTCAGATGATTTATGTGTTTGTCTTCCTGTGTTCAGGTTGGAGGGTGTGGCAGATGAGCTGAAACTCAGTCTGGTGCAGATCATCATCCAAAGTTGCTGCCGGACCATTCCCATGCTGCCCCGCCCGGCAACGCTTCCCCCACCCAAAGAGGCAGCGGGAAGTGCCCATGGGAGCCACGTCCTGGTGCTGAATGAGCTGGGCTTGTCCGGGGAGTGGCCCCACCCCGTCAGGACGCCCATTGCCGTGGTGACGGAGCTCCTCGACAAGGTGGTGGCACTCATGACAAGTGAGTGAAATCCATGGCTACCCAGAATAAACTCCATCAAGCTTTGGGCAAAAAAGAGAAACAAAAGTAAACATAACAATGTTGCAGTATCAAGAGTAAACCTCAAAATAAATTGGGAAGAGTACATTACACATTCAGGTCAATCCTGTGGTTTTTCTCATCGATCTTCATTGAAATTTAGTACACACAGCAAGGTCAGTACATGTAAAGACTTTGAAATCTGAAATAAAAACTTGATTAATGATAGTTCTGGCCAGAAATGATTAAATGAGTGACTGCACATGCATATTAAGATACAAGCCTAAATATGGGCACACCCAGTGTGTAATTCACATATGATTGATGAAAATTTGTGACATTTGTGACACTGTGACTCTGAGTAGACTGCTCTGATGGATGAATACACCCCTGAAGACATCCTCTTTGGAGCCACAGTGGCCATACTTCTTTGCAACATGTACCACAAGGATTTGCAACTAATGACTACCCCCTTTATGCCTAAAGTCAGCAAAAATACACCATGCATACATGCATACACAAGTCTCAAAGTACCAAATCCCTAATGAATGTACTTTCCCCTATCGTGTTCATGTTCATGTTGTTCAGGACATGCAAGCGGTGAGGGACTGAGTGCGACCCTTGACCTCAGTGGCGCTGCGACAGCCGCGGCCGCCCCCGAGTACTGGGACATCTTCATGTCGACGAGAGAGCTGATGCACGTAGACTTGGACCTGCTGCAGAGCAACGAGGACAGACTGTGTTTCTTTGCCAACCTCCTCAACCTGATGTTGACCCATGCAGCCCTGCACCACGCAACACAGCAGGTCAGAGCACAGGAAACAATTTCTATAAACTCATCAAAGGAAAGCAAATCCCAAATATAAATATGGATTGAGTGAAAGCAGCAAAATATTCGTAGAACACATCAGTGACAGTTTGATGAAAATTAGGCAGTTGAGTCAAAAGTTATTAATTAAAGTTTTGGTACCATCATCACTGGATAAGGAGACTACTGCACTTCATGACATTACTATGGACAACAATATTAAGAAAATATAAAGAAAATTCAAAGTGTTTTCACTTTTGTGGCACAACGAAAGGGCAGTTTCTAATGAGGCAAATGTTGAATTTGCTCATTATTTACCATACTGTAATTTGAAGTTGTGAGAAATATCCAGCAAACAAACAACAGAGATTAACAATGAGTTTTTGTGTCCACTACCTGACCAGAATGTGACTCATTGAAAAATGAATAGTGTTTTTCAATTGTTACTCTCACAGTCCTTTCCTTTAAGCTGCTGTATGATTACTCTCCCTGTGCCTGTAATAGCCAGTGTAGAAATTGGACACTGTAAATGCCGACTAATTCCATTATTTCCACTATACAAACTTTGATTATTGATCGTTGGCAACCATCTATCGCTGGTATTATTTTTACGCAGGGGAGCAACTTCTCAATGGGACCAACTCGTCACTTCTCCCTAGGGCGGGGTATCACAAGCCCCTCGGGGATGATGCTGTCACCCCCTGGAATCAACAGTGGAAGCGTCACAGCCCAATTGGTCTACCTGTCTAGCAGAGCATACAAAGTTGGGCAAATGGGGGTGGTCAGGTCAGTCGATTGTAGCATGCTCACTTTTTAACAGATCCCCTCCTTATCTATTCAAAACCAATGTGATGCTTCAATTCATGCATGTTTACATAGTGATTTGTGGTAGCTGCTATGAAATTGATAGCAGGCATGAGGTGAATGTGCCATATCGTGCTCTTGAAAATGTCTTGTTTTCGACTCTGACTTCAGTGAAATGACATGAATATCATATAAGTGCATTTTATGTAGAAATGTAGGATATGCCAGAATGCAATCATCACTAGACGTGACTTACTAGGTGCGCAATGACTTCAGAGTGCATTTCAAGATTACAGGTATGCTTAAATGCTTGCATAATGTCATGTATTCATCGCTTTGTCATATCTATCTTGTCTGTCTGTCTCTCTGCCTAAATCTCCTTGTCAAAATGTGTTCTTTCCTACTCCATGCAGTGCATTTGACCTACACTTTACCATTTTGCGAGCGAACCTACCTGTGCCTTTAGTCTATGGAGAGATCTTGCAACATAGACTTCATGGTATGTCTGAGTTTGTGTCACGAGAATATTTCAAGAGAATATCGCATTTTGACAGAATGTAGGATTCATCATTGTGTACAGTATGTTTTGTGATAGTGACATGATGTAACATGTTATCTCGATAAACAGCACATTGTCATTGTTAGTGGACTTTCTGCAGAAGTTCTGCAGAAAGTTTCCCTTGTAGATTTGTATCTGATACACTTTATGGATCCAAACCGGTTTCCAAGACAACTGTTCTCATCATCTATTGAATTGAGGCAGACTTCAGTCTTTCCAGTAACTTCTGTGACCCATTTTAATTATTAGATAAAAACCTAGGCAAAAGATGACCAAATACTTCAGAATTATAGCCCAAAGAAGAAGAAAAAGAAAATTAAGAGTATTAAACATGATTTTCTATCATTGGGAAAAAGTCCTAGAGCAGAATTCATGCCGTCAATCACAATTTACAAGACACAATTAATCAGTCTTTCTCGATTGTTCCTTTCAATGATTATAATTGGTTGTTTGTTGGTTTTTTCACCTTGGTACAGAGATTTATGTGTGAGTGTGTGTGTGCCTTTGCAGTAAAATGTTGATCACATAAGTGATGTTTTCTTCAATACAGGCATTAAATTCTTGCACAGGAAAATGTCTTCCCTTCACAACCCACCTGTAAAGGCTGACCCTTCATCTGAAGACAGATGGAGTCTTAAAAATATTATACAGACATATTTTATACTTTGTCATGACAAACAATAGAATGTTCCAAAATGGTTAAAGAAAGTCATAAATACAAAGAGTATATGAAAAAAGGCCCTGACATTCTTTTCCCTCCAGCCCTTGGGGATGATGACCCCTGGTTGAAGTACATCCCGGCACCAGACCCCCGAGTGACCTTTGTCTCCTGCAATGGTTCGTTGTCTTCACCAAGACTGAGAGTGAGTAGTGGAATTCAACCAGAAGACTTGTCGTTTTGCATTGGTTGCCCTATCATACTTGCCAACTAGTAAGATTTTATCAGATTCAGTAAGATTTTTTATGTTAAAAATAGCAAAATTAGATTTTCTGTCAGAGAAATCAGATTTTTAAAAAATATTTAGATATACCTTTCATGTGTATTTTCTGAAGATTTGACCGAAAGTAAGATTTTTAACTTCAGTTTGCATATAAAATTAGATTTTTGCAATCCACGAGTAAGATATTTCATCTTGAAATGTTGGCAGGTATGCCCTATTAAGACCATACTCCTGAATTTTAACCACTTATTTTGTGGAAGAAAGGATATTGCAACTGATTGACAAATTGTCTTTCATTAGTTAGGTGCTAATCATTCGATGTTTAGAGTGATAGCCATGATAAAAATCTTGGACATACATACTTGTATTGGATTGGAACCTGTGACTTCCTGATTGCTAGACAGGCGCCATGACCACAAGACCATCAAACCTTGAAATGCTTATCAGTGATGGTTCTTAAGGAAATAATTATTGGGTACTCATAATGCTTGTAATCAATTATGTGTAAAGGTCGTGTTTCATTTTATCCCAGAGTAAATTCTGTGTTCAAAGAGTGTGAGTTATTGAGGCTGTGATCCTTGAGCAAGTACACCATGTAGTACTCAGAATCTTGGAACTGGAAAATGACTTGGATTCCAAACCTCTAAACATTTAAGAGACATTGCCTCTTTATCTGTTCCAGAGAACTACCTTCTACACTTAATGTTGCTACCAGAGCATGCCATAAGAATAATCTCCTGTAGACAAAGAATGCTTTTGTGGATGCACAATTGCTGGTACCTTGCATTAACTGCACCCCATTTTGAGGGTCCTTCCATTTGTGAAAAGGCACAGTTGATACACCAATAAAATTAGTACAATAATGAAAAATTTTGTATATTGTGCTGTATCATGGTGTTGTTACTCATTGGTTGTAGCTTGCATAAATGGAAAAATTTAGATGCTTCAAACAATGCAAAGATGATAATAATGGCCAATTATGTCAGAATCATGTTCAGTTTTCATGAAAAAAACTGTTCATGTTGAACATCT
The DNA here is from genome assembly GCA_033980235.1 of Diadema setosum. Classification (NCBI taxonomy): domain Eukaryota; kingdom Metazoa; phylum Echinodermata; class Echinoidea; order Diadematoida; family Diadematidae; genus Diadema; species Diadema setosum. The sequence continues at coordinate 13,895,997 of CM067059.1, read as the reverse complement.
AATGCATCCACACTCTTGTGTGTAGTACAGCCTTTAAAGACAAAGGCACTTTGAACAACCACAATAGTAAGTACCGTTTATTCTAAAAATCTGTTGCAAGGTCACCTGGTCTTGTGGCTGGATGGGAGTATTTTTCATCCTCTCTCTCTCATTTGTCAGTCTTCATATCTTAACCGATCAATAATGCTTGGCCCTCGATGTTATCTCTTCCAGGTTTTGTCCACAGACGATTTTGATGAGCAGCTGACTGTTGCCATGCAGAACTATCTTGATGCCAACGTCAAGGTGGATGAGGAAAATAATGAGGTTAGATTCATTTTGTGCTACCACGTCAAAAGCAGCATATATGTATATTTCCTTATGTTATTTGTAGATAGTCCCCTTTACTATCTGACTTTAGATGAACAGGAATGCCATTCAAACTACACAACACATCTTTCCAGCTGTGTTTAGAAATGCATCTTCACATACTATTCTAGCAATAGGGAAGACAGAAGCTGTTTCAGGGAAAACTAGGAAGAGCAAATACAGAAGTGTATGATCTGAGTTCAGTGCATGATATTGATGTGGTTAGTGTCACAATCGAGAGTAACTTGTTGTTGTTGTTACCGTTCCTCATGTTGGTGCTCAGTGTCCTCCGACTTTGGTTTCTCTCGTTCTGTTCCAGATCTCCATACCCCAGTGCATGGATTGGTTCCGCAAGGACTTCACCGGCTCCACCCTGCCGACCAATGTCCACCACGGGCACATCTACATGGGCCTCCTGCACGTCATTCAGCCGCACGTGTCTAAGTACCTGGGCGACAAGCTCGAGAACTACACCATGAAGTTCCTGCCCAGACACATAGAGGTGGAGTCCAGCGGAGAAGCTGTCGCCAAGACGGCTGACCCCGAAGCAGGTACTGGAGGTATTACTTCATAGTGTCGACAGTATGTCAAGATAGTTTGCTATCAAGGAGGCACTGGTGCTGTTGTTTAGTAGTGTTCTTAATGAGGGTTATTGGACTTCCATCTTCAAACATGGGAACATCATAAAGGGCAATTCTAGTCTGACACTCAGAGATTATATGAAAAGTTTTAAACTGAGATTATTCTCAAGGATGTGTTGTTTGATGGTGTAGCCACCTGTAATCATTAAAGAAATTTTCCTTTTTGAGCTTGCCGTGTCATGGAAGTTATTATCCGTTGGGCCGATAAGAGCTAAGCCTTCATTCAAGGCTTTTAGTGTTGATATTTGTGTTTTCTGTGTGCTCATGTTTAAATAGGCAGAAGAAAGACCATTCAGCGCTCAAACTCGGTGAAGTTCAAGTTAGTAGTGACCCCATACAACCACTCCTTTGGATTCAGATTCTTCAATGTGCCAGGCATCAAGGCCAAGGCCTCGTCCCACAGGAGAAATCTCTCGGTGCCCAAGAACTTTGAGACTGTAGTAAGCAGCCCTGGTGATGAGGAAGATCATCCCGATCAACCTCCTTTCCAAATGACGGAGTCCACCCTCAAGTACCTCCATGCAAAGTCCAAGCTCGTGGCATCGCTGGCTGGTGCCATCAGCGGCACCATTGAGGAAGGAGTGGACACCTTTGCCAAGGACAAGTCCATCGATGAGGACCTATTACTGCTCTCCAGTGGTGGCACTCCAAAGAGCTTGGTGTTTGAGGAGACCTTTGGCAGCGACAGGGTCTACAACCCTTGCCTTTCCACCTTGACCAAGGTGCTCCAGCACCTGGCAGGATATCCTGTGGTGCAGCAGTACATCCAGGACTTCTTTGGAGAGGTCCTTGCCATGGCGGAGAGTTTCCAGGAGAGTTGCAGCGCCGACATGCGGGAGGTACGTGCCAGCCTCCTGGCTGACGTCCGCTCCAGGGGTGTCCAGGACCTGCTGCGGGAGGCCGTCGAGATCCTGGTGTCGGCCTGCCAGTGGGACGCGGTGCTGCGGCTGGTTGGCCTCGCCAGGAGCCTGGTGGGAGACCAGGATCTGTACCGAGCCCTGGCGGACTTTGCAGCCTACTGCGCCGGGAATCAGGTCAAGCCTGTGCAGGAGTCAGCACCATCGACCAAACCGACGTGGCAGTGTTTGCTGACTATCAAAGACGAGGTGAGATCACTTGTTGCATTTGTCGATCTTTGTTGCAAGGAAGATGCTCCTTCTATCCATTCCTGTATCAACATTGTCATATGGTAGCATTCTTAGGAGAGTTTCTGTACACCACTTTGCAAATGCTCTGAAGATCTCAATAATTCTGTCAGTCCATCCACATATTTTGTGCCTGGCTTCTGTGGCCCTTGATGTCAACTTGTGTCTTCACTTACATGTCCCCTCTCCCAGCCTGTTTTGTTTTGTTTTGTTTTTGTTTTTGTTTGTTTGTTTGTTTGTTTGTTTGTTTGTGTTTTTTTTTTTGGGGGGGGGTGTCCAATCTATGTCATATCCCTATCTTCTGCACTCCACTTCTTGGTGTTTTTTTTTTGTTCTCTTTTCTTGTTGCATAGCCTTGCCACTCTCTTGACCTGCCCAAAGCAGCTCGTCTGTAAAAGATTCACCTTGAACCAGTGTCCTGACTTCTCTTTCCCCTTAATTGCAGGTGCTGAGAGGTCGTGCGGTACTAGCCTCCCTGGACAGCCTCCCCATCGAAGCTGCTCTGGAGCTGCTGGAGTGTTGTGAGTCACACTCGGGGAGAGAATCTGCTGTGCAGGCTGTCCTCAACACTAAGCTGCTGCAATTGAGAATATATAAGGAGGTGAGGGAGTGGAAGTACACAGTACATCATAAACAGCTCTTGCACTGCCAGAATGCTTTGAAGGATATTGTAACAAAATAATTTTGATAAGTTCTGAAAAAAAAAATATCTGAAGCGCAGCTGAAATGTTACTGCATCGAAAAGATCACAGGCTTTAGCTCTCGTAAAAAATGGACACATGTTGTATGATAGATTATTGAGTTAAAGAGGTTAATACAGGAAACAAACTAGAGTCAGCAGTGCAATAATCTCAAAAAAATGTTCATCTCCACTGGTCTGTTAGGGTATGGTGAGTAGAATACTGAGCATGAAAAAAAAAAATTGCGATAGAAATGAACATGAATTTATGCTATGATGTAAATAGCAATATTCTTGCTCTTTGCCCCCTTGAATTTATGGTAAGATGTAATAGCTATATTCATGTTCTTTGTAAACCCCCCCCCCCCTTTGCAGATAACTGTCCATGCCATGGAGCAGGCATCAGTGCTGCCTCTTGAGGTTCCACAGGACGTGGGAGAGGGAGAGTCCGATGAACCGTGGCAGGCCACCCGGCCCCTCTCCACTTGGCAAGATGTCCAGGCTGAATCCAAGACTAGACCAGACTACGTGCTGAAGCTGCTCATCTCGGCGGCCAACTTCAAGCTGGCCAGAGAGTGGGCGGAGCTACACAATGTCCTTGATGACTACCAGCAGGTAGGAAGGATACTTTTTCACTTATCTTTATACGTCTAAGTCCCATGTGAGACAACTTTTTGGACAGCCAGTTTAAAAACAAAGCAAAACAAAACAGAACAAGTAGCTGAGGTTAGCAATGTGAGTTTCCCAAAAGTCCGTAGGTCTGCGTGCACATTAATCACCTGCCTACCTTGCCTTGCTTTGGCACTGGCTGCTATGGATGCAAGTGTTTTACTCGTGACCGGAAGAGCTGGCGAAACATGGAAATCCTTTCTAACCTTTGATGACAATAAATCACACTCGTGTAAAAATTACAGCTGTAATCGCAAAGGTGTATCGATTAATCATTAATTACCATCTCATTGAAGCCGAAAGCAATGCTATATGAAGTTATAAGTATTTTCTGTGCTCTATTTACCTTTGTCTTTGTATCTTCACCCCTTTCAAGAGGATATATTCCTTCCTTGAATTTTTGTGTTTATATAGGATATAGGAAATATGTTTGTTCCTCTAAAAGTGTTCCTACAAGAAAATTCACCAGTAATGCCTGATTAACATGAAATGGCCAAAACAAGTATGGGTGTGAATATGAACTTGTTCTATTCTGCAGACCATCCAGACAAAGTACCTTGAACATCTTTTGATCAGTGGAACGGAAAATCTTCGCGTGTATCAGGTGAGACATGCCGTTCTTTCAGTCTTTGCCATTGAGAAATATTGTTTAAGCAGCCAGATGCTCCAAAAACACAAAATTAGCTTGGAGCTCAAAATGGTTGCTACTCACATGGTTTGCTGTATTACATATATTTGTTTCTAAGATATAGCATTTACTCAAGAAATTTGACACTTTGGGAGCTACTGCAGGTATCTGTCAGTATTCATAGGAAAACAATTAGATTATAGGTTTTGTTTTTAATTCTTTAAAACCACAGAGATGCTAATTACTGTTCTGTGCAATAAGTGTGTTACATGTGTTTGTTTGTCTTTTTCTTTACTACTTCCAAAACATGACTTTTACATCTATGATTGTTGTGTTTTGAGTCTATGTATGTATATAATATCTGTGTGATCATAGATATGTGTATTTGTAAAATGTGTGTAGATATGCATATTGTTGGTCGAGAAAGATATGGGCATTAAGGTTTCATGACATTGAAAATATGTATCTTTCTGAAGCGAAGATATGAAGATGAACAGATAAGTGTATAAGAGATATACTAACTTTTGTTTTCATGTTGTTAGCTGATCAAGGAGTTGCCAAGCAGTGAGGAGACTGTGGGTATCTGCTCTGAGCTGCTGGAATCCCAGAAGTTGGCCCTGACCAGCGTGGTGTTCCTGGTCCAGTTCCTGCTGACTGACCACCTGGCGGACATCTCCTACGAGAGGGCTGGGGAGCTGCGTGACATCGGCATCGGAGCAAAGGTCAGTACCATTTTGGGGTCAGCTTATCTAACTTTCCAAAGAACAAGAAAATGTCTGCCTCAGTATGTATTGAAGCCTAGGTTGGGTGTCAGTATTCTTACAGTGTGTTTGAATATGTAGATGCTGATCTCAGGGACTGATTTTGCAAATACCTCATGTTAACCCTAACTAGGCCGGGCTATTTAGGTAGATGATAGAGCCGGGGGGAGGGGGGGGGGGGGGGGGCCTCCAGGCCTCCCAGATCTCGGCCGTCATACTTTTATGAAATTTGCCTGTAAGCACAGTTTGCATTGAAATTGTACACAAATTCATGTTTTTGAGCGATTTTTGGTCTGACATGCACATACATATTTATGCGCAACTTCGGAACCACGTGCCCGGGCATCGCAAATTTGGTGTCAAAAGATGCGGGAGACTCAAAAGAAAAAAGTCATGAAATGCCGCGACGATAGCTTTTCGCGATAGCGATACATTGCGCGGAACGTCGAGGAGGGGGGTCCTCAGAGGACCCCCTCTGGCCTAGTTAGGGTTAAGAGCTATGAGAAAAAAGAAAGAAAAAAATGTACTTCAGGTCATTGAAGCCCCAGTTTTCTGTAGTGTGGATGTTTGAATAAAACATACAAGCTAGTGAAAAGAAAATTTAACCATTTGGGCTATAAACAAAACTGAAGAACTTTTTTTTTTTCAATTGATTGATCAGGCTTTGACGTTTATGAATTGTATGTTCTATGTTTTCATCTTGTCTCTATTTGATACTGATACTTTATCATCTACGCCATGATTGGATCCAGGTCTTACTCTGCCTACCAGAGAGGGTTAGGGGTGAGTACCAGGACCTGATGTCTAGACCAGATCTACTCCTTGAACAGCTCCTCATGAATCTCAAGGTGCGTTCAGTGGTTCCTTCATGTTTCTGCTGATATTTTTCTCTTCTTTTGTTTTTTTTTTTCTCTCTCTCTCACTTCTAGAGTACAAGCTCCATGTGATTTTAAAAGCATTTGTCATGTACGTTTATAGAGTAGTTATAAGATGTGAAATTTATGCATTTACCATTGAAGGGTGAACATTGCGCTTTCTTTATGGCCACATAGCTTTACAAGAACTTGTTTGAACTTTTTCCCCCGTTTGTTCATCTAAAAAAATGAAGAAAAAAATCTGCAGTAATTGTGTGTAACACAGTCAATAATTCTTGTCATGAGGAATCATTGCAGGTCTTGATTTTTTTTCTCTCTCTCTGTACTCATGGCACTGAATAAGAATTCAGCCATTCAGTCATGTGGGGGGGGGGGGGGGCTCACATGGCTACTTTATCACATCATATTGAATTAAGAGAATGTTTTTCTTTGAGACCCTTCCTCTCCCTACCAAAACTACATGTCTAAAAAAACAAAACACATCTGACGGATTCCATTTAACACAAGATGTAACACAACTCCCAAGCGATATTTACAATCCACGCAGGATTTTTTATTCAGTCATTTTGGCTGCAAGTGATCATATCTGATACGAAGTCCAAATGCCACCTCCCCATATACCACTCTACTGCCTCCTCCCATCCATCTGGATCCAGGTGAACCTTGCCTCCGATGTCCAGTCCACACTCCAGGAGGAGCTCAAGGAGTCGGGGTTCCCATCGGCTACCCTCTCCCAGACATCCATCAACGCCCTCATCTCAAAGTACGCCCGGGAGGCCATCCGCATCCCCGTCATTCTCCACAACACGTCCCTCTCGGGTGAGTCACGATGTTGAAGTCGCATTTATAATCTTTATAATCTCTGTAATCTTTGTATCATAGAGCTGCTGTAATCTGTAACTGAGATACAGTTCAGCCAGCGATCAAGTTCCCCCTAGATCGCGATCACGGGCGATCAGTGATTGCATACGCGATATGTCGCAATCAATTGATTGTATGCCGAATTGCATGCAATCAATGATCGCGTATGCGATCACTGATCGCCCGTGATCGCGATCTAGGGGGAACTTGATCGCTGGCTGAACTGTACAAGCATGCTACCTTTTATGTAGAATGCTAGATATTTTAACGAGCCTTGATGCATATACATGTATGTTTGTGTGTACATATTAAATATACATATATAAATGTATGTTGTATATGCTTTCATATAGACTAGTATATCTTTCCATTCATAGATATCAGGAACAAATGTTGCTAGCAACAAACTTAACAGGAAAGGCTAATCTTTGTCCTTTGTTGTGTCTTGCTTCTATGTTTTCACTAATATCTGATGGAGAAAATTGCTAATATAGAGAAAGATGTTTAAGGGACCTCTCATTACAAAACCAATTGAATCAAAAAGCTCTTGCAGAGTAAACCCAGTGCTCCAAAATTTATAGTTTACATGTTCAAATGTCTGCAGCCTGTATGGATGCAAGAGATTTTTTTGCTATTCCTGCTGAGTTTGCAAGGTTTAGGAAATCCAAGAGACTGCAAATGAAAGGACACAAGAAGGCAACATTGGTCTAAACTTTTTGGTACCCGATAGTCAAACAGCATCCCTGCAATGCATGCCTTTTTCTGTACAGAATATATAGGTGTCTAGTTTCTTCATTATCAATCCTTTTAGCATGTTGTGAATGTGATTAGAATAATGTAGCCATCAAATACATGGTTTTTCTAGTAACATAGGACTGTGCATGAAATGGATCTTTGCTGTATGATTTCCATTCATGTTTATTCTATTCATGTAGTACCCAAGGTCTGAGTGCATAGTACTCATGTGTTACCATGTAGTTGCATTCTACTGTATTGCCTTTCTGTAATGTCATGTTTTGGTCTCATTAGCTCATGTTTAAACGTTGTACCTTCATTCATAGAGTCTTGAAGAGAGAGAAAAATAAATGTTTGTTGAATCTATTACGCTAAATTCATTATCCTGAATGCATAAAACCTATTACAAGAAAGATCTCTCTGTATTCAGGTTCTTGGAATATGTGTGAAGCATCTAGGGGGAGTAAAATAGATTTCCTGTAAAATATCCCTCACTACTTGAATAAACACTGTTACAATACTAGTAGGTGGAGTTTTAATTTGAATCATTCCTAATTGATACACATCACCATCTTCAGTTATTATGGTGAAACGACTTGCAAATAAAACTGCTATCAAAATGGCTAAAGTTGTTCCTAATCCTGCATGGCTGCTTTATCCACAGTCTTCTTGGACACTTAATACGTCAGAGGTTTTAAGATTTGGTTTGAAGAAAACTTCTGCACAGAACCAATCTTGTTAATACCAAGGGAATGCTTGTTGCAGCATAACACTACACCATAACTTGCCATCTGTGTGAGATGAGCTGTGCACACAAGCACATGCGATTTTTATTTATTTATTTTTTTAAAGAATTGTTTCTGTCATTCTTCCCCAAGTAGAAGACCGACAGAGTATGTGCACTGATGCAGGCGTGATTTTTAGTGATGTGATAATTATGGGTGATGAATTATGTTTGTCAGATATTTGATCAATGCTAACGGAAAGTATGTCAAAAATCAGAACAAAACAAAACTTAAAGGTCTATCCTTGGTAGTCATAACATTTGATACCCCATCACTCTGATTTTTGTTATTGTTATTGCTTTTGTGCTGTGAACCCCAAGATCCTTTGACAGGGAGTAGCTCAGACTTTGTAGTCATTGAATATGACCCGGCTTTTCCGTCGCATGATGAACCCAGCAGAGGTAGGATCGCCCCTCCTGGTACCCGAATGGTTTGCATTGATTTCCTTTAATATCCCTCTCTTCATCCGGGATGGGAGTAACCCAAGACATATTTTACGCAACAAATATCACCCACTTCCTCTGTTATGTTGCCTGTCCTCATCATCATCATCAACTTTTGTATAACCATCGCATTTTACCATGGAGAGCATTTAGTTGGTTTATGATTTAATGCAGTTTTGTTTGGGTATTCGGTTATCAAACATGGCTAGAGGTGGAGTTTTAATGATGATGTTAGTAAATTAGTCAGCATACTACTGCTCAGGTTTTTATCCAATAGTGTACATTGTGGGGCTATGATATTTAAGTACTATACATCTTCCTAGTAGTAGAACAAACCTTTAGAATTTTTTTACTCTTCCTTTTTTTTTCCGTTTGTAAAGAAGGTGAAATTTTTACAATTTTTTCGATGCTTTTAGCTTATTTTTTAGCTCTTGTGGTAAATGAGAAAAAAACAACAACAGCATAGCTGTCAACATTCATGCGTGGCTTGTGAGAGCGGCAAGATGAAAACCGTTATCAAGGCTTCATCTGCGAAATGTGATCAGAGAAAATGCTTTACCATATCTTGCTTGCACTTTTAATTTTGTGCACAGTCTAAAGGATGAAATTTTCCAATGCGGAGGGCGATTGCTCAATTCACCTGGCCGTAGAAAGCACATTTCTGTTATTTGATGCCGACTCTTTTTGTCTTATTCTTTTTTTTTCACTATTCATTGTTTGTGTTTCTTATGATTAGCATTTTTTGTGTGAATTTCTGTCTGATTTTGAGCAGATTTGATAAACTTAATCAGTTCCATTTTATCTCATTCTGTCATACAAAGACACTGTGACTTTCTGAGGTGCCAATTTACTTTTGACAAATGGTAATTCCTGCTGGAATTAATGGGTTAGATCTCTTTTCCAAAGCAAACAAAAATGACTCACAGAATCAGTAGTTGTGTTAAAAAATTGACTAAGTGATGTAACAACAAGAAAAAATTGTGATGGGAATCTCATGCCACTCAGCATCAAAACAAAGTGATTATAAGTAATCTGTGACTCTAAGAATTCCTTTATCTAACCATAATGAAGTTCTTGACCTTGAGGTAGAATTATCTGATGCATTTTCAGGTGGTTGGTAACACATTTGTGAACTGCATTTGCAAGATGAAAAACAATTACATGCAGAGGAAATCACACTAAAGCACTGAAGCACTTGCCATGCCCATGAGCACAAGAGCCGCTAGTTGATATATTGCACTAGAATTGCTTGTGGTATTTTTTTCTTCAGCTTATGCAATCCTTTAGATGCAACAAAACTGGAGACTTCACGAACTGTCACTTGTTGCTTCAATTGTGAAGGCAAACACAGTCTGGATTTATTCTGACTACGACTGCAAAATCATTTTTTTTTTCTCAAAACATGTTGTAACTGGAAGTGCACCATAATATTTAGTCCAAGTATCTACCTGATTTTTTACTGCTTTTAAGTTGAAACGACTCATCTGTGATGCAAGTACGTGTAGGAGTCATTTACTGTATTATCATATCAAATAAAGAAACACTTCTTGACCTGATTACATTTGTTCTGTATGTGCAGTTCGACCATACTCCTTTCCCTTTTTCCACCCCCTCCCCCCCCCCCCCAGAAAAAAAAAAAAGTATGGAAAACATGAAAGATAAATGCTCGCAAGTCACTGTTTCAGCTAATATCATATTGGTCTCACTTTGATAATAGCATCCAGGGGGTTAATGAAGTTTCATAATGACAGGAAGTTTAGATTGGAATGCCAAATACATGAGTACCCCCACCCCCATCCCCCCCCCACAAGGCAAAACAAAACTTGAACCCACTTTATAAAGAACTAAAGAACTCTCTTTATGGCATGCCCCCCTGTAACAAAAGCATTCCTAAATGCCTGCATGTCGAAAATTAGCAATATACACTGTAATGAACAATGCCTGCCAAGTGTTAAGGTCTGGTTTACTACATTGAACTTAAGGGACCAGTACACACATGGTTGTTTTTGTTGTTGTTGCCCATATTGTCTTTTTTGTTTTGTTTTTGTTTTTGTTTTTTTGGTCGTGGAATGTAGCAACTGAAAAGCATGACATTGTTTATATGTACAATGGATTGACTTAGGTTCTGGAAGGAATGCGGGATGAAAAGGATATCTGCCAGTGTGGAGATTAACCTTGCATGCACATCTCCATAAAGTATCCAATGTATTCAGTATGATACAGCAGCACCAGGTGATTGTTACATTTGGACATTTTTTTTTTTTTTTTTAAATTCACTTCATTTGAGTGAAGTTTCAAAAGTACCGGATGAAAAGGAAGTCTACTAGTATGGACGTTGATCTTGCATTCACATCTCCATAAAGTGTCCAGTGTATTCATGTGATACCGCAACAGACGGTGATTGTTACATTTGGACATTTTTAAAAAAAATTTGTTTCATTTAATGAAGTATCAAAAGTACTGGGTAAAAAGGAAGTCTACCAGTGTGAACATTGAGCTTGGATGCACATTTCTGTAAAGTATTCAATGTCTTTGAGACAGTGTGGTACAGCAACTTTTGGGGATATCTTTACATTTAGACATTTTCTTTAATGATTTTCATTTGAATGAAATATTAATTGCTTTTTTATGAGAAATACAATCTAGCTGTCTGTTGGGTTTGTATTGAGAATCTAAAGCAGAGGATTTAAAGAGCATTTAATTACATGTTTTAGTTATGACTGTATAAAAATGATCCACTTGAGTTCACAAAGTGGCAATTTGCATGACCATATGTTTTTATCATATTCTTTTTTTTTTCCTCGAATGCAATGCTATATGAACTAGGTGATTTCAAATTCAGTGCTAGCTTTGGTAATAGGGAGCTTTAGATTTTCAACATGGATGTGGTGACAAAGATTACGTTGGCTGTTCTCTATGCGTCGTGTTACAAAGTAGCTTTAGATTTCGCGAAGACGCAGCCTATAAAAAGTAAAATGATTCAATCATTGCATCAGGTAGCCCTCTGTGTGGTGAATTTGAGCGGACGCTACAATGGCTTAGAACCGACGTGGAAACTCAAGACGATTCCAATTTTAATTTATCCATCCCTATCACTAGTGGTATCTTAACACCATGGCAAAGGCCCGCATGAATTGCACAACAAAAAGAGTGATTGTGCTTGGCTCAATTCAACCATGTAAAAGTTGAAGCCATGAATGCTCTGTATTAGACAAAATATGTGATTAATAATCGATCATGCCACAAATTTCTAAGCATATCCAAAATACAACATCTTAAGCTTGCTTCCAGCTTGACTGTGTATTAATTCACTGAGAAAAGTATAGTTTGTATTTTGGTGTCATGTGAATTTGTGGTTGCATTTCAATCATAGGAGAGGTCAATTAAGATCTAGAGACCAATTTATCTCGCAGAACAGCGCAGCAACACATGCACTGCACTGCACTGCAAAAAAAAAAAAAAAACATCATCTTTGCAAGGAAAATGTGGCATTATACTGTTTGTCTTGTGTCAGCTGACATTGCTTTGAAGGGTCCTTGTCACATGCAGTAATTCATTTTTGTCTTATCAATGATGCTTTGACAAATGGCAAGTTTTGACGAAGAACCCAGTAGAAAACTTCAGTCAAGCTCTATTTTGTGATGAGATGGTTGGTTAGTTTTGAATCAGCCCAATCTTTTTTTGCTTTGTATTGTTTTTTTTTTAATATTTGAGTTCAGCAGATATCCAGTGTCATTTACAATGCTTATGAAAGTGTGTTTGTTGTTAATTAGTGTGCATTATACTGTCTCCCTCCCGTCTGCAAAAGGCCGAGAAGTAGTGAAATTGCAGTATAAAATGGGAAATCATTTAACCTTTAAAGGGACTGTACAGTACTGGTTGAGGTGGGGATTCATGTTTTGAACATTCCTAAGTGAGATAATGAGAAACCTCTTATGAAATATGAAAGAGCATGTAATTTTAAGAAGGATTCAACGTTTATTTGATGAAAATTGGTTTTCAAATGGCCGAGATATCCAAAAAAGTGATAATAATAAAAGACTACAGGCCACACATTTATTAGGATCTCTTGTTTCACCTTGTTTTTGGATATCTCAGCCATTTCAAAACGATTTTCATCAAATAAACTTTTGATACCCCTTAGAATTGCATGCTCTTTGACATTTCATAGAGTGGTTTCTGAATATCTCGCAAAACGTTAAAAGCTAAATCCTCACCTCGACCAGAACTGAACACACCCTTTAAGAATGCAGATTTACATGCTTCTAACATGTGACACTATATGAGTTGACTGTACTCTTCGGTTGACTTTTAGTTGTAGGCTGTAAATGTAGGTTTTGATTATGGTCTTATATTCTCAATACTTTTATTGAAAGATATTCGTACAAAACAACAACATACAAAATTCAGTCTTTAATGTAACCTGCCAGCTCAACCAGAAGTTGTATAGAATCATGCTAAACGAGCTAATATCCCCAGTAACCAGTCAGTAGTAGCCAGCCAGAGTATAAGATGTACGACAAAGATTTCTGACACATGGTGTTTAGTTTGAGGAGCAGTTGTTAGACATCCCAATCCTCTTTCCCACCTCTGTAGACCAACTCTACCCTCAACCCCAATTCTAACCCTTACCCTAACTATTTACCTAACCCTTATTCCAAATCCAACCCCAAGCCCAAACCCCAACCACATCCCTAACCCATCCCCTACCCCAAGCTCAAACCCAAGCCCAAACTAAACCTGACCCCTTACCCAATCTCCTTTTCCAAACCAATCCCACCCCAACACACACCCTATCCTAATCCCTGACCTCAACATCAATCCCTCCCTAAACTCAACCGTAACCCTTACCCCATCCCCAAATCTAAGCAGACCTGCACTTAACCCGTTCCACATGGGAACCTGGTGGCCTGCGCATTGAAGTTTATGGGCATTTCAGAATTTAGTATCTCAATCCCAACCTCATCCCCGCCCCAAACTCGACCTTTGCCCTCAACCCAACCCCAAACCACACCCTAATCCCACCCTCAACCTAATCGAACCCCAACCTCAAGCTTAACCCATCCCCAACCCCAACCCCAACCCAGCCCAACCCTAACTCTTCTCTTATTCCTATCCTTTCTTCTGAGTTTCTGCAAATCCAAACCAATCAAATACCTCAAAACTGCCCCAGTGATCTTTTGTATCAGTCTCTGTCCCTGATGTCCCAATATTTCTTCTCTCATTACCGCCACAACGCAGACACCGACTCCCTCCTGAACCACAGCCTCAGTATCGCCTCCTACGCCTCTACTCTCTCGCCCCCCGGGATGTCCTCCGTGGGCCGAGGACGTCAGTTCCTGTCCTCCTTTAGGGCTAGGCCCCCCTCCCCCTCCCCCTCCACCATCTCCGCAGCCTCCACTACCTCATCCTCTGTCCCCATCCCGGACAGGAGACGAAAGATCATTAAGGGTGAGTGGCTCCATGTTCGGTCAACTCTTGGTCTGTGGTTTCCAACCTTGTACAGTGGTGTTTCCCAGTGGCTGGATATTGGTACCTTTGACTCAAAGGCAGTTTATTATTGCAGCCTTTCCTCACTTTTCTTGTACACCAATGTGCCATTGTTCTACATATAAGTTATTATGCACAAATACATGCACAGATGGCACCATATATAACAACTGTCATGTAGAGGAATAGTAGAAATGTTAGCTAAAGGGTGTATCTCACTGGATGAGACTTTGCTGCAATTGCTGTGACTGATGCGACTTGTGCAACTTGAGAGCCAAGAAAAAAAAAGGCTTGCTCTGTCACTAAGGAGGAGACTCGAGGGTGACTTCAGAGATGTCTCCGGATAAGGTGAAAATTCATACGTCCGGAAGTCGCTGATATGTCGCCCGACATCTCTGAGATATCTCCTTATTAGTTGTGGAGACGTCTCTGCAACATCTGTGGTAGGTTGCCAATGGGTCACTGCAAAGTCGCAAAGACGTCTCTGAGACCTCTCAAATAGACCTTGTCGAGATGTTGTGAAGACCAGACTTGAAAGAGTCTCCAAAAAATCAAACATGTTCAATTTTCTCATTACTCTCCGGAAACTACATTCCAGGAGATGTCACAGAGATTTATGCGCCACCACTCTGCGAACAGCGAGACTCTAGTTGCCACCAGGTCGCCAACTAGTCTCCAGCCCAATGAGATACACACTTTAGTCATTGTTATTGATGTATTTGTAGCCTTAAATATAGAGCAGAACTTCTTCATTTTTTTAGCCTCAAATATAGAGCAGAACCTTTTTTTCTTTGCCTTAGAAAAGAGCACATAGCATAGAAATGCTTAAAATAGCACAATGCAATAGTAACATAGCACAGTATCTCTTGGAATGCTGGCGCATTCACAAATTCGAAGGGATTGAAGCAACATGCACTTTTATTTATGACGAGTGTAATTTTGTGCTAGCTCTCTCACCCAAATTGCAACATAGGAGGACAACCATGAAAACAGAGATCTCCTCCATAACAATCATGAATGACAAAATGCCACTAATGCCATACTTCATTTTAACTTTGTGCTTAATATGCCTTTAACCTAGTTTTAGGTATCTATTAATGTCTGTGTCTGCCTATCATTATTTTTTGTACTTGCAATATCTTAGATGTGGGAGATGTACATACTAAAGAATTACTAGCAGTTATCATATCTTGCAGATTTTATGCTTTTGAATTGCCATGTTTCATTTGCATGGTGGGTGAACATGCATGTGCATGTGTACTAATTTCAGTAATTGTGGGTACATTCCTAAGATTTCAGATTTTTTTTTTTTTTTTTTCATGTCAGGATTATATATGTTACCCATCTGTTTTGGTGAAAACTATAAATTCTCTCTGTGTAGTCCTGATGTATTTAAACTGATGATTACACTTTGTGACACACTTGCACAGTTTAACACAGATGTAATGATGATTTAAACGAAACAGCAGAAATGATTACTAATCATATGGGCATTATTGCCTGGTACTTCTGAATGGAGTCTTGCTGTTTGTTGGATGATGAGTGTGACCACTTGTAGCAGGTGACCATTACAGAGAGGTAGCCACCAAGACTACCTTACGTCATTGATTTCAATTGATGCTCTTCTCATTGAGATGTGCAATAAGTGATATCACAAAGTGCTAACTTGAGACATCTGCACACATACCACCATCTCAAGGTCCCCAGCCCAGCCCGACGGTGACCACTCCACTGCCGCGCCGGTCCAGCAGGGACAACCTGACGGGTCAAGTGGGCGACCAGTTCGCCTCCCCTCCCACCATCTCGGTCCTTCCCAACGTGCCGGAGAAGCCGGTCACTCCCTCTGCACCCGCGGAGTTCCAGCTCCCCTCAGTTCCTCCTCCCAGGAGCAAGTGGGTGCCGGATGACAGGGTCACCAACTGCATGGTGTGCCAGGACCGCTTCAGCATGGTCAGTTGATTTGTGGTAGCTTTGCAGCGGTGATTGTGATGATGAATGGCGATGGTGTTGATGGCAGTGATGATGGGAAGGGCAGGTGGGATGTTGGCCATAGTGATGATTATTATGAAGGTAATGGTGATGTTGATGATGACGATGATGTTAATGGTGATGAAGATGATGATGATGGTCAGTAATTGAGGTGAGAATGATGATGACAATAATGCTGCTGTTGCTGCTGTTGGTTATGATAATGTTGGAGATGCCTACTGTTTACGTTTTTGCCCAAAATACTGTAGGTTTTGTGGAAAATACTGTCTCTCTCAAATTGTATGACTTCAAACGTCTATTGCAAGAAAGGTAAAGGTACTGGGGCGGGCAGCATTCTCGTGGACAGTGTTGTCCGCAAAAGGCTAATGCTTAACCCGTTGAGGATGGACTGATTTTTGCTACAACACGCATTTCCCATAGATACCTGCCCGAGTATACTTGGGACTCATCCTCAACGGGTTAAAACATTATAGTTGGGTGGTCAAGATTTCAAACAGGACTGTTTTGATGGCATTTTTCTTGTCTATCCAATGCAGTTTAATCGTAGGCATCACTGCCGACGGTGTGGTCGTGTCGTCTGCTGGAAGTGCTCACAGCTTCGCGCCATTGTTGATGGTTACGGTGACACACCCGTCAGAATCTGTGACCAGTGCTATGAGAAATTCATCACTCCCAGGTGTGCCCTTGTCAATTTCATATGTCTTTTTTTTTTGTAATATTCCTTCTTGGATGTGCCCTGATTTTCTCAGCATTCTAAACTAGGAGTTTTTGATGCAGAGATTTCTGGAGTCTTTGAGGGTAGGCAAACAATGAATGTAATATTTTTCTATTGTAGTGAAGTACGAAACATGCCAGGAACTTAAAATGTTCTTTGAGGATACTGGAAAATTTGTGTGATTTATCATCACAGTGCCTGTTTTGTAAGACTCTGTTGCATTTATGTTTTCCAAGAAGAGACATTAGAGCATCATTATGTTTGCAAACTTTGCTTCAGCAGCATTCTTTAGAAGAGTTTAGATTATAAATTGTAGTTCCTTTCAAGTTCATGTCAAATTGTAGCTACCTACTTTCTCTTTTACCTCAGGCCCTCTGCAACATCTCAGTCTTTGGAACGGCGAATCAAGGAGAAATTCAGTGGTAAGTTTTGCTCCTTTTGCTCCAAAATGTGAAACTTGGGTTGAATGAGGGGAAAATAACCCCAACAACCTCAAAACAAATATTAGAGGAAAGGAAACAGACATTGACAGTGAGGATCAATTCGCAGCAAGGTTTATTTCTTGAAATCATGGCTTAAATTGTTGATTGCCCATGGAATATTGTTGGAGAAGTAAGTCATTTTCTTCCTGTCAAACTATTTATGTTTGTAAGTTTTGCTACCCACAGTAAACATTTAAAGCTTAACTTTGTAGAAGAATGGAAGATACTGTAATTTCATCAATTCATATACTCTGTAGGAAATGCTAACTCTTAGATTTGTCAACCTTCATGCAATGGTCCTTTTGAGTAAATCATAATGTGAACCTGTCAAAATTCCCCAAATCCCAAATCAGCAATGTTTACTTTTAAAAGTTGAGTATTTGCAGGCCAACTGGAAAAATATATCTCATCAACTCCATACTTGCCAACTAGTAAGATTTTATCAGATTCAGTAAGATTTTTTACGTTAAAAGTAGCAAAATCAGATTTTCTGTCAGAGAAATCAGATTTTTATGCCTCCGCAACGAAGTGGCCGGAGGCATTATGTTTTCGGGTCGTCCGTCCGTCCGTCCATCCGTCCGTCCGTCCGTCCGTCCGTCCGTACGTCCGTCCGTACGTCCGTACGTCCGTCCGTACGTCCGTCCGTCCCGTTTTGTTTTTGTCGATATCTCAAGAACTGTGTGGTGGTTTTACATCAAACTTGGTATGAGGGTATATCCTTGGGGGATAATACTTTGTGTGAATTTTAGGGTCACAGGGTCAAAGGTCAAAGGTCACAGGTTATTTTGTGGAAAAAAAATTGAAATTTCATGTTTTTATGCCTCCGCAACGAAGTGGCCGGAGGCATTATGTTTTCGGGTCGTCCGTCCGTCCGTCCGTCCGTCCGTACGTCCGTCCGTCCGTACGTCCGTCCGTACGTCCGTCCGTACGTCCGTACGTCCGTCCGTCCCGTTTTGTTTTTGTCGATATCTCAAGAACCGTGTGGGGGTTTTACATCAAACTTGGTATGAGGGTATATCCTTGGGGGATAATACTTTGTGTGGATTTTAGGGTCACAGGGTCAAAGGTCAAAGGTCACAGGTTATTTTGTGAAAAAAAAATTGAAATTCCACATATTTCTCCATATCTCGCAGATGGTTCAAGGTATCTTCATAGAACTTAGTATATATGCTTGTACCGATGGGCAGTGATTATCTAGGGAAGTTGGGGGTCATGGGTCAAAGGTCAGGGGGGTCAAAGGTCAAGGTCAACTCCTCAAAATATCACTACTTTCCTTAAAATGCAATATGCCTGAAGGTTTTTTTTTTTTTTTTTAACTGGATGTATGGCATGTATTACCCAATATACATTTTTTGGGAAGTTTCTTGCCAAAAGGTCAAAGGTCAAAGGTCAAGTGAAAGTGCTAAATTGCACTTTTTCCTCCATATCTCGAAAGTAACTCAAGGTATCATCATGAAACTTACATATTTATGCATGTTCTACCTAACAGTGATTCTCTGTGGAACTGTGAGGTCAACGGTCAAAGACCAGGTTTAGATAATGCTATTTTCCCATTTGATACTGAAATTATACTTTTTCTCAATACCTTGAAAATTACTCAAAGCATAAACTTATAAAAGGGTCAAAAGTCAAGTAGAAATCATTAGTTCCCCAAATACCTGCACTCTGACATTTGAATAATTCATCCAATTGAACCTAGTTCTAGGAAAGTGAACATTCAGCACATTTGTGGCAAACCTGTCATTTTAATATTTTGCCAATTGTGTGAAACTGTCATCACACATTGTCAAGACATTGTACTATAGACCTATTAGGAGAACCATGCATGATGGCGGAGGCATATCAGTCGCCGTAGCGATATATCTAGTTCTCCATATCTCGCAAATGATTCAAGGTATCTTCATGGAACTTAGTATATATGCTTGTACCGACGGGCAGTGATTATCTAGGGAAGTTGGGGGTCATGGGTCAAAGGTCAAGGGGGTCAAAGGTCAAGGTCAACTCCTCAAAATAGCACTACTTTCTTTAAAATGCAATATGCCTGAAGGGTTGTTTTTTTTAAACTTGATGTATGGCATGTATTACCCAATATATATTTTTGGGGAATTGCCAAAAGGTCAAAGGTCAAAAGGTAAAAGGTCAAGTGAAAGTGCTAAATTGCACTTTTTCCTCCATATCTCGAAAGTAACTCAAGGTATCATCATGAAACTTACATATTTATGCATGTTCTACCTTACAGTGATTCTCTATGGAACTGTGAGGTCAAAGGTCAAATGAAAGGTTTAGATAATGCTATTTTCCCATTTGATACTGAAATTATACTTTTTCTCAATACCTTGAAAATTACTCAATGCATAAACTTATAAAAGGGTCAAAAATCAAGTAAAAATCATCAGTTCCCCAAATACCT
Organism: Diadema setosum; assembly: GCA_033980235.1. NCBI lineage: Eukaryota > Metazoa > Echinodermata > Echinoidea > Diadematoida > Diadematidae > Diadema > Diadema setosum. Next base: position 13,876,341 of record CM067059.1, on the reverse strand, counting down.
GCTCTCTGACATTTTAATCATTCATCCAATTGAACCTAGTTCTAGGAAAGTGAACATTCAGCACATTTGTGTCAAACCTGTCATTTCAATATTTTGCCAATTGTGTGAAACTGTCATCACACATTGTCAAGACATTGTCAAGACATTGTACTATACTATATTAGGAGAACCATGCATTATGGCGGAGGCATATCAGTCGCCGTAGCGATATATCTAGTTAAAAAATGTTTAGATATACCTTTCATGTGTATTTTCTGAAGAATTGACCGAAAGTAAGATTTTTAACTTCAGTTTGCATGTAAAATAAGATTTTTGCAATCCACGAGTACGATATTTCATCTTGAAATGTTGGCAGGTATGCAACTCTCTGTAAGTTTTCTTCCATGGGCTTCCATTTTATGTTTAAATGTTGATTCCTTTCTTCATTTTCTTGGACCCCCAGGAGGGCATGGTTCACCCAGTTCCAGCCGCAACAGTCCCGTGTCCAGGTCCCAGACCCCGATGCGGACGCCCGAGTTCAGCCTCGGTGGTCAGGGGCTGGCCGAGTCCCAGTATAACCTTGTGAGCGACTGGCGGCTGACGTTGGAGGCGGCGCACAATGAGATAGTCAGGGAAGATTTCTACTATGAACAGGTGAGGGCCTTTGAAGGCCTGAGACAAAGAAAAATGCATATGTATAATTGTACACATATTTAGAATCACTTAAAGGCACTAAATCTGCTTGATGATCATTTAATAGTAATGAATGAAATGACCAGACAGACTCATATATTTTTCCACTCCATCCTTTTGAGTATGTTTTTACTTCTATAGAAGAAGACCACCAAAACGTGTTTTTTATTTAGTTTTTTTTTTTTTTTTTTTTTTTTTTTTTGGGTGCTTGCCCTCCCACATTCTCCAGTGTGATATGTATATCATATATCTTTTATACTTCTATTGCTACAAGCTCTTGAGGCTATAAACTACCCACAAGGATATCGGTATGTGGGACTGGCACTCACAAATGCATTTTGTAAGGTGGGAAAAACTCTACTGGTATTACAGTCAGGTTATCAGAATTTGTTAGAGTTGTCTATTCAAGTTGGTTTCTCGTGCAAACAATATCTGTTAAAAATCTACTGTCTTAACACTTTGTGAGTACGAACTAAGAACATACTTTTGTTGTACATTTTGCATGTATTTTACTTTGAAACTGCATGCATTGTTTTGTGAGTGATCAAAGATAGCAATACTAGACTAAAGTCCCTCTTTCTTTCTCTTACTTCCTCCCATGAATGGTTCCAGGCCCCCAGTACATCCCTGTGCCTCTCCATCCTGGAGCTGCACTCAGACCCAGGGGCCTGTGGCCACCTCCTCCTCCAGCTGTGCCAGGAACTCTCCGAGTACCTGCGCCCCATCAGGCCCGGTGAGACCAATGCCGAGGTGGACTACAATCTGGTCTTGAGGTACGGTTCCTCGCCTGATGGGGATTCTTCTCCGCGAATCTTGTCTTATATCAAGTCCTGTATACACTCTCATTGATTACTGTGCAAACAGATGCTGATGGCTGCAGGAGCACACATTTTGCTGTTTTAGTACTTGTATTAACCCTTTTTGTGCTACAACCATTTATAGATGTGCCACAGTACTTCGGTTAACTTACCAAGCATTTTCATCAGCATCCTGTATTCCATTATAAACTTGACCTAGTTGTAGATTAGAAAGTTCACTCAGGTTTAGCAATGTGCCTCAGTCCAATAGGAAGAACATGCTGACATGATAGAAATTAGGGGGATCAGATAATCTGTTTTCACTGACAATTAAGTTCCAGACATCATCTGTGTCAATCAGCAAAAAAAGCACTCCAGTGTGCATGTCTATTGGTAAACAAAGCACTTTAAGGGTTAATGATGGCTGTATTGTCAATCAGTGAGCGTATCAGGGCAATTCCCCCCCCCCTAAATACTGGTTAGTGGTAAGGTTAGAGTAAAGATTATGGTTAGGGTTAGGAGTTTGGGTTAGGGTTAGGATTAGGTTCAGGATTAGGATTATGATTACGGCCAGGGGAAGGGTCCAGGGTAATTGCCTTAGACCCGTCAGTGAGCACTTTACCCTTGACACGCATCATTCATGTTTACTCCACTCCTCTTATGTACCATGTTATGCTTTCACGCAATTGGCAGATAGACATTTTCTTCATCCACTCATCTTCAGCGATTTTGTTGTATGCTGGATTGATTTTATTTATTCATTAATTCCCCAGCATTAACCACTTATATGCTTGTTTGTTCAGAGATCTTTTGTTATGCTCATTTGTTGCAATTTATCTTCAATCTGTGACTCCAGTGGGCAAGGGATTTGAAAGCACTTTGGTACTGGCTGAAAAGTTATTGACCATATTCAGACTTAAAAAATAATATCATATTTATGTCAAGAGAATTTGTTGCTGGTGTTGCACATTATTCTTTACATTATCTCCTCATATGTATAGTGAGATGCAATATTCCCTTTAAACTCCTATCAGTGCTTTAACCTCCTCTGTGACCATCGCATCAATGATTTATTTTATTCATTCTTTAACCAGTTGAAAACTAGTCCCGAGTATACTCAAGTAGGTGTCTGTGAGAAATGTGTGTCATAGCAAAATCAGATTTGAGTCCGTCCTCAACAGGTTAATATGGTACTTTCCTATGTCACAATGGATTTGATGTCCCCCCAGCATGATGCGCAACCTACTGCTGAACAGCAAACTGAAGTTCCTGGGCTCTGGGGATGGATCGAGCCTGGAGCTGTGTGACACCTACCTGGGCCACGTGGACCTCCTCAGCCTCTTCGTCTCCTCCAACTGTCCCGATGTCCCCAGCATCCAGCAGCTCACCACGCCAGATAAGGCCAGGTAACCATGGCAACCAGCAAGTGTGGTCTGGATCTACCCCAGGGTTTTTTTTTGTTTTTTTTTTAATTCTTCTTTCAAACTGTAGAGTTATTTGTTGTGATTCAGGCAGGCATCATGGTTTCTTCATTTTTATGATTCGATCTTGGCAGTGGTTTTGATGAGGAGTATGTAATAACATGACCGGATGTGATTGTTATAATGATCATTTTGATAATACTTACTGTTATGTGTGTGATATGACCTTCTGTATCTAAACATGTGTACAATGTGCAGACTTTGTTTGTGATGAAATTTATGCTGGCTTTTATCCCTCTGTGGAGCAGTTCTAAGTGTAGCTTATGGGACCCCAAGCCCTTATGTTTTTATGCCTCCACCACAAAGTGTCATGGAAGGCATTATGTTTTCTTGTTGTCAATCCATCCCTCCATCCCCCTGTTTTCCTCCAATTTTTTCTGTCTGTTTTGCCTACATGTTATGTACTTGTGTGCTATTTTGTGTGTTTGTTTAGGACCAACTAAATATTAATGGTAATAATTACCAGAGGATATTGGCAGTGCTGTCATGTTGTCAGTGCTTGCTTATGATCCATTTTGTCAGTCACGTTTAGGTCCGTCATGGGATGTATGTGTAAACCTTTTGCAGGCGGATCCGTGACAAGCTGGTCCTTGCTGAGCGGCTCTCCCTCGCCATGGAGGTCTCCACCAAGTGTGGCCTGGAGCCGGGAGCCGTCTGGGCTGCCTGGGGGCTTAGCTGCCTCCAGGCTGGGGACTACCAGGCGGCCAGGGAGAAGTTCTCCCGCATCCTGAAGGTAAAGTATGCTGCGGGCATTTCACGGCTGCACCATCAGCATACTGATTTTCATGCAGGTCACATTTTTTTGTCTCGGTCAAAATCATCAAACTTTCTTTGTGCCCAATTAATCTGTGTGTGCTGTATAATCACTCTCTGCTGAGGGAGCGAGTGCTGTTATTTTTTTCTCAGTCATATCTCAGGATAAAGTGTCAATACACTATCATAGAACAGGTAGAGAGAATCCTGCAATCTTATTGGTCGAGAGCAGTATATCAACTTTTACTGGCAGCATGCTTGATCACTGGTGATAGACACAGTAAACATGTTGTTGTGCATAATTGTAACAAAGGGTTCGCACACTTAGCAAGAGATGGCTTACCATACTCATGCAGACCAGGTTCGTGCACTTGGCAAACGTTCATGCACTTTGCAAGAGGTGGCTAGCCATGAATCAGCACCATGCATCAGTAATGACTGATGCATAATTTCCTATGGCAAGCCAAAAAGAGAGATTTGCAATTTATCATGAATACAATAACAAATGGATTTTGGGCAAAATTTTTCACTGTTCTGTGAAGTTAATGATGTACATGTCTTTTCGTACGTCAGAAGGAATTGTGTGCATGCAGTAACTATGGAATTTAGCCTCAGCATTCCATAGTTACGTTGTGCACACAATTCCTACTGACACACTTAGATCTGTGCATCATTTGTATACTGACAAATGGGGGAGGAATTGTGTGACTTCTAACCATATGTAATTAGTGATAATACAGTATTCTATTCACTTATATGTTTTTACCCTATTTCATAAACCTTGGCTTACCTTCATCATGTCCCATGGCGACATATGCAAATTCTTCTCACAAGCATGGAAGCAGTTGGTACATAGAATGGGTGATGTTGATTTCTCATCTGCTGGCAGTCATTTGTTGCTGTTATTATCTTATATAATGGTCATTGCTATCCCCCCATATTTTATATCAGGTACCGGCAGACAAAAACCAAACCCAGGGTCCCAACCAGCTGCTGCAAGACATCATTCACTCCCTGGAACAGTCAGCAAATCAGACCCTTAGGGTGAGTTTTCTCCATCTTTTATTATTGAAATTCCGCTCCATAGTTGTCTTTACCCCACCAAGTCTAGGGGAAATTTTATTGCAAAAATTATCATGATTGTGCTATTGAAGTGGGTCCCCTAAGGCCTGAATTTCATTACACATCTGATATGCAGAAAGAATTAGATGGACCTGCATAAATTCATGGAATCTGCACAAAATCAGGAAGAAATCTATGAACAAGAAAAAAAGATATTTCAGATAGAAACAAGAACTAAATCTTCTAAAGAATATTGCCTATTTAAAAAAGCCATTATAAACATAGCAATTAGGAAACTTGGAATTTCTGCACCTTTGACAGATAGTAATACATGAATAAGAAAAGGGATGAAATGATTTTATGTGGTGTGTGATGGACTTGATGGGCTATAACATATTTCTCTTTGTTTGGCAGAAGAAGGGATATGGTTATTCTACAAATTCTAGGTGATCAGTACCTTGTTTTAAGTCAATGTGTTATTGAACACCAACAGATTGCAGTTCCATGTTCTAAACCAAAGTAGCTATCTTCCATAACCTGTTCACTTTTATAGTATGGACCGGGTGGTCATTCTATCTGTATTTTCTTTTTTTCTCTTTTTTTTTGGGAATGGGACCTAGATAAGAATCGTTGTGTACAATTTTTGTACCTGTTAGTTTTTCATCTTTTCATCTTCGTTTCTCTGAATATTTTTACTGTAGGCTCACGACATCTTGGGAATGTCAACAACTTCAGTCAAGGACTTCATATCCATGGCTCCAAAGGTGAATTCTTGTCATTTCTTTCTATCAAAGCCTGTGAGATATTCTGATGGTAGAGCTTTCTGTATGGTCAACTACAATCACTTATGACTGCCCTGCTCAAACCCTGCAAAAAGATGCAGATTAGGATTCTCTGTAACGAACCAGAATTTGTCATTTGTGTTGATGGACTCAAATTTTTAAAGTTAAAATGTCTTACTTAATGGAGAGTTGTCATTTCTCTGCCTACTGTCAGAATTTGGCAACTTCAAAGAAAACTGAAATTGAGATATAAGCAGTTATCTCTGGACCATGTTTTTGGGGACAGGTGCTGCTTCACTGGGATTTTGGTACTTATGCACAGCGTGCTTGAGTAACCCTAATCTTTAAATCCTTTTTTCTCCCTTTTCTATGAAACTGAGCCTCGTACCTCTCTCCTATTTTAATCACTTTTTGAATGGTTACGATGGTCCAGTTTTAACAAGCTGTATATCGTAGCCTCGTACCTCTCTCCTATTTTAATCACTTTTTGAATGGTTACAATGGTCCAGTTTTAACAAGCTGTATATCATAGTAAAGTTTATATTTTGCTCTTTCAAACTATATAGAAAAGTGGAAATTTATTTTTGCCTATTTTTTGTGGGTTTAGAGCTGGGCTGTCACATATGTTACCTGTCACAGTTTCTATGATACTTCGTTCATTTATTTTATTATTTTTTTTTCTGTGTACATGTCAATGTAGATGTGGATTCATTTAGGTGGTAGTAATGTAGATAACTTGTTCAAGTTTGTCAACTGGACTTCAGAGTAGAAGCTGTAGAGAACAAGTGGTTTTCTACCCATGAGTCCAGCTGACCTGATTCAAGAAGTTTTCTAATTACCTCCGCCAAGGGAGGAGGTTATGTTTTCGTTATCGTTGGTTTGTGTGTGTTTTCGTTAGTTAGTTAGTTTGTCTGTGTGCAAAATAACTCAAAAAGTAGTTAACGGATTGGGATGAAACTTGCAGGAAAGGTTGAGAATGACACAAGTACCAAACGATTAACTTTTGGTAGTGATCCGAGAATTTTGGGGGAATTTATGAAGGATTTTTGATATTTTGGCAGGTAGTGTCAATGAACTTGGGAGTTGAGGCTGCGTGTATTTGAGGTTTGTATGCACGCACTAAAGTGCGTGCTCTAGTTTCTGCTAGGGCGAGGCACGCCGTGCAGCTGAGGGTTTATGACGTATCAATTAAAGGCTTCTATATTGAGAAATCGGGCGACTTTCAGCACACTATAAACACTTTCAGCATGCTATAAGTACGTAGGCCTGTGGGTGGAAATCACTGATATCTCTATGGAAGAACAAGATCAGTGATGGAAATGAGCTGCATGCTTGGTGGAGGTCTGCGCTCTCAGCGTGCTTCTCTAGTTCATTTATTAATTCAAGCTCATTTCAGAGCAACTATAGCAGATGACTTGTTTAGAGACCTAAACAAATCATCCTTGGTATTCTGGTGTCTTATAAATGGAGATTCACTATTAATTTTGTTGGAATAAAGTACAGTGTATCCAACTACTAAATTAAAAATCTAGAGCTTTTGTATAAACTAAAGGCATGTACTAAATAGGGCTACTGTATTGAGAACCCCTCAGTCATCTGCATCATTTGTATACTGACAAACATGCATGTCAAAGCGCATGAAAGCAAGCAGGCAGATGTACAATAAACATATTACAGTCATGGTAAATGAACTGGGCCCTGTTTCATGAACAGATAAAATTGATTACATAGTTGATTTCAACTGTAAGTCTATAGCCTGTGTAGTAAGGAAATTTAAAATCGATTTTATCTTTTGATAAAACGGTGCCCAGCTCTGTTAAACACCAATTCTTTTCCTCTTGAAGACCACTTCGGACATTGACACATCGCTGGAGAATCCTGCCCTGAAGGAGTGTCTCCACTACATACAGAGCTATGGCTCTCACTTGACCACTGTCCAGTTCCTGATGAGGCATGGCAAGATGTCCACCGCTATTAACCACTTACTTCAAGAGGTATGCATGGGGAATTTCATTTTTGAAATGAAACTCAAAATAGGCCAAGGGATGGTCTATGTGTGAATATGCAATGTAGCGATAACAACTAAAAAGTAAAGACCAGGTTGAAAATAAAGAAAGAAAGAGTCTTTTACTCATAATGAAAATAAAAAGGACATGTTATCTGTGCTGTATGAAGACAATAAAAGATTTACATAAATTTGATTGGTGAAATTTCTTCTCAAAGTTGTCTATAACCCACTGAGTGGTTTGAAGATATCCATGACAAGATTTACACCATACAAACCTCCTGATAACATGTTTGTTATCATTTCTAAAACAAGTTTTTGCCCCATTGTAAACCAATTACACACAGGTTTGTGGAATGATTTTTAAAAATAATCACATTTTCCAAAGATGAAAAAGCAAGATGTCCATTGTATGCCAAAGAAACAAACGGGCAAACAAACAAAAGAGAACAGACAGCAAAATGAATAGGATAGAACACACAAAAAGAAAACAGTGTGTAATCAAATCTGTTCGACTGGTCTTGTAAATACTTATTAGTGGAAAATTGAGCAAAGAAAGTGGAAATTTGTAAATACTTGTGAAAATCACGGAGAATGCAGTTTCATGATTTGTTCAATTCACTTATTCAGCTCTAATTTGGGCTGGTGATTGGGCGATGTTACTGTGTTTATTGTTCAGATGTTAAGGAATTTACTGGATTTATGGAACCCTAGGCACCACTATGAGGAAGAAGAAGTTGCTATCCTTGATAAGAAAGCCAAATGGTTTGAAAGAGGACTCCATAAAGCTATGAAATGTGAATACGGAAAATCCTTCCCTCAACAGAGGAGGGGGACTTCGACACAACCTCTCACCAATATTGAAACAAAATGGTGATCTGAAAAATTCCTCAACATCTGGACTACTGGTGCGGGTGAATACACGCCAGCTAGTCAGAGCTGAAGAAATAACTTGGAGAAGTTTTGAAACTATCCTTTCTGTGAATTCTACAAATAAATCCAATTCAAATTTTATTCTGTGTTACCCTCTCACTGCCAGGATGAATCTTACTCTGCATGGATATGCAAAAAATGGAAGCGTAAGGATACACCAATCACATCTCTCTTGATGTGGTTTTTCAGGTACCACTCTAGACAGATGTTTCATGGGACACTGAACCAGGAATTAACCTCCTACTTTCCCTCTCGCCCACCCCTTTCCCCCTTCCCTCAGCAATGTCCCAGTGAGCTGTTTGTGGAGGCGGTGTTGATGCCGTGCATCAAGGAGGGACAGTTTGCACAGCTCCAAGATGCCATGCTGAAGGTGGACCCCACCCTGGTCCGGTGGCACCCCCACCTGACGGCCTCCTGCCGCCACATCAAACGCCTCGGGTGGAGCCGCGTCCTCTACCAACTCCAGCTCTTCATGAAGGTTGGGAATTATCCTCGAGTTCAGTTCAGTTCGGTTTTATTTCTGCACTTCCATGTCACTACAGTATAACAAAATTTAACAAAGTTTTGGTATAATTATATGAATTATATGTACCCAGTAGAACAATCATACGAAAAATGTAAAAAGTAAAGATATAAAGTGATGCCATATTGAAGGAACAGTAATGATTGGAAATGTAGGGGACCATCTTCATAAGCAGAACTTGAATAGGAAGATGGCTCCAGGTAAATGCAACATGTAATTAACTATCGATTATTATAAAGTACATTATAAATCTTGTCACTTAGTGAACAGCAGTGCAGAGGGCCTTTTTTGTGTAGTTTTTTTTAGTGTCAAACATTATTGGCTAAATTCATATATGTTTGCTGATTTGTTGGTTTGCAAAATATCATGAGTCTTTATTGTTGTACGATCTTGTCAATTTTGTTCAGGACTTTGTCAGGGCGGCGATGACGTGCATCAAGTTCTTCCAGACTGGGGCTACCAGCTATAGCGCCCTCTTTGAGCGCCTGCACCATGTCCAGCGGGCCAAGGACCACCTGAGGGCCGTCATGGAGGACAAGCAGTGGGGCAGCGTGCCCCGCCCTGCCCCCATGGGGTCTTCCCCTCGGTCCATGGGTGCGGCCGGTAGTCAGGCCAACATCCGGTTCACTCTGTCCCCCTCGGAACTCACCAAGTGAGTACCTTCTGGACTGAATGGCTGTTTTCGAGATCTCAAAAGCAAACCAATGTGAACCGATCCAATGGGTACTGTACCACACCATGCCAAATGTGGAGAAAGCATACCCCATTCATTTGTTTTTAAAGAGGGTCACACATTTTGTAGCAACAGGATCTTCCTCGTGGCGTTCTTAGGTGTCCCGAACAAAGGAATGAACTCTTTGCAATGTGATGCATGTGCACGTTACATACATTTTTGTCATGCCAACTTCTGGTATGGTTTTGGTATGCATTTGGAGCATATCGGGAAGTGCCTTCCTTTTGGCTCGGTGTAGTATGAAGTACGGCAGGGTACACTTCAGGAACGTTCGAGCGCTCCTCTGGCACAGATGTAATGCGGTACAGTACGCTTTAGTATTGAAGGCAAACAGTTTGATATGTTAGTTAGAGTTTCGGGTTTGGGTTTGGGGGAAAATGATGAGTAGTATGGAGTAATAATTCAATGAAAACTTGGAGAAGGCAAAGTAAACAGTTCACTGGAAAAGATAATTATGAATCACAATCGATGCCTTTAGGTAAAATGTAGATCGTTGGTGACAAGACACATACAGAAAGAAAAAAGAAAAGATATTTGCTCTGAAGACCAAAACATTGGTTGGGGTTCTCTATTCCTCTCAAGACTGTCATGTTGTCAGATGTGTAAGAAAAATCTTAATCTGAATTTTGTATGGTTTTAGTATGTATTTAAAATGTAAAAATGTTAAATGTAACACTGTATTTCAGTGGCTCTATCCACAGTAGCAGGTGGGTTATGGAATTTTGAGTATGTGACATGATGTAGCATATGGTTATACATCAACAACACTTCTTAATGTCATTAAATTGATTAAACATGATGAAAAGACCTGAAATTAATTCATACAAAATTAGGCCAGCAGTCACGGAGATAAGAGATTTAACCCATTGAGGATGAGTCCCGAGTATATTTAGGCAGGTGTCGCTGGAAAATGCGTATTGTAGCAAATCAAACTGTCCTGAACGGGTTAAAAATATTGGACAATTTTTTCTATAAAGGCCATCAGCATTTAAAGTTTGCTTATCTGTCTCTTTTTTCCTACACAGACATATGAACACCATTTCCCTTCAAATAGAAGTGACCACCTTCCTCCACCGGGCTCTGGGGAAGAACAGTCTGATGCCCCCCACTCCTCCCACACAGACCTCTGCCACACCCACCTCAGCCAGGAGACCGTCCGATGTGGGCGGAGGGGGAACTCCCCCTCCAGCCGTCCCCACCCTGTTTGGGAACAGCACGGACAAGGCTGAAGTTGTCCACAAGGTAAAACTCTTGTTACGATATGAGATTGTATGTTTTCTCATGGGTGGATAAGATTCAGTGTGAGACTACAGAGTACTGATTGGTTCAGTTGTATATGAAACAAACCTCTGTGCATCTTTCTGTCAGTTCTATACCTTACATGTTACAATCTTGCACTGTTTTAAAGCAGCATTGAAAAGCCTTTTCAACTATTTTATTTGAGTCTTGTGTACAGAGAGAATACGTGTATAACTTTACTATACATTTTTGTGCATCTTACATGCAGCTTGGAAAGAAAATCTCATGAGAATTTTGTTTACTTTGCTTTGTCTTCATGGATTTTAAATTGTAACGCTAGTAAATTGTTAAGAGTCAATGAAATTGAGAGACATGCACATTTTGGCTAATTATGTAGACCAAGTGCAAAATACTCATTGTGCAAAAATGCCCACCTTTACACTCGGTGTGAAGGTGCTGTCCATGTGGAGTTAGGAAGATAAAGTATTTTATTTCAAAATTGTGTCCATCTGGCTGGTATGCTGAGCACAATCTATACAATTTATTGATGATGATTATTAAAGAGGCTGGATGGATTTGGTGAAGAATAGTCAGGAGAGAGAAAGAGAGATTGATAGATAGATGGAGAAAAAGAGAGGGAGAGATGTGATGACCGATGAAAAATTGAAAGGTATGAGGTGAAAGTTAATGATGTAATGGTTGATATTCAGGCAAATGTAACAAGGACATTATGTTCTTTGCATGCTAGGACTATTATCTATGTGATGTAGTTGTTGGATTGTCAGAGATTAGCTTCAAGCTGTGTCAAAATGTGGACGCAGTCTCATTCTGGATGCTCAGTTTTGAGTTGAAGGGGATATCTGTGACTGGTTTGCAAAGATGGATGGTCGGTCATTCTTATTGCATTCCTTCAGGTTCCCTGAAGTGTGACCGCAAGCAGTCTGATTGGATGATGTGGTTGTTTCCAAAACTTGAAACAATGACAATAACTTTTGGATACCTGTATTCCATGCAGAATGCATTTTGGGGTATTTTTCATAGCTTCTGTTTTACTTGTGAAATTATGTGAAAGAAAAAGATCAAACAAGCAAACTGGATGCGTAATGTGAGTTTTTCCTTCTTTCTTGTTCTGGACAAACAGGTGCTACTGGCTGGAAGTACTGTGGCGGATGGATTCCAGCTGGCATTCAAGATCATCCAGGTTTGATATATGGCTTTAAAAGTTTTTTGACCAGAACATTTTGTGTATATTTGTGTGCTTGAATATGCTGTGCTTAAACTATCTATTTTTGTGTGAAATGACTCGAAACATAAGGTAATTAACCCAGCAAATCCCGAAATCCACATTTCTGTTTTTGTTTTTCTTTGCTGTATCTTTTTATGCAAGGTCAAAATTTGAGGAACATGAGCAACTGTAGTATGTTAATTTTGGGTCAAATGACAAAATGATAATAATAATAATAATAATAATAAAGGATATTTATATTGTGCAGCTGCCATAATAATATACTCTACTGCGCATTACAGAATAACATTGTTTACATAATTCAAACATAAATACATTACTTCAAGATATGACTTTTTAACCTGACCTTAAACTTATTATTTGTAACTGCTTGTCTTACAAACAAAGGGAGATTATTCCATAGTTTTGGTGCAGCATACGAAAATGCCCTGTTACCAAGACTAACTTTTGCTTTCCCTGATGGATATTTCAATAATATTTGATCATGTGAACTTCGGAGGTGATAACAAAACGCAAGTGTTTGTCATTGAAGTGGGAAAAAAGTACAGAAAATCTAATCTCTATATTCTACTTTTGTAGAAAGTTGATAATGCTTTATACCACTTACAAGGCGATGATTGTTTGTAAGTTGAGCATTCAGAGCTGAAGCTGAGGTGCGTACAATCTCACATCAAGCTCCAGCTTAGGGATGTTTCACAAAGAATTGAAGTCTATCCTAAAGTTAAGGTTATGATAAAATGATGGTATGCTGTGCATATGTCTCGCATGATATTCTGATTTCCGGATGAAAATTTACATTTTGAAGACTTTTTCATGCAGTCATCAATATACAAAATGAGATAAGTGACAAAGGATTTTTGCTTTAAATGTCGATAACAATTTGAAGTAAATTCTGAAAACATCTACTAAAATTAAATAGGAACAAGGAAACCTGTGGCATGCAATCATTATAAGTTCATCTTTACTTTAAGATCAGCCTAAATCCTTTGTGAAACAACCCCTGGTCTGATATCGCTATTGTCACCATGCTATACAGTGTGAGGAATGCATGACTCATCTTGTAGATGAGTGAAAGAAATTGCATTCAAGTCAGCCAATCAGATCAGAGAAATTTTTTTGAGGGGCTCATCCTTTAAAAATCAAGAAAAAAAAAGAATGACAAATGCATGGCTCGTTCACACTTCTGTTGCCTGCAAACAGGATTTCCGCCTTGCCGAGACCAAGATCTACTGCCGGGCCGGGAGGCGTCTGGCGCTGCTCAAGAAGCACGGGGAGATCAAGCAGCTGCTGACGTGTCACAAGAGCACGGGATTGGCCAACCGGGAGTCATGTGACGAGATCCTGGACGCCAGCGTGAGGGCGCTGGCCAGCGACAAGACGCAGGTCAAAGGGGCGGAAGAACTGATCAAACTGATGCAAGGGGAGACTAGCAAAGTAAGGAGATGTGATAGCTCACTGTGCATAATGCATGTCCCATAAGGTTTTGTGTTGCCTTTACTAGAGGCAGTGGCATGGTTTGTGTTTCACAGTTTTCTATGATTTGAAATCCAATATTTTATGTTCTTTTTTTTTTTCTTTTCTTTTTTTGGACGGTTTTGTACATATATTCTTTGGTAGCCAGTCATGACAATGTTTGGTTTCTCAATTTCAGAAGCAAATGCAAACTTTCCAAAGCTATGATAGACATGAAGCTCCGCTGCATTTTTTAATCCTCTTATGCTAATGATTAAACTAATGAAAAGAAAAGAGCATTCTTTGGGATGGCACTATGAAAGTGCAGACTGCATGAAGTTTGATGATGAAATGACACACATCTTATTTGTCATATATTTTAGTTTTTGAATTTCTGTCTGTATACATTTTGTCATGAATGTGTAAGATATATGAAGACCTATTTCATGGCTATATAAAAAAAACATATAGATATAAATGTGAATAATCATGCCACTTCATTTGAATGTCTGTTCTCAGATCAATGCCTTCATCCTGATTGGCCGGCTGAAGCAGGCCTACCTCCTGGCCGTCAAGGCGGAGCGGGAGGACGACATACGGCGCATCGCCGCCACAGCCGAACAGACAGAGGGCGCCGAGGCCAGGATCAAGAGCATCTGCGACACGTGGCTGAGAGAGCGGGAGGCGAAGCGGAGGAGTGCCGAACAGGCCCAGCAGCTGCTAGCCAGGTCCAGGACCTCGAGACCGTAGTCCATGTCGAGACCAAATATAATTGAGTAGTCCCAATCATCACACAGTATGTCTTTCAGTGCACAAAGGACGAAATGGTCAATGCAGTACCACGGAACATGAGATGCGACTGCATAAATAAAAACTGCATAGAACCCAAATTATGAGATCAATGGGATGATTCATGGAGGCTTGATTTTTAGAATGGCTGAGAGTTGATTCAGTTTTTATCCCCTGAATTACAACAGCACAACTACTTTGTGCCTTGAAAAAAGACTACACTCTTACATAATTAGATATATATATTTTTTGTTGAATCTGTATAGTTATGACAAACAACATCGTAGTGGCAAATCTGACTGCAGATAAATGCACAATCTTGATGCTACCGTACAAATTGCCATATTTTTGGGGAAAGATATTTGCTGTACTTAATTGCAATAGTCTGTGAAGTATTAGCCTAGAGCAGGAATTAATATCACCACATTACACTCATAACACCATTTCATTACATGTTACTGCACAATGTATGATAGCCAGAGAGGTACACTGTCATGAATGTGTTGCTAGACTTACTTGTCTTTCAGGAGAGTCTTCAATAAGCCCGTACTGGTGATAGTTTCAAATTTTTGCTAGCAGTTAATTTGCTCAGCTTGGTGTAGTGTGTGGATAGTTGCTCTCATATTATTTCCGGTAAACATGTTTCCCCCCCCCCCCAAAAAAAAAAAAAAAAAGAAAGAAAGAGAGAAAGAGATTGCAGAGTTATTCTTTTCTTTTATTTCATCATTTTCTCAGCAAAGCTGTTATACTACATTTGTCATGACAAATGGCTATACAGTGCACTTCTGTTATAATAAAGCTGTCGGGACCAGCAGCTTTCTTTCCTTGGAACAGCATAGTATAGAAAGATATATAAATGATAGTTAACCTGACTTTTTACTTTGTTGTAACGAGAATTTTGTTATAACCATTTTCATTATCACAGTAGTGCACTGTATATTTGGACATAGAGACATAGGAGGCATGTGTGGTCATTTTCTCTCTCCAGCCTTTTTAATCTATATCAAGAGAGCAGAGACCTGATTAGCAACTACTCTCTTCACCCCCATACAGTTGTGTCAAAGGGTTATCTGGAAACATTTATAGAGTATAGTATCAACTCTCATTACACCACTATTCAAAGGTTGTATGTGCACATGGAGCATGTACCACCATGACTACATACTGGGATCAGGGGTGGATCCAGGAATTCTGTAAAGGGGGGGGGGGGGGGACGCAAACAATATTTCTTGTGCTACCTCGATGTTTCATCTCATTTTTTTTCTTTTAATTTATTTTATTTCAACAACAAATAAAGAGGGGGCATGCACCCAGTGTGCCCCCTCTGGATCCCTCGCTGGAGATGTTCCCTTCATTCTTGCACTGTAGTGAAACCTGAATCTTTTGGTGGATTTATCAATTCTGTTGATAGAATCAAAACATATTTGATATTCTTCAGCAATGGGCATTTTCCCTTTTTTTCCCTTCAGGACATGTGAAATTTCCTTTGAATTTCACCATAGTTTGTGCACAAAATCTTCTCTATGAGGTTGTGTAGTTGTCTACCTTAGAAATGGCATTCAGTGTTCCACAATGAAGCAGCGATTTTGATGTACCCCATCTCTGTGTGAGTTGTGTATCTCTACAAGTTGAATCTGAGTGTCCGGCTTTGCAAGTTGCTCTGTTGTTAGGAAAATGATCATCTGACAGGAATTTGAATACTCTGTGAATCAAGGTGGTAAAAGAGGAAGCACATTGGTGTAGGTGACTCCTTTTGCTGTGATCATTGTCTTGTCTTGGTCATGCCTTCAAGGAGGTTATTAAGCAATCATTTCTGCTCCAGCAGAGACTCCAACTCCCGCCCCGCCCTGGCTCTGTGTCTCCCGCTTGTATGGTTTTGTAGATGCCAGTCAGTTTAATATGCATGCATGAATAGCATCTGCATGTGATATATGAAATGAAGTTTTATGAAGCCAAAATATATGATTTGAATCATTGAATTTTTACTAACTTAGTGCCATCGTATGTTGAAAATAAGCCTAATGACCCAAGGAACTTTGCGCACATCAAGTTGGGATCTCCCATTTGCTTGGCATTCAGGCGGGAGAATCTCCAGATCAGAAGGTGCTTGGGGTTGGAGTCTCTGTTCCAGCATGCAGAATTTTATGCAGAATTGGAACAAAAGCCTCAGGAAGAGAGATGTTATGGGGAAAAAAGAGATTCATGTTAAGCCAAGAATTGATGCTGCCAAACAACCACTCTTTCCTTGTGTATTTTTCCTTGTCCGTTGTGTCATCAAGAGTCATAAAAACCCTGCCGGTCGAGCCATATTTAATCAAGGCTCTCTTTGTTGCACTCGCGCTGAGAAGTCTGAATCATAAAAGCTTGAAATGTAAAAGCTTTCCTTGAGGTTCAGGCCCTTAGATTACAGATTCGATGGTGGAGTGTATAAAGTTCCTGTAATAGAAATTACATTGAAACAGCTCCGTAAACTGCCAAAGTAACTGCAAATGTAATTTTGCATTAGTTACGTGGTTTTGCCCAGTGGGGCCCCAAAAGCTGTGCCAGATCGGTTGCATATTTAGTGGCAACTCAGTAGTACTGATACATTAGTTATCACTGTTGAAAACAATAGAGGATGAAAATGAAGATATCTTGATACAGGCAAAGGTCACATCTCTGAACTAAAGGACCGATGTGTTGAATGAGAGAGGGAAAGAGAGTGTGTGTGATGTGAAATATATAATAGGTGCAGACACTGTGTTGTGTATGTGGCTGCTATTTCAATTGCATGCTGTGTCAAGCCAGTGAAACATTTTGTACACGCAGAACTTACATATATGTAAAGATGTAACACTGTTTCATAGCAAAGCTGATGGCCAGTTTAAGTCTGGTGCTAGATTGTTTTTTGTGTTTTTGTTTTGGGGTTTGTTTGTTTTTTTGCTGCTTCTGTAGAAACAGGACAAATCGTTGTGCGCATGGCAGATTGTCGTTACAGCGCTTCCCTGCGCATGGCAGAGTGTTGCTAGGCTGTGGGAGTGTGCATAGGATTAGCAACATTCTGCAATGCACATGATGAAATGTTTGCATTTTTGTTTTCACATTTTGCAGTGAGATACTTTCTTTCCCAGATCCTGCACAATGCTTGTGAGATGAGGCATGCCCCATAAATGAATGGAATATGAATTAGATGCTTTTTCTGGTATCACAGTTACGATGCTTTCATTGTAGTGAGACAGAACTTGCTTCTAAAGCAATTACCTGTATACAGTATGTGTTGAACAAATAATATGAGCTTGTTTATATAGAAATAATAATGGAAGATAAAATACTTCTATTTTTTATATTGCTACCTTCAGTAGGCCTAGAGTTGAGTTATATATACATTGTGATAAAAATATATTTTATGATAGCAACATAAATAGGTGAAAATGTGATTTATTTGCTAGTAAATTTCGTATGTTTTGTTTGGATTTCGTTGTATAGATTGATGCCATGTATGTTTATATAGTGTTCATAGCAAGAGAAATTGGATATATTTAATTATGATTTGAAATTTTATGAGTATTATATCACTGGCTTTCCAGTCATTCTATCAGATGTTTTATAAGAGAGGGGCGGTCGTGCAAGCAACAATGATACACTGTTTTCACTGACTTTATTTTCCTTGCCAAAGATTATTTCCGTTTCTTTTTCATTTTTAATACTTGAATATTACTTTGCAATGACAACTGACAACTACAGTAGGCCCTCTCATGTACTTTCATTAAGATGGAAACTAATTTCTTGCCTGGAAAAAAAAAAAAGAGACAGCTTTTATTGAAGCTGGCCACATTGTAATCAGATATTTTTCACATTATTACCAAAATGAAGACAATATTCCTTTACACTACTGCACATACAGTGCATTGAGTTCTCTGCTATGTAGAAAAGTTTTATGTATGAATGTGATCATGACAGTAATTCTTTGTACAGTCGGGATGCAGCAATGATAGTAATAATACTTGGGGGAAATACATTGTATGGTCATAACTGATGAACTTATGATAATGAAGACGTGATGATGACTCTGACACTGGTACAGCTACTACCTCTACGAGTACTGCAAATGTTTCCACCACTACCACCATTTCTACCATTACTACCAGCTATAATGGGAAATCTTTGTCATCAATCAGATGCCTAGTTTTGACCTTATAGTGTTATTAATTTATCCGTTACAATAGCAAGAAAACAATGCTTGCCTCTCACAGAAACTCTCCTCTCCCCTGAATGTTGACTTTTTATCTTCCCACTAATTATGTGGGCTGATTGAACAGCAAGCCAGTTTTCAATAGCAGACTGCCGATTACTTTTGGTTCCAGAAATCCACTTGTGGCATCATTCTTCCCCGAACTTTCCATGGTCATGCAGTCATTGTTCTTTTATGAATAGCTAGTTTCACTTCCTTCTCAAAATGTGTCACTTTCCTAAAGTCTTAAAGTATGGTGAACGAGACATTAAAATCAAGAAAATCATATAAGAGAAGGTGTCAAAGCAGAGGGAAATGTCTCCTAAAAAAGATTTTTAATGTGACTTATTAAAAGATATTCGCCCCACTGAGAAATTGTGAGTTTAAACTGACTGATTTGCTTCACCGATATTCGCCGTCTTTTTCGAGCCCTAAAATATGACGTCACGAAATGAACAAAACCCTTTACGAGTGCAGCGGGATATCGAGGCCGCCGTTCATAAAGCACGTATTTCGTGGTGAGTGGATGCAATATCTGACCTGTATTTAGTCGCCTCTGCTTTCTCGGCTGAGACATTAGAACGTCCAATTGTTACCTTTTATTGTACGGAAAGACTCTGAGTTTGACATCGAGAGTGAATTTAGTGATGACAGTGATAATGACACTGATAGTGACAGTGGCAAAGTCGGAGTGGTAGAAGAAGCGAGGGAGAGGCGATGGATATGGAAGGCCGCCGCGGACACAACTCGTTTGGGGCGTACATGGAAACGGGCACACTGCCTCTCCATACGTATGCCCCAAACGAACCACGTTCGCAACGGCCCTCCATAGACAGAGCCCACTGTGTGGATGGAGTGGTAGCACAGCGCATATTTCATGACGTCATAATTTTGGTCACCAAAATTTCGCCGGTGGTCTAAAAAGAGTCTCAAAACACCATCTCTCCATCGTTCTGGAGATGTTTTTACCTTCTGAAAGTCAATTATTCATATTCCTAGAGACGTAAGCTTTCCAGAAATGTATAAATCACCTTGTTTATGATTATTGCCCTTTTTTTCTCGTTCACCATACTTTAAAGGGTCAATGTTTCAAAGTGTAATGATATGGATTATAGTGATAAGACTAACGGCAACAACAGAATGACATCTACAACAAAATGTAGAAATACTGACCACCATCACCATCATATTCATTGTGACTTTTATCATATTAAGAAATATTAAGCATGGAATATCGTGTAAATGAGTCAAGATGATTATGTCAAGTTGACAAGATTTCAGGCCAGACCAAATAGGGGTTCTCAGTTTGTGGAATTGTGTTGCTCACTGCAGGTTCCAGTAGTGGTTTGTTCACTGTTTGCCAAATATTCAAAAGACTTATCCAGGAAATAGGGGAAAAATATTTTTAAAAATGACGAGATTCATGAGGGGGTGGCTAAAACTGTTTCAAGCAGGGCTCTAGTGTGTCTTGTCATATTTATGAAACAAATTGATTGATTTGAGCACTGTTTTTGTTTTAGTTTTTTTTTTTTTCAGGAGGCACATGAAAATAGATCTCACAGTGGTATGCATCGGGACAATGTGTATAGACCAAAGGTGTTTGCTCACTTATTACCATGCCCTGAGATCTGGTTCAGAAATGATATAATGTCCCTTGGGTGACAAGACCTCATATCTCAATTAGTATATTTCAAAAATAACTCCTAGCTCAATTTTCAATATCAAGAGCAATTATTAGTGTCATCCATAATAATATTTCTACATTATGTGATGTCAACATTGATGTTGCATGTTTTTTGCAGAAGTCATGCAAAATTGAAGGTTTTTTTTCCTCTCTCTCCTAAAAATGTATGGTTTTAGGTATGAAGTGCTGTATTAGTATTTAATTTTTATATTCCATACAAAGTACCTTTATTTTTATCAAGTTCACACTTTATATGCCGAAAGTTCATGAATATTGATGTTTGCTCTATGTCCTCACCTGCTGGTACATGCTAGCATACTTTTTGCATACTTTATATCTACTCTGACTTTGAAACTCTCGACTAAGTGGGCTGATATAATGGAGTAAAGATACATTTCCCACAATCCCACTGGAGTCTGAAAGATCACATTAGCTTTTATATCATTGTGGGGGAAAAGATGACGATAATACAAAAAAGAAAAAGAAAAAGATGGACAAACCATACATAGTTTCATGCAGCAGTTATGAACCGACTTGCTTTCTGTATCTACATGTCAATATCCAACTAATTGCTGTTGCTTTAAAAAAAAAATACCCCAGTCCAACTGTATCTGTTAAACTACGTAAATCCAAATTGTTTGATCATTTCCACATCTGGTGAAAAGGTATATGAAAATATATGAGTATGTATGCAAAAGGAGTCTACTCTATGAAAATGCTTGCCTTGTTTATGTAAACTCAGTATCTGCACAAGTGATGTTTACCAGAAGAAATGTATAAACTAGTAGGGTAGCATGTTACGCATTCTTTCTACTTTAAACTGTGCTACATGTACTGCGTAGTCCAAATTCATGTACAATCAAGTTTGACAATATAAAGTGTCAATAATGACATTGGGACACACCCAAAATATCAGTGTCCTGAAATTTTAGTCAAAAGGAGTATTGCCTATAGCCATTTTTTTTCCTTTGTATAATTACAGTACTTAGCTTAATGTTACGAAGTTTCATATAACTGACAAATATCAGTTTTGTTTGTATAGAATTCAGTGTTGTTATTCCCTGTGCATAAGTATATCGATCTCAGAGTAATGGAATTATTGTTCAGATGTTTAAATGATGTTATATTTACTGACAGAGTTAGCCACAGCTACTCTTCCACTGAATTTCATATGTCGGGTTTGTATAGGTATCACAAACTTTGCATTTTATACTCTCTCTTTTTTTTTTAAATTCAAAGCATACAATAAATGAATACATAGATATGCTTTAAATACTTCATACATTAACATGTCACTTTTTTGTTTTGTTTGTTTTGTATTGTTCTTCTTTTTTTTTTTTGGGGGGGGGGGGAAGAGGTGTGAGCAAGTGGCCAAGATTAGTTTGCTGACTTATCCAAATTTCAGTCATCTTTTCTCATGGAACAATGTGCCTGGTTGACACCGTTGTAATAATACAAATGATGCACAGGATAGAGTGGATTGATGAAAATTAGATGTGCAAGTTTAACTTTGGAACTCGAGTTTAAACCCACGGGCACAGCGAATGGGTTTTGGACTGTTCCAAAGTCAAACAACAGCATCCAATTCTCACTGATCCATGAAATAGACGTGTGCATCATTCTTGTTATAAAATGGGCTCGTACATTCATGAAGTACAACCTTTCTCCCCATCATGCGTCCGGTACACCTACAACACTGTACAAAAATTGAGCCATGCGTTCGGATTTTACCGGACGCATGGCTCAGTGTGGATCAGTAAAAATCAATGCATGACAATTGACCAATCAGGTTGCAGAGATTCTAAAGCCCATTTTATAATACTGACTATTGGCAGTCACCTTGGGCAACACACGAGGGGTTGGCTTTTGCTTTTTCTTTTTCTTGTGTAGGTAGGTAAGTGGACCATTTCACTGGGCTAGCACCTTCCCCTTTGTAATGAATGAATGAAGTGGGATCTTTTACATGCATGAGTCATAATTCCCAAACACATAGGACCTCTATTTTCAATGTCCTTATCGAAGGGACAGGGTGTTATGCCTCTCACTGGAGGGGATGGTATGATTACACACAATATTCCTCAGCTAGACTTTAATACTAGGAATTGAACCTAGGTTGAGTAGATTGGGGGCAGATGCACTATAGACTGAGCCAAATCATTGTCCTATAGCAAAGTCAGTCATCATGGAGTTAAGAGGGAAGATTGTATGAGTCCACGGCCAATGTATATTTTCTGTGGCACTTGTGAAACTAGCAGCAACACTGAGACATAAAAAGTAAAGAACGTACACTACAGAATGACTTGGGATCCTATGCTGATTTTTTTTTTTCTGACAACATAATGTCAGACTTAAAGGACAAGTTCACCTGAATACTGTATAAATGTGGATTGCGTGAATGCAGCAACATCAGTAGAACATGTCAGTGAAAGTTTGAGAAAAATCACACAATCCGTTCAAAAGTTATGAATTTTTGAAGTTCCCGCACAGTCACTGGTGGATAAGAAGACTACTACAGCTTGTGATGTCACATGTTTACAGCAACATAAGGAAAACATGAAGAGAATTCCACAAAATTTCATTTTATGAAAAAGTACATATTCCCTCAACTTGTTACTGACTTATGTTAAGGATGATATTATTCCTTCTGCCTTCTGAAAGAGGCAAGTCATGTGCTCTTTTATTATGTCAGAAAAGTGAAAATATATTGAACTTTCTTTAAATTTATCATTCTACGCATTTGACATCACAAGCTGTAGTAGTCTTCTCATCCAGAGGTGGCGGCGCTGAATTTTCAAAAGTCATAACTTTTGAACAGATTGTCTGATTTTCCTCAAACTTTCACTGATGTACTTGACTAATATTGCTGCATTTTCTCAATCCACGTGCATATTAATGTGAACTTGTCTTTTAAGCATTTACAGAGTACACACACACACACACACACACACACACACACACACACACACACACACACATTTATACTACTGTGCACTCCAGTTGTTACGAACATGGATATAATGAAATTCTTGTTACAACAAAGTGAAAATCAGGTCCCAAAATTATCATCTATACATCTTCAAATTCTGTTTGGCCATATTGAAATTATGATATAACAAAAGAAAACCACCCGTCTGAAGAACCTTGATGAAACAAGAGTGCACTGTGTATCACGCAACAAATCTACAAACCAAGTATTCTGTCAACCTGTCTCACTGCACATGTTCTCTGTGTACTATTATAACACCAATTGAAGACGCCAACCAAGCACATGAGAATTTAGGTTACAAAAGTAATTGTTTATTCTAAGATATATATGCTACTTCCACAGATATAAATTTCCCTAGTACTTTTCTAGATGAGTTGCACATCAACTCCACAAAAAATGAAGTACAGATTAACAGAACTAGCATTTCGGTGTGGATCTGTAAAATCATATTCAAATTCTTGTTGACATGATTGTAGTAAGCCTTAGCTAGTCACAACTGAAGAGTACAAATTTGGGTGTCACATTTAAGAATGTGAATGAATGAGGCTTGAATTTACCATCTGACACTATACATAGATAAAATATGGTGAGCTCTAAATACGATCTGCTCCACTAAGAAGCTTCCATGATTAAACAAAATTAGACTTTATTCTTTTCTTTTTTCAAAGCACGAGTTGGCACAGGTTTGGATGGTAGAAAGACGATAGTATCAAAGAGTTTGATCTGCTTGCTCTGTCGTGTGTCCGCTTGTCACTGGTTTAGTGAATTCAAGATGATCACACTCCAAAATGGCTCCTAAACCAACTGATAATGTCCAACAAATAGCCTCCTTCTCATATACTTGTTACTATCAAAAAATGCAAAAAACTGGTAGGTTTGGATTCAACCGTCTATTAACCATGAATCCCAATACTTCTGAGAGTAAGTACGAGAGAGGGAAAGAGAATGATGTAGAAAAAGGCAGAGAAAGAGGGATAATATCACATTGGGAATGAAATATATTCATTTCATAGTACAATCTCCGAAAGAAAACATACTCATTGTAAGGACATAATGTCGCTCCTCCTATACTACCAAGAAAGCAGAATGTTAAAGACTAGTTTCAGCTATGACAAAGACTCCCAGCATATCACATCCTCTGCAAGACAGTAGTTGTCTGCGAAAACATCAACAAATCTCAGAAAATCAGTTCCTCCCAGCAATTTCTGCATCTACTGCCATACAAATGAAAGTACTTTTCCAAACAGTATCTAAATCACCTGATTTGTGGCAGGTTTTCTGACTCGTATCTTCAATCATAGCTCTATTCGTACCAAGCAGCTGCAAAATTGTTAATTACTTTTAAAAATTTGGTGGCACTTTGTCCTCCACATCCTTCCACTGCCACATACAAAGGGACAAGACTTTAAATGCCTCAGTGACTATGATTTGATTCATGTCTTCCATTCCTCTGGCATTACCAGCCTGTTTGGGATTTTGACTAATCCTTCTGTTCATTTATATATTGTACACCTATAAAAAAACAAACAAACAAAAGAACAAAATGCCTGCATACACAACTTCTATTTCACTATGTATGAAAACTACAGGATCAAAACGTTTAAGTAGATAGAGTAAATGCAACACAAAGCTTCTCCTCAGTATTGACAGTGAAGCTACGATGAAGCTCTAAAGGACTATTAAAAATGATTATGCATTTTGGGAAGGTAATGTAAACAAGTGTGTGATCACAATAATTCTTGCAAAACTCATTTGATGTATATCGTTTTTACGGTCAGTGATTGTAAGCCACAACGCAGCAACAAGAATCGGTTTCTGTGTAGATGTCAGAGCCTCGTCGTGACGCCCCAGCAGCTTCTTCCGCTGCCGCCGCCGCTGCGGCAGTCTACTGGAAGCGGATCTGGTGGACGGTGACGGCGCCCTCTATGAGCAAGGTGTTGACATGGGCGAACGGGATGCGGTGGTTGTATTCGATAAAGTGCTGTCCATTGACGGCCACCTTGTAACCCTGGGGCTCACAGAGGATGATGATCTACCATTGCATTGAAGTGAAAACAAAAAATTTTCTTTCATATTTTCACACATTCACAATGTACATACAAATGGTGTGACCATTTCTTTTCATAAACATCAAGCTTTAGGTCACCAACTGTAACCCCCCCCCCCCCCCCCCCTGCTAACGGTTTATTTTTGTGGATATTTTACATGCACTTACAATCATTTGATGCACTGGATACAATAATTCTTCTTCACTACATCTTAGGAACGGAATTGCAGAAAAGATTTTAATGCTATTCAATGGGACACCAAAGAACTTCACAATTTCAATCTATGTCCAGTTAAATCAAAAATTTTCATATCTCTGGTTTCTACACTTCTCTGCATCAAAGTCAGGGAAGACGTGAGTGGCAGTAATGGGCTTTTAGATGCCCTTACACTATCACATTTTATTGGCATTCAGGTAATTTCCTAACAAGAACAAAGAAACAAAAAAACCAAGCAAACGAGGGGAAAAAAACTTGACCATAGAATAAAGTTTTCATTTAAAAACTTACCAAGGTGGCAACTAAGGCCTTCATAAAACCATAAGAATGGGAAAATACTGTGTGTGCCGTATACTTCACAAACACAGTACAAATTGTATTTCACAAATTGAGATTTTGCAAGAGGTTGAAATTGCAATTGAGGACCAAAGTTACAGAATGAGAGTCTATCCCTTTTTAAGAGAAAAGTTTGCAATCTCCTACCATTGGGATGATTGTGCACTACTTTTATGTTATGGGAGGCAGTTACATGTATCACAACAATAAAACTGCAGCAAAATATATGGCATACGGAGTAGTTTGAACCTTATTGACTGACAGTTAATTTCAGGGCATTTGTACTGATCACAAAAATGCTAAAGACTGGAACAGATACGTTAAATGGTGAACAAATCAACGAGGGTTCAAGAGCAGATCGACTCACCTCAAAGAATCCGTTAGGAGCAAAGGGGAAGTAGGGGGCGGTCTTCTCCTCACTACCCCACTTCTGGTTCTGCAGGGTGTTGCGCACCACCGCCTGGGCCTGGAAGCGGGGATTGAAGTGGAGGGCGATGTTGGGGCGGGGATTGGTCCCGACGCCACACTGCAGATTGATGTGGAACCTGTCCAAAGAAGAGGGGACGGGGATGACAAGAGTCGGTTTCTCTCAATTTTCAGTTATTCTATCCTAAGAAAAGCAGATAACAGAGCCCAATTTTCAGGAACCCAAGCCGATGATGACATGCAGTGCTATACAGCTATTTCTGAAGAAAATATGCATCTACTTGTGTAGAAAACAAAAAAATTGGAAACATGTTTTTTCCATTAGCTTTTCTCTAGAAGTAAGTATCATTCCTTTCATCAATCTCTCCATCTATCCATCTTGAAATGTATAAACGTTTTTATCAACTCAACTCTGGTGCATGATTATTTCAAAAAACGACTTTAAATGAGTTTCGGACAATTAATAAATGCAAAGCTGTTTTGATTATGGGATTAAAAATGCGGTTCTGAAACGTCTAAAAAAGTGAAATCGCAAATGCATTTCTGTAGAGTTGATGAACACAAAGTCCTTTTGAAACATGTTTATAGCTCAGACCTGCCCATGTCAACCACTGCCAACTACACATCTCTCCTCCTCAGGTCAAACTGCGCAATGGTACTGCACAGTAACAAGGTCTCCCAATCGACTCACGGCAGAGTTGATAAATGCAACAACTCGAGAAATGCGACCTGAAAGGCGTTTGCAAGCATGTTTTGAAAGTGGGTATTGTTTCACACATGGGAAAGTTGGTAAATGCAGCTAATGTCTATCCATATATTAATCTGTTGTTTTGTCTAGTATTCTATCTACCTTTCAATCTATGTATCTACTTATTTTAAAGGTATGGGAGTAAAAAAAAAAAAAAAAAAAAAAAAGAGTGTAAAAAAAAAAAAAAAAAAAAAAAAAAAACACCAGAGCTTACTGATTATTTTTCTGTTCCTCTGGCAAGTCATGTAATTGTCCATTCTATGGAAAATTATACTTGGCACTAGCATGTCTAGATGAAATTAGCCATTACAAGATTCTTTGAAGAGCTGCCATATATTTCATTCCCCACATCATCTTGAAGGCAGAGAAGTGATTTTTAGTGTAAAGATTAAATTTCAAAACATAGAAAATCTTGGTCAGTGTTTGAGAATAAAGCATATCATCTTGAAAGCTGCTGCTTATTTCATCAGAATCCACATCACTTACAGGTTTATTAGTAGAAGAGAACTCGACACGAGAGGCATCAGATCTTGAGCACAATGAAGGCAGATTTCAATCACTTCCACAGAGCAGTTGAAAGCCATCCATGTAACTCAAATCACATGATCTAAACTTACCCATCCAAAAAATCCAGCTTTTCCCCCCAAGTCTTACCCTACCATCCCCTCCCCCCCCCCCCAAGAAAAAAAAAACAAAAACATACAATTCCAAACATCTGAAACAAATGCAGAAAAAATAAAAAACAGCAAATAAATATAAAAATAAAAACAACAAACCAGGAGAGAAAATATCTCTCCCTCATACTGTGCTTGCATTACTAACCTGTCTGGGTTGGGGTTGACCTTTCCGCTGACAAAGATCATACGTCCAGGAGACATGCCATTCGGGATGGGGCCTGTGTAAGGCAAGGGCTAAACGTGAGCAGTAGAAACACAGAGGGGAAATAAGAAATAGAGAGAATGTCATTTCAACATCTTTTCAACATCTTTGGCCTCATCCTGCTGTACTCATTGATCAAATTGCAGAGGTGGAGACAAAAAAAGTCTATAAAAGACATCAGAAACTCTACTATCACTTGCTCGGTAGAACTCTCCATCAGTGAACCCCATTCCAGTACAGAAACTTGGTGTATTTGTGAAAACTCATTACGAGCTGAGTTATACTGCATCAGTCAGGAAACTTGTCGAGACACCTGATATCCTGAACATTTATTTAACTTCAGCAAGCTCGATCCTCACACACAAAAGAAAAATCCCCCCCCCCCCCCACATTCACAGGTTCTCATTCTTTATAGCTAATGCAATGTATTCACTGCTGAAGTTGTAATTTTATTCATAACATTTTGTGCAAAGAAATATTGATACAACACCATCTCAACACTTTATATCTCTTTAAAAATCCCTGCAATTTCAATCAGGAGGGGACTCTATCACTTGCATCAATAAATTAAATGAGAATTACACAAAGCAATCTAAAAGGACAGCATATACAAAACATGATAATTTTGAAAATAAGCAGAAAATTTCTACTATAACTAACATCATGTACAATGTACTGATATTTGCAATAATTCTTTCACGTTTTATCTGCTTCACAACTACCTATGTCGTATGCACGGCACACCTCCTCACAGCAAGGGAGAATGTGTGGATTCAAATGGTAAACATGGACTGGATCAATCTCACTTGCCCAAATTGGACACAAGAATGTCCTCAGAAAAGAGGAGGTGAAAAAGTCCTTTTGTGGAAAAAATGGTCACGGGACTGCATGTTCCTTGAAGATGGACATTATGGTGAAGTACTGAATTTCAACAGGGTTGTCAACACACTACAGACAGCATTAAAATGTGACCATTATTATGTTCCCTCAACTTTGTTGAAATCGGATTGAGGAAAAAGGACTACTTACTGGGTTGACGATGCTGCCTCCAGGTGCAACATACTGTCAGGAGAAGAAAAAAAAATAATGAGAAGCTCAATGTAAAATAACGACAAAAGAAGGATAATGAATCTGCATTGAACAGAATGTTTCCTTTGAAGGGAGAAACAGCTACTACAGGAAAACTGGGCCATGGAATTTGCAGTGTTCATATTGGTCCTGCCCTATTCATTTTTTTTTTGTGTGTGTTCTCTCTCCAGCGAGGAAGAATCATTGTTCAGCACAAGAATCTGTTGCCATGTTGAAATTGTTCGTTCTGTTTTAACTCAGCACGCATTTGTGATTTCCTACCATGGCGTGAACTTGGAGCCAATCCCTTTTTACCTGATGCCAGGTCTCTCCCAAAAATCTTTTGTTGCACTCTGAGAGAAAATAGAGTCTCTCTTTTAAGAACCAAGCTCTATTAGCAACATCAATATACAACACAAATGGACTGAAACCACTAGCATGGACGGCTTGTCTACTGTGCACTGCACTTGCATGCAGAGAATTGAATTTTGCTAATGTCTTTGAGAAGCATAGCTTGGCTTTGATTCAGCATGTCCCCCTAATTAGATGACTTGCCAATTAAGCAACAGATGTTGTGTTGCTAATGACACTACGAGCACAGGCATTTGCTCAACTATCAAGATGGTACAATGTCTACACATGTCAAAGGTAAAACATAGTCACCATATGACTCCAGAAATTGCCATTGTTTGCTCTATAATGGAGACATATAAATAAGAAATGGGTAAAATAATGCTGTGATAACATGACTTTTATCTAAGATATTCTAAATATTACACAAAAAGGTAAGCCAGAAGTATTACAATCTCAAAGCATTCCGATCATACTAGTTACATTATGTTTTACAATCGTTAACATCAATTAAAATATTAAATATTGGGCCATAGCAGTATCGATCACACGAGAGTGAATAGCATGCTATTCAATACTACTGCTAGGGTAAGTTTTGATCACCATGTACTGGTAACGTTCTACCTACCCATTGGGGAACAGGGAGGGCACTTCACGAATAAGAGTCGGGTACAACGACTTGGATTATTTTACACTCTTAATCTCAAAATAATCCAAAACAATGCATTATCCTGGCAAATCAAGGCAACCAAACAAGTTTCTTGGTAGAGCCTTTTGATATATTGCACACAAATTCCAAATGGTGGAAGATGAACTTTAAGCCCTTCTGAAAACTATGCCTTAGCTTTAACCGCTATTAAAGAAAATTTTGTTTATTCAGTTTGCCCAACACTTCTTGTTTCATCACATCCCTTGTCAATGAATATGGCTCTTTAACAGCTTTCTGTAGCATAAAATTCACAGGACTATTATTATTTGTGGTGGGGAAAACTATCAATCAAAACAGTGGAGAACAAGTGGTTAGTTTCTAAAGACTATTTACTTCAGCTCAAAAAACAAACATAACAAAACCTACTATAACCGCATGCTGAATCAAAGCTGCAATGGAGTGGTGAATGCTATCCACTTCAAGCATTTAACCATGCCATAATGCATAATGTTTTATTAAACTATTAAATCTAATGCACAACTTTCATATCAGTTTTCTATTTGGATATACTACCAGGGATCATTAAGCAACACAAGCTTTGGAATCAATATTCTTATTTTCATAAATATATGTATTTTTTAATAATAAATTGTGTGTATGTACACAAATCATAAGTAATAAATAATCTCAATTTTCCTGCAACTGAAAAGGCATATCATGCTGTTTGGCCTAAGAGTTTATGCAACAATTTATACCCTTTCATTGCCTTTGTAACTGTATTGAAGAGTGAATCTGTATTCAGCATGGTATTATGTTTTTTCTGTGCATTATGAAATATTATGTGTTGTTTTAATAAGCATTCTGCAAACTTCTTAAAACAATTCTGTATACTAACAATATGATTATGCTGCTTCATCAGTATTCCGTATTGCACACAATTAGCTTCTCTGTACCCAACGCTGCACACTGGCACTGGTCCGATGGTTCCTGACCAGTTAAAAAAATGGAAAAACTGGGTACCTACCAGTCCTACAGAAAGGTCAGACCAGTAGAAAAGAAGGGTCAGTGTGCAACCCTGGTATACCTTCAATCATTTTCATGTTCTGATGTATCAAAACATGTTATCTGGTATGAGTTCCTATTTTGTTTCAATGACTTAGTAAACCTGGTTTGAATATAAATGTAATGAAGATGTTATCTGAGAAAGGTTTGACTGAAGTAAAATATATTAGTATGTGACAAATTAGAGTAAAATTTTCTCGCTCATATCACATATTTAAATGTCATAATTTCATCATTAAATGCAAATATCACTTACAAATTGTCACAAATTCACTACAACACACACAGACAAACAGACAAACATCCTCACCGCTGCAGGAGCTGATTCGTTGCCGCCTTGGAACCTGATGGAGTAGAGGTGGACCTTTCCATCAATGGCAATGGTGTCAATGCGCTGGAGCCGAACCACGCGATGGTTGAACTCGGTGAAGTGCTGGCCGTTCACTGCCACCTGATCGGACACAAATCAAGTCAAATTTTTCACATAATTTTTGTGATATCAATAACACCCGCTAGTGTTCCATACATCACATTCAAACTAAGAAATATATATTTACATGTAATTCTCCCCATCACATATAACTGTTAAAACTCAAACGTTGGCGTTGCTATTTAATTTCCATTACAATGTGTCACACGGTCTGTTTGATCGATTAAGATGGTTACGATAATAATAACAACAATATTAGAGTAGAAGCTCATCTGTACTGGAAATTCAACTGAAATTGGTGTTCAACTTTTGATCTCAATACATGATACTTACATCCGGAATGAAGGCTGCGGCGTCAACAGCTGAAAATTCCGGAGACAAATATCATGTATTGAGATCAAAAGTTGAACACCAATTTCAGTTCAATAACTAAAAAAACACTCTGAGAGAGCGCAGACCTCCGCCAAGCAGCTACTTTCCACCAATGATCTTGTTCTTCCCAAAGAGATTTTTCTCCTCTCCACCACTGGGGAAAAGTCCTTTGGGCTCTTCCATAGAAATCAGTGATTTCCACCCATAGTCATACATGCTGAAAAATTGCCCGATTTTCCAATATAGAAGCCTTTGTTACGTCATAAACCCTCAGCCGCAGCTGCACGGTGCACCTCACCCTAGCAGAAACTAGAGCACGCACTTTAGTGCGTATTTGAAAACCTCAAAAATGCACAGCTTGAACTCCCAAGTTCACTGACCCTACCTGTCAAAATATCAAAAATCCTTCATAAATTCCCCCCAAATTATCAGATCACTACCAAAATTTAATCATTTGTTACCTGTGTCATTCTCAATCTTTCCTGTAAGTATCATCCAAATCCGTTCACTACTTTTTGAGTTATTTTGCACACGGACAAACAAACAAACAAACCAACAGTAACGAAAACATAACCTCCTCCCTTGGTGGAGGTAATGATGATGGTTGTGTTTGAAATACATATTTTATTTTGAGTGGCTTGTGGGCCAGGCTCAGGTTCGTAGGCCTACCTTGAATTGCTTGGCCTCGCACAGGATGATGATCTCGAAGTTCTGGTTGTAGGCAAAGGGAAAGTACTGCTGACCCCTCTCCTCCGCTCCCCACTGCCCCTTCTTCAGGGCGTTGCGCACCACCGTGTTGGCGCCGAAGCGAGGGTTGAAGTGGAGGGCGATGTCGGCCCGCGGCTGGACGCTGGTGCCACACTGCAGGTTGACGTGGAACCTGAGCACCACAAACATGACAAAACATGTGATCCAAGTTATCCACCATTAAAATATATATTGCAAGAGTATTTAAAATATTTTCTGACTTAAAAAAAAAGAAAAAAGTTGCAGTTCCACAAATTTGTTTCTGAGCACTATATAGCCGTCTGAAGGAATGTTAGTTAAGTGTGGAAACATCATGTGAATCCAAGGAGCGTGTGTTTGAAGCTTCTTGGTCGATACAAGTACTGAAAACAAACACACATACCACATCAACTTGGAATACCAAATCTAGACAGTCATACGGAAAAGTTACCAGAGACTCCAACTCTCCCGCTTTTGACGGGAGATCTCCCGCCGAAAGCCCATTCTTGCAGAATCTCCCGTTCTCCCGCTTGAAATGATTTCTTACTTAATTTCATTGTATGTTGAAAAATAAGCCTTAAATAGCGCGAGAGAGCAACTAGAACCCTAGACCACAAGGGACTTTGCGCTCGTGATGTGCGCAAGTTGGAGTCTCTCGTTTGCTAGGGGTTTCAGGCGGGAGAATCTCCAGATCAGAAGGTGCTTGGGGTTGGAGTCTCTGAGTTACTACCATAAAGATGTCATGAAGAATGCCAGCAAACACAGACACAAGAAGCCATTTACAGACAAAAGCAAACATACCAAGTCACAACTATCTATATATATATAGTCCATTTCACATAAGTTATGATTTTAATGTGGATTTTTTTATTATTTTTACATTGCTATTATTTTCTGCTTCAATAGCATTATCCTCTCTTCTGCCTTGTAGGACAATTTCACCTTCATATGTAACCCTGCATCACAAAACCAACAGAAAGTTGCCAGACATGGATTTTTAGTTAATAGCAGATTCGTAAAGAGCAGACTTTGAGTTTTAAAATGATGTATAACTCGATTCAAATGGACTCTCCTAACCTATCCTGATATTGGAAAGAAATCACACATTCTGGAAAGTGTGAACTGAGTAAAGAGGCTCTGAAGTATGAGGTCTATTTGTGCTAGCTGTGCGAAGATTTATGAATGGAACAAAAAACAGGATGTTAATCATCGGAGCAACAACAATGAAGGGATTATCAGATTAAGCTGAAATTGAGTGTGCTTTATCACCACATTCTGTAAATGATTAACATCAACTTTCAAAGCAGAAGCAACATTCTTTTCAAAGTTATCAGGGTTGAAAGTGATGAGTATGGAGAGGGTTTTTTAAGAAATGAAAACAGGACTCTAAGAGAAACACCGTACCACACTATCCTACCAAAAAGTATTTGAGAAAAACTGCTAAAAACACAAGATCCTGTTCGTTTTATGATTCCTAACTTGAGAATAATGGAGAAGAAGATTTGCTTTTTCAAAAAATATGAAATACTCAAGACTGGCTGGGTTAACCCACAATTTCACCTATTTTCAGTCCTACCACAAAATCATGTGACTTTTTGTTGGTTTTGTGATGCACGGTCACACACCTTATATGTGCACTGAGTGAATGCAGCAATATCCATAGAACACATCAGTAAAAGTTTGAGGAAAATCGGACAATCCGCTCAAAACTTATGAATTTTTAATGTTCCTGTGCAGTCAAAAAATAAAAAAAAAAACATGTTTAATCATCTTTTCATATTTTTTGTTCATTATTCTACACATGAGTCATCAAAAGCTGTAGAAGTTTTCTCGTTTAGCGATGGCGGCACTAAAACTTTAAAAATTCATAACTTTTGAATGGATTGTCTGAATTTCCTCAAACTTTCACTGATGTATTCTACAAATATTTCTGCTCTCAATCAACATGTACATGTATATTAAGGTAAACCTATCCTTCAACGAGGAATCTAATACTGTGATGTTTAAAACTGGTCTTGTACTTATAGTATAATTTCCACACATGTATAGTATCATTCACACACACTATCATATTGTAGGCTAAGCTTCAAAACGTACACACACATCATTTTGTGCTGGCATAACATCCGCCTGCTTTTTAAAGTCAAAATACACACTAATACAAACAGTTCAGACTGGATTATGCATTTGGTGTATTGTCACAGATTCATTTCTTCCTTGTTTCCAGGTCAGGCCTTTAAACTCATGTATACTGCATTCCAACACACAGAGAATGAAGAAGTACTTTCACACAAACAACTGAGTTTGAGTTTGAGTTTATTTAACAACAACTATGTACAAGAAAGTTTGAATACATGATTATACATCAACATTGACACATAGCACACATAACTGTCTAAATGATCTAAAAACATATCAAATGTAATCTATAATATATAATGGATAAATGATTATGTAATCAAAAACTATTTATCAAAAAAAAAAAAAAAGAGAACTACAATATGGCAATAATGTACACAATGTCCCCATATGTCCATTACTCCCAGTTTTTGGAACAGGGGATCAGAAGGTGTTCTGAGTGGACTGAAAGTGATAGCTCACATGGCCATTTTCTGACTAAGACGAAGGCAGTCTAAATAAGATTTGCATGTATTACCCCACACTTCAATTCCATCGCATTATGTAATGTTGGACTGGATAAAAAATTTGTACAGGAGAATAAGTGTACGTTGGGGGACACAGCGTCGTAATTTAAAAAGAATACCAACCTTCCGTCTTACACATTTATTTACAGCTTGTATGTGACTTTTCCAAGTCAAATGACTATCAATGCATAGTCCAACAAAAGATGCCTCATTCACTCTACTAATGACATTATCTGATAGTTTCATTATTCCTTTCACAGTAACTTCTCATTTGTTAATTTTTATAATCATATAATTTGTCTTTTTCAAATTAATTGTAACTTTATTAGAATTGCACCAGTCTTTAATTTTCCCTAAATGCAGATTGATAATCCCCATGTCAACTTCCCTCTGGCCAACATTGAATCT
This sequence comes from Diadema setosum, assembly GCA_033980235.1. Taxonomy (NCBI): domain Eukaryota; kingdom Metazoa; phylum Echinodermata; class Echinoidea; order Diadematoida; family Diadematidae; genus Diadema; species Diadema setosum. The sequence continues at coordinate 13,840,630 of CM067059.1, read as the reverse complement.
ATGAAACATATTTGAATCGTCAGCAAATAGTCTAAAATTAAAAAATGAAGTTGAATTTGGTAGCTCGTTTATATATATTAAGAAAAGCGTTGGCCCAAGAACTGATCCTTGTGGTACACCACACTGTAAGGTATTCGGACTACTGACTGTTTCCTTGTAACATATTACTTGGGATCGATTCGCAAGATAACTCTCAAACCATTGTAAAGGTTTGCCACGAATGCCATAAAAACTCAATTTGTTTAAGAGGATCTTGTGGTTTATTGTGTCGAAGGCCTTTTAAAAATCAATGAATACACCAATAGTGTGTGTACCTTCATTGATAGACTTTAGAAGTGAATTCACAAGGTTGATTACAGATACAGAGAGCTTAGTGCTGTACTTTTTACGAAAACTGTACTGATGTTTGTACAGAATACTGTATGAGTCCAAAAAATCCACCAACCCCTTGTTGACAATTTTTTCAAAAATCTTTGCAATTATTGGCAATACTGAAATTGGTCTGTAATTGCCCGGTTCTTCCCTAGAACCTTTCTTGTAAATTGGAGTAACTTTTGCTATTTTCAGAGCATCTGGGAAAACTCCATTTTCCAGTGACAAATTGAAGATATAAGTCAGTGGTTCAGAAATTAGATGCGCTGAGTCCTTTAACAAACATATTGGTATATTGTCAAAACCATGTGCTTTCCTTTTATCCAATGGCTGGAAGTAATTGCAGATTTCCCCAGGTGTAACTGGTGCCCAAAATAATAATTTTTCATTTCTCAATGAGAGACATTCCATATGATTGCCACTTCCTGCTGGAATCACTTCTGCTAATTTTGGGCCAATGTTCACAAAAAAGTCATTGAAGGTCTCAGCTATATCTTTTTCTGTTGTGACAATCCTTTCTACACCATCAGTATTTGTTACCAATTTATCCACTTCCCGTGTTCTTTTTACTCCTATTCCCTCCATTCAGTAATTCATTTACAGTTTTCCAGGTTTTGTTTGTATCATTCTTATGCTCATGAAATAAATTACTGTAATACATTCTCTTTGCATTTTTCAGAACAGTTCCAAGAGTATTTCTATATATCTCTTATACTGTGCGGCATGAATTCCTTCAAAGTTTGCTGCCTTGCATACCTTGTATAACTAATGTTTTTTTTTTTTTTTTGTTTTGCTGAAGTCACCCATAGCTTTCTAGGGGAGTTTCTCTTTTTGCCTATAAAAACATTTCGAATCGGCACATGCTTGTCACAATGATGTGTACAGACAAGTTGGTCTGCTTCATACAAATAGATGAAAGACTTTGGGGTAAGCACATGCAAGATTCACTCTTTCAATGTTGAGCATCACAAAAAAGGCTGTTTCTGAATGAAAACTTTGCCAAGATTCACAAAAATTCTCGAATGCAGCAATGTGTTTTGTGTGTTTGTGTGGGGGGGGGGGGGGGGTGGGGCTGGAGGCTTAAAGGGACAGTATAGTATTGGTGGAGATGAGGATTGGGCTTTTAACTTTCTGCGAGATATCCAGAAACCACTTTTGAAATAGTACAGAGGATACCATTCTAAGAGGAATTCAAAGTTTATTTGATGAAAATCAGCTTTGGAATGGCTGAGACACCCAAAAACAAAGTAAAACAAAGCTATCATAATAAAAGGTGGGTCCCACCTTTTATTAGAATTGCTCTTTTTTGGATATCTCAGTCATATAAAAAAGGATTTTCAACAAATAAATGCTGAATTCCTCTTAAAATTACATGCTCCTTCATATTTCATGAGAGGTTTCTCATTATCTCACAAAAAAAAAACCTGAAGAAAACCTGAAGTTAGGTCTCAACCAAAACTGTACAATCCCTTTCAATAATGCATTACACATGAAAGGGAACCATTACTTTATCACGCATTTTTTAAAGTACCAGCAATAACTTTTGATCACATTACATTAACATTACAAGAAATTTGACCTTGTAAATTTGGAGGAAGTGTATATCTAGTTCACTTTCATGTAACACTAGTTCAGGATTTATCCTTAACTAAAAGTGATTTTCCTGCGCCCACATGTATTATAATTTTTTTCTCCTGGTACCCAAAGTTCACACATAGGACTACACGCATGCATGCACACACACACACACACACACACACACACACACACACACACACACACAGACTTTTTTTAATGACACACCCATGTACACACACCTACATTATGTAAATACACATACCCTCTTTTGAGGAGTAGTTGGGGAGAAAATTTGGTGAATGGATGGGGGAGGGGGTGTGGTCAGGAATCTTATACCCCTTTCAGTAACTCTCTGGCTCAGGCCAGGCCCGTCGGGACAAAGTGGCCTGTGCCAGGCTCAGACTAATTTGGTGCTACTGTAAGCTCTGGAGCACCAGGCACGGGCCAGGCACGGGCCAGGCTCGGGCCAAAATTCCCTGGCTGTGCTTCTGCTGCCGGAGTGTGCATTCCGATACCACTGAACTATTGTTGGCCTACACGGAAGCAACTGTGCTGTGTGTTGTCCAAAAAAGAAAGAAAAAAAAAAAATCATTTTGCAATGACTTATACATGAAATCATTGTCTCTTTTTTAAATTAATTATTTTCATAATGTATTTCTATTGCTTTTCATTGCATTTTAGAGAATAAAAAATGCATAATACGTTTTCATACCAAAATCAAACCTATCGAGCCTGATGTGTGTTTGCAATCAAGTCGCGTATCTATAGCATTTTGCATGCGTAAAGTATGCGTGTATCGTCCGTATCATTCCAGCTAATGCACTTTCGCTCTGTACTTGGCGTGTTCAGTTACTGTATACGCTATAATTTTCGCGTGCATAAATTTTCGCGAATTGCCTATGTCACACATTTTCGCGAGTGGTTAAATTCGCGATTGGGGGACCGGAGAAAATATGAAGTGGCAAAGAAAGTGTGAATTTTCACCTTACTAGCAACGAATGCTACCACAGCGACTGGGCTGTGTGTACTAGAGATTCTAGTAAATTAGTTAGACGTGGACTAACCGCAGCAGCGACCCCATACGGACAAATACGTACCGTAAAGGTGCACAGCGCCCCGCGACGGGGTTAGACGTGGACATGCTATTATATGTACGTAAACAAGCTTAGCCAGTATGGTCTGTTCGGTAAGCCGTAAAATGATCGTATCGTCAAGGCAAGGGATTCATTTTGGAAGGTAATATTTTCGCGTGTTGTTAATTTCACGAATAGCTCCCGACTCGTGAAATTCGCGAAAATAAAACCCACGCGAAATATATAGCGTATACAGTAACATGGCAGTTATTCCTTATGTGACCGAGTTTATGAATGGGTCAAAGTAAAAGAAGTGCAGCACTGCTATAAATACTGAATGCATTTTTTTCTGCTTGGGGCTGGCAAGGAGCTGGTCAAAAAAGCATGAATTACTGAAAGGGGGTATAAAAGAACTAGGCTGGCCAGGTTACTTTATTTTGAAAGAGACATAATGAAGCCTTATCATCATGAAGTGGTAAAAACTACAGGCCTTTAATAATTATTTTTTTTTTTTAGTAGAAGGGGGAGGGGGTGGATGGTACAGGCCAATCTTTACCTGAGCATATGCCAACCTTTATTAGTCTCTTTCAAAGGCCCTAGCACTTAACAGTCTCATGCAAAGTGAGCTGAAGCTTAGCATGTCTGCACAGTAGATGGTTTAAGCCTGTAAATGTCATTATTATTATCTATGACTGGGAGATAATTTAACCTTGCACACCAATAACACTGCATCATTCAGTTGCCAAATAACTTTGGCCAGTGTAACTGTGACATTTGCTCATTGACCAGCCATCAGTGCAAAATGTCTGCAAGAACTTCTTCAAACAGAGCTTTGCTGATTGGTTGTGACTTCTGTCTGGTATCGGAGAAATCTTCATAAATTTGAATACATTTGGAAACTGGTCTATTATCACATCCCTGTAGCATTAAAGGAAACCTCTCTGGGCTATGGAAGACTTTTGTTTATCTGTTTTTGCTTTACAAACATGGAAATGCCCATGAAATATCTAAGCCTGGCAATTATGTCTGTGAAGAACAAAAAAACAACAACCAAGAAATGATTAATGGTATTTATAAAATCTAATAAGTATACAGACTCGACAAACAACTTTCATTTTTCTGCATTTTTAATGCTTATTATTATTAAATTATCAGGTCCACTGCATCACTAATAGTAAAGATTGGGTCACAGGTACTAACATGCATGCAAGGGTCATTGATCAATGTATTTGGGCTACTTCACTGCATCGAGTGATACCCAGTATTCAAAAGGATTACCCAAATATATTTGTTAGTGAAGTTGGCAAGAAGTTTGGAGGTTAAAGGGACTGTACAGTACTGGTTGAGGTGGAGATTCATGTTTTGAACTTTCCTAAGTGAGATAATGAGAAACTTCTTATGAAATATGAAAGAGCATGTAATTTAAAGAAGGATTCAACGTTTATCTGATGAAAGCTGGTTTTCAAATGGCTGAGATATCCAAAAAAGTGATAATAATAAAAGGCGAAAGGCCACGCCTTTTATTAGGATCTCTTTGTTTCACGTTGTTTTGGGATATCTCAGCCATTTCAAAACCAATTTTCATCAAATAAACTTTTGATACCCCTTAGAATTGCATGCTCTTTGACATCTCATAGAGTGGTTTCTGAATATCTCGCAAAACGTTAAAAGCTAAATCCTCACCTCAATCAGAACTGTATACACCCTTTAATATACTTGTGATCTATGTTTACGAATGGTGCACCTGTTATTGTAAAACAGGGAATATTTGCGGCATGAAATATCTGTGAATTGGAGCCAATGGCCTTATTTTTTTGTGGCATGAAATTTTCCCCAATGCCACTGGTATTCAATGCAAAGTGTAGCAAGAACTTCTGCCAGCTTTTTCATTCAACAAATCTCTGGCTCCTTGTGAAATTTGCAAAAAAATTTCATGCATCCAAAAAATTTCTGATTTTCCAGCAACTAGCAAAAAGAGAAGTCCTTGTCAGTTAGTAACCTTTGACCTCAAGCTCCCCTCAGAAATGTTCCAATACTCTCTACAACGCTGTGTCCAGCCAAATGAAGTCATTGAATGAAGTACAAACAGAAATTTGAGTAAACAGGAACTAAGTTTAGTTTACTCTCAAAGTATCGTCTCGTCACAAAGGCTATGAAATGTGTTTGTTTGTCAAGACAGACTTTCGATATCCTCGTTAATTTGCTTGCTCGAGTAAATTGTTGCATAAGGACCCACCAATGGAGACAATGTATTTCACCTCATCACAAGTCGCAGAAAAGGGAAAATATTTTCAAGCACAGAACAAAATTGGTTGCCATATTTAGAACATCACTATCACTGCACTGTTGCTCTTGGCACTTGTTAGGACTTTGGAAAACCTGTACAGATGGTTACAGTTTGCTATCCCCAAGATTTGCTATTACATAAGTTCGCTAAGCTGTAAATGCCATAAGATTATAAAATAATCAGAATGTTTGTCATTCTGAATGTTCATTGTTCCAAAGGGTCATTTACCTAAAAAATTAGAGAAAAAAAGTCTGTTATTCAAAAAGTTTGTTAATTTGAAAATGAAATGAGGTCTGTGATTCTGAACATTTGGTTAGTATGCACCTTCCTTTCATTTTCGGAGTAACAAACCTTTTTTTTCTTCCAGAATTCATTAACCAACATTTGGAATAACAAACATTTAATTTTTGGAACTACGAACCTTATCTTATTTTTTGATTACCAAACCTTTGGAATAACAGACCTTATGAGGTGATACGATACGAACATATCACTTCATTTTCAGACTAATGAACATCTTGGTATGTGGAATTTGTGTGTTGTGGGATAATGAACCTTGGAAATAACAAACTTTATTTATTCATTTATTTTATTTTATTTTTTTTTTTTTGGGGGGGGGGGGATTAAAGAACCTTTTGAACACTGAACATCACCCCATAGATATACACTGTAGGCTACTTTTGCGGCATAATGTAGTGTATCACACGTAGGCTTATTATCATATGAGTAATCCTTCACAAACCTCATAACATCTTGCTACAAACCACTGCATGAAAAAGTTAGTTTTATCCATTATCACTATCATTATCATCACAATCAATATTTCCTTTGGCACAAGATATCAACATATACATCAGGTCTTCACAACAACATAAATCATGGGACATGATTCTTGGCGTCCGAATCACAAATGCTCTCTTAGCCTGTCTGGAACTACATTTGTACTACTATGACTTGTTAGCTTCCTTATCCATCAAAGGAATATTCTTTGGTGTAAATCACATCGTAATCCAATAAAACAGAGCATTGACAGGATGGAATCTGGGCAAATAACAACAAAGAAGTAACAAAAAAAAAGTAGAATTATGAATGGATGAACAGCATCTGGGAGTGAGATGGGATAATGGAATGCTTCAGGAGACTACAAGCCTACTGAAGAATGTTGGGTGTGGCAAGCACTAATCCAGCAGACAGTGGGTGTGTTTATGCTGAACTTTCTTGGGCCATAATCAGGCTTTCTAGAGCTCGAAAAAAGTGAGCACAAACAGTATCCCAGAGAACGGCATTTTGAATCAGTGTTTCTGCCTTCATAAAACTGAGCATACATGTACATGCACCCTTAAAGCCTATGGATTGACTGATGATGAGTGCAGGGTTGAAAGGGGCTTCGGTAGTGGTGGTGGTGGAGGTGGGGGGGGGGGGGGTGAAGGGGGGGTAGGGGTAACTTCACTGACCTGTCTGCTCCTGCTGGCACGAAGCCATTGATGAAGATCATCATGCCTGGCTTCATGGGCCCGCCATGGATGGAGCTGATGAAGGGCACTGGCTGCATGTCGGCAAGCAAGGGAGACAAGGGGAAGAGAAAGCAAAAATAGTGAATGAAACATCATCAACAACACTATACAAGAAGACAGTTTCAAATGTGACATGTCATATCACTATGGCCCAAAACAGGTGACAAAGGTTATCTTAAAATGTGCCAAAGTGACAAAGATTATTTTACATTTGACCTATTACCACATCATCCTGACAACTATGTTGCCTGCATGCAAGAAGTTGGGTTTTTTTGTTTTTTTTTTTTGGGGGGGGGGAAGAGGTTTTTGAGAATCCCATTAGTGCTGTTGTGTCTTGAATCAACCCTCTGCATTTGAATTTCTCATCTCATGCATGCCAGACTGCATTTAATCATCGAAAGCAAGTTTCTTCAAACCAGGGAGGTGGAAAAGAGAGATTTTCCACCTCCCTGCTCAAACTTATAGTACTATATCTATAGTGACCAGCTTTCTTACCATAGTTCTTACTACAAATTTTTGTGAGAGCCAAGATTCACAAAATCAAAATGCACACAAAAGTTCTTGTCTACACTACAATGCATTGGATACCAGTGGCTATTCATGAAGATTTCATGCCCTGAATGTCAGCTCCAAGAACTCAGGACAATTTCATGCTGTGAATATTTCTTGCTTAATGGTAGATATATGTAGAATGGAACATACTAAATCAATCATTTAAAAAGGTTAGACTCTGGTCAATTTGAAACTGCTGATATTTGATGTTTGATAACTTTATGAAGCTTTCACAATATATGACTGGTCACAAGTATTCTAGAATTACAGAGGAGAATATTGTCTGCGGTGAAACAAGACCTTGTAGCTAATAAATTTTATAATTTTTAGAAGAATGAAAACACTTTTTCATTTCTGCAAAATAGCATCAAGTTGATGTCAATCAATGTAAAAAATTGTTTGGGATCACAGTAATACCTGCAACATTTAAAACTAAAGTCAGTATTTTTTATATTAGAAATGGAGTTAGGAGGGTTTTTTTTTAATACATGATAGTTGAGATCACGTCTGGATGATATCTGGATTTACAAGACAATGAAGAATAGTGGCTTCGTATGGCTAGACAACAGCCGAGTGATTCGGCGGAGGAGATAAACAACGTTAAAAACAAAGAAAAAGATGAGTGTATGATATTTAGGACTGACAAGTAGATTATATAGCATATCATACTCAAAAAGGGGGGGGGGGGGACAGAAAGGAATAAGCTCCGTCAACAAGTAATGGATGTGGAAATGTGCTCGATGCACTTTGACCCCAAAACTTCCCTCATTGTGTTCTCTATATTTTCCTTGGTTTTTCGTTTCCCGCTGCCATACAAGCACGTTTCTTTGTAAATCATATTTGCTAGTCAGCATGAACCAAAATGCATTGAGCCAAGTTACTTCATACAAAGGGAGTGGTATGAAAAGTGAGTCCCTGAGAATGTTCTAAAATGTGCATTGCCTGTTGATTTGGGGTGCGACCCCATCTGGCTCATTCTGGAGATGTGGCATTTATGATAAATAAGATGCCACACAATTATGTATGCACTGTATGTTTTTGGTTTTTGGTTTTGTTTTGTTTTCCTTTTTTTTTGAGGAGGAAACGCTGAGGTTGTTAATAATTCTTAATAGTCAAGTTCAGTTTCACTGTTTATCTACCCTCTTCTCTCTTCATTCTTTCATTTGTGACTTGTCACCATAATGCCCAGAAGGAGGCCAACCCTGAACCCGGAAATTAACAAGAAATAAATCAATCTTCGTGAGAATTATAAAACTTGAGGTTTGCTGAAGTTTGATTGCTATTATTTCTCTGAAGTATATTGCTTTCGTGTTATTACCTTGCATGTTTGAATGCACACTTCACTGCATCTACTGTAAGCTTCAAAACCTGGTTTATCAAGACTGTGTTTATCTGGTAGTTGGCTTTCATATCATGTCCACGCCATAAAAAAAAAAATAATGTTACTACATTTTGCTCCACATACTTCACTGCAGATATATGTACGTGAACGTGCATCACTATACCACCAAAAAGTCATGCAACTCAATTTTACGTGAAGACGCAAAATAAGTGAAAAGGGTCAACCTACTCAATTTCCATTTTTTCAAATCTTCTGAAAGAGCAATACTTTTCTATTATGATGCTAAAATTTGGGGTAATAAAACAGATGGGAAATTGTTGAGATTTTTTTACTTTCTCAAGAGCATGTTTTTCTCCCAGTCTGATAGAGGCTTTCTTGGATTTACAGATTCTGAGCACAATCCCTTCACTTCACTTTTGAAAGGATGATGCTATTTCATGAAAGATTTGTATACTAGCAATACGTTGAATATGTCTAATGAGTGTGCAAATTTCCTCTTAATTTGATAATTCCTTCATACTGATCACTATGGAGTTTAACATCTTGTTCTTTGTGTCATTCAGTCTACAGAGCACCACCAGGTGAAATTAAGCACTTGAATGCTGGTACATCCTAAGCTTCTAAGCCTCGATTCTCAGTAATCCTTTTTAAGAGGACGTACATACTCTCTGTCATAATAGCTAAGTTAGGAAAGTCTCTTTGTATTGAGTTGTGATTAGAATGCTTACAGTCTGCTCTTTCAGAATCTTTCCTTAACTAAAAACAGTGTCTGGTAACATTTTGGTGGCTTCCTGATGTCTAGGGTCACATATAATGGAGACCAACTGATGACACTTTAAGCAAGCATGCAGAAAAAAGAAAGGAAATAATTCCATAAATTCATCCTACCCTGCATATTTATGAATCAAGGATGAGATAGCACTATGTGATTTCAATATAAAAGATCAAACTTATGAATAAATGAAAAAAAGAAGAGAAACTCTATGAACAAATGTGTGGTCTCAGTTGTGAAGGCACAGAAATTATGAAAAAACAAATCAAAATGAGTGTTAACATCTAAATATCTGTTCTGTTCTGTGTGGGTTGTTCGTTGTTGTTTTTTCTCCACCACGTCCTTCAACCATTTTTGATGTGTTCCTGTGAATTTGACCTGTCTTGCAATATTCATCTACATATCAACTGCAAAAATGGTTTCCTCTCAAGCACACACATCCTGGTGTGTCTTTTTTCCTCCTCCGGAAGTGGGCACAGAAAGCTAGCCAAAAACTAGCTATGACATGACCATGAAGAAGCAATTATCTTGCATGGTTTGGTTTCGCCTTCTCATTCCTGCTGCGTGGTGCCTGGCCCAAATGAATGATGTTCCATTGGTACGGTGAGTTGGCATTATCAAATTTTAACACATGGTATCCCTGCTATACACTCCATGAGCAAGTATGTTCCTGAATTGGCCACATCCACCTCATTGAGATAACTGTCCTTTCTCAAAATGTTTCCATCAATGGGTTTACTAATGAATTATTTGTATGTATTATACCTTTCACACACACACATAAACTTTTAGTGAGGTACTTCATTGCAAATCTGTTTTTATTGAATACATATGAATACTTGTAACTCAGTTTGCATACAATGCCAAGTATAGGTATTACTACACTGGGCAAGCCTCCGCTTGTTAGGAAAGACATTGAAACACAATTAGTATTATACAATTTATGAAAAATGATACAAAAATACAATGGTCCATGCTTAGTCAGGATTCCACATAAAAAAAACACACACACACACACATAGTACACATTCATACATAATTACTGTATACACCAAATATTTCATGAGTTTTTTTTTTTTAATTTTGCAAATTTCGCAGGTTGGGTGCTATACATGCCAAATTAGAAATATGCAGAATTATCAACTCTAATCTTGACAACAATGTGACATGCAGGCATACATTTTTCTGTTCATTCTTGTGCTCATCAATTACAAATTTAACCACTCAAGAAACTGTCAGGATGTCCTGATATGAAAAAAAAAAAATAGACTCAGGGAATACAATCTGTATATTTATTATGGTAGGGCCTAGATAAACTATCATGAGGTACCTATCTAAACTATCATGAGGTAAGTCAGGCAAGTAAAAGATATGTTACATGTGGACAAATCAAAATTTAAGTTAAGTCAAAGTGAAGCTGAAAATCAATATGCAACGCTTCACACTGGCACTGGTCCGACAGTCACTAACCAATACAAATCACTGTTGGACCAGTAACTTTTTCCGGAATGGATCACTAAAATGGATAAACTGGGAACCTACTGGTCTGACAGACAGGTCGGACCAGTAGAAAAAATGGGTTAGCGTGCAGCCCTGCAATATGGCAAAATCACTTCAGGGTGCCTCCAGCCCTACCCTATAGATGAAGGGAGGGGAGGGGAGGGAGGGCGGGGCAAGCCAGACATCTAAAAGTTGCACTTGAGCCTCCACATGCCCACCAGATCAGCACTTTGGCCCCATTCTTTCTGACCTTTGATTATATGACATCGTCCTCATGCGGAAAGCACATGAGACCCTTTTGTCAAAGCAAATATTTACTGTGAGTGGGTGTTTCAGGCCATTACATCATATCCCAAGGTATTCATACGTTACTGCTGGGACCTCTGTCTACACACACCTCCACTGTTGGCACTTCACTATATGCACAGCCGCACAAAATGGGAAAGAGAATACTGAAACTGGGGTGGGAAGGAAATGAGATAAAAAAAAAAAAAGATAGGTGGAGAATGTCATTACAGGTTCTGTGGTAAAGTGCCCTATATGCATTTATATCTATCAAAACTGAAAGGCATTAAACGTGCATCTAACTCTGCTGTCTTCTACATCTAGTCAACACGCGTTTGTCACAATGTCTTCTCGCTGTCACAATTTCCACCTATATTCTATCAATCTTTGTGTACTGGTACTAGATGTCGAACTGTGCAAATACCAGAACACATACTGCAGCCAGCTTGTAAACTCACATAATTCTTAATTATCCGACTCCAAATTGAATTTCCAAGGGCAATGCATTCTGTAGTTCCTAGTTGATCATTGACATACTTGCAATACTTGTGTTTGTATCATTCTGCACGTGTTCTTCCTTTCTAGTCTTCTGTAATCCTTCTTCCTTCTTCCCTATTCACATACAAGTCATGTTCTATGAAGACCCGGTAGCATGCAGAGCTACCAAGTCTCACGCATTCTGCGTGAGACTCAAGCATTTAGGGTCTGTCTCACGATCTCACGCATGGCACCCATTTTTCTCACGCATTTGGCGAAGTCTGCAACTTGAGCCTATAAATAAGGAGCATAGCTCAAAAGATTTAAGTGATAGTTGCAATTGAAGGTATATTTCCCTTACGTCTTTCAAATTAAGTAAAAAATGGTCACTTAAGTATGCACCTGATCGCATCATTAAGGGCTAAAAATTGAAAAAGCTCCCTACCGTGGGAGGCCACAGGGGGGAAAACCCCTCTTACACCCTCGCCTGCACGCACATTCGCGCGCCGAGATGCCGAACGATGCCGAGTCATGAAAATCTCACTCATAAAAATTTTTGGAACTTGGCATCCCTGAGCATGGGACATGAAATAGGAAGGTCAGTTCTACTGAATTGATCTTCATACTCTGCCCATCAAGTTTCACTCAAAAACTGTGACTAGCTCGGGCCTGTTGGTGCAGAATTGTCCATCATAGAATATGCGAACTGATGTCCAAGTAGAGAATGGGAAAACACAAGCAGACAATGTTTATTGATAGAGATGCAGTTACAATTGAGCTATCAATGTACAACTTATGAAACACTAACAATTTATAACAGAGATTAGAGCTGAAAAAAAAAAGAAAGAAATGGCAGCCAACCACTTAGATCATTGACTTGATGGCTCACAAACGGTTAAACGAGTATTCAGAGACAGTTTGATTTTGCTACAACATGCATTTCCCATAAATGCTTGCCTGAGTATATTCGGGACTCATCCTGAATGGGTTAATAATGTATTGGAGACAAATGGCCATCTCCTAGATACCCATCACTCTTTCATCCTCCTACAATCATCATCACAGCATTTTAAAGGAATGGGACTGAAAGGGTTAACCTGTACTGGAATAATCAGGATGCCTGATTAGAGAGACAGGGAACACATGCACAGTAAAAGGTCAACCCGAGATAATGACTTCAGATACACACTTGACCAGGAGTGACTTGACCGATCCCCTCTCCATCTGTTTGTCTGTCTGTCTGTCCATCCCTACGTAAATGGTCAGTTACTTGTATAGTAGTGAAGGATTCATTTGAAATATTTCCCAGAGCACTCTAGGGCGGGCCCGACTATAGAGTTAAGTTTTAGTAGACATATTTTCTACCCAGTGGTCTATTTGCACTCATGACTAAGTACAGTACTCTCCGCATAATCGGGTAGGCTCGGGCAGAGCGTTTCTTACCCGATTAAGCGGAGTACCCGATTAACAGAAGAACATGTCTCATTCACAATTGACACACACATTGTGTATGTATGTACATGAATTGTACACTGCACCAAACACCTACACTGTATGCTTAACATGCGTGCTTGCATGACACATTATACATACCTTACACTTGCTCAGTCACGAACAATAATTACACTCTGTTTATGGAGAAATATGTCATCAGAAAACTGTCGTTTGAATACTAGTATATAGACTCCTCGCTAACACGCAGACGTTTTCTGAAATGAACACGTCTCTTTGCGTGCACTGGTCACGTAGAACTTCTGGTTACTTTTCGAGAAGTGTACGGAAAAGCAAAAATATGGAGGTGGTCCATGGCCTGATTTTCGTTCCAAACTTCTGGTATTGTGAATGTTGTTGCGGAGCAAGGGAGGAGCGCGAGTGTGTTCAACTCCTGTCTATTTATGCAGTTGTGAGTGCCAGCTACATGTGTAATATTTGTTTAAGTGTGGCAAGTCGGTATTGGTACAAGTGTTTTCATGTTTAATTACGACCAAAACGATTGGTCTTCTTTGCAAATTAAGGAGAGAATGCAATTAGCCGTGGAAAATTTGACATTCATGGTTTCTTAAAGTATTATATCTGCGATAAAATGTGGGTAGAAATTAGATAAGAGGGAATTATTTACCCATTTATGCGGAGAGGCAACCCGATTATTAGGTAATTTTAATGTGCATCGGAACTGATTTTGACATTACTACCCAACTAAACGGAGTACCCGTTTAAGCGATACCCAATTACGCGGAGAGTACTGTACTGTAAAAGAGGAAATTTTTGCAGTGTTGAAAATTAGGCACATTTCGCGCAACCAGAAACTAGCTCGAAAGTAAAAGCACATCAATAATTTTGCTTGCCATGTGTTCCAGCAGCTGATGTCTTGATTCCATGGAATTAAAAGCATGCGAAATTCTTCTTACTCGGCCGAACACAAAAAATTAGTCGTGTGAAAATATCCACTTTTACAGTAGTACTGTCACTGTCATTGGCAACTCTAACCAGCCGTAATAATTGTGTAGAAAACTGAAAATGGAAGGGGGACAGGAAAAGGGAAGAATAAATAATGAAGAATAACCATTTTCACCAGGGACGTGGAAAAGAACTGTTTTATCTGGGTTAACAAACATTCCTAGGAGCCTTGCTGCTCATGTATCAAAGGGATAGTACAGTATTGGTGGAGATGAGAATTGGGCTTTTAACTTTTTGCGAGATACCAAGAAAACACTTATTATATAGTACAGAGCATACCATTTCAAGAGGAATTCAAAGTTTATTTGATGAAAATCGGGTTTGGAATGACTGAAACATCCAAAAACAAATTAAAACAAAGCAATCGTGACAAAGTGTGGGACCCACACTTTAGTGGAATTGCTCTTTTTTGATATCTCGGCCATTTCAAAACCAATTTTCATCAAATAAACGTTGAATTCCTCATAGAATTATATGCTCTTTCATATTTCATAAGAGGTTTCTGATTATCTCACCATAAAATGTTAGAAACCTGAAATTAGGTCTCAACCAAAACTGTACGATCCCTTTAAGGAAGAAAATGAACAATAAGAAACACCCACATATATCACTACACATGGTTGCACAAGTGTTTGGTTAGCCTGCAGAAACCCTTTCTCATTCCTCACATGAGAGTATAACCTTGATCCAAATACACAATGAATACAGTTACCTGCAACTCTCTCTATCTAGGCAATATTAATATGTCCTGCCTGGGAGCAAATACCTCTAGTTTACTTTTTTTTAAGGAGAAAATGGTCTATACTCTTATCTTCTACCTTGCTTCCACACTGAAAAGCATAAAAAGCACCTACAGATGTGATCTAATCTAGTAAAACTGAGCAGAAATTTTGCTCATGACGAAAATGTAGATATTAAATTTATGTAGTATTATTCCACGCATAAAATTGCACCTGAAATAGATGAGCATTTAACTCTGTATTCTATACCCCCTGATGAGGAGGTCTCTGAGAGAGAAAAAAAAATTGTTTACTTTTTTTGGGGGGAAAAAAGTGCATTTATACTACAGGAATTGACAGCTTTGACCCAAGATGTCGTTTTACATTTTTCCTACTTCTAGGGAGGATGGGAGCATGGAAACATTTTGTTACTGTATGAGCTGAAATTTTCGCGTACAGATATTTTCGAGAATTGCTACTGGGGGGACATCTTCGCGTGTTGTTAATTTCGCGGTTGCGAGGGTCCAACTAAACTTACTTGTATGCGCGTTGTTATTTTCGCGGTTCAAAGGCGATTCGCGAAATTCGCGAAAATAAAACCACCGCAAACATTTCAGCTCGTACAGTACTCCAAGATTATAATTGATTGACTTTGCAATCATCTTACCACAACTATTTTTCATACACTAATCTATCACCATTTAATCTGACCACCATGTAAAACAAGGTGACAATGACATGACATTTGCTCCTGCCACAACTGCTCTGGTCATATTTCCTCCAAGGACTTGGTGTTATGGTTAAGCCTAGGTTGTGAAAGGGTTTTAGGCTTAGTTTGATGTGAGGATTAGGATCACAGTTCGGGTTATATTTGTGGGTGGAAATTATGTTTGGTTTAGTGTGCCAACATTTCAACTGTTTTAGGAGCAAATCATAAGTACTGTAGTTTTGTGGAATGTAAAATCAGAATTGGGATTAAAAAGATACTCAAGCAGAGAGTTTTCTTCCACTTCTGTCATTTTGTTTGCATTTACTTGACTAACGCTGACTATTATCAAAACGAGAAAATGAAAGCATACATAAATACTGGTATCTATTGGGGAGATTGTAAGGTACAAATGTCTATATGATATTGCTCACTGCTGGCAGAGTTTATCGCCTACCACACCTTCACCAACCTTGCAAACTCAACAGGCAATAGTATAAAAAAAAATTGTCAAAGAATAGGATACCAAAAGGTATTGCTCTTTGCTCACTTTTTTTTTCTACCATGGCTCATGTGCATGCAAAGTGGATAGGCCCTATATGTATGACGTGACATTCCAATTTTTCCCTACACCTTATCAAGCACGTGAGGGGACAAAGTTCGATGCAGACAGACATGGTATGCGAAGAAATCTCTCTGTTTCTCTTTGTCTCCCTCTTGTTAGCACCCCTCCCCCCTATATAATCTTCCCACCAAGGCTCCTGTGTTTATAGATCTGCACCTATCTGCACACTTCACTATCTATTTGTCTGTGCCTGTCTGTCTGTCTGTTTGTCTGCCTATCTTTACCTTCTGCCTGCTCAGCTTTATCTTTCTATGTCATTCTAATCTAATTTTCTTGGTTTTATCATGGAGGTGGGAATCCCACCTCTCTGGTTTTATAATACCACAGTAGTCAATCTACAAATCTCTATTCATTAACAATATCCCTATAACTCTAAATTTCAAATATCAATACAATGTTCCATGCCAAACATAAAATTTCATATTGAAAAAAAGAAAGAAAATATAAAAAGCATTTAACATTTTTTCATATGCAACTGTAAGGTTTGCAAAATTTTTGTTGATCAGTATCAATGGAAACCAATGTAGACGTTTCTAGGCATTTATCTCTTTACATTACTAAGATATTTGCATATTGTTCATTCAGTCAAAAATGATGCTTTATCCAGCTGTAGCACTTTGTCAAAAATTCATATTTTGACATCATTTGTAGCTGTGAAATTTCATTTTCATGATACTACAATTGTTTTCTACATTACTTTGATATCAAAAAGTAAATGTGTTCCAGCAAAATAGCAGTGAGTTTTCACTCAAATACAAGCTGATATTATCACAAAATGTACCTTTTGGGCTGCTAAAGTAGCCCTCAGCAGTTTTGATATGGGTTAAGGCCACCATCCATCTATCTACCTTGGATTTGCTCCCTCTATCATCCCCCCCCCCTTTCCAACAAGACTTCTCAGCATGACAACTAGTAATTAGGCCACTGTTTGGAATGCATGTTAGATTGTGGGATCATCCTCTCTCACAACTATCTCCTTCTTGTATTCATTTCTGCATTTCTTTACCATGGCACAGGGTAAATTCTACAGAAGCTGAAACATGTGGTTAGAAGACATTTTTCTGCTGAGATAATATATGGCATGCCATGGTGCCTTTCTAAGGACAGATGATGATAAGTAGCTTGGTTTACCCTAACTCTGGTACCATGTGTAGGGCAAGAGAGATCCTTGGTGCTTTGGCAAGTTTATATAACAAAATGCCTTCTCACTTTCTGGTCTCAAAAACAACTAGAAATGTCGCTTTGGCGACTGGTATGCCTCCGCCATAATGCATGATTTTCCTAATAGGTCTAGATAGTACATGTGGACAATGTGTGATTACATTTTCACAAAATTGGCAAAATATTGAAATGACAAGTTTGTCACAAATGTGTTGAATGTTCACCTTCCTTGACCTAGGTTTAATTGGATGAATAGGAGAGCATGTATCTAGGGATTTAAGGACTTTAACTCGACTTTGACCCATTCATACATTTAGGCATTGAGTAATTTTCAAGGTACAGGTGTGGAGAAAAATTGCAATTTCTGAATTGAATAGTAAATTGTTACCATTTTCATCTGGCCCTTGACCCTAAAATTCATAAGATAATCACTTTCAGGTAGAACATGCATAATATGTACTAAGTTTCAAGATAACTTGAGCCACTTCCGAGATATGGAGGAAAAAGTTAGTTCAGCACTTTCAATTGATCTTTGACCTTTTGACCTTTGAGGCAAAAAAAGAAGAAAAAAAAACTTTCCAGAGAATTTCTATTAGGTTACACATGTATGCATACACCAAGTGTAAAAAAATATAACCCTGCTGGCATTGCATGATAGGAGGGAAATAGTAAAATTTTGAAGTGTTGCACTTGACCTTTGACCCCTGACCTTTGACCACATGAACCCTACATTCTCTAGATAATCACTTCCAGTCAGTATATGTATATACTATGTTCCATGAAGATACCTTGAACAATTTTCCAAGGTATGGAGAAAAAAAAAGAAGTTTTAATATTTTTACTTGACCTTTTGACCTTTGACCTTTGACCTCATGACCCAAACTTTCACCAGAGAATCTTAATTGGGTAATACATGTATACACTAAGTTTCAAGAAAATATCTTCAGGCATTCAATAGATATGGTGGAAATAGTGAAATTTTATGTATTTGACCCTGACCTTTTGACCTTTGACCTTGGACCTCATGACCCAAACTTTCACCAGAGAGTCTTAATTGGGAAATACATGTATACACTAAGTTTCAAGAAAATATCTTCAGGCATTCAATAGATATGGTGGAAGTAGTGAAATTTTATGTATTTGACCTTGACCTTTTGACCTTTGACCTTGAGCATGTGCACCCAAAAGTTGATAGGCACAACTTCACCCCCTAATACACATACATGCCAAGTTTCATTAGGATACCTCAACAGGTTTTGATAGTTACCTTGTCCACAAAATTCATTACGGACGGACGGACGGAAGGACGGACGGACGGACGGACGGACGGACAACCCGAAAACATAATGCCTCCGGCACCACTTCGTGGCGGAGGCATAAAAAGGCACCATGGCAAGACATCAATAAATTGCATCACGCGGTATTCTCACCTTCTCAACCTTAAAAAGGTTTCAGAGTGAGTTTTAACAAGTCACCATCTAACACTTCTCACCTTCTCACGATTAAAGATAATAAAAAGTTTTGATACCTCAAAAGTTTCCCTGAATTTCCGTGTTTCAGGTTAAAGTACCTTTCAAATAACTAACACTGTGAGACTTACTCGCCCCAAAGTGCTCTCATTTTTTAGTAATCATGCAATTAACTGTGACCAGCAGCCCCATACGCATAGCGACCAGCAGCCCCATACGCATAGCGTAATGGGGCTTCGCATTGTAGCATTCAGGATCATGACAGATTTAGTATCGCGGGTAAATATCAACTTAAAATCAAAAAAATTCTTCAATTTGACGACTTACCAATTAAGTTGAAGTCTTGAAAACAGGCTTCGGGCAATGTTTGGTTCTGCCAATAGTCCCTTTCTGTTCGAATTGATGACTGAATGTGACTCTGTCGAGAGGACCTTGGGAGAGCTACATACACTGATTACTACAGCCAGCGCATACGCACACATCACATGCGAACAAATTTCAAATCCACGATCGGATAAGATGTTTGTGTGCGCATGCGCTGGCCGTCAATTCAGTGTAGCTCTCCCAAGGTCCTCTCGACCGAGTCACATTCAGTCATCAATTCGAACAGAAAGGGACTATTAGCAGAACCAAACGTTGCTCGAAGCCTGTTTTCAAGACTTCAACTTAATTGGTAAGTCTTCAAATTGAAGAATTTTTGGGATTTTAAGTTGATATTTACCCGCGATACTAAATCTGTCATGATCCTGTAAGCTACAATGAGAAGCCCCATTTAGCTATGTGTATGGGGCTGCTGGTCGCAGTTAGCTACTCAGTATGCGTATGGGGCTGCACGCTGCTGGTCGCAGTTATCATGCAATAATGGTTTCGTACAATACGTGTGCTACCTCGCCGCCGTATGGCGGCGGCTCTGGTACGAAACCATTATTGCATGATTACTAAGACATGAGAGCACTTTGGGGCGAGTAAGTCTCACAGTGTTAGTTATATGAAAGGTACTTTAACCTGAAACACAAACTAAGACAAGGAAATTTAGGGAAACTTTTGAGGTAATACCAAAACTTAATATTATCTTTAAGGAAAAGGCCCCTGGGTGAGTTTCAGGGCCTATAGTACTTACTAAGCAAGTTTCAAGAAGTTGCCCTCTTATAACAGGCTTTAAGCTGCCATAATTACATATTTCATTTCAGGAGCAATGTGATAAAGTGTATGGACATGACAGAAAAAGAGGTAAAAATGGCCTGCACAGGTGTATATATGCTAAAGGGGGAAAAAAATGTGCACATCCCAAGTGATTGCACTGTATAAAATGAAATTATCATGCCAAATCATTTTTTTTTTTCTCAGTCTCTTGGAATCAGAAGGCTTGTAATACATGTTCTCTCATAGACTTGACAAATGTCAAATGTACACCTTTAAAGTGGGCTGACTAATGAGTGAGCTGGCAGACCGTACCTCTTCTTCCATGCCATTAGAAATACATTGAGACAGGTGTTGGACCTAATCTCCCATAATGCACTGCGTTTTGTCCTTCATAGCAACATTAATTGGCAGTGCAGACACATAGTCTTGCTTTCAGGATGTCTACCAGTTATTGTTTCCTATCAGTGTTGTATAGTTAAAGCATCCAAATATTACATTATGTATCTTAAAATTCATGACCCTGGCAACCAGAGACTTTTGGAACTAGGAGAACACCCCGTTCACAGAGAAATGTGGATCTTTGTAAAGCATGTCATGGGTCTGATTCTTCCAAATGTAGCACTCACGGATGCTCTTGGGAGCGCATAATACAGTGTATGTGAACACAATGGACAGAACGTGGAGGGAAGAGATTCCTGACATGCTCTACAAAACTCCTCATTTCTCTTTGACCACTGAAGCAAATTGGATGGGATTTTCAGTAAGATGTAGGTAATAAGTTACAGTTTCATACCCTGAAATTTTATTTGGATTGAATCACTATTCCTAAAGTTGCCATTGCGGATGGTCCCCATTGTGATTTTTTTTTTTTTTCTGTGGGGGGGGGGGGGGGGGGGGGACATACGGTACATTGCATGTCTCAATTTCAATTCCAGTTTATTATGTCACTGTGTGTACTTGAATATATTTCATGTACGTATGTATATTTGTTGAAATACTGGATACGCCACATATTTTGCGAGGTTTTTATTTTCGCGAATTTCGCGAGTCGGGTGCTATTCGCGAAATCAAAGACACACAAAAATATTGAGTCTGATCCCGATATGGATGTGACATACGCATGTACAAAGATGATCAGATTCCTGTAAAAGCATGTTATACCATATACTATTATACGAAACAGTAATAATTATTATTATAATCATCATTATTATTATATTACTAAGGCACATTTACACGAAAAGAGGGAACAGGAAGGTTTGGTTGGCTCATTATCAACAACTACTCCACCATTATTGCATGCATTACTCATTAAAAGCACAACCAGAAATTTGATGCTGAGAGCTGCATTAACCTAATTCAATTTAAATCTCTCTTCATTTATCTCATACGAAAGCATTAAAGGCATAATTTACCATTTGCAGATGAAACAAAAATCCATCATTAGTGCTTCAAAATAGTTGTAAAATGTGAGTTAGGGATAGAAACAACCAATGTAAAATCTGAAGCACTATAATTAATGTTAAGTCCTCCTTTGTTAAATATAAAAAATGTGAACAATAGTTATAATAAAAATGTTCCCAGACTAAACCATCTACAGTTATGGTTAAATGAAAAAATAGGGATATCTCCTTATATTTTAGGCCTTATTGCCAAAATTTCATATTGTAGAATGTTTTGTGATACATGTACAGTTGACTTACACATATATGCATCATCAAATGTGATAACCCAAACATTTTTCAAATCACTGCTCCCAAAGGTAAACGGTACCTTCAAGGCACTTTGAGAGGTTGGTCTTACACTGTACATGTACATGCAGCAGAAATGTCAACTTTCAATTTCCTTTCAAAACTGATCTTTTTCCCTATTATGATCTACAAAAGTTTCATTTTCTGACAATGCTCAACAGTATGACCATCAGATGGTCATGTGTAACAGATAACTCCTTATAGATAAGGACACATATAATATCAAGTGCCACAATTTCCTGGTACAACCCCCCCCCCCCCCCCCCCCCCGCATACAAACACACACCCTACACACAGATAGCTTCCATGTACAATGTATATATGTCTTATCCTCCTAGGGTAAAGTTATACTGCCCATAATGCTTCCACTAAACACACAAGCCCACTCACGCACACTTTACCTTTAATACTTGATACCCATTTTTAAAGGCACTGGTCCTCTTGGCAAATATTAGCAGCATAGTGCACTTTTGACTTCTAATACAATTCAGAATCTGAAGTGTTTGAACAATCCTCCTCCCCTAGATCCCCACTACCCCCTCCCACGCCCTATATTGCATATAAACATGCACTATATCCTATATTACCATTCACTGGTAAAAAAGACAACACTATAACGTTAAGCACATGCGTGAATGCATGATACTTGGTTCTTACTATAGAATAACGCTTTATGCAAGAAAATTATCAAAATCTCTCATTGCCAGAGTGTAATATAGAGGAGTCATATAAAACAAGAAAAAAAAAACAGCTTTTCCTTTTGGTGGCCCCATCCATATACATATGATTCAACTGCCATACAAGGTCACTTGAAAACCACAACCAATATCATGACTGTAAGTATTCTGGAAGAACTAAGACAGCCTCTCATGTGATCAGATGCTCTTTTCAGAAACATGCTCTCTCCCACATGTACCACACACACACACACACACACACACACACACACACACACACACACACATAAACACACACAAAATGACACTAAAAAGTATTATCACAGTATGGCCAAATACCTGAGAGAAAAAGAGAGAATATATCTGATGATTTTTTTTTAAACATTGAAAAACAAATACAATGACAAAAAAAAAAACCAAACAAACAAACAAAAAACTATAGTAGTATTATACCATCACTCATGATCCAGCGGTGGATCCAGGCGGGGCGCACTGGGCACGTACCCCCCTTTATTTTTTATTTTTCTGGTTAAAAGTAAGTAAAAAGAAAAAAAAGGAGAAAATGGGGGGCACGTGCACCCCCCTTTTAATTTTGTAAAGGCACCCCCCCCCCTTTTACGGAATTCTTATATCCGCCCGTGATCATATTGCAGAAAAGTTTATGATATCATTGTGCTCTAAACTATTACATGTCACTCTTCGTAGGCAGGGGACACGTTCAAATTAAAATCAAACAAATCAAATCAATGGACACGAATTAAAAAGCCTTGTGTGCTTCTAACCAACAATAAAATCAATCATGGCTTCAATTTAACAGCTTGTGAGGAATGTCATGTGATTTCCCCAGTACACAGGTACATGGCAGTCCGACAAGGCAAGAAACTGTGTGCTGTTACATGTAAGGAAACTACTGCTGCGCCATCACTAATCTTGCGCTGAGACACTCAACAAACATTTATGCACATATCATGGCATTTAATCTGCCACAGCTGGACATACATCTCAGCATATGAATCCAGTAATTTGGACTGATTGACTAATTGATTGAATTGATTTGTCTTAACGTGACCTATACAGAAGCACTGAATGCTTGTTGAAAAGCAACCAATTTGAGATGCATGAAATTACATTGCAATGTAAGAGGCATGAAATTACTAGAGCAGTTTCTCCTATATGTTTCGATACACATCAGATATCATGATACACATATTAATTGAATAAGGATTACAAAATTTATTGGAAGGGATGTATTCAGTGTCTCACATTTTGTCAGTCTGTCCAATGTAAGATGCCTTTTTTTACTTTGCTTTTGATAGCAAGAGTCCAAAATTTAACATTATTCATCTTACTCAACAAGGTCTTTTCTAAATTCCCTTCCAACTTCAAGCAGCTGTGAGACAGGGCCTGTGAGTTAATGATAGTTGTAATGTACTTGTTGCATTCAGCCTAAATACATTCCAGTCCTGTATGCACCATATATTTAGCAAGTTAAGCTTTATGTGAATTGGGACTTCGCGACAATTTCGTGAGTGGTTAAATTTGCAATTATGGAGTATAGTAATGAACTGAGAAGTGTATGCATGCATGCCACATTCATGTTGGAATAAGAGCAGGGAGGTGTTACAGAGATGGAGTGGCAACTCTTCGTAATTCATGCAAACACATGTTTGGGTTCAAGGCGTTACAATGGGATGTCTAGCATTCCATTACGCTTTGAAGTCATGCTCGGCACCGTTCTAGTTGCAAGACGAAGTTCGGAGACGAAGAACGCATTTCACCTTTCGTTGAATTACAAGCTTTATTTCACCGCAAAATTTTAAATGAAATACTCGAATTGATTTAGTATAGTTTAGGAAAGAATTCAGTATTATTAACATGTAGTTTCTTCGTAATTCGCAAATCGAAAGGAAATGAAAATTAGGCCCTCTGAAAAACCTAATTTTTTCTATAATGCGCACATTTTCGCATGTTAATTTTCTATCTGTTAATACGGGGATATTTTGATCTTTTAAATAAAGTACTCCGTTAAAGCGTGTTCCAGCGTGTTTTTGAACTATTTGCTGTTAAGATTGTGAGTTTTACACTGCATTTTGATTCGCAGCTCCAATTCAAGGTACACAAATTCATTGTTGCCATCACATTGAAAGAGAGAGCGAATCGCAGCAGGAGCAAATATTTCTAGATGTGAGAGCGCTAGTCCCGATTATTGATGCTCTCTTTTGTCAAAGCACATGGGTAACACCTGTAGTTGAACGCATAACTTGTCGGCGGTGCCGCGCATGACTTCAAAGGAGAGCTTTAGTTGCCTCTCCTTCTCTAGCACCTCCCTGATCAGAGTTAACATTTTCATGCATTTTTAAATTTGCAAATAGCACCTGGCTCGTGAAACTTGCGGATATAAAAGCCTCACAAAATATTCTTTTACAGTATACTGTGCAATGCATTTCTAGGAAATGAATAGAATACCAACAAGATAGACTGTATTTAAATGAACAATAACAGATAACTGGAAGGAGAAAGTGGGGTAATCTTGGTGGTCACTTTGAGCCTGCAAACAATAGAAAGAAAAAGGTGTCTTCCTGGTTTGGAGATACAAACATGCCATTCCGTGATCGTAAGGTTTCTCTTACCGGATTGAGCACAAATGGAAGGGAGCCCCCTGGGGCGACTCCTGTCTGGGGGTATGGGTAAGCCATTCTGATATCTTTCTTTGAGGTTCTCCCGTAATATGATGCTGCAAAAAAACAGAAGAGACACAATTAGCACAATGACCCGCTTTTTAAGACGCAAGCCAGTTTATACCAAAACTCGATAAAGAAACGACGTATAAAGAATCATCGTATAGCCGATAGACCGTTCAGACGCTAATTTCGACCATTCCGGAAAAACGTCGTATAGATGTGCAGTTTCTCACTGCGCATGTTGTTATGGTCATGAGTGACAGGTACAAGGTCATCTTTCGTGCTCGCTCCCATTAAGCCCCGCCCAGTAATACTGTTCTATGGTCGCCATACGTTCAGACGCACAATGCACACGATGGAATGCTCATTCGTGATCGAGTTCTAGATTGAAACGATGCTCTGACCGTCGTTTCGCTATATGTCTTTTCGTTATACGTTGTTTCGTTAGTCAGCGTTCAGAGGTATAAATTCATCGTATAGCTATACCGTTTTGGTATAGCTATACTGTTCTAGTATAAATTTTTTGCGTCTGAATGCCCTATGAATGGGACAAAGAAGAGGATGTAAATCTCAATAGCAAACACTATGAAGGGATTATCACATTAAGCTGACATTTTGCACATCTTTCAGGTACATTTTATTCATGACTTATTACAGCTTTCAATGCAATAAAACCACCCATTCAAAAGTTATGAGTCTAAAATGACTAGATTATAAAAAAGGAAATTGGAGAAAAATGTAAAGAAAAGACAATTTTCCATTTGTCTTAGAATACTTCAAACTTTCGAATTATACAAAAGAATATGACCCATTTAAGCTATTTTTAGTCCACAATGTAAAATCAGGGCATACAGCCTTTTGTTGGATTTGTGATGTTAATATTCCAAAATTCATTTCCTTTGTCAGTTCTGAGGATTGCAACAGTGACGAAAATGTCGGGGATGGGTCCAGTTTGCGGCATCCCTATGGGATTTACATACATAGCGCTATTTTACATGTCAAAATGGGTGGAAATTGATGAAATACATGCAATCTTGAAAACCCATGAAATCGTGAAGGATCAAGATAATGAATCCAAAGGTGTTGTGACAAGCTGAAAACTAGTTGGACCATCAAAAAATATTTGGTTTTTGCAAAATTTTAATGTTTGAAGAAATCAGGGGACATTTTTGTGTGGGGTGCTGCAAACTGGACCCCCCTGCCGCAAACCGGGTCCTCTTGGTGGTTGAAAATTTTCTGCATAAAATTGATTATTATGAGCATGATGACTAGGGTGTAAAAATTGTCCACCATATAAAATTGTGATGCAGTGTCAAGAGTCCTTGTACCTGTACCTCTTCCAATTTAAAAAAAAAATAATAAATTAAATAAATAAATAAATATATATATATATATATATATATATATACATATATATATATATATATATATATATATATATATATATATATATATACATATATATATATATATATATATATATATATATATATATATATAACCTGCCGCAAACTGGGTCCGCTACTCTATACCGTTGGTACATGCTACCGCGTTCAACGACATACAAATCACATCATAATTGACAATCTGTCATACAGTAATAGTATGGGGGGATTCCCCCTTCCCGCCCCCAATCACACCTTTGCACTGGGT
Organism: Diadema setosum; assembly: GCA_033980235.1. Lineage (NCBI taxonomy): Eukaryota > Metazoa > Echinodermata > Echinoidea > Diadematoida > Diadematidae > Diadema > Diadema setosum. The sequence continues at coordinate 13,813,836 of CM067059.1, read as the reverse complement.
TGGCTTTTCGGGAGGAGGTCAGCGTGGCACAACACTCACACATATTCATAAATCTGCATTTTCACCACAAACAATTAATATCGCTCGTATTTTCATCAAAAATATCTGTCATGACATGAGCTTCGAGTAGTGTGAATGTTTTCCACACACGGGAACTTACATGCAACGGGTTTTAGTGGTCTTGGTCGAGCGTTCTCTCCGGTAGCGTGTATCTCCCCCTGTGCTCTGGCAACGGAGTGACCGAGTGCAGTGCGTGTACAATAGTGCGTGTGTTACCGTGTTTGGGTTCTGCTCTTTCAGAGTGACATTCCATTTTGCAGGTGGGTGGCGGCGTGTAACCTCTTGTAGTCTATGAAACTAGTCTCAAAGTATCCTAACAGGTAAAATACGCAGTAGTGGCACATGGCTCTCCTTGATCAAATTATGATAGGCCTATTTTGCACATGTTTCAAGGCAAATTAGTGGGTCAAGTAATGTTATTCTTTTTTATTTTACTCTTTTTTTTTGGGGGGGGGGGGGGGGAGGGAGGGGCTGGGGGAGGGGGAGGGGGAGGCTAGTGCTCGTAGTTGTATGTAAAGTCAAGGTACATATATTGTGTGTACCTAGCTCCCCCCCCCCCCCCCCCGAAACTTTAACAGTTCATAACTTTTGAATCGATTGTCCGATTTTCCTCAAACTTTCACTTCGCACTGTGTCTTAAAGGGTGTGTACAGTTCTGGTCGAGGTGAAGATTTAGCTTTTAACGTTTTGTGAGATATTCAGAAACCACTCTATGAAATGTCAAAGAGCATGCGGTTCTAAGGGGTATCAAAAGTTTATTCGATGAAAATCGGTTTTGAAATGGCTGAGATATCCAAAAACAAGGTGAAACAAAGAGATACTAATAAAGTTGGGGCATGTCGCCTGAATTATTAGCACTTTTTTTGGATATCTCAGCCATTTGAAAACCAATTTTCATCAAATAAACGTTGAATCCTTCTTAAAATTACATGCTCTTTCATATTTCATAAGAGGCTTTTCATTATCTCACTTAGGAATGTTCAAAACATGAATCCCTACCTCAACCAGTACTGTACAGTCCCTATAAGCTAACGCTGCTTTCACTCAATCCACATCTATAGGGCTTATACTAGTAATATTTTGGTTTTGATTTCCTTTCAACGTAGATGGCGTGATTCGACGAACCACCGTTACAGTATGAAAGTTCTGTGGTGCACCCTTCTGCAGAGGGCATGTGGAAATTTTTCTTGCGTCGATCAGGTGTAATAACGGGCAGCAAAGAACCTCTCATTTCATCAGTTGAATTAGCGGAAACATAATAATCAAAACTCATTAATCAAACGAATGAATGAATCCTACTATCATGGGGTGTATGATACCGCAAAGTTCATAGATATACTCGTAGCTATGATGCACAAGGCAGTAATTTTTCTCAACTGGTAAACAATCTACATTTTACGAAAACAAAAAGTTTAATTAAATTCAATAACACTGTTGGATGAGTTATGAACTGGACTGAAAAAAGAACAATGATAATTAGTGAGCCTATATACTTGAAAGAATAATTGCTTCACAATAATAGTATTCGTGGCAATCCTCGGTGGATCCAGGAACAAAATTCGGGGGCGCATGCCCCCCCCCCCCCCGATTTTTTTAACACCAAAAAATAAAGAGGGAGGGGGGGGGGGGGCAGGCCCGGATCCGCCACTGCTCATAATATCAAAACATGCACAAAAGCACAGACACCACAGAGTAAAAGAGATTCATGGTAATTTTCACTATGTTTTTTTTTTTCATTGATTGATTGATTTTATTGTTCCACATCTCAAACACAAATAACATGATACAATCGATTGAACATATTAGACTGGACATAGCGTCGTAATTACAAAGAATACAAGAGAAGACAATTTTACAAACATGAAATGTGGAAGACCTTTACTAAAAAGCAGAGCTTGTGTAGGTCCCTAACGAAATAGTGAAAGGAAGGAAAGGCACGTAAAGGAAAAGAGAGCAAAAAGAGCAAGAGAAACAAATAAAATACATCAGAGCATAACGAAATAGCTACCTGTATTGCGCTTGCAAGATTCCTCGTCACCCGAGCAATACGTATACCTGTAGGAATGCGCAAAAATGCGCATGATACATGATACTAATAAACAACGAATCTGATAAAGAAGAGGAAGTTCGAATAAAATTGCATGTTGTATAAGCCTGGACGAGGAAATTTTTTAGTTTGCGATTAAAACAATTCAGTGACAGCGATTCAGTGATGTTAGAGTCAAGGCTATTCCAGAATGTCGGACCTGTGTGTACTATTGTTTTAAGAGCAAATGCAGTTCCTACGGGGGAAAAGGAATGAGTTTTCCTGTCTTGTAGGTAGGAATGTATAACTTTATCTTTTACAAACATGGGAGTAAAAGCATAAGGTATAATTCGTCTTTAGTTAACTGGTACATGAGTATCCCAAGGTAAAAATATGTATCAAAAATCTTTAGTAGGTTATCACTTTTGAAAAGTGGGCTTGTTGGTGCTAAAAATTTGTACAACTGATAATCCTTATAGCTCGCTTTTGTATGCTGAAGATAGACTCGATATTGGAATAATTCCTCCAGGCCAGTATGCTATAATTCTTATATAGTTGAATGAGTTATATTTTGATTAGCCTTAATTCTGAGCTCTCTTTTATATTCGTTATATTCACTCTTTTCTTTTATCTATTCATTTCCTACATTATGTACATACACCTCGGTGATCCACCGCATCATGTGCCTCGCGTGTGCTGGTAAATAGACCCTTCATCTCTTCTCCTTTCTCGCCTTTCCCTGTCCTCTTGTCTCTTTCTGTTTCTTCTTTCAAAATAATTTCCTCTTTTCCTCTTTTTCCTTTACTGTGTTTTGTTTTTTTCTCTCTATCTTTCTCTTTACAAGAGAGGTTGCTTGTGTTTGTTTGTCTGTCTGTTTGTTTGTTTGTTTGTTTGTTCATATGTATAGGTTTGTAAGTGTTATACACCGATATATTATGTCTAGCTAATTGCTTTTTGATGTCATTTAGTCTTTTTGTCCACGAGGAGACTGCAAAATACAAGCTTGCTTTTTAGCATGTCTCCTCCATTTCCTGCAACTTTAGTTTCAATTCAATTTTCATTGTTCACTTTGCTTTTGTGATGCGTAGTATTGTCAACTTCACGTATTTTTCTTTGTTACTACATTGCATTGATGTTGTGTTATTTTGTGTATGAAAATGTTGTTGGAAATGAAATAAATGAAATGAAATGAAATAATGGAGATACGGAAGTAATAAAGGCGAATATAAAGTATTTGTGTATAACACCCAAATTTCTTGACAGTAACTTACATAGATGATTTGTTTGCTCCTGCCAAGATAATTTACGATCAATTAAAAGGACAAGATACTAAACACCATTGTGTTTGTGTGTGGACGGACTCAATCAGCTACATGTGATGACGAAAATAGTCTGTGTTCATGGCAATTAGAAATAAAACGATTCTATAAAGGTTAAAAGGATATACAAGACTGTGGCTGTATACTTATGAAATTTCGATACTTAGCTAGTATCAAGGAAGTTGACGACGTAATAATTATTATGCGAAGAACAAAAGCATGACTGTTGTAAACATTACATGGTATAATGCCAAAAAATGGGCTTTTCTTAAATGTGCAGAATATAAACTACGTCGGGGAGTGCATATGAAACAGATGAGTCTGAATACCGAGAGTGCAAATGTAGTTACAAAACACAGTTGGACCAATGATATTGATTTATAAAACAAAATTAGTTTCAAGTGGGCCTACTTACTATTCACAGCTTAGAAAGAGGCATGATTTATACAAATTGACCATGTTAAGAAGAATAAAAGAAATACGAATGACAATAACTGAGAAAAAGAAATAATGAAAAGAAATCACAAAGATGTACGATAAGTGAACAAAAAAGGAGGAGGGAAATACAGAGACGAGTGTGAGAGGATGATAAATGGAGAGGAATAGGGAAGAGTGAGAAAGACAAACAAAATATATAAGTTGATTTTAATGAGGCACAGCCTGTGAAAAGGTATATATATAAAGTAATTATACGTAAAGGACGAAATAGATAATCTAATTTACAGTGTCATTTACAACTACCAACTTCGTATATACTATTTCGATTCTGCCAGTAATATCTTTTAAGTATTAAATTATTTAGTTGTCAATTAAAAACAGTCGCGATGTCGATTGGAAGCAGATGCCAGCCGATGAAACCTGAAAGTGGACGTGGTATATAGCGGGTAAGGCCCTCTTTTTGTGTGTGTCATAAAACCCGGAAGTGGCACAAGAAATGATACAACTTGCCCCCCCCCCCCCCCCCCTCCCCACTTTCAAAAACGTGGCACCGGCCGTGAAAGAGGCTGCACTGACAAAAAGAAAGAGGAAAAAGAAAAAAAGAATGAAATTCATCACCAATTTTATCCTCACTGAAATAGGTACAAAGTCTTTCATTTCTAGGAATTTGATTGTATCTTACAGAGGCAATTGGCAAATTGTGATTAGCACATCGGAATTAATTTGCATAAAATTATCGCCTGCGAATCATTCAAGTGTTAGAAGTAAACGAAGCTCCTACTTGAATTTTTCGATAATTCAACCATCATGGGTTTTTTTTTTTTTCTACATCACCATGCCACTCTTGTTTATTGACGATTTTAATCTGGTGCTAACTAAACTTTAGAAGCCAGCTAGTTTGATGCCTGACTGATTGATATTTGATGACAAAATTTCCGTGAGACCTAAGTTGTCAAAGTCCTTTTTATTCTGATGACCCCCGACATAGAATTCTCTTGCCTCACAGATAAAAGATATTGAAAATTGCTATCTTTATAAATAAATGATAATAATTGCATTTATATGAAACTTTGTACGGGTGTTTCTAAGCGCGCTCGTGTTATTATACACGAAAACTAGAAAACAATAACATAAAGTCAATGCCAAAAAATAACAGTAACGAAAAGAAGAAGGGGGAAAAAATCATGTGATACAGTGATAAAATGATTAATAACTGGCTGTGTGCACCCCAGAAAAAAACAAACAACTGATTAAAAGGATGAGTTTTAAGAAAAAAAAATAAATTATTACATAGATGAGGCATTCTGAATATGAAGAGGGGGTTTATTACAAAGGATGGGGACAATGGAAGAGAAGGTTTATCTTTGACATTACTGTGAACAAGCCGAAAATAAAACATGAACATCCGAAGGATCACAGTTTCTTCGAACCTTTAGTTCTGTGAGGACAACAGCAGAACAACAGTCCTAGAAAATGTAGACTATGAGACCAATAGCAGCACTGCACTACTGAAACGGAATACTTGAGTACATACGGACGACGATACGGACGTGGATTGCGCGGACGAGGCGTACGTTCTAGCTAGAGCGGTCGTATTCAAATTTTAAAGGAGATTGACTTTACGACAGATGCATTATGAATCGAAATTCTCACATTCCTCGGCTGAAGCAAGAAATCAGCAAGCGAAAACAACATACAACAGAGAAACCACCGACGCTTAGGTAACATGACTTTATAATAACGATAATTAAGACTTTTTCCAAGATCTTTTGCTTAGGCTAGCAAGAGCTAAACGTTGGTCCCATGTATTAAATCTGATGTTGTTCTTCGAGTAATGAATAGCATTAATTGTGGATGGCCGGAGCTAACCGGAGCGGATGGCCATGGCCGTGCCCGTGGAATTGAACAGCGGAGATCTAGACGGGATCTAGGCCTAAATGGATTATTGAAATGTGTATTGTTGGGAAGGCGGATGGGGGGGGGGGGGGAGGGTTGGTTGATGATGGGGGGGGGGGGTATAGAAGTCTACAGTAAACAGTGGCAATCTAGTAGAGTGAAAAATGGGAGGAAATCGGTAACTTGAGTCCTTGAACGAAGTAGAGTCTAGCTATACGCAGCCGCTGTAGCGACAGCGGCTGCACCTCTATTCCTTCGCAGACGTTGTCATTTTTCAGTGTGGTTGTGCGACTCCTTCATGAATATCTTTATTAATCATGGAAACCTAAAATACAAGGAATTATCGTAATCTATGATAATCATTCAATAATCGGTATGCGATTTTTTGTTTAATTACGTCAAAAACTCACCGAAATCTAAGGCTGAAATCGGGTCTGTAAACGTCCTTATTGCTTCACTCCTCATCTGCGTGTTATTTGAATGGCATTCACTCTAGTATACTACAACGTACAACGTAGGTAGTCGGAGAGGCGCCCTCTAGCTCTCCGACTACCTACGTTGTCTGCGAAGGAATAGAGGTGCAACCGCGTCGCTTCGCGACAGCGGCTGCGTGTAGTTATGAACAAAGTTGAATGCCTTGTTGACTGTTGTTGGATTTGAGGCTTGATAATTTACGATATATTGGAGGATGGATTGGATGGAGGATTGTGGGGAATCGGCGCTTTCCATCTCGCTTCGGAATCATAAATCGGTGATGATGGTGAGATTGTAGAAGAAAATTAACACAACCTGATATTCATTCTAACAAGTTGCTTCTCTTCTAATATGTTAACCGTTTAGAAGCAGGCCAAGTACTCTATAGACTATAGTATTCATTTAATTTGGCCTATTTTTTATGGGTTAGTGGTATAAGTCAGTTTTGCAGGCTCTGTGAGAGTATTAAATGAATATACCAATGGTTATGAAGATATATCTCTTACAGATAAATTTGTTGCAACATTTCTTGGGCAAAGCAGATGAGTAATACCCCATATACTGGTACTGTAAAACGAGGAATGTTCGTGTGTATTTTAATTTAAAAGATTTCGCAAGAGCCGAGATTCGCAATATTAAAATTCACGTGAAAGTTCTTGTCTACACTATATGCATTGAATGTTAGAGGCATCTGGCAAAAATTTCATGCCAGAAAAAAGGCCATCGGCTCCAATTCGCAAAAATTTCATGCCGCGAAAATATTGTGTTTTACAGAGCAATTGTAGTCCCCCGATCAAATATCTGGAAAAAAAAAAATCTAATTGACACTAACAGAAGATAATTCTGTTTTAAAATCTCTTGTGGTTTTAATATTGACAAAGTTTGATATAGCTTGTTCCCTGCCTGTGTTCATTATGAATGCACCTCTGCTGTTTTTGGTAATCCTTGTAAAATTATCTCTTACAGCCTGTATATGGGGCATTGTAATACCTATTAAAATGGAGTATGAATTTACACAAATATACCCTTTGTATGCAGTAATTCTAACTCATTACTTCTCCATTATTTCAGCTACTCACAGTTGAAAGTCGAAGTGTCAGCTCTGCAAGAGGAGAATGCTGACCTACAGCAGAAGTTGATGAAACACCAAAATTCTGTCTTGTCGTCCAAGGTATGCTTCTAATTTGTGGTAGCAGTTTTTAAGGAAGAAATTTATAGAAAATAATATCATATAAATTGACTGTTTTCCATCATTTAATGTTATTTTGATTAATTTCTGACATAAATCATGCAATAAAGTTGTCTCTGCTTTGAAAATAAGAAGCTTTATCTTTATCAAATTTGAGCACTGGAAGAAGTTCAATGCTGCTACGAAAATTGAAGTGTAATTTGTTGTCAATCTAGAATAAATCGTCCGCCAAAACTATATATTCACGTCGTGAAATTGTTTGTTTGTTTGTGTTCATTGGAATCATATTTTACACCCGTAAATTTACGGGAAAACAAAGTTTTAAAAGCACAAAACCTATCGTCAGCTCAAGATTCACCGCCATATGTTATGGTTATGTTGAATACATGTACGACATGTACGATGTACATTTGTATGTACACATGATTAACGCCCTCTGTTGTTAACAAGTTAGAGTCCTCTCGGGCTCGGTGAATAAAGTCTCTCCACATCGTATCTGAGGTCGTCCGGCTTTTCCTTCTTAATACTGGCGTGGTGGCAGCGTCGGGATTCGATTCGACGTCCATCCTGAGAACTTAACATAGTTACCCAAACTAGGAGGAATCAGCTCTCAAAGTAGAGGTCGGGCGCTCAGCAGATAAGTGTTGTGATAACGTCAGTTACGCTCTTCGTGTTTAGACCAGTCCCACGTATACAAAGTTATGCGGGGTCTACGTGCACCGACGCAGTGGTGCTTCACCGAGCCCGGGGGCATTTCGGCCAGCGGTAGCCGCAGTTACATGCCGCCGACGTGGCATGAGCCAGTAGCGCCCAAGCGCGAGCGCAAGCCAGAATTCCGTAGAAGTAAGCCTCGATCATACATACAATCACCCTTTTTTCTTGCCCAACAAGGAAACCGAGATGTACATGTGAGTGTGTGTAGTGGTTTGGAAGTTAATTTAATCAGTGAGTCTGTTGCTGATATGCTATCTGAGTGTGACATTGATGAGTATGGTCACAGCATGAGAGTGCCTGGTGCAATAGGCTTCACAGACGTGTGCATCACATTCAATGGCAAGCAGTTTTGCATTGATGGTGCAGTGGTCAGAGATTTGGATGTTGATGTCGTGGCTGGACTTCCGTTTTTGGAAATGTATGATCTTGTTGTTCGACCAGCTAAACAACAGATCTTGTTTGAAGATGGATCGACATTCCATTATGGTTCAAGGTCTGCTCATGCAGACAGGCTTCACAAGCATGAACTATTCTGTACAGATGAGCCTAGGTCTGCAGGTGAGATGTGTACTGAGCCTAGCTCTGCAGGTGAGATGTGTACTGAGCCTAGTTCTGCAGGTGAGATGTGTACTGAGCCTAGCTCTACCGGTGAGATTTGTACTGAGCCTAGCTCTGCAGGTGAGGTGTGTACTGAGCCTAGCTCTGCAGGTGAGACGTGTATTAAGCATAGCTCTGCAGGTGAGATGTGTACTGAGCATAGCTCTACAGGTGAGAAGTGTACTGAGCCTAGCTCTGCAGGTGAGAGGTGTACTGAGCCTAGCTCTGCAGGTGAGATGTGTCCTGAGCCTAGCTCTGCAGGTGAGGTGTGTACTGAGCCTAGCTCTGCAGGTGAGGTGTGTACTGAGCCCAGCTCTGCAGGTGAGAAGTGTACTGAGCATAGCTCTGCAGGTGAGGTGTGTACTGAGCCTAGCTCTGCAGGTGAGGTGTGTACTGAGCCTAGCTCTGCAGGTGAGATGTGTACTGAGCCTAGCTCTGCAGGTGAGGTGTGTACTGAGCCTAGCTCTGCAGGTGAGGTGTGTACTGAGCCTAGCTCTACAGGTGAGAAGTGTACTGAGCATAGCTCTGCAGGTGAGAAGTGTACTGAGCCCAGCTCTACAGGTGAGATGTGTACTGAGCCTAGCTCTGCAGGTGAGGTGTGTACTGAGCCTAGCTCTGCAGGTGAGACATGTATTAAGCATAGCTCTGCAGGTGAGATGTGTACTGAGCCTAGCTCTACAGGTGAGATGTGTACTGAGCCTAGCTCTGCAGGTGAGGTGTGTACTGAGCCTAGCTCTGCAGGTGAGACATGTATTAAGCATAGCTCTACAGGCGAGAGGTGTACTGAGCCTAGCTCTGCAGGTGAGATGTGTACTGAGCATAGCTCTACAGGTGAGAAGTGTACTGAGCCTAGCTCTGCAGGTGAGAGGTGTACTGAGCCTAGCTCTGCAGGTGAGATGTGTCCTGAGCCCAGCTCTGCAGGTGAGATGTGTACTGAGCCTAGCTCTGCAGGTGAGGTGTGTACTGAGCCTAGCTCTGCAGGTGAGGTGTGTACTGAGCATAGCCCTACAGGTGAGAAGTGTACTGAGCCTAGCTCTGCAGGTGAGAAGTGTACTGAGCCTAGCTCTGCAGGTGAGATGTGTACTGAGCCTAGCTCTGCAGGTGAGGTGTGTACTGAGCCTAGCTCTGCAGGTGAGACATGTATTAAGCATAGCTCTGCAGGTGAGATGTGTATTAAGCATAGCTCTGCAGGTGAGATGTGTACTGAGCATAGCTCTGCGGGTGAGATGTGTACTGAGTATAGTTCTGCAGGTGGTATGTGTACTGAGCCTAGCTCTGCAAGTGAGTGTAGCAGAGCATATGAGATGTCTGCTGAGCATAACTTTGATGAGATTGTCACTCAGCCTCGCTCTGAGTTTTTTTACTGAGCCTAGCTCTGACAAGACTTGCATTGAGCTTAGATCTGATGGGCCTGAGGTTTGCACTGAGCCTAGCTCTGAAAAGGATGTGTATACCCAGCACAGCTCTAAGGTACAGATGAAGTTCTCCCAGCTTCTGGTTGATGACCAGCACTCTGACCATTTTGACTCTCCTGATTTCATGGATTCCTATGTTGATATACAGGTGAATGACACTTGCAGTCATTTATGTGATTTGCGTGACTGTGCAGAGCGAGGTGCTATTTCGCACAACAGTATGTCTTATGCAGACTTGCATGCGCCGGCTTTTGCGCAACACATGTATCGTCAAAACGAAGGTGGTGGAAGTTCACCATATCCAGCCGAACAAGGGGACAAATCTGACCTGCTGCCCACCAGTTGTAATGAGGACAATTTTCTGTCACCTCAGATAACGACGGCTATGAGTAGGTCACCCGTTCACAATGATCAGTCACTAGATGGTGGTTTAATCAGTAACAGCCAACCACACCCTGCTGATAATTCCCACCACGACGTCATCGGCAACCCTGATGTCAACAGACACCATCTAGATGATGGTTTACTCCCTGCTGATGACACCATTCCTGATGTCAACGACGTCCTCCAGCACGATGATGGGAGCCCCCCAGCTCGGGATGATATCTACCGGGAGATTGATGCCATCCCTGTGGCTAGTGTCAACTTTTCCATGGTCGTCGATGACGGTCCTCCTCTGAAGCAGGTCATCCTAGTCAGTGTGAGCGATCCGCTTCCTCCTGACCGCAGCCCTGTATGCGACATGCTTCTGCAGGCCTATGATGATGAGCCTCCAGTCTATGGTCTCCACTCGTTTCTAAGCGAAGACCCCTCGACTCCTCGTGACGTTCATCTTGGATCTTGTTGCGTCGAACTCAGTCTCCACCCTTCAACTGACCATGGGACGAACATCCATCCACCTCATCCCCCACCCTCAGTCCCGCATGTGGCCATAGTTCACCGACCTAGTCCCCCACCCCTAGCCTATGGACTCGGATTGCACCCCATTGTGCCATATTTAACCCTGCCGAGAGGGATCGGGCTTGTCCCCCCAGACAGTGTTTCCCCATGTACAGGTACAATTTTCCCTAAGTTGCCCCATGTCCTTTCCCCAGGATAAAGTGTACCCCCCCCCCCCCCCATGGGCATATGTGGTAGAGTACCGTTTTTCCTCATGTCACATTGTTTAACATTTGTTCCAATATTTTTTAATAACTGTTTTGCTCATTCAGCATTAGACCATATCAATATTTGTTCTTGAGAAAACAAAATATTCAATCATCAAATTGGTAACATGAATGTTTTTATGGTTGTTTGTAATGGGGATATAAGAGCCAGTGAAGTTAGTTTGTCAAATGTGTATACATGTATGTACCCAGTGCATCAATGCAGATGGTTTTTATCATGTACCCTTGATTTTTCAGTGCGTGAGGCCGATACCAACTACATGTACCTGTATTTTGTGATTTTTGCCGATCATTACAAAAGTGAGCGTGATTGGACTGTTGCATAAATTTGTGTGCTGTACCTTAATATTATTGGTTAGTTTAAGTTTAACAGTGACGGTGTTGATTATGTCATGTTTTTGTATGTGACAGTTGCCTACCACTTCATCAGTTTAATTATTGAGTACTCACAGCTTTTCGTGTACCCCTATTTGCTGTTTGCTCATAAGCCGATTTATTGTATTGTAATGTTTCAATTCATGTATTATGGTACATTGTACTGGGAACATGTTAAAATCATGTGTGATTGTTTGATTTATTGTTTTCTGTAAGGTGTAGTTCTAAGTATTTATTTTGTTTCAAGCTGGTGTAAGTTCGTCATTTTTATGACATGGTCTCTGCAGTAGAGGATGGTAGTCTGCATGCATGACGGTAGAGGATTAGGGAATGTTGTACAGTTGTTCACTGTACAATGTAAATTTTGTTTGAGGAAATTATTAATGAGTTTTGCCTAATTATATTTGGTAAGTGTATACAAAGGAACTCAATGAGTCTAACTGAGATAGTCACAGCAGTGGTCCTCATCCCTGTTGGGATGCAAGTTTGTATTTTGTGATAGGTTACTCTGCTTTCTTGTTACAGGGACATTTTATCTTTCATAAAATGCGCATTACATTTAAGTCAGCACTATTTGTGTGTATGCCATTATTTCGATGTTTAAAGTTTTGGAAGGGACATTATTTTGTTCACAGAGAGTGGTGACGTAGCCATCTTTATAGAAAGGGAACAGAAGGGTTGAATGATGTACAATACTACATGTTGCAGTGTTGAATTTTTATGTTTTTAGTCATATGTCGCAATGAATGACGGAAGATTTGTAATTAGGAACAATTTGTCAACTGTTATATGATAATTAGTTTTGTATCTAATAATGCTATGTCAGCAAAGTTAATTGGTGTTGATATGTTGTATACATATTCTACATATGTATTTTGACTGTTTGTAAGTTGTGTTCATTATTCTTTTCTGTCCACATGAGATGTCGGAGATTTATCTTAAGGAGCCACAGTAATTATACATAATATGCATATGGGATGGTACAGATTCTTTGAAGTTCCAATATTTACTACTGGAAACTTTATTAGGAAGTTGATGTCAAATTGGTAATTAGGCAGCAACCATATGCTTATGAATGTAGTATAAGTAACAAGTGACATAGAGTTCATGAGTATAAAATAACAGTCATATATAGGTATGACAACCGTGTCTAAAGTAGTGTTGTTTGTGGACTAAGCACAGCTATATTTGTGGTCAGGTCTTACTTAATTACTAACCCATAGGATACATATTTCATAGATTTGTTTAGATGATTTATGATAGTTTCAGTTGTGTTGAAAATAGAAGAAAAAGGCAGTCACGCCATATGTTATGGTTATGTTGAATACATGTACGACATGTACGATGTACATTTGTATGTACACATGATTAACGCCCTCTGTTGTTAACAAGTTAGAGTCCTCTCGGGCTCGGTGAATAAAGTCTCTCCACATCGTATCTGAGGTCGTCCGGCTTTTCCTTCTTAATACTGGCGCACGATTGCCGTGATCAGCTGTTCCTTCGTACAGCCACAATTTGCTGTTATTATTGACACAACAAATCGATCATTGTGGGGGAATTGCGTATAGCTGAGGTAATCTTACATACTCATGAAGGATGATAACTAAGTCAAAGAGCTGTAATTGATTGGAAATCATTTTTACACCCATGAATTTACGGAAATACGACGTTTGAAAAGCACAAAACCTACCGTAATCAGCTCAAGATTTGCGATTGCCGTGATCAGGTGTACGCACAACAGTACCAGCAGAATCGGCAGTGAACAAGGTATTCCTTGATGCCGTGATTTCAGCTTGATTCTTCTTCGAAATGGCATGATGAAGGTTTGTTAGATAAATGTGACCTTTTTCTCTTGTGTGTTGGTTTAAATTCTAATTTCTACCTCAACTTGCTAAAAAAACAGGTCTAACAAAGCGGGAAACTGCAATATTTCCGTGCTGAGCAGCAGTCACGATACACGTGTTGCATGCAAGCATGCACTGCTGCTGCAGCGATCCCCATATAGTATAACACGTAGGTTGCTTGTAAACAAGGGGGTCCTCGGCGCAGTTGACCAATCGTGAACACGTATTTCGATCACGTGTCTTGGTAAGCAACAAGGCTGTTTACGCGTCTGGGAGACAATTTGCATAAACTTACGCATGTTTCAGACGAATTTATGAATGAAAGTGAGTAGCATGACATAATGTCATGACCATATTTGGAATAAGCAGAGGTAGAGCTTTCTGTAGGTACCATATGTGTCAGGGTTCAACGCAGAATATCTAAGACACGATCGCCAAAAGAACAGTCATTTTCGCCGTAAGCGAAGGCGATTTGGTCTTTAGATGTAAGATTTTGGCCAACATTTGAGATTGACATCCCACTTTTCTCTTCAAAATTCCACATTTTGTAGGTTGTATTTCAAAATGTTATTGATATCAATCAGAAACTAGAAAATTTCCACTACAACGTGATACCAAAATGTCAATTTGGTCCCTGAGGTAGGTCATTTTTTGACCTTTTTTGGGCTGTAGCGCGAAATCACATATGCCGAGAAGTTTCGGGTTTTGCCAGAGCGGGTCTCATAATTACAGCCGTACGGCAAATCAGCTTAATACACATTAGGTGACGTCACTCAAATCCGATGTTTCTTGTAGCGAACGGAGCTACGTGGTCATGGAAATTGGGTGTTTTTTCAATCTCAAAAACAGTTTGGGGGCAAAGTTACATCGTCTAAAAGTTATCCAGTTTTGTTAACTAGCTTCTTAGCTTTCCGTAGATATCAAACTTGTCATATTTCTAGATTCTCTATAAATTTCTGCTTTAAATGAACACATGACATACAATTTTTTGTATATTTTAAGCTTTTCAATGTTTAAGTTTAAGTTAATATTTTCAGTTTTAGTTAAGTGTATTTTGTAGGAGATTCAATTTTCTTGTTGTTTTATATGAATAATAATCATGATTGTATCTTTTATCTTTGTAAACATGTGCAATTCAGCCACTGGCTGCGATACATGATTGAATAAAACCTTTATTGAATTGAATTGAATTGAATTGACCCCCATTTGTGGTTTGAGAAAGGATGATTTTAGCATTATGATGATGTACATGTAAATCTATACTGCACGTCATACTACATTTCGAAGTGTTTTAAAATGGCAGTTTTATTCGAGGATTTCACTGTTTATATCAGGATTAATGCACCTTACACCATGTTAAAAAGCAAAAGACACAGTAGGAAAAACTGATTTTCAGTTTAAGTTTGGTCGAGCATCTGCATCTATGTCAGGAGTGTCCTAGACCAAGTGATGAATGAAAAAAAAATCTGCTTTGTGCTAAAAATGTCATTCATATGTGAGTGTCGTTCATGCTTTTTATGATATTACTTAAAGGAGAATGAAACCCCCCCCCCAAAAAAAAAAAGAAGAAAAGTTGATTGAGTGAATGGAGCAATATTAGTAAAATGCATCAGTGAAAGTTTGAGAAAAATTGGACAATCCGTTCAAAAGTAATGAATTTTTGAAGTTTTGGTGATGAGACCGCTGGATCAGAAGACTACTATGGGTCATGACATTACCTATGGACTACCATACAATGAAAACATAAAGGAAATTGAACATTTTTCCACTTTTCTAGCATAATGAAAGAGCACTAGCGACTAGACTTCCCTCTTTCAGAAAGCAAGGGAATAATATTACCCTTATAAGTTAAGACAAATGTCAGTAACAAGTCCAGCGAATATGTACTTTTCATATGAAATGATATTTGTGTGGAATTTTCTCTATATTTTCTTTATATTGTTGTACATGTGTGATGTCATGATCTGTAGTAGTCTTCTGATCCAGCAGTCTCATCACCAAATCTAAAAATTAATAACTCTTTGAACGAATTGTCTGATTTTCCTCAAACTTTCATTGATGTGTTCTACAAAAATTACTGCATTCACTCAATCCACATGTATATTAGGGGTTAATTTCCCTTTAAAGTTCTTTCATGAAACATCCTCTCCATCCCTGGTATTCTTTCAGATTCTTGTCATACTTTTGACTGTTTACTAACCACTTTCATTAATGGTACACAGTAAGGCAACTAACTTCCAACACATTACTTCATTCCGGCAAAATACATCATACAGCGAATAGTTTACTTTTGCTGGACCGAGATGGCCTGTTTCAAAGCTGGAATTGGTGTGATATCAACATCTTCATAGGTGTGTCAATTTGTTTGCTCTTGTATTTTGCTTTCTGTATACATTGCAGGCAGCTGTGAAAGACCTGCAGAAGGAAAACAAGGAGTTAAAACAAAGATTGGATGAAGAGACAAGGCAGCTCAAAGGTAAAGTTGGAATGGACTGATTGAAGTGTTATAAGAAGATGTGTAAGGAGTTACAATGTACAATGGTACAAAAGGTTTCCTCGTCCTAGGAAACCTAAACCAAGATACGTGTATATGGATATGGATTGAATGAAGCAGCAATATTACTTAGTAGTAGAAGACATCAATAATTTTTTTAAAGGAAAATTGGACAATCAATTCAAAGTTATGAATCTTAAAGGCCGTGTCACACCAGCCTTGCGTGCGACTTCCGAAGAACATTTTTGCTATCCGGAGGTCCCCGCAGATGACCCGCACATGACAGTACCTAGCATGTATCTCAAAAGTAGTTACCCGGAGGTGCGCACGCTGGCTCAATTTACCCGCTGCCAAAAAAGGCCCTGTCACACCAGCTAAGCGGGCTTATTGCGTATGGGGATTTTTCAGCACGCAGAATAATTCCTAAATTATACAAGTAATAAGAAGTATAATTAGAATTCTATTAGTAATAATGAAGTATAAGTCGAAGAGGTTAGCATTTCCCAGGTGTTTAAGGCAGTGAAGTCACATAATGAAATTCAAAGTAGGTAAAAATTCCAGGCAATCCCAGTTGGCTATAAATACCCGTGTCAGTGAGCAGTAAGCATCTTTTCAAAGAGAGTACGGCTTTAAATAGACAGACCAGCAACACCATGCAGTATTGGGTGCAATGCAGACAATTAGCTCACTGATCCTTCTCATCATACAGACAAGCAATAAATAAAGCACAATCATGGCTGTTCCAAAGGCACGGAGCATTCTTATACGTATGGACATCTCAAGTCAAGCAATTAAGCAGAACATCAGCATACGGTATAAAGGGCCCACCAGTTTTGACTTCTGTACAGTGTTGTAAAGGGAGGGTTCAGAACTGAAGAGTATCGATCAAATGAGATGCTGGGTGGGAACCTCTTCGACTTATACTTCATTATTACTAATAGAATTCTAATTATACTTCTTATTACTTGTATAATTTAGGAATTCTATTACGTAATACTCGTATAAGTCTTCAGAGGTTAGCATGTTCAAAGTTCCGTACAGAAGTCAGTCTAGTGGCATGAGTGAGGGCGAGAGGACAAGAAGGATGATGGACAGTTTTCACAACAAGGTTGAAACTTTGGTCATGACTCCTCATGCATAGAGAATGTCTATCGATGGTTACACACATTGTCGTAAACAAGAGAAGAACTCGAGCAAAGTTTGCTTGAGAACCTACTAGTATAAGGTGCAAGGCATAGGTTTTGAGTATGATATCATTTTGATACCTTGCGTGCTTTAACTGGAGCAGGATTAAGCATGATAGCGCACAGACAAATTAATCAAATACAATGGACCTTTGTACCGATTTTCCAATCAAGACATAATCCTAATCATGTTCCTTAATATTCATGTACATTTGAAGGAAGAATTAGACATTAACCAGTTCATACTCGGCATAGTAATATTGCAGCAATAACTAGAGACAAGTCCATTGCATTTTGGGTTGATATTAGAGTTTAAATTCATCAGTTTGGTGGACCGAATCTCCTAAACGAGTGGCCGAATAATGTGTCGCCATTTTCCAATGCACAACGTAACGTGATTTATGATCTTGTGTCTTATCTGACTCGTATTATGACATTGTTCTTAACTGAGATACTAATATACAGGTATACACATACTATCACAATTTACATGTATCTTTCTAACTCAGCAGAACTGAGAATTGTTGAATTAATGTGGAATCAATTGTTGGAAGGTAGAAGGTTCAAAATGTACCAGCGTTCGTCCAGTCAGTTGTGGACAAGATTTCATTATGACCTTTATACTTCATGCGCGAAAGTTTAGAAGTTGTGGCGCTTCTGTAGCTATGAGCTGAGAATGTGATACCACTTTCATATTAGCATCCGTGGATGTCTTACCGGACCAGAGTCTGGGATGAACGCGGGATGACTGTGCTCCCAAATCCTTATGTATATGAACACGAGGTACGTCCTGTGGTACCCTTTCATACTGATCTCGAAGACAGAACAAACTCGGTACATGTTCCCATAGCAACAATACATTCATTCCTAATTGTATGCAGCAGTCAGTACAGTGTACAGGGATGTATACGTACAGCTATTGACAGTATATTAGTTATATTTTTAAGTGTTTATACAAGCAGCTGCGAGGGACTGGCTTTCAGCCTCCGCTCCAAGATGCTTGTCGTCACCGATTTGTTGGGATGTTTCGGAGAAATTATGAGTTTGCTTTCTGAACTTGCTCGTTGGAGATGTTCTGTGCATTTAATATACTCATGAAGAGTTGATCGGAACACAGAGTTTAGGGTTGGAGGTAAAAGAAGGCACTTTAATTACCTGGTTAGAGATATACCTTCCATATCTCTAATGTGCAAACGTGGCATCATCTTCCGGTAATGTCATAAGAACTAGATGTCTCAGCATTTGTGTACGTTTTGCCGAAACGAGCTAGGAAAATTGTTTTTGGCTCAAGGCACTGAAGGAATCTATAGTTCATAGGTATCTTGAAACGATAAAAAGTGATTCGAAACAATTGAAACATCCCAAGTGCTGTTGTATTTAGGCTTGCGAGGGTCGGGGTTAGATACGCCCTTCATAAGTCTGACTATAGGGGCTGTTTGCCTATGTCATAGCTCTCGGTTTCAGGTAGTATGGAAGACCGAGCAGGTCTATGAGTTAATTGTGGAGTGGGCTTTGTTGAAAAGCTATGCTATAGGCTTAGATGTTGACAACGTGTTCTGTAGACGGGTTAAAAAGGATCACAAGATTGTTCAGAATACAGACATTGCTACTGTCTTCAAGCACCCTCATTTGTTTTGTTTATTGGTATTGTCTCGCCATGATAGCTCATGATGATGAAAGGAGCTTTGAAATGTGCTGCGATGTGTCTGCCCATGGAGCTACTTTGCTCCATGGTCTGCCGCTTGTCATCGCTAGCGGAGAGCACCCATGCAGGCGGCTAGTGTGAGCTGGAGGCTCGTCGGTGGGTGAGGGTGTGGGGCAAGAATTTTCTCTTGGAGTAATAGAGGTGGGGCTATTCGCATTTTGAGCGATAATGAGACCCATGGCTGCCGCCACCATTGGGGCAGTGAGGATTGCACAGGTCACCTTGTTCAGTTGAAGCTTGTGGAGGACTGAAAACGTTCTAGGGTAAGGAAAAAGGCATCAAAATTCAGGGCAATAAAACTTGGCCTCCATTTGACATGTAAAATAGTAATTAGTTGTTCATGTCTCTGCGAGACAAGCAGAAAACTTCAGAATTATCTACATCTGTTGAATGTGAAGCTGATATCCAATTGCTAGACACCAATTCCAATGTTGGCCGTGAATTCGTTCGGGTCAGGTATGCTACTAGCTGTAGAAATGTCTGACCGAATTATTAATAAGCACATTTTTTGTACACGAGCCACACAGGGCTTCAAGACCGTTCTGAATTGCAAGAGGTTCACACACATAGCTATGCGGGGAATTCTGTTTGGCACTCCAGACTCTCTGAGCAAAGGAATTGTCATTATTCAGAATTAACTACTCTCCATACCGAGATGCAAGCATCGCTTGAAATTATCATGCTAATGAAGGTGGAAAATAATTCTTTGTCTTGCGAGACAGCCACCACCAAAGAATGTTTTGTATCGCATGACTAGATAACGACACCAAACTTCGTGTCGATGTCATCTTCTGCTTTACGCAGAGCATTAGTTGATTTATTTTTTCTAGTCCCAAGTGACGAGAATGTAAATTTCTTTGTGGAAGGCATTAAGATCCCGAAATTTTGGTTTCGTTGCCATACAAGATTGAATTTCCAAGGGCAGTAACCTTGTCAATCTTGTTCTGAGGAAAAAACTGAAAATCATTTGCTGGGAATTAATATGAGAACCAAAGGAGGTCTCGACGTGCTTTGGGTTGAAACTGGATTTGTCGAAATCCTTACTGAAACTCTTTAAGAGTGACAAGTTGATCATTGGCTTTGTCAAGACACTCTTCTCTGGTGTGAGAAATAATATGGAGTTTGAGATGTATAATCAGGGAGGTGTCTCACCTCCCTGGTATAATTCACTGCCGTCACACTTGAAAAAGATGCTTACTGCTCACTGACACGGGTATTTATAGCCAACTGGGATTGCCTGGAATTTTTACCTACTTTGAATTTCATTATGTGACTTCACTGCCTTAAACACCTGGGAAATGCTAACCTCTTCGACTTATACGAGTATTACGTAATAGAATTTCTGCGGCCGGACAAGGTTTAGGGCGAGTTTGGCGTGGGTATTTCATGATAAACGCGTGATACCTAAGTCCTTCTTGCGTGTATTCCGTTGAACTGCATGTTAGGCGCGTGGGTGTCACGTGATAGCTTCGTGATAGCTTCTTTTATGTCAGTTACGGGCGACATACGGGCTCTGCGAAGTACCTGCGCCACAACTGCGTGTTATCTGCGTACTAGTCGCCTGCGAGGTGAGTGCTAGCCTGAACAATAGGCTGGTTCGAGTGGATGGGCAAACAATCATTTGTCAACTAGCTTTCAAGAAGTGAAGATGCCCCGTAGATGTTTTGAAAATTTTTGCTTGGCAGTCTCTTGTGTACAGTAGTTTGAAAATGAAGTTGAAGCCATGTGATAATCGAGAGCAGATAATGCAAAATGGTGCAACTACAAATGTGCAAGCACGCCATCTTGTGGCTGTCTAACACACAACTTACGTATCTGTGTATTTAGTTGAAACATATCAGACCCATGCATGGTGTAATCTACAAATGTATCACTTTACAGGAGCAATGGTACGGAAAGCTGAACACTGCCAGCTACTGTCCAATACAAACATTTCAGTAGGATTTTCAGATATTACAAGAAGAAAGAAACTACAACAACTACTACTGGCAATATGTGATACCCTGATGAACTGCATTTAGTCAATAAATGAAAAGTAGAGCAATCAATTTTATTTCCTTGCACTGCACACAATTAATAAGTAGGATATTGGCAGGTGTTTTAAGGAGGCATGATGGAGTAACCCTTTCATAAAACGTCTCTGTTAACTGAAATTCAAATACAAATTCACTGCACAGTAGGTAGTCACGAAGGCAATTGATGTGAGAAGATTTATACTCTTTCTGGGTATATATGGAGATGCAAAACCTTTCCTTCCTTTAACCTGTTGAAGACGAGTCCCAGGTATACTCGGGCAGGTGTCTATGGAAAATGTATGTTGTAGCTGTATCAACCTGTCCTTAATGGTTTAAAACTTTAATTAGATTCACAACCAGTCCCTAAACAGCAATCACCCTGATGTCTTTGTGGCGCAAGCTGTCCTTTACTTCCAATACAAGCACCTGCCTCTCAAAGTATAGAGAGGTAATGCAGTATTTTTCTTCTTCTTTTTTTTTTATAATACATGTTAGTACTCGTGTCTAATGAAAATTTGATACACACACAAATGCAAATAAAAGTGTATGGGAATGCAGTTTTTCTCGCTTGTACAAAGACTGAAATATGAAAGAAGGAATCAGAATCGTCTCAGAGGTTTGCAGTCATTGTAATGCAATATATGTTTTTTTTTTTCTTCTCTCTGTCTGTCTGTCTGTCTTTCTGTAAAAGACTTGTTGTCTGCAAGCCAAGATGAGCTTTCAACAAAGACTAGTTTCCTGGAAACCAAGTTGTAAGTATTTGATTTTAATTCTTTATTTGCTGAATATGTTTTCATAGTTCTTATGCAAGTGGAGGTCAAAGCTCACGGTTGTATTCTTGAATGAAGTTTTAATCCAGTATCTTGAAAAAATATTCAAATTGATGTCGTCAAACCTCTTCAAATTGGTTTGATATTATTTCAGGCAAATTATGATGGGTGTGGTGATGGTTTGTAAGCATCATACGGTATAGCAAATACATATTTAGATACAATACAACTTGAATGTACGTGAAAACACATCAGGGGGGTCTAATGTTGCAATGCCTTTTTTTTTTTAAAAAGTGGCATGATCTTATATTAGGACTTAGGTCATAGCTCTTTTCAAAGTTGTTAAAAGTAAAGAGTAAAGAGTGTTTAAAGGTTTTTAAGAAATGAAAGGAGGTCTCTAGACATACCTAATCTCACTATTCTACGAAGACAAAAGTTCTAGAAAAATTTCATAAAGCACAATTTCCCATTTGTTTTATCATGTAGAAGATAGAAGAATTCCTCTTTCCGATATATAGGAAACTAAAGATCGAGTAGATGGCCCACTTCACCCATTTTGAGTCTATACATAAAATCATGACATGTGACATACTTTTTGTTGGTTTTGTGATGCACTATCACATACCTGTATGATATGAGACTGCACTTTAGACATTGCATCCACAGCAACAGCTTTCTTTCCAGCCTTTTACCAAGTGTGAAAGAAATATTCTGCTGTGTCCATTGAAAGTGAAGCAAGCCAGTTACATCCCATTTATAGAGGAATCGAAACATTTGCGTTACCACATGAGAGTGAAATCCCAAAAATTTAATCAACTGAAGTAGAGCATTGCGTATACATATCATATGTTAAATGATGATGATCAATGTGTCATGCTCTGTTTGGTTCCCATGAGTTTTTGTTTGAAAGAAATGTTCAATTATGCCAATTTGGAGAAAAGAAAGCCAGTTATATCTTATTTTAATAGATGAATGAAAACATAAGTGCTACCACATGAAAAGATTAAAAACCCCAAAGATTCAATCAGCTGAAGTGGTTTCGGGGCAAGAGCATCACACATACATGCTATGTATGATCAGTGTTTCATGCTTTGTCTAGTTCCCAGGAGATTTAATGGAAGAAGAAATAAACCATTCCCATTTGCATGGAAACATGAACGTTGACCTTTTTATCTAGATGGGGAAAATAGCCGTAGCATTGTGTGTGGTTGTAATCACTTTTTACTTTTTCTCATATTGCTTTGCAAAAGTAGCGCACACACAAAGGAAATGACAACACCCTAATATTGAAAAGCAAAGGAGGATTAAAAATGAAAAACACTGTCCCACCACAGTGTACATTGTACATGGTGAACTGATTAATTTTGGCGATATATTACCCTTATTAAACATGTTGATCAGGTAATGGTAACAGAGACAAGAAAAAGCCTGTCGATTTTCCTGCGTAAATGCCTCAGTAATTACTAGAATCTGGGTTTGTTGATGCGTTGCCTGGCAACTTGGTTGGGTCAAGGAAGTGGACTTGTTGTTTCCATCGTGAGGGGATACCGCAAACAAGATGGATTGATAAGCTAATTCATCTGTCCATGAAATCTAATGTGAGGTGAACTCAAGCATACAGTACACCCTGTGGTGCTAGGAAGTGCTCTCACGGCTGACCCTCTTTCACTTTGGTTATGCCATTGTTGATCACACAAGACCTGTTGGGAAAGTATGCACAGTGCATATCTATACATCCATGCAATTTTACCCTCCCCACCCCTATCCCACCAAGCCCTAACACTACCCTCCAGTAGTTTCAGATATAGAAGTGTAAAATATCTTGTTCACATCTGAATTACTTTGTAAAACAGTATAGAATGCTGAATTGGTAAAATTCTTTTCATTCTGTAATTTAAATTGCATCAAAAGAGCAGATATTTTGTCAAGTGGTTGGCCGACTTTGTCAAAACTTTGCTTTTCTGTAGAAACAGTTATTTCACAGTCATAATAATACATTGATGAATTAGATTTCCAAGGTTAGAATCAGTAACAGGCTTAGCTAGCTCATATTTTTTATTGCTTTTTTACCTGCATCATTCATTTGTTTATTCCATTTAATACAAATTGCAATCTTCACTGCTTTATCAATAATTTTCATTTTTGTAATTGAATCAACAGCATTGATTTAACACTTTTCTTCTTCAGACTAGTCAGGTATAGTCAGCATAGAAATAAGAACGAGGATAGAAACAACGAGAAAATAGTTGCAGAACATACTAGATAATAATAGTTTGCACTCATTGGGAAAACTTGGGGAGGAGGGGTTTACAAACAGGAACAGGAGTGAGCATATTACAGTATAGGGTAACTTATACAACTCATTAACCTGGATGTTAAAGGTCCTGTTTACCTTTGGGAGCAGTGATTTTAAAAATGTTCAAGATATCACTTTTTGATGCACATGTGTAGGTCTGTTGTAGCACAAAACATCCAACCATATAAAATTTTTGCAATAAAGCCTAACATATTATACAAATAGTGAATGGTCACGAGTGCAATGGTACGAGATTTCGCACGAGGTGAAAGATAGAGGCGAGGCGCTCTATTCAACGAGGTGAAGCCGAGTTGAATAGTGCGCCTCATCTTTCACCGAGTGCGAAATCTCGTTCCATTGCACGAGTAAAGACCATACACTATTTGTTTTATATAACACCTCAAACGTCAACGAATTTGGTACTCACAGATTCTTGAATTTAGCACAGAAATGGCAACAATTTTCTGTGAAAGACGAATGAGTAGCCTCACAGTCGCAGTCACCGTGTATGTACATATTAACGTGTACGTGTACGTACGTATGCGAACGAAGTTGTTTACAAAAAATAGTGACAAAAGTACGCAATTGTAAGCGCGCTTGTAGTTGTTGAGTGTGCGCAGCACATGTTTGTTTATTGTGACATCAGAGCGCGTGCAATAGAACATTTTGATCAAATCAAAATTGCACGCTGAGACAGCCAGAGCGTGGAATAGAACCTTTCACTAAATGTCACATGATGGGCAATCGACCAATCGGATAGCTACATTCTAAATGGATGTTGTATAAAAAGAGATATCAGTACTTTTCTCCTTAAACCGTTGGACTGTGGATGGTTAAGTCTGGAAACATATTTTTTATAGCTATTGTTCACATTTTGTGTATTTAACAATACTGAACATCCATTATACAGATTCAAATTTTTACAGTGGTTGTTTCTACACTACCTAACTCACATTTTAGAAGCATTAGGATTCCTCTTAGAATTATGTTATTACTGGGGCGACAAGACCTCATATCTAAAAAATGTCAAATGTTCAGGAGAGCAAAAAACATGACAGCCAAAGCAATATATCAATGGGATAGACTTTCCTTGGACATGCCTTGATGGCTTCATTTTTGGGGGGTATTAAAGACAGCTAGGATTTGGACAGGACATCACTTAACTGATTAGTTGACCATTGAAGGTTCTGTTTACCTTTGGGAGCAGTGATTTAAAAAATGTTCAAGATATCACTTTTGATGCATATATATGTGTAGGTCAGTTGTTTCACAAAACTACCATATAAAAATTTTTGCAATAAAGCCTAAAATATGAGGAGATATCACAATTTTTCTCATTAAACCATAACTAGATGGTTTAGTCTGGAAACATTTTTATTATAACTATTGTTCACATTTTGTTTATTCAACAATACTTAACATCAATTATACTGCTTCAAATTTTTACATTGGTTGTTTCTATCCCTAACTCACATTTTAGAACCATTTTAAAGCACTAATGATGGGTTTTTGACTTATCTGCAAATGATAGATCATGCCTTTAATCCAAAGAAGGTAATTTTTACCCAAATTTGAGATACAAGGTCTTGTCAGCCCAGCGACAATATGCTCTTTCATATTTCATAAAATGCTTCTCATTATCTCAAAAAAATCATCATCAGAAAAGTGTAAACGTTGGAAACCTGGGGGCATTTCATGAAGGAACTTGTCGGATAAAATGTCCCACAAGTCAATTATATCCGACAAGTTCAGAGAAATCAGCCAATCAGACTAAAGAATTTCTCAAAACTTGTCGGATATTATTGACTTGTCAGATATTTTATCCGACAAGTTCCTTCATGAAATGCCCCCCTGAAGTTCCATGCATCTCAACTGAAACCTTACCATCCCTTTAATGTATTCTTCACACTGTTGTGGTAGATATTTGTACTGATGTGTTCATAGTTTGCTGAGTTTGTTTGCATCTTATATACTTGTATTACCCAATGTTGAGGCAACACTTCATTCTTTACTGGAAAACAAAACACACACTTAAAATGTGACGCCATCTGCATCAGATGGCTCAGTTCCCACAATTCAGAAACGAAGGCTGCCATTATATGACGGCCATTTCAACGCACGCTAGCAAAAAAATCCTGCATTGTGTTTGTGCATTGCAGTGGAAAGTGACATCCATAGCAACACCCTAACGAATCCACCTGCCTGGAACGAAAGATGGCGCACAATTCTCACACGGATTTGTTTGTCGCGATTTGCCCCCCAACGTCCTGCAGTTTGGGAGCCAATGTTTTGAACTGTTGTCACCCTCACCATAGAAATACGCAAACATTGAGCAGTGACTAAGTACCATGGAAAAATGCCCAGAGATGATTTAGTGCTCCACATATGTGTAGCCATTGATATGCTGCACTATCTATTGCTCCTGGGAAGTTAGTCATCGACTTGTGTGCTGTTCAGTATCTTTTTGGTCCTTCCCCTTTTTAATTACATTCCTCCACCTGCCCCCCAACCCTATCAAGCAAAGTGCATTCAGAATACATTGTATCAGTAAATTTGGGGCACATGTTGCTTTGGGATTCTGATGAAGTTGTGGACAGGGTTACATGAAGAGTGAAAAAGTCACAGATTTGGCCTTTTTTCAACCTCTTATTACTGAAATTGTGTGATTTCTAATCAGTCATGCATATTGCAGGCAAGCATGTAATGTGTCCTTTGGAAGTACAAACCTTCTTTATCTGAAAAGCTGCTAACTTTACGCTACAATTCATGTACTCACTCTGTCTGCCATGGACATATTGCTATAACAAACAAACAAACAAACATAGAGGAAGCTCCAGGGAAATATCAAAAGTGTGAGGCACAACCATGGTCGAACATAGAATTATCTATAGGCTTACGTATAGCCAGTCACAAGCCACACAGCATTATCTCTATGATGACTCCATTTCTTTTCCTCAGAAATTGGGCTAACAGAGTGTAATGGGCAGTAGCAAGCACTTTGCGGATGTTAATACCTTTCTGGTTACATACAAGGAATCCTGGAATAATGCTGAATTAGTGAAATTCATGATCTCCATCCCACTCTTGGCTTTGCTATTTAGTCATAAACTGACATTCATAATGAACTTCAGCTTAATTGTAATAGCAGCTGGTTGGTGTGGTACCAAAACAATAAAAAAAAAAAATCATTAAAAGGCACAAGATATTTCTGACCTTGTTTCACCTGTTCAAACAACCTATTCCTTAGGATGGAGCTAACCAAAATTAGAGTTAAAAAGTCAACACAGTCCCCCATAAGTTGACACTAGCATTTTCTCTTTTTTTTTTTTTAATGAGTCATAGTTAAAAGAAAAATAATCATGTTTCCTGGAACATGACTGAAAGTATTATTACAGGTGTGTGCTTAAGTGCTTGGTTTTTTTTTTTTTCTTTTCCATTTTATGATTCTTAACTTCCTGAATCTGTGCTGATATGTCTTTGTCTTCTTACTTCATGTCCTTGTGGACTAACATAGTGCCCAGGTGCCTTTCAATGTGATATTTTCAATGTGGCATCATATTTGCTGTATAATTCAGTCTGTTCTCCTCACCAAGTGAGTAAGCAAAAACAATGGTAAGAATGATGATAAGATTCCCCAGTTTAGTTCCCATGTCCTTGTGGCAGTTGAGTTTTGGAGTCTTAGCCATGAGGCCTTATATCTGCCATTGTGGTGGAATATGCAAGCGTTCGATCAGATAAAGTTCAGGTTCTTTTCACACAAAAGACACGCCGTCATGCTGCCGCCTTTATGCGTTGAAAAGATAATGGGCGTACAACTTGGGAATCGGGTTGTGCAGGTTGTTGCCGTGACAACCGATCCAAACATGGTGTTGGGGGAAACACAGAAAATATACCCATTCTGTTTTTGTTAGTATGGATGATGTAATTCTCAGCAAGGCTGACATAGATGTTGGTGTACAACATATTCTTTACTTCCGTCTCAAAGTTTTTCTAGTCATCTGGCTCAAGTGAACTATTGTAGTCATTGTTTGACTGGGCTCAGGGGCACTTTAATACCAAAGGTCCAAAGCTGTAAATTTGAAAGATCTTCTTTACATTCAGAAAGAGCATAGCAAAGTCATATTGTGTGTACGTACTTAATGTAGGTAAAGAATATAATTTCTCAGTGATCAGTTATATAGAAGTTAATCTTTGTCTTTTCCTTCAAATGCCAACTGACTATAAATTTCAAACATTGTCCTCCTAAGATATATAACATACATGTGCAATTTATATTACGGTGTGTTTTTGTTGTTTTTTTGATCACCTCCCCATGTTGTATTTGTGTAGTTGTGTGTGTTTTTTCTCAAAGCCTTTTTGCCTTTAATATTTCTTTCGCATGGCTTTTCTTCGAACGCTTTTCCACAGTCACAAGTTCATAGTAAACCCTTCCATGCCTTCCAAATTTCTTACCCAAGGTTCCATTCACAGAGAAATTTGGCAATCTTTCCAATTTAGGTAGGCTTTTGTATTAAACCCATCCATTTTTTAATGCACTCTCTGACTTGTAGAGCCTTATTGTCAAATATGCTTCCTTTGGTACTGTTGTTTACCTGTAGCCTCTTGAATTCCATAGCCTTTTTCACTTAATTCTTTGATTCCTGGAGTAGTCATTAAATCCTTCTACCTTCAGAGCCATGTGTACACCCTGGCATTTTGCACATCCTTTGGCCTGTTGCATAAGACTTTTTACCTGAGAAAATTTGAGGTTGATTTTTAACAGAATTTTTTCCTATGTGAAGACACTTTCAGAGTCATGCTAACCTGAGTTTTTAGTTCTTACCAAAATTTTTCTTAGGTTAAATGTTCTATGCAACATGCCCCAGGTCTTTTTAACCTGTTTAGATTTCAAAGCAGAGCTTTTTGCCAACCCTTTTATTTGGGAGAGCTGTTTTTGTTAACACTTCCCTTAAACAGACCCATTTTTTTTCCAAACCCTTCTGTCCCCTGAGACCTTTCGTGAACCCTTGAACTCCAAGATCCCACTTTTAAATTTTTCTGCAGTATGTTGCAGAGTGTTGCCTTTTGTATGAAATCTTTCCATTCCTGTAGCATTTTTTTTTTGCCTGCCAATTGTTGTTCAAGTACACTTTTTCCCATGTTCTACTCTTTGTATAACACCCATTATTACTCTATTTTTCATCGTGTGATAGTAGCAGTAGTGATCTGATTGGCCGCCTGAGGGGGTTACGAGTTGGGATGGGGCCCAATGGTTGAAATCAATTTCTCCCATTCAATGATCATATTTCAATAGTTCTTTTGCAGGAATAATTTTAAATGCACAGAGTCACAGAGCTGTGTAGATGGTACACATGTCCCAAGCTGGGTGGAGGGAGAAAGGGAGGGCAGTGTTTTATATTTAAATCAAAAGCATGTAAATCTTAAACACCATCTTTTCCAGGACCAGAAGTAGTACAACTTTTAGATATTTTGCCAGTCTGACCGCGCCTCTAGCAATGATTTAAAGTATATTGAATCTATGCAATCAATCGTCCATGACTAATTGTTGACATGTCCTTGCTGAAATGCAATCAAATTTGATACTAGCAACTAGTGTGCTTGACATTTTTCTGATCCCTGATAGAATCCTTTTTCTATTCATCTGTGTAACTGTAATTGTCGTCATTCTTGAAATTCTCTCTGTCAATTGATTGCATAATTATTTTTCCCTTACGTGGTAATTCATTGCATTGTAAAATTGTAGAAGTGAGTTTGTGCACACTTAGGTCTGAAGATGCAAAAGGTCCTGCAAAAGAATAATTTTTATTTGCCAAACATTTGTAGTGCTACCTGTCATACACATGATACATTGTGCATCTTCTCTTCTGCTTGTGGAGTGCTGTCTGTGAGTGCTGGCTTACATTTCCAACTCTTGTGGCATGCAGACAAAAAAAGAGAATATATAAGAAAAAAAGAAAAGAAGAAAGGAAAGGAATAGACTCTCTCTCTCTCTCTCTCCATCCATCCATTTTCTTTCTCAGTATGTTAAAGGGATGGTATAGTTTTTGTTGAGGTGGGGATTCAGATTTGAAGTTTTAGGAGATAATTGGAAACCACATGTGAAATATTAAAGAACATACAATTCTAAGAGGAATTCAAAGTGTATTTGATGAAAACCAGTTTTGAAATGGCTGAGATATCCAAAGCAAAATAAAACAAAGTGGTCCTATCAAAATGTGGGTCCCACCTTTTATTAGGACCTCTTTGTAATTGAATATTTCAGCCATTTCATAACCAATTTTCATCAAATGAACTTTGAATTCCACTTAGCATTTGGTAAGCTCTTTAACATTTTGTGAAGTGGTTTCTAAGTATCTTGCAAAAAGTTGAAAGCTAAATCCTCATCTAAACTGATACTATACCATCCCTTTAAAATCTGAACCCCCCCCCCCCATCTCAACCCGAACTATACTATCCCTCTAATCAAATCACCATTGATTGCCGTCCTAAGTCTGTTTACCAAAGTCTCACCGCCAAGACGGAGTGGGGCATGATGTAGTGATCGTACAATAGATCAGTTTTAGCCTTGTCACATGATTCCATACCGTATTTTTTGTCTCCTTGCCAAGAGGCCATGTGCCTGCTAGTGCACGTGTAGAATGGATGTGCCCTAAGGCTATCGATGTATTTTTTATGTATGTGTGCAATTCCTTTGCAGTGACCTTCATACGTGGTAGTAGCTACTTTTGCAATGTCTGATATAGTAGGACAAGTACGAAGCTGCTGGAATGATGTTAGTATCAGGCTACATAGCTAAATGCACAAGTTGGTCTGCTTTTCAACTTTTTCTTCATTAATTTTTACACTTGTAGCCATGTGTTGATTATATCCCATGTGTGTCTAGTGGGAAGCCATTTACTCTGCTGAAAATGTGTCAATATTTTTTTTTTCCCCAGTGGTCCTACTACTACTTCAACACACTTTTCATTCTATGAAAACTACAACTGTTGTGACCACCAATACTACTACACCAATACCACTTCTTCTACTACTGCTACTACTACTACTACTACTACTACTACTACTACCAGTACTACTACTACTACTATTGTAACCACCAATACTACTACACCAATACCACTTCTACTACTACTACTACTGCTACTACTACTACTACTACTGCTACTACCATTACTACTACACAGTATGTACATCTATTGTTACCACCAATACTACTACACCAATACCACTTCTACTACTACTACTACTACTATTACTACTATTACTACTACTACTACTACTACTACTACTACTACTACTACTACTACTTCTACTACCACTACTACTACTACTACCACTACTACTATGTACAATCAGCCTACTAATACTCAGTTGCTCCTATTGCTACTATGTCTGCTTTTCTTACAACCAATACTGCTGCTATCACCAGTATTCACTATAAAACATGATATATTTGTGGCATGAAATTTTCGCGAATTGGAGCCGACGGCCTTTTTTGTGGCATAAATTTTTGCGAATTGCCACTGGCTTTCAATGCATAAAGCGTAAACAGGAAGTTTTGCGTGCATTTTAATTTCGCGAATCTTGGCGTTCGCGAAATTAAAATGCACACGAACATTCTTCGTTTTACAGTATTCTACTACTTTTGCTAACTACAAATGTATCACTATTACAACTACTACTACTTGTTCTGCTACAAGTACCTAAAACTAATTTCCTTGCTGTTTCAATATCTACTGCTGTAGGCAGCTTGTTCTACAATACTCAATTACAACAATTTATTGACAGAACCAAACGTTGTTCGAAGCCTGTTTTCAATACTTCAACTTAATTGGTAAGTCTTCAAATCGAAGAAATGTTTGGATTTTAAGTTGACATTTACCCGCGATACTAATTCTGTCATGATCCTGAATGCTACAATGCGAAGCCCCATTACGCTATGCGTATGGGGCTGCTGGTCGCAGTTAGCTATGCGTACAATGGGCTGCACCGGGCTGCACGCTGCTGGTCGCAGTCAGTGGTTTCGTACAATATTTATCGACGCTGTACAGCGTTGGCTCTGGTACGAAACCATTATTGCATGATTACTAAGACATGAGAGCACTTTGGGGCGAGTAATTCTCACAGACAACGTACTTTAACCTGAAACACAAACCAAGACAAGGAAATTCAGGGAAGCTTTTGAGGTACCAAAACTTTTTATTATCTTTAAAACATTGAAATATGCCTCCATAATGTTGTACTGGCTGAGGCAGTGTCTTGAATGCCTTCAGGTTGCTGTCAGGTGTACGTAAGAATGAACCCAAAGCATATCAAAATTTTGTATTATGTACGTATCTTGGCAATGAAAGTTTGAACTGATAGACTTTTTATGTGTGTTTGATTTCAGTAGAATCCGTGCCTGTGTGTCACTTTTGATAGCCAGTCACACTTATACCAAGGTGTTGTAATGGTTAGTATGGAATGTATACACAAAAGGATTTTACTGGCATGATATACATAGGTAGGTAGGCTTGATGTGTATATTAATCATATTTTAATGTAACAATAATCTACAAGTTGACCTCATCTACACTGTATTTTTACCTTCAGGCTTGCTTAAACTTGTTTGTTTGTTTGTTTGTTTTAATGTGTATTACCGGTACTTCTTGGTGACAGGAGATTAAGACAAAACTTGTTATTACTATTTACTTCTTCACAGAATTACCAATTCAATTAAGGCTTGTGTGATCAATTCAGTCGATCAGAAAACAACTTTGTGTGTATCAGTGCAGCAACTTAAAATGCTAGTACCATTCTTTTGTGCTCTTCAGTTTGAACGTAGCCAGGGGAAACAAGTCGTTCATTCACGAGTGTAAAAATGATAGCGATCCAGGCAGCTGCTCCTGCGTGCTTCTCCATGGAAACGCCATGGCAACCAAATAATCACACCGAAGCTGCCGCTGTTTCGCAGCAAAAGTGGGTGATCCTTTAAAGAGAGAGAGAGAGAAAAAAAAGCTGAAGCTGTCCAGTGAGGGGTGGCAGAGAGGCCCAACAGGTTTAGTTGTCTCCGACGGCGGGGCTCGTCGGATGACGGGAGGCGGCACAAAGGATGTCATTTTTGATTGATGGCATCCCGCAAAGGTCCCCTTTATCCTTTCATTTTGATTGCTTTCATAATGTGATGGCTCTGTTTGAGGGAATAATAATCGTAGTGAATGCTGCTGCGATTGCTGATGCATATTTGATGAGGGTTTTTTGTGATTGCCTTTTTTTTCTATCCAGTACCAGGCTGTTATACTCCACTTTGCAACAATGTCCTTGTTGGAGTTTTCTTGTTATTTGTAGAATTTGCAACCTGTGCTACTTTGCTTGCTCTTTTCCCAAAATGTGCCATTTTTTTTTTCTCTTCATATTTTTCTTCCTGGTTATGATTACACACAGAAATAAGTCACACCTGTAGGATATCAGAGAGAATGATGAATTACTGCTCCAAATGTGTGGATAGTGATGATTGCATTTTGCTAAAGTCTATTAGCCATAACAGCCGGTATAAGTGCTGTGTAACCCCAAAAACTTTTCACGATACCATGTGACCCGAACAACCCTCTTCAGGACTAGCTTAGCAGACCCAATGACCCTCTTCAAAGTTCACATGATATTACGAGAGAAGTGTCCAATTGTTGTGTCTTTGCATTAATCTAACATAGCTAATTCTCATATGCACACACACACACAAGAAAAATTATGAATAAAGATTATGGCATGAAAATTGTTAGAATATGACTCACACATGCAATCACAAAACAAAATAAAATGAAAAGTAAATGAGTGACAAAAAGCAAAATTCAATTCATTTCTGTATTTCTCAATGGAAAATTCATGAAATAAATCAAAATATGATGATACATAATATCCAGCTTGGATTACAATAAAATAATTGCTGAAAACTTATCTACTTGCTCAATCTTAATTTTTTATGTTGTTATATTATATGTACATGATGTTGTAATTCAATTTGATATTTTTTTCCATATTAATGCGCTTAGAAATGTCAGTATTATTCTAAAGCGCTATACTGTAAAACGAGGAATGTTCGCTTGCATTTTAATTTCGCAAATTTCGTGAGAGCCAAGATTCGTGAAATTAAAATGCGCGCGAAAGTTCTTGTCTACACTACATTATATGCATTGAATGTTAGAGGCAACTCGCGAAAATTTCATGCTGCGAAAAAGGCTGTCGGCCCCAACCCAATTCGCGAAAATTTCATGCCGCAAAAATATTGTGTTTTACAGTATAAGTGTTATTTAATATTATTATCACTGAAATATAACTAACATAGAACATGGCAGTTAATGTATCAGAATTTTGATCTAGAAGTAAAAATGCTATAGACAACCACACAGTCAGTATGTGAATGGTAATCTATCGCAGGAGTCAATGTCAAATAAGAGGCATTTTCGTTGAAAGACATCATGTGACATCTAGAAAGGATAGTAGGTACCTGTAACATTTTTTCGTTCGACATGTGTTGCTGTTTTTCGTGCGCAAAAATGCCATGAAATATATAGTATCATTGTGTACATG
Organism: Diadema setosum; assembly: GCA_033980235.1. Taxonomy (NCBI): domain Eukaryota; kingdom Metazoa; phylum Echinodermata; class Echinoidea; order Diadematoida; family Diadematidae; genus Diadema; species Diadema setosum. Next base: position 13,779,293 of record CM067059.1, on the reverse strand, counting down.
TGGTCATGTGGGACATTCAAAATATATTTCTCACAATGGCTTCCACATTGAACCTGGCTACAACAACCACCTGTCTAAAGCAACCACATTTTGTGTGTCCCTTTGATGATGGTTGTCGACGGGTTTGACTGTATGTTATGCAGGTTGTAATAAAAAATGTCAGTACTTAGTTGCAAATTGAATGAATATTCCTCATGTTCATGTTTTGAGCATCTATTTTTTTTTTCTTCATGTATGCACATTTTACCTGGATAAGAGCAAGTCTGGGAGCATGTCTGAGCATGTCAGATTTTCAACGATATATCTCATGAAAAAGCAACAGATTATAGGAGTGGATGACAGGTTTGAATCCCAGGGGTTCCTCTTCCCAACATATTTGTTAGAAATATATCATTACTAGTATATCAGCAGTAATCCTACAAATACAGTTGTACTGAGGGAGACAACTGAATTGTCATCGGTAACATGATATTTTTCAATATAAATTACAATGTGATATACAGTTCGACCTCGATTATCCGGCCTCTTATTATCCGGAAATCTCTATTATCCGGACGCGTTCACGCAGTGAAGGACTTTTTTTTTTCATCCAAAAATTGAGAAAAAACAGTGACTTTAACATCTTTTCATGGATCTATTTCACTAATTTCATAAGATGTGCATGATAGGTTTCTCAATATCTAATGAGGTAAAACACAAATGATTTTCACATAAAGATATACCTTATTTTTGTGAAGAAGGGACTACAATTTGCGCAGGCTAGCATAGATTACACCACCTTTGCGGGTTATGCTACCTGCCTAGCTGTCAGTGCACTTGGACGGCAGCTTGGACGGCTATATACATTAACATTGTGTCTCCCATATCCGGCCAATTCGCTTATCCGGATGAGCGCCGGTCCCGACATCGCCGGATAATCGAGGTCGAACTGTACAAGCACAGAGACTATCCATCTGTAACTGTCATGCACCATTGGTTATGAGTTTAATATCGACATGACACATCAGTGATGCAATATTATATTGAAAGCATTCAGCGTGCAGCGATTTTCCCCGGATTCGTTTACGAGGAGCATTCAATTCACCATTTTGTCACACCCTTGCATGAGTTCCCTCATTGAAAAACTGCGTGAGTGACATGTTATTTTATTTTCCTTTCTTTATACCTACCCTTTCCTTCATATAGGCACCATACATCCATGTAGCATTATCATCCTCGTGCCGAACAAATGTTTGTCTGTCAGTGTTTCCGTTGGTCTGCCAGTCAGTTGATCTATTGCAAAGCATTGCAGAGTGAAAGGGACTTTTAGATCATATTAATCAATTTTGGTATACAATTATACATGAAGGTAACCACATTCATAAACCCCCCCCCCAGCACATTAAATGGGATTAACTGCATTGAAAGTTTATGGTGCACATATTTATGGTTGATAGCTAAAGCATGTGTCACCCTATCATCATCAGATCATTGATTTTAATCATAATTTTAAAAAACAGGACAGTAATGACAGTAATGACAGTAATTTTATTCTCATGTCACCCCATTAGGGTATTGGAGAACGCAATTTCAACATAATTATTAACATGAAACATATTTACACTTTGATGCAGATTTTTTTAAACACTTTTACACTATTACACATATTTACACTTAATCCAGTTTGAAACTAATTTACACAGTAATATGATGAAACATATTTACACTGAAGTATAAAACATATTTACACATAGAGGAAAAAATTATGTATATCGAAAATCAATTTGTATAACCTTAGATAAGAAATAATGTGAAATTATTTGGCATTTTAATACATCTAAAGGAGAATATCCCATCTACCACGGCGCACTAACATTTCGGGCAAATGGGGCTGCCATGGCTACAGGGAACATGGTGTGAGCGTAGCAGCAGACTCTTGCCTTTTAAGTGTAGGACATTGAAAAAGTACAATATAGGTCATGATAACAGAACACATACAGTGTAAAGTGACCAGCTTATGGCCTTGAAGCTCGCTTATAATATGGTCGCTGGGGTGACAAGACCTTATATCTGCAATTTTGGTGAAAATGACTTTTTTGGATTAAATAATAATAATTGGTCAAATAATGGGTTAAAGGGATCATATAGTTTTGGTTGAGACCTAATTTCAGGTTTCTAACACTTTTTGGTTAGATAATGAGAAACATCTTATGAAATATGAAAGAGCATGTAATTCTATGAGGAATACAATGTTTATTTGATGAAAATTGGTTTTGAAATGGCTTAGATATCCAAAAAAGAGCGATTCTAATAAAGTGTGGGACCCACACTTTATTACGATCGCTTTGTTTTACTTTATTTTTGGATGGACCCGATTTTCATCAAATAAACTTTGAATTCCTCTTCAAAGGGTATATTCTGTTCTACATCACAAGTGTTTTCTTGGTATCTTGCAAAAAGTTAAAAGCCCAATTCTCATCTCCACCAATACTGTACCATCCCTTTAAGTGATGTCCTGTCCAAATCCCAACTGTCTTACTCCAAAAATGAAGCCACCACAGCATGTCAAAGGAAAGGCTATCCCATTCGCCACAGTGCTTTGGCCGCCATGTTTTTTGGCTCTCCTGAACATTTGACATTTTGTAGGTACGAGGTCTTGTCACCCCAGCAACGATATACAGTATACAACTTGCTGTGATTGGTAAATTTTTGCACATGACAATTTCTACCAAGCTATCATACACAAAGAACACTGTTTCTTCTTACAGGTACTTTCTTTTGAAAGGTTAGCACTGATTGTACAGGCATTGTGATACAAATCACAAAGTTTGTATCTTATGTTAAGTTAGTTTATCATTTTTAATGGAGATCCATTCATATAATATCTCATTATCATAAAAAAAATAACAAAAGTAAGACCATTATATTTTGAAATTTCACACTTTGACTACAAAGTGACGCTTCTCATTGATGCAAAATGTGTAGGGATGTCCCATTATTGGTTACCACGGCAATCACAGCTTATAATTACCCCGAGAGACTGCGCAGCCAAATCCGCATGCCTCATTTCATGCCTCAAATGACAGTGGTTGAGATACTGTGGTGGCTGGAATGGCACAAATTAATTTGGGAAGGCGAGTATCGGAGAATATAACGTTTGCATGTGTGTAGATATATTAGCTGCTCTGTGAGATAATGAGGCTATTCCTGCCAATCTAGTGCAATCTGAACTCACACAAAATGTATCAGTGTGAATGCGACCTGGTGCATTTATCATATTATACTCACAGCCTGACTAATGCTAGTGAATTTCCTGTCCCACGTGTCATCAGTGAATGCATAAAGTATACATTATTTTCAGTGTGCACCATTACCATGGTGTTCATGAGGAGAGCTAGGTAATGATAATGATGTTTATAACGTCAAATGATAATGATGATATTATACATTTCTATAGTGCAGCTGCTATATTCTGATTTATTTGGTCTACTATGCAGAGATCAAATTGAACAATATATTGGTGATTGGTGATTTAGATTTGTTGAACTACCATTTATGGGGCATTATAGAAACTTTTGCAAACTTTGTATGGAACCAAGATTAAAGAAAAAAAAAAGTACACAAAAGTTTTTTGTCTACTGAATTCATTGAATGCCAGTACAATACTGTACACTGTACAAGTAAGTTCACTTGTACCACTGTTGTAACAGTTCATAGACCTAGAGCACGGTCAAAATGATTGCAACTACACTGTCTTCCACACTATATATGTATGTTTAGTAGCACACATTCAGTTTTGTTGTGTGTTTTATATTTACCAGCAGTGCATGTTGAGCAAATCACTTCTTCACTAGTACATGTAGTACATACTCATAATATAATCATGGTTAGCATTTCGTGAAAGTTTCATGCCATGGAAAAGGCTGTCGGCTCTAGTTTAGGAAAATTTCAAGCCATGAATGTTACTGGTTTTATAGTATTTAAAGGACAAGTTAACCTTCATTAACATAAGGATTGAGAGAATGTAGCAATATTAGTAGAACACATCATTGAAAGTTTGAGGAAAATCGGACAATCCGTTCAAAAGTTATGAATTTTTGAAGTTTTTGTGCAGTCACCGCTGGATGAGAAGACTACTGCAGTGTATGATGTCACATGCGTACAAAATTATAAGGAAAATATAAAGAGAATTTCACAAAATTTCATCTTTTGAAAAAAGTACTCATTCCCTTGACTCGTTACTGACATATGTTATGGGTAATATTATTCCCATTGCCTTTAGAAAGAGGCAAGTCAAGTGATCTTCTATTATGCAAAAAAAGTGAAAATATGTTGAATTTTCTTTACATTTTCTTTATACTATTGTACTCATGTGACATCACGATCCTTAGTAGTCTCCTCATCCAGTGGTTCCAACACAAAAATTTTAAAAATTCATAACTTTTGCATTGATTGTCCAATTTTCCTCAAACTTTCACTGATGTGTTCTACTAATATTGCTGCATTCTCTCAATCCTTATGTTTATGAAGGTGAACTTGTCCTTTAAAAAAAAAAAGAAATGTTTGCTGTGCAACAGCCAAACACAATGGTGTGATTCTCTGTAATGGAGGTAGGAGAGAAGAAAGACCCTGCAATGTAGCAAGAAGAAGTTGGCATTTATAGCTAAGGAGATTTACGAGATGAGAGGAGCATGGAAGATTTGCTGGCGGTATCCATGGCAACCTGATACAGACAGGGAAGATGCCCTGTCTGCATCAGGTTGCCATGGATACGGCTAGCAAATGTGATTGTGGGCTGGGATGTGCTGTAGTAGATTCTTGGTGGATACAGGGCTCCATGAGCGTGGGGGTGACAGAAAACACCCAGCCAATATTCTCTCGATAGGAAATTGAGACCGGATTGGCCGTCATGCTGTCATGAGTTGCTGATAGACAAGCCAGTGCTAGTAGCTCTTAGATGTCTTTTTAGCTTGATTTCTGTGATGGGCAAGGCAAGATCTGAATCCTTAGTCACACTACACTGAAATTAAAGCAGATACAGTGTTACAGAGGAAAAAATAGTGATCGACTTCCTCCCGTATGTGGCTCTCTACAAATCCAAACTCATATGTTACAATTCAGAGCTTGCAACAACTTACATTGTATGTCAAACATTTCAAACTTTACTCATGTAATACATGGGTGAAGAGGTACAGCATATGAATTGATAACAGTGCAATTAATTACAATATGTGTGTGTTTTCACCTTCTTAAGAAAGTTTAGTAGCCTGAGGCGAAAAAAACAGAAAAATATGAACATGTCTGTGGATTTAATTAATCTTTTTGAAATGTATCTCATCGATTGCTGTACCTACAAAAGATTGATATTATTTTGGCTGAAGATCTAAAAAAAAAATGAATAGGAATGAACTAGACAGTAATGATAGAGTGTTGATCTTGTGTGCATTATGGCAGTGTCTATTATCTCGGAACCGCAATTTGAGTTTGCTTTTTTTTTCCCCCTGCAAGGTAATAAAATGTTTTTGAGTCCATGGTACAGGAAGAATCTATGGGAAGCTTTACATGATGGCCCGAAATGAAATAGATATTTATTAGAAGTCATTTATGTCAGAAGTGATATCTAACCTTGGTATAGAAGGGCAATGTGAATGATGATTGATGTTCGATGCAAAATTGAATGGGACACATCGGCAGAATGTATAGTTATTTGTTATAGTGCTTTGGTGGTTGATTTTTTTTCAAGGTGTATGTGTGTGTGTGTGTGTGTGTGTGTTTGTGTTTGTGTGGGTGGGTGGGTGTGTGTGTGTATGCAAATTATACAGTCAAATTGTACAGAGATAGTTGGATAGATGGATAGTTGGAAGGATTGAGTGATGGACTGTACGGTTGGATTAACAGGGGAATGCGTTGTGTGCCTGGTTGATGAGAGATTCGCATGCTCGAAGATAATTCACAAATGAATGAAGTAATGTATTACGTGTACTAATTTGTGATTGCTACATAGGTAGAAGTGATAAAGGAGAAGAATAGGATGAGATGAATAATGATACATAGATGAACAGATAGATGAATGGATGAATACACACAGAACAATATATATATATATATATATATATATATATATATATATATATATATACATACATAAATATATAGATAGGCAGACCAGGGAATCAATATAGCGAGAGAGAGTAGAGAAAGAAAGATATGGGTGTGTCGCCATCCCTTGACTGATGATAGCTGTCATCACCAAAATATGTTTTTGTCTTTCTTTTGATCAGACAAAGCTGTGAAGAGGCTTTGGAACACTCTGGTATCAACCCAGGTGAGTATTCCACTTCATAATCAGGATCAGATAAGAAGATAAAACAGACTCTTGAAAAAAATGCAGATGGCCACCATGTTAAGAATAGCTTGAAGAGATGGCCGACATGACAAATTTGAAATGTAAATTGTAGCAAACATGAATCATGGTTGTTATGTATACATAAAACTTGCTTGCGTAAGGTTGTAGATTAGACATACTTTTCATTACTTCGTTGCATTTGTAGAAAATCTAACTGGACAAGTTTGGTTGGCAGAAATGATCGACCTTGTATGTTTAAAGTGAACCATTACTCATACTGAGATGCCAACTGTTCCTCTTGAGCAGTACTGTATACGCCATATATTTCGCAAGTCTAAATTTTTGCGAATCGGGACTTCCCGACAATTTCGCGAGTGGTTAAATTCACGATCGTGGAGTCCTGTCCTGAACGGAGGAATGTACATGCATACGTCACATTCATATCGGCACTAGAGTCAATATTTTCGTGTGTTTTTAATTTTGCGAATAGCAGCTGACTCACAAATTTCGCAAAATATTCGGTGTAGACAGTATTATGTACTGGTTGTTTTGTTTTGTTTTGTTTTGTTTTTTCAATAATACTGCAGGTTTTTATGAAAAACAGTTTCCTCAAATTGTGTTTCTACATTTTTTTTTTATTCAAGAAAGGTAAAAATACTGTTTCCCCCCCCCCAAAAAAAAAAAGAAGAAATGGCTTTTTTGGTTCTTTAGTTGTATATCAAGATTTATATAACGTCTTGATAGATCCTTGTCATTTGATTGGTTGTTTGACATTGATCATTTGGCCCATTTCACTGTGACGTCATCATCCATACAATTTTGGATCCATACAATTTGGACCATTGCACACTCGCCATGAGCCATGAGCACACTATGTGTAAAACGCTTGCATATGCAGTGTGTATATGCAGCAGCATGCTAACGTAAAATGCTCACTAAGCACTCTCTCGATCTCAGATTCTCTCTTGTTTCTAAATAAATCAAACCACAAATGACAAGGAACTATTTTAAGCGTTATATAAAACAAATAATAAGTGTTTTTCATTTGTGCAATGGACAGAATATTTCATTCGGTGAAAGATGAAATGTTTGATCCATTCAACTCGGCTGTGCCTCATTGAATGGATCATTTCATCTTTCACCTCATGAAATATTCTGTCTATTGCACTCATAAACATTCATTATTTGTATACTATATTCTTTCATTCTTCCAGTGACACTTACTTCCTTGGAGATGGATCAAGAACAGAGGAGAAAAGATTTTGCAGAAGCCACAGTGAGTAATGCTAACCCTTTCTATGCCAGGAGACTGTGGACAGTATACGCAAGGCTGTGAGCTTTTCTTTGCCAGTTACCACTCAAAGCACTC